>CM046428.1:9937379-10657379 GCA_025506505.1 Flaveria sonorensis
ATTCATTAGTTCTCTAACCATTTGCACTCTTCTTCTCATTGTGTTTTTTAGGGTTTAGCATTTAACAATTTCTGTATACTTTCTAGGGTTTTTGGCATTTTGATTACAATTGGTTGAATGGTGCTGGGATTGACGATTAGGGTTTGTTTATAATAAGATCTTAATTCTTTTGTTTGAGATTTGTTTGGATTGACATTGCCCAGACTTATGTTTGCTTTTGTGCTTTCTTTCACACATTTGTGCTACTTGGGCACCTTTTTTGGGATCTTCAATATCAGGAATTAGTAGCTTCTAATTATCTGTTTTAATTGGAATTTATTAGTTGTTTATTAAGATGTTATTGAATAAATTGCACTCCATTAAGCTTTCTTATCTGTGTTTTTCGTCACTGATCATAACTGTGTTCTTTAGTTTCCTTTGGACATTATAACTTGAAATCTTTTGGTAGTATCATATTCATAATGTTCAAGTTATTCAACTTCTATCGAGTGTTCATATGTTCTTTAGTTATCTATGTGAGTTGAGATTCTACTTTGGTTATCATTTTTCAGATTTTGACCCGAGCACTCTTATTTGGGTTTTCTATGAAAGTCCTTTACAAGAGAATTTAATTTCATTAAACATTATTTTCTTCTACTTCGTTTCCCAAGTATACATTAGATCAATGTTCTGCAACTTGATACAGCCATTATTTTTTGTCTCTTCAGGCTGTTTTTTTGGTTTCTTTGAACATTAATGTTGCTGTTCTAATATGAAAATAAATGGTGCTTTGAATGGTTACACAAGTGAACATCATATACTTTCTGTTTTTTTAAGAGAGAGGGGTGAAACAAACATAGGCTGCATTGAAATGGATTTGCTGATCTTAAACTTGTTATGATTTATGGAATTTTGCAGGAAGCTTCTTTTTCAGCTGCATTGAAATCAACACCATCTTAAATACATACTAACCTATTATTTGAAGATTCTGCGGTTAAAGAAAATGGCGCGGAGATTCAAAATTAATCCATTTCGAACAAGAGGACAAACCGAGTCAACATCAAATACCGAAGGTGAAAATAAAGATCAGGAGAGAAGCAGTTCAAGTAGCAGTACTACTTCTAGTAGTAATTCAGAGGAAAAGACACAAGATAAGAAGCTGGATAAAGCTGAGGGTAAGAGGCCTATGCAAGCTAAAAGGAGAAAGCAGAAAAGGACATTAGTGCTAAACCGATTTGAGTCGCTTTATGGTCCAGGAAGAGCCAAAAGACCCAGGGATAACCCCACATCATATGTTGTAAGCCTTAGGAGTAAATACCCTCTAACATCGCCACTGAAAGGAATTGATGTGCATGTTTCTTCAAAGTTTGAACCAACAAATGCTGATCGAAAACACAAAGGAAAGGATAAAACAGCTGAGATTTTGCAAGGTTCAGAGGAACTGTGTAAACAAACTAGAATGGAAAGAAATGATGATGATGACGACGACACGGATGATGATGGACGAGGAACAAGAACACACAAATCTACCCAGTCTGGGCTTACCAAGTTACAGGGAAATGATAAGAGAGAATAACACCAGAACCAAAATTTGATGATGTTGTGCTTTCTTACATATGGGTAAACCATTTGACACCATATGACATTATTCTATTTTGAAAGCTCAAATACTGAAATACACACATTCAATGATGATTTTCCTTGATAAATGTAGTAAGTCCACTTATTTAAAAGCAAGTCTGATCTACACCATCAATTAAATACTGAGGAATCAACCAAAACACTTTTATGGGCATCATCTAAGTTAATATATTAGTTAGGATTCATTATAATTATCTTTACCATCATGGTGACATCACTAGATTTACCATTATGGTGACATCACTAGATAATGTTCTCAGGTTCATTGTCTGAAGGCTGTAAGCATTCTTCAGGCTTTGCATAGAAGTAATCTTCTTCTTTGGGTTTGCCTGGATTAACCAATTTTTTTGTGGGTCCCTGTTAAGGCCTACATGGGCTTCCTTGACAACACTTTGTCTCGAAAGGTTAACAACCTATCCTACGATTTGGCTAGTGAACCTTAGACCACTGATATTTACTCGACACCTTAGCTCTGTAGGTCAATGAGTTAACCACCATTGGAAACCTGAGCATCTGTTCTATTCAAATGCAAAACTTTGTATCTTTGAATCAAAGGAAGAATCTGGTTGTGGTAATATGAAATATCATACCAACTAACAGGCAGCATGGGATGAGTGTAATATTCAAGTATCATGCAATTGCAGCTGTATCAAATATTTTGATACAGCCCGCAGTTGATTAAGTCCTCCGTTACATGAAATACAAAAGGTTACCATTGTTCTTGTTAACACTCTTGGGTGGAAGAATTCAAGTAAGGAACAATGGTAACAATATGATCTAAAAGTAGTATAGCAGAAAGTCAGGAGAAGGATAGACTTTCAAAACCATAGGTCCCCATGTATCACCTGATGCCGCCAACTGAACCAATTATCCTTATAGCTCTTGCATACGTCTTTTACTCCTCTTTCCTATCTCTCTAAGCCGTTTTTACTATTAGAGTTTGGTTGGTTGTTGGCCCTTTGGCCTCTTCCCCTATCATCCCCATTATTAAATGACTTTCATTCTCTTCTCCTTCTCGTCATCCCCATGGATGTATTATACATATGCATAAATTATGTTTTATTTATTTTCGTATTACTGCAATTGCTTTGCCATCACAATCATAACTCATTTCGTCGTCATTGCAGCTCTTATCACCATAACCTTGCTACAATGCCTCTTGGCGCCGTTCCTATGGCTCTAGATATGTCATCGTTGATATGGCATTAGATATGTCATAGTTGTTACCATTTAAGATTTTCTTTTTCTTTTTCTTTTTCTTTTTGACAAACTAAATGTTTTTCGCTCTGGTGTTAAGCATTGGTTTCATCCACTCTTAATGAAAGGGAGCGGGCAAAATGAAATATGTATATGGCAACTAGAGCTTCAATGATCACATGTCAAATAACATTTATTACATTGTATTACACAAAATTATTGATTAACGAGTCTTTAAAATGATTTGTAGCATAAATTAGAAATGAGTTTCATATAAAGCGTAAAAGAAAACAATCTAAAAGAATATGTGAAATACTAATTTATATACTAACAAATGTAAGATTTGTTAAAAATTAATCTTGATGTTCAAGGGTGTATACGGGTGAACCAAGAAAGATGAGGGTGGAATTAGTTAACATGTAGAATATGTTAGTCAAGGTAAATATTAGGAAAGTATTGAATGTATTGGTTGTGAATGAGCTGTCATTCCAGCTGTATTTGAGCTGAGATTTCATAGTTATTAAGGTTAAAAGTAGTATAAAAGAGGGTCATTGTATAGAGTTTAAGGTGTGATCTTTTGTTCTTCATATTAATAAAGAGTCGTGGCAGTTCTCACAAAATACTAAGTATTATCTTTGTTATTCTGGGCCAATATTCTAACAATTGGTATCAGAGCGAGGGGAACGATTACGGGAAGAAGATTGAGCATGTGAAGACGAGGAGAAAGATGATCGAGCTGTGAAGAAGAACGAGGCCACCCGATTGAATCTGTGAGAGATTAATCGTAGCCCGAACCTGTGATAGGTTCAAACAAGTCAATTGAGCAGGTCCAAAGGGAAGAACAGTTGTGTGATCCAACTGCAGAAGGAAAAATCTGAGTGATTCAGATTGCAGAAAATCTGTGCGAGACAGATTGGGTTCTGTGTGAGGCAGAACGTAAGGTTGTGTGGAGCTAAGATCAGAAGTGAAGAAAACCTGAGCGATTCAGGTCACCACGGAGAAGATTTAATCTGTGAGGGATTATTCATATATGAGACAATCTGTGTGACACAGGTCGTGAGGAGAAGAACTCAGGTCCAATGGGAAGAACAGTTGTGTGATCCAACTGCAGAAGGAAAAATCTGAGTGATTCAGATTGCAGAAAATCTGTGTGAGACAGATTGGGTTCTGTGTGAGGCAGAACGTAAGGTTGTGTGGAGCTAAGATCAGAAATGAAGAAAACCTGAGCGATTCAGGTCACCACGGAAAAGATTTAATCTGTGAGGGATTATTCATATATGAGACAATCTGTGTGACACAGGTCGTGAGGAGAAGAACTCAGAAAAGCAAAAGGCAAGAAGAGCTTGTTGTTGTTTGTAGTCAAAGAAAACAATTGGCAAGTGATTTGCCAGGAAGTGAGATTGTTGGGCTGCTGTGATAGCAGGTTTGCAAGGCTGCAAGCAAGAAGAAAACAGAACAGAAGCTGTGAGAGATAGAACAGAAGCTGAGTGAAGTAGATTTGAAGATCAATGATTGATCAAACTTGGAAGAAACATGGTTCCAACGACTGGAATTCAAGACCAAGGTGGTGCAACATCAAGATTAAGGGCGAGAATGTTAGAAATTAATCTTGATGTTCAAGGGTGTATACGGGTGAACCAAGAAAGATGAGGGTGGAATTAGTTAACAGGTAGAATATGTTAGTCAAGGTAAATATTAGGAAAGTATTGAATGTATTGGCTGTGAATGGGTTGTCATTCCAGCTGTATTTGAGCTGAGATTTCATAGTTATTAAGGTTAAAAGTTATATAAAAGAGTGTCATTGTATAGAGTTTAAGGTGTGGGTTTTTGTTTTTCATATTAATAAAAAGAGTCATGGTAGTTTCCACAAAATACTGAGTATTATCTTTGTTATTCTGGGCCAATATTCTAACAAGATTGCATGCACGCTTATTTACACCTTGACAAACACATTACTACAAGTCGAAGCCAGTGGTGCATGATAGGTGTTTTGTTGAGAGGTCGTCACCAACTGTTTCCATTCTTTCAAGAAGCTTTCCGTTACTCAGCCAACTTAGTTGGACTTCAACTTCTCTACAAACAAGGATTGTTTTGTGATACTTGTTTTTGGTGATGAACTTGAAATTGTTTAGGTTAAAACCTCTTGATTTGATTGTTGAAATGGGTTTTCCTCTTATTTTTTGTCTTAATTTGACCATTTAGGTCACCCCACTTATTGATTGGCAGATTGTTTTTTTCCTTATTTCCTCTAAATTTTACTTGCAGAGACATCATGAAGACTAGCAACTCTTGCTTTAACTCGCAAAGATATCATGAAGATGAGCACCTTCAACAGATTAACTAGTCAGAGCCCAGAGGACAGTTGTGCAGCATGAGTTTTTAGTGAAAGACAATTATACAACTGGTGGCCTTTAAAGTTTAAATATTGTGATTTTAGGTTTTTTTCTCTTTGTTCGAGCTTGAGAATAATGACGGTGACGTATATTTTGTTTTGTTTTTTTTTCTGCTAGTCTTGTAACAAAGAAGAAACATAGCGTAGAGATTCAAATGCTTTGTTTAATCTTTTACTGTTAATAAGACAACGTTTGTTGTGTACATGGTATAAATTATGGATCACTCGACCATAGGATAAGTTGTAGATTTTTATGCTACATTGTTGGAACATTTGACGTTTTCTGGAAATAGAGGGCTTGCATTTGTTTTAAACATAGAAGAACATCCACTGGAACACATGAGCTTTTATTTGTTTTAAACATAGTAGGACATTTGTTGGTACATAAGATCTGCAACTTTCAATATCACATAAATAGCTACAGGTTGTGGTGATTTAACTGTAATAGTTCAAGATACATGTAATCAATATTCTTTTACAATCTTTTTTTGGATATAACATGACTTATAATTTGAAATATTCAGTTCAGTCATCAAACATCAAAATTTTCAAAAAAGAGGTATTTTGGAAAAAGAAAAAAAAAAGATTCTTGGTGCATCATTAGAAAAAAAACATATTTTTCCTGCATAGTGTCTCCAAACGAATTATAGCAACCAATGAAACTGAGAATGGACAAATAGAAAACAGATTCAAGTTATTCAACATAAAAGAAAGTTTGTTTTTACTCCATGTCCTTTGCGGGTCGACAAAATTGTAATTGTTGACTTAAATGAAAAAGCTATCACAAGATCTTAACATCAAGCATCAGCTAAAAAGAGAACAGTCTAAGGATCAGCAATGGTGACTTCAACCTCCACACCAGGTTCAATGGTGATTGAAGTGATTTGCTTCACAACATCAGGTGAGCTAAAAAGATCAATAACCCGCTTGTGGACACGAAGCTCAAACCTGTCCCATGTGTTTGTTCCTGCAAAACCAAATAAACGATGCAAGAAATATTAGTTATCCCGCTTATATAACTTTGTCCATTAGCATAGATACAGGCAAGCAGACTTTACAAGTTAAAGAAAGAAAAGCTCCAATCTGGTTGTCATCTGCAAGGGATAAAAGTTAAAATGTTAAATACCTTCACCACAAGGAGACTTCCTTGTTGTGATGTGAAGGACCTTGGTTGGCATTCTAACGGGTCCTTTGACTCTCAGTCTCTTGTCTTTAGCACCACGAATCAAATCCGAACATACTGTTATTTTATACAAATAACGTAAATCATTAAATCTCTGAAAACAATAACCTTGAGCTTACACATAATGATCGACATCAAAGAAGAACGTCCTAAAATGTATTACGTTGAAAGTATCATCTTGCCATCCATTCAGATATAGCAATCAACATTTTAACATAAATAAACAATCACAAAACACATTTCCCAGTTCAATGTTTGCTAGATTGCCATCTTCGGTGGTTATAGTACAAGAATAAAACTGAAATATGACATCACCTTATACAAATTGATTAAGTGTCATGTCACCAATTACTTAAAGCATAATGTTAACAAGAGGTTACATTAGAACGCAAAATAACAAATAAACAAAACTAAAGCTTTAAATAGTTTACAACAATTACCAATTTGACATATGTAGTTAAAGTAAACAGGCATAACCAGAACGGACATCCAATTGTAAAAAAAGTTATTAAAACCGTAGTTATAATAATAATACCTTTTTCGAGGTTCTTAACATTCTTGGAGGAGAGAGTGATTCTAATCTTGTGAATCTGTTCTTGAGGCTCTTCCAGCCCAGGCTTTGTCGGCTTCATTGCAGCATACGCCATTTTTCGCTCCTGTGTACTAAACACAATAATGATTTTAATCAGAGCTTACTTCTTGACACCCAAATCAAGTTAAAACACAAAAGAATCTCTAGTTTTTAACTACACTAAATAGCACCAGCAAATGCACTTAAAAGTCTAAAACCATGTTATTTTACTGAAAACAGGATTGAGGATGATCAACCATTAACAGAGCTAAAATAATTACACTACTTTGACGTTTAAATACATCAATCCCAAAATAAAATACTTCCCTGTAACAACACTGTTAGCATCATCATCAAAAAGTAGCATATGAAAGCAAATACAGAACTCTCATATGTACAGATCACATCCATGGAAATCAAACCACAAACTACTAAATATGCGTCTAGTTGATTGCAAATTTACTCAATTTTGCACGTTCACAATCATTTTACGCATATATTTCGCGGATCTGGAAGACATTGGTCAATTACAAAGCGAACAAATTAACAGATGGCCGTGAACATACATCTGATAAAGAGATGAACTTTATAGATGTGAAATGGAGAATGTAAGAACCTGCAAAATTACTCCGGCGATATACAAGTGATTCGTCTTCTTACCGCTGCTTGTGATGGTGCTCCGATGAAACCCTAGTTAAGGAGGTTATACTGTTATAGCTAAGGGAGAAAAGATGGAACTTGGGCCTACAAGATTGGATGGGAGGCCCATGTAAGAATGGGCCTCATTGCTCGTTAGGCTGATTTTGGTATTGCTATACTAGAGGCGGTAGAGTTGAAAAAAAAAAGATTGGTAAAAAAAATCGGTCCGGTTTAAGGAAATCGGTTTTAGCCAACCGGTTCCAGCTTGATTTGAACCAGCGGTTTGTATATCAGTTTGACAGCCCGACATCCAAAACCGGTTTAAGAGCTGGTTCAAATAAAAAAACCGATTAAACAAGTAAAAAAATAACAGTTTTTTTTTTAAAACGGTGTGAGATGTTTGAGTGTTTATTTAGACAAGCCGGTTTGAAAAATAAATTGTTTGATCACATAACAAAAAACCGGTTTGGTTTAAAAACTGAACCAGTTTGAGGAAAACCGGTTTGTACACCTCTATGTTATACTACTAAGTAATATAATACCTATTTTATTTATAATTATGATTAAATAAATAAAACGATTGGTAATATAATTATATTAATAAGTTCATAACAACAATAATAATCATGTAAGTATCACACTTGATAATCTCATTCTTGTTAATCAAGTTAGATTGTTAATTTAGGTCATGCTAGTTTACCCGTCAAGTACTAAACGATGATGAGTAATTGGTTGATGTGGCATTTGATGCCACAAAGATATACTTGTGCACCTAATTTAGAGGTGGTGGCATGTTGCAGGTCATTATATGGTATGATTGGTCTATGATGGTTAATTGTGAAGTTGAGTAAGAGATTTATAAAATTAAATGATTATTGGTGTGTAGAATTTGTTCTAAACAAAGTGATTATGCACGATCTTGTTGCGGTCTGCGGATGATATATATTATTTTAATTGGGACCACCTATTCGTTTTCTAGTCGGGACCGTAACCTCAACCCCTTCAGGAAAAAACCCATAACTGAAAAAAATCAGGGATCAACCCTGAGTATTTTTGCTCAGAGACTTGAACCCGGTCATATTTACATATTTTAAGTATCTCACATTAACCAATTACGGTAAGTATTATTGGTAAATATAATGATTAGTTAATAAGGAGTATGTAGCGAAAACAATACTTAAGAAATGGTAAAACAAAATTTTGTTTTGTTATATTTCCTTTTTAAAATCATTTTCAGAAAACCTATGAAATAATCACTACGTATTTCATTTCCTTAAAGTTGCATGATACATGAATCATCAATATTCATTCATACCTTTTGTGAATTAAAATGATGAGGAATTTGGATCTCATTACCTATCTTCTTTTTAATAGTTTATTTCATTGTTAAAACCCTAGAACATGTTTCTAGAAAATTCATGCACTCATCAATACCATGCCGGGCTATCTTAGCCTTGAATATAAACAAGAAACAAATACTTCATTTAAACGTGTTAGCTTTTTGCGGCCCTGAGGCTCCTAAAGAGCTACCGGAGTCTAATCTAGTTTCGTATATATGTCACCCTGGAAAGTTTTTCCAGGTTAGCCGAGTGAGATGGCGGTGGATCAACCATCATTGCACTCTCTAATACGTTTACAATCTCTTCTGATGTAGGCCTCATGCTCTTATCTATCAATAAACACCAAAACATTACCCTCATAACTTGTTTCAAGTCATCATTGTTATCACAACGTTCGTATCATTTTATCAACAATATCCACCACACTGCCACTATCCATTTCTCATAGGTCCAGTCGCAACCACAACGGTTAACCTTCAAATCACCACTTACCATCGCCATAAGAACATATTCAAGGTCTCGTATGTAACTTGCACCACCACCACCCAGACCTGAACCGTCACCAAGAAAACTTCTTGATCCAAATTCACCCACTTTAGCTTCTTGACTAATGACTATCATTTGTAGTATTTTAGTCATTCATCTTTAATATAGAGACGATACATATTGCACTCCAACTGGTTAGTCAAGTTCTTTGTCCGCGAGTGTAAAACAAAATAAACATCCACATCCAACAGAAGGATCCGGAACTCGACATTGGATCACTATGATCTTGGCTCAATGCTGATCCTACTGGTTTTGAGTTTTGACATTTAACCATATAGTTGATGTGCTCCATCGAAGCAAGCACAGCTTGCAGAGCTGACTGCAAAGGGGATGATGCAGTGATGTACTTCTCCAATAAACACCATCATTTTCCCTTTATATATGTTTAATTAATAATTGAAAGATAAAAATAGTGTTTGACCCAATGAGTCAAACATGCCCAAATTAACACGTGACGTGTGACTCGTTTTAACCCGAGCCAGTTTTTGCCACCTATGCGAAAAGTATCCGACATCAACTCATCGAGGACAACAGAAGAGTAAACTACAACAGGGATTTCGACTCTAGTTAATGAACATACAAGTACAATAATATTTAGTGCTCTTACTGAAAAGCTGAATGCACATATGAGTTCAGCAACGAGTTTAGACCCTGTTATCACCAAGACAAAAAACCTCGGGCCTACTAGTTAATAGTATATAATGGTTTAACAAAAGCACTCTACAAACACATATATGATGTAACAGATGTCATGATTCACTACGTTCTGTTTTCATGCGTGATGTTTTCTTGGGTGTAGCCTCTCGATATGCAGATGGGCAGAGCTCCTTAACACTACATAAACTGCAAGAAGGTCGAAGAGGGGTACATATAGTTTGTCCAAAACCCACCAAAAGAGGATTGATCGGGACCCATTCTTCTTTTGGAAGCCACTTTTGCAACGCCTCTCTTGTCGCCTCTGGTGTTTTGGTCTGTGGGACCCAACCAAGACGGTTACAAATACGGTGCACATGAGTATCTACGCATATCCCTTGAACATTGTTCCATGCTACATTCATCACAAGATGAGCCATCTTCGGACCAATACCTAGAAGTAGATAGTATAAATTTTTACTCATAATTTAATTATGGGGGTGTTTGGGATTGCTTATCAAAACAACTTATTGACTTATTAACTTTTAAAAAGTCAAAAAGTCATTTATAGTGTTTGGCAATGTGATGGTTATGAGGTAAATAAGTTAATAAGTCAGTCCATACTAACTTATTAACTTATTGGAAAAGTTAATAAGTTAATAAGTTGTTTCAGAAGCAATCCCAAACACCACACACACATATATTCTATGAAGGGGTCAGGTCAGTTATGGTTATACCTTTTAACAAGTCGAAACATATTTAATCAGAAAATTTTGCTATAAAAAACGGGTTAAAAGACAATCTGACCTGACCCATTCTGACTGGTACAAAGATGACATGTTTTGACCCGTTACCCAACCCGCCCATCTCTACTCATTTTGTCAGCTCTACCTGGAAGTGACAGCAATGCCTCAAGAGTGTTGGGAATATCTCCATCGTAGTTTGACAGGGATATTTTTGCGATTTTCTTCATGTTGGAGGCTTTTCTTGTGTAAAATCCAACCGGGTAAATCAACTCTTTTAAGGTCGATTCATCCGCGTTGTTGATTGTCTCCGGTTTAAGAAGATTTTTGTCTAGGAGACGTTGTATGGCTCCATGGGTGACATTATCTTTTGTTTGGCTTGACAAAAGTGAAGATATCAAGACAGCAAATCTGCGTTCTTTAGGAGGAAGAGAATTACCAGCTTTCTCACATCCCATAGAGTCTACTGGAGCATTTTCTAAAGATCTCATTTCACGAATTCCTTCTAGAACTTTGACCCAATCGGATGGTGGTTTAACCTCATTTTGATCATTACCATTCAAAATGGGTTTAATTTTTTTCTGAGGTAAGTTAAAATTGGGCTTCTTATATGCAAATTCTTCAATGTCAGGTAGGCCCTCTAATTTCTGGTCTTGAGGCTCTACTTTTACAATATTTTCTGCAATAACTTGAGGCTTTCTCGATCTCTTTTTCCTAACAAAAACACGGATATCTGATTCGGACTTCGAGTTATGCTCTGAAGATGCCATTTCTGCTTTGATAGATGTCGTTCTGGTATGCATTCTATTGCTGAATTTGGTTTGTGACAAAGCTAAAGGAAGAAGTGTGTAGTTTCTGTAAAGAATGATGCCCCACTTTAGAGAAACATACAGAAGATAAAAAAAAGTGATTTACACATAAACATAAAAAGGACTTGAGGTTCCAAAACTCCAAAGCTTAAGCATATTCGTCCAAGCAGATAAATGATTATATCAAAATTACTGACATACTAGTTATACGTAAGAAATGAGATGTCAATTTCAAAGGAAATCTAGGAATATTGCATATGTCACAACTGACAATTCATAAGATTCAATGTAAATATCATACGATGAGATGTAAACAGGGTTTATCAACAATACATGCTATAACATATGAACAACTTTGGCCTCAAAAGGCTTATTAGGAAATGCCAAATTGTATTTCTAGTTTTAGAACATACTCTTCTGTCTTGCACTGTATTAAAAGAACCTCAAGTTGGCAGCATTCTCAAACTTAAAATCCAGCCTACTGCGCCCATAGGTTCAGTGCCAGGTTGTAGCAATAGCAACTAAAAAACTTAAAGACATTAGAAAAATACCGTAATTGGATGAGCATGTGACCCACTTGCTGATGGCACAAGCACTTCAATTAGTCTTCCTGTTCCTCACTAAAATGAGATACAGAAAAAGAATATTAATAGAAACCGTAAGTTTAAGGTAGGATGCTCAACAGCCAACACATAGCAACCTAGAAGGTACGATAAAACAACAATACAGTGTTTGAAAAATTTGTTGGCTAGCATACATAACTAGCAATGTCATACATGGAATTAGTGCAAAAATGGCACATAGGCTTTTAGTAGTAGGCATCCATGTCAGCCACTGTGTTACAATAAGTAAGGGTGTAAACAGAATTGTGGGATAAGTAACAATACACGCCTCGAGGGTGACAAAAGAGTAAGTTCAAATAGTTAGAAAAGGAGGACGATTTGGTGGTGTAATGAACAAGTAATGAAGTAAAAAAGAGCTATTAACGAAAAAAACTAATGCTAAAACCATAAAAAAATAATAATAATAACATAGGAAGAATGATAAAGAAACAAGAGACAAAAAGAGGTTAACAGATGTTAACAGATGTATACAACCTGCTAAGATAAAGAGACATAAAATAGGGATCACATCAAATTGAAGAACTTAATCAATGATCAATTAGGGAAAGTTAAAGGGACTAAACTGATAAGTTGTGCCAATGAAAGTAGCGGAAGATTCAACATTCGAAAACGTCATCCATGGGCTGTAACAATTTGGTGTGAATATAATAACTTGAATACAAACCAACTACTACGATAACAGAGAAATTATCCAAAAAAACAAACAAACGAATATATAAAGGGAGTTGAAAAAACATTTCATTTATAGTTTTTGGATATCAAACTTCTCCCTTAACAAATGGATCCATCATGTTTATCAAAACACTTCTCTTTGGAAGTATGAATCCTATACGATTCATTTCTTGTGCTCTATGATTCTCAATCTCCTAAACTTTATCTAGCATATGCCACATTGTGGTACTCAGTTTTTACCCCTAGATGCCATCCTAACTCACAAGTCAAGGAAACATATTTACAAAAGAAAGAACAAGTGACAGCAACATTTCTTCAAAATAGTGAACAATTCAGTCAATCTTAAAACAAGTGTTTGCATCAAGTTCTTCTCACATAATTTCCCTATCAAATTTGCTAATCTTGCCTTTATCCAATGTGATAACAAGCAGTAAACACTATACCAATAATCTGGAACTTCCACTTCCTCCATTAAAGCTGGTTCTAGACATAAATCAGCAAACAACATAAATCAACCTAAAATAATATAAATTAAAGAAATCTTTCATACACAGAGCGTTTTACAGATGTTAATCACTCATCCATTGTCCTAAACACAACTCAAGCTTCTGAACACACATTTGCCTTCAAGATCAATGGATTACATATAGTTACAAGGGTTCTTAACTACAAGGGGGAGACAGAAGTGCACTTACAGTATGTGGATAGGTGGGAGACCACGTCGCGTGAGGATTCGTTAATATTTTCGAAAGTTCAAACGATGTTCGCAGTGGCTCCAAATAATAACCTTCGGTAGCCCTAACAGCTGAGCGAACCAGACCTCGCAAAACAACAAAGATTTTATACCGGAATTTAACTTCTTCGTGTTACGTTTCTTTTTTAACGACCGACAGTCAAACAGTCTACCTAATTATATTTATTACTCGAATATAAAATCTTGGGAGTTTTAAACTGGCTGCTGAGAAGCTCGTATATTAGTTCGTCCGCATTAGTCTTGAACCTAAGAGCACTCTTAGGATAAAACCCACCTCAGGCCCACCTCAGGTCTGGAAACTCACTCATCCAACTTTTAATTTTTTTTGTCATATGTAAAACTTGAACGTAAGACATTTTATTTTAATAAAGTGTGTTGAGTATTTTATTTTAACTACTTGGAGTTGGGATAATTGGTGTTACATTATTAAAACTAATGTTTTTAAAACCAGATGGTTATTGAATATCTCCCATTGATGGTATAGCGGTCGAAAGGTTGAACCAATTTCGAAACTTCTATGACTAGTGGACGAACTCAAGCATTGAATAGATCGGCGAATAAGAATATCGTCCACCTTCAAGGACATTGATAATATTTCAATACCAATAAAGTTTAGATGTTAATCAAAACAGAAAATGAAAAAACTAGATAGTTGTTGTAAACAAATAAATCTTAGAAAAAAATTGTTATCATATCTGAATTAATAAGACATTGTTTTCAGAAGGAACACGTGATACGAACGAAACTATTTAAATTAATCACATGTATTGTATGTAATTTAGAGACGATAGTTGAATCGAATGCTCAATACCTGTGGGTTGAACCTTGAATTATATATAATGCTCCTTACGTCCTTCTAGTTTGGAATGACATAAGATGGAGAGTCGAACTAAAGTGAAAATGAAAAACCGTTGATGACAACAAACTCTTGTAAACATGTCGTCACATTAGAAGTTGATGAAATAAAGAAGATGAAGCTAACATGCACAACTTTTCCCAACAATTTGAACATCTATCTCATTATGTTTAGTACATTGACATTGTATAGGGTTATTGCATGTCAAAGTAGACGCTAGAGGCACAAAGCAAATGAAAATAGAGCTCAAGACGTAGAATTTTGTATATAACGTGTCAAGAAAACAGTAGTAGAACTACATAGTAAACAATCTCAACGCTAGAGTGAGAGGCAATAACTTGATGCTTAAGAGAGTGATGTAACAAATTATGTTTTAAAAACACACTATACAAAGAGATTGATCAATAGGTATCTAAAAACCTATCCAATCGACGTTTGAATACCAGATGAGATGGGAAGTGGATGATACATAATTATACGTGGATGATGCATAATTATACCTCATAATTTAAAGACCCTTTAATATAACATAAATACATTTAAAAGTATTAAAGTGAGGTTCTTGTTGATCATGCAAACACAAGACAAACATGTTGAAATGCATACGAGATGTTAGTCTAGTTCACTTTAAATACTAAGAGTATTCATATCAGATTCTCTATCCTTATCTTTATAATTACATTAAAAATCACTACCTTTTATCTCTCATTCTCAGTTAAATAATATTTTTTAGTATTTTTATTTTCTTCACACTTCACTCACAACCACTTTAAAAATTACTAAAAAAAATATAAGGATTGAACAATGATTCCCTAAATATACAGATGAATAGTAACTTTTCTTTATCCTTCACTCATAACCACTTACAACCATTCTTTAAAATATAAAAAACAAACTCACATATAAAAAATATACTGTAAATGCTCTAATGCACCAACAATACTTCAACATCACAAGTGGTCCTCAATTACAGGTAGTAAGACCATTTAGAGATGGTGTCAACAAGAGTAGTGGTTGGCTTATACTTAAACAAATTTACACGATCTAAAGTGTCTAGATCATAATATGGTTGAGGTTTAATTTGAATTCTCATTTACCATACTTAGTTAAGACAGTTTGATTAAGATGAAATCAAGTTAGTGTCGATTACTTGATTTAGCTGTAATTGTGGCTTTTTTATAAAGTAGATATTGACTTGAATTTTTGAAACTTTAGTATCTTAATGATGAACATATAAGAGCATTCACAGTGAAATCATCAAAATATGTAAGTGTGTTTGGTATATTATATGGAATGATTCTGAGTGGTTGTGAGTGAAGGAAAGAGAAAATGCTATTGTTGATTGGTATATTTGAAGAATCATTGTTCAATCCCTATAAATTTTTTAATATTTTTGAAAGTGGTTGTGAGTAGAGGGGAGAGAAAAAAATAACGACAAGAGTATAAAAAATATTATTTAATTTGAAAAGAAGAGAAAAAATATAATAATTTTTAGTGTAATTATATGAATAAAAATAAAGAATCCGCTATAAATGCTTTAAGATGAATCGTATTCATTATCAGAGAAAATGGTTGAAATAGTGACTTGATTCTTACCAATTTTAAGAAGAAATCATTGTTTTTGTTACTATATTGTTCTATATAGAAGGAGTGCTCACACCACATCACGTTAGATACCCACCAATAATATTATATCATGTCACACCATATCACACTACATCACAACTTCAAATTTGATAACGACAATGTTAGATGCCATATCACATCACAGTACCACAAACACAAGAGTTCATGACGTGAGTATGCCGTGCCGCACAAAAAAAATACAACGTGAGCGGCTGGCAGAGGTGTTGCCACACGACGTAAGAGGCCGCCACGTCTGGTGTGCCCCTCCCACACTTAGAATTTATCCGTGTCAAAATCAACATGACATAATAGCAATGGGATCCTCACCTACTCTGATTGTGACTGTTTGGTTGGTTCAAATCATCTACTATGTGACAGTGACACAACTCTATCTTTCAAATATTCTGTTGTTCAGTAGCAGAGATCGAAGGAACACACGGATCAATGGGTTCTACAACCAGAATCTGCTACAGAGATGCACTGCCATTTGCAGCAATGGTGATGATCGAGTGCATTATAGTTGGCGGAAATACACTATTCAAATCAGCCACTTCTCAAGGGATCAACTCATACGTTTTCACCACTTACGTCTTCATCGTCGGCTTCATCTTCCTCATACCTTGTGCATTCATCGTCCGCAGGCAATTTTTACTCTAATCGCTTCATGATTTCGTATGATCAAATTCGAATTTAACTTGCTGTTTCAATTCTTTTTTTTTTTTTTTGCAGAAGATCGGATACCCCGGTGCTGAAGCTATCGATTGTTGTTAAGCTTTTTCTTCTTAGTTTGATTGGGTAATTTACCTTCGAACTTAGGGTTTCCATCTCTAGAATCTGTTGAATTTGATTGGGACGGAGGATGTTGTGCCAGTGTCTAGGGTTAGATGGAACCTTAATCTTTTTTAGGCATTACAAAAATTGCACTAGTAAGAAGACTGTGATTTTGCTCTCAATTTCAAGGAATTGAAAGGAGTGGCTTTGATCAAAATGTACTGATTTTTGTTCAAATTGGAAGTGGATTTTCATAACAGAAAAGAAAGCTACATAGAAATTAGAAACACAGAATATTCACACTCATGTTACTATGTTAGCTATGAATCTTGAATCAATCACCTGCAACTGTTATCGGTTAATTGAATATACATTTTTCAATGATTCTGTAGTAACAAGTCATTACTTGATCTGGAACTGGCCCGAATTTACTAGTAAAAAGGACAAAACCGGTGCATGATGATCCGGCTTTGTAACGTACATCTAGGTTTGGAAGGTCTTTTACTATGGAAAAACATGTTTGGAGTCTTCTAGTAATTGTATGTTCGTCTGATGCTTAGTAGTGCTCCATTCCTACTTTTAACTCCTCAATTAATAAATAACGATTAACATGCTGTAAATACCAGGTACTTTTCTCAAATATTTGGATACGTCGGCATCAAAGACAGTTCTCCAACACTTTCCTCAGTTATGAGCAATTTGGCACCTGCTTTCACCTTCATACTTGCATTCGTCTTTAGGTACTCGTACAAATTTGTACTCTAGTGTATTGACTTGCTTGTTTTTTTTTAAAAGGAACAGATAGATTGGCAAAAAAAGAATTTGACAATCGACATCATTTTTATGTCTTAAATTCTTCTGGTCTAAATATCAAGTATGTTTTTATTTATTTATTTTTTTGTTTTATCAGGATGGAAAAATTGAATTTTAGAAGTCATACCAGTCAAGCAAAAATCGTGGGAACAGTAGTGTCAATATCAGGTGCACTAGTAGCTACCCTGTACGATGGTACATCCACCTTATCAGCGGATTCATCAAGCTTATATTGGATTATTGGTGGAATTTTGCTTGCTAGTCAGAATTTTCTACTTTCATTTGTTTTGGTTTCCCAGGTACGGAAATTGCATATTCTCTGGTTTAAAATTCTCAAATACTGGCATATACGTAGGGAATTTAACTACTTTCAGTGACACTGCAGGCACAAATCATGATGCAGTATCCAGTGGAACTAATGGTTGTTTTTGTGTTTGGGTTAAGTGGGTTGATTGTAGCTGCATTTGCAGGGCTAATTATGGTGAGAGATTTAGATGCTTGGAAGCTAAAACCTGATATGTTGGCTTCTATAATCTACATGGTAAGAAACTTGAAACATAATTTGCATGAATACACGGCATTTTAGCTTTAAAATATCCTTAAATAGGGCGTGTCTACTGGATTTCTGAGCGGTCTGATTCAAGTTTGGGCTCTACGGTTGAAAGGGCCGGTCTATGTAGCCATGTTCAAGCCATTCTCAATAGTGATTGCAGTAGTGATGGGTGTCATATTCCTTGGTGATTCTCTCCATCCTGGAAGGTCTTTCCTCTTACTTGAATTTGACATTAGAAATCAAAATTGTTTGTATGTGTATGTATAACTTGTTGGTGACAAATTTTATTGTAGTGTTGCTGGAGGCATAATAATATCTTTAGGATTCTATGCTGTGTTATGGGGAAAAGCCAAAGAAGAGGGTAGTGTTCATTATATGAGAACATCATCCACCCAAACAGAAACCAGCCCTCTGCTGCAAGCCCATGCTCTCGAAGAAGACGGAAGATTTGACACTGACAATTAAAGGGAGAGATTCTACTCACTGAAACAAGTTATATCGGTTTTTATAGTTGTACTTGTATCTGCACCCTACTCAAAAGCAATCAAGGTTAGAAGTAGCTATTGAATTTTGCTTCAAAACTAAAGCTTAGGTTCGTAGTTGCTCTTGAATTAAATACAATATGTAGAAGAAATTAGATATTAACAACTTTTATAAGATTATACATGATGCATTTGGTTTGATTTGATTCTCAAAAGATAACTGTTACCACATAATGCATTCGTCATTAAATGTAATCCCTTGAGCAATGAGAGAGGATGTGGGTGACCATGAATCTCACTATTGCTCCAAAACTTCACATTATGAAAATAAAAAAATGTTGCTTGCATTATTCCATTAACTTAAACACCAATATCAAACAGACATTAAGAAAATAACTAAAAAGTAACAAACTGTTTTATACATTCTACCAATTCAAGCGCCACCATTTATACCAAAACCAAACTAAACCTTTAAAGAAAAAAAGTAAACAACAAGGACTTCAATCATCAGTAGATGATGGATAATCAACCAAACATAGCCACTGAATCATCCTCGTTACACCGAATCACCGCATCAACATCAGAGCCCTCACTTTCTTCTCCCTCTCCGCCTTTCTAGCAGGCGGGGTCCTCTGCAACCACCGCCTTCTCCACAACATCAATCGAGTCTAACAGCTTCTTTTGGGGCGTCACCGTCTTGAAGTCTCCTCCATCTTGATCAACAATGGCAGTCGACATCAAAGAACCTTGACCTGATAATAAGTAATAAGTTTATCAATCAATTAACAGCAACTGATCACCAATAACTCATTTATAAGTGCATAATAAGTTAATGAATAGTATCATACCGTAACGACGTCGTTTGAGTCTCCTCCTCTGCGTCCCCGGAAACCACCACCGGACTCTGTAGTTGTAGTTTTTGTAGAAGGAGCCCCATTTGTGGATTGATCGCTGGTGATCATTTTCCGTAATTAGTCGTTGAAGATTGTAAATGTGTGATTGTAGTTTTAGTAAAAAGAGTCTCTTCTGTCGATTGATGATCTGAACGTCTCCGGTCATCATTATCCGGAAGGATTCTATGCTAATGCTACCGTTGTTTGATCTATGAAGATCGTAATTCTGTGAAGAATCTTGTTACCGTTGCAAAAAATCCTCTCCTACAAATAAATACCATTTACTAGTCATTTTTCATTGGTGGGACATTATTTCAAATATTTTTTTATTTATTATATCACCCCGTAATCGTAATATGTTAAACTAAAAACTTCAAAGTTCTATCCGTTTATTATTTCTTTTAGTTTATTTCTTCTTTTTTTTTGTCTTTTAATGTTTATTACATATGAATGCTCCAAAAAGCAAAAAATAGGAAATAACCCAAAACAAAATTGTATCTGTAACAGAAAAAACTGAATCAAATGGTGAATTCGGTTTTCAAATCGGTTAGCGGTTACATAAGATCTTGCATATTCAGTTCGGTGATCTGTATAAACCGAATAATAAATGCTTTAGTAGGTTTACTTGGTAAACGAACCGAATAAATCAATTTAAACCATTAGATTTGATTCATTTAGGTCTATTTTTAATTCTAAACAATACTTTTATTTTTTATTTTTTAATTTAGAATGTTTGTATTAATTTTTTTAGATTTTTTAAATAATTTTTTAAATATGGCTTTATATCGTTATATTTGTATATCAAGTATTTTTGAAAAATTTTTTTTAGAGAAAAGTATAAACTTTTATCTCAAACTAAAAAAAGTTTTGGGTAAATTATCACAACTTTTAAAACTCTGTTTTAAAGTGGAGGATGACAAGTAATAAATGAGAGTGTGTAAAGCTTAACCCTTTTTCTATCATGGTACTTTTAATATAAATTTTTAGAGTAAATTACCATTTTGGTCCCTGAACTTTGGTATATTTAACCATTTTAGTTTAAAATGAAATCTTTTAACTCTTTAGGTTATTATGTTTTGAATTTTATAACGGTTTTGATCTATGATATTAACTCTGATAGTTTTCAGTTAAGTTAGATGATATTTTAATCATTTTTTTATTTAAGGGACTTTTAGGTATTGCTTAATTATTAGGGTGAGATTATTGTAAAAAAGGAGAGGAGGATTATCATCCATTAGATCTTAGATTCAAATGCTAAGAAAATCCGATGACATAATGGTAAATAGTTGAAACTTTAAATGATAGGCTAAGGGCATTTTAGTCTTAACCACATTTTCAAGTTTTATTTTTTTAACGCTCGTAACTTTTACATTCAACATTATTTTTTTAAAAAAATTACAACATAAAAACGAAGTTTTTTTCATGTTATTTCAACTCCTTGTGTAATATTCGTCAGCTTATTATGTAATATCAGGTCATTGTGTAATATTCATCAGACCATTATAGCTAATGTTAACCATTTTGTTATGCATTGTGTTTTTTAAATATGATAATTTTCAAATAACACAATGCTAAAAATGTATTTTTTTACGTTTTTCAGTTCATTGTGTAATCCTGATCAGATCATTGTGTAATCATAATCAAGCAGCTCATTGTGTCTATTGTTAATTATCGAGTCTAGTTCTAGTCATTATGTTACTCATTGTGTCTAATGTTAATTATTGTGTTTATTAAAATGGTGATTTTCAAATAACACAATGCTAAAATGTATTTTTTAATTTTTTTCCAATTCATTGTGTAATCCTGATCAGTTAATTGTGTAATCCTCGTGAAATAGCTCATTGTGTTTGTTGCCAATTACCGAGTCTGGTGTTGGTCATTATTTTACCCATTGCTTCTACTGTTGACTATTGTGTTATGCCTTGTATTTTTCAAAATAATGATTTTCAAAGAACACAATGCTAAAAATGTAATTTTTTTTACGTTTTCAGTTTATTATTTAATCCTGATCATGTTATTGTGTAATACTCGTCAAGCAGCTCATTATGTCTATTGCTAGTTTTTGAGTCTAGTGTTGGTCTTACCCATTGTGTCTAATGTTAACCATTGTGTTATGCGTTTTGTTTCTTAAAATAATGATTTTTGAATATCACAATAATAAGAAATGTAAACTTTTTTATGTTTAAGTTCATTGTGTATTTCTAATAAGATAATTGTGTAATTCTTATCAATTCAGAAGATTACATAATGACCTGACAAAATACAATGAGTTAAAAATATGTTTTTAATATAAAAACTATAACCGTCTTAAAAATTAAAAAATGTTTTGTTTATGGTGTAATTTTTTAAAAAAATAATGCCATATGTAAAAGTTATGAATGTTAAAAAATAGGGAACATTATTAATTTTCCCCCCAACTTAATTTTGATTAAAAGGACACGTGTTAACATTTTAATCATTCTTACACTTTGTGGTTTTATAATACTTTGTATTTGAATAATTCCATTATTTAATTAACTTTAAATAATAAAATAAAATAAAAATAAAAATATTTATTTGATAGAAAAAGAAAAAAAAAAACCATCGAGATGATGTAAAGGTTTTAGCCTCCTGAAAACGTGACTTAAGATCTAAAGTAGTATCTTTAAACTTTATCTATTAAATAATAATCGTTAAATATATCAAGAACATAAAATTATCTTTTGTTCTGCAAATAAACATTAAATATATAAGGAAAGCCATAAACATGCGTAAAATTGTTTGCGTATTTCATCTAACAATCATATTGTATGTATAAAATATTAATAAACAAAATACAAAATGTATGAAAGAACTGACAATCAGAACGAATCATCTGTTAGAAAGATTTGAGATACACTTTTGTAATAGTTTTAGACAAAAGCAATATTAAATATTCAATGACTTAGTATTATAGAAGAATGCAACTATATTCCATGACCATATAATTTAATTTGAAACCATAAGAAAAACCGAAAAAAATACATTTTACATGAGAAATATAAACATAAAACGTTTCTTGTTAAAAAATATCATTCATGTGAAATGAAAAACATATTATTTTACAAATATTATTTCGTAACAATAATAATAACGTATGCTTAACAATATTATATTTTGGAGTTTCATATGGATGATATTTTTTCTCTGTATGCTACGCAATCGGTCTAGCTGCATTGTGCATCTAAAATCTTTGTAACCAATAAGAGATGATTCGTTCTGATTGTTAGTTTCATTTCATGTATTTTGTATTTTTGTTTATTATATTCTATAAATATAAAATATTTTTCAGATGAAATATACAAACAATTTTATGCATGTTTATGTCATTCCTTATATATTTAATGTTTATTTGCAGAAGAAAGATAATTTTATGTTCTTGATAGATTTTAACAATTATTATTTAATAAATATTATAATAGATAAAGTTTAAGATACTAGTTTATATCTTACGTCACGTTTTCAGGAGGCTAAAACCTTTATATCATCTCGACAATTTCTTCTTTTTGTATCAAATATATATTTTTATTTTTATTTATTATTTGAAGTTAATTAAATACATAACCATTTAATACATAAAAGTCCCTTAAATATAAAATGATTAACATATCATCTAACTTAACTAAAAAACTAACATAGTTAATACGATGGATCAAAACCGTTATAAAATTCAAAGCTTAATATCAAAAACGTTTTAGCATAGTATTTTGGTTGGTTGTAATGTATATCTAGGTTTGGAAGGTCTTTTACTATGGAAAAACGTGTTTGGAGTCTTCTAGTAATTGTATGTTCGTCTGATGCTTAGTAGTGCTCCATTCCTACCTTTTAACTCCTCATTTAATAATCAACGATTAACATGCTGTAAATACCAGGTACTTTTCTCAAATATTTGGATATGTCGGCATCAAATACAATTCTCCAACACTTTCCTCAGTTATGAGCAATTTGGCACCTGCTTTCACCATCATACTTGCATTCGTCTTTAGGTAGTCATACAAATTTGTACTCTAGTCTATTGACTTGCTTGTTTTTTTTAAAGAAACAGATAGATTGGCAAAACAAGAATTTGAAATCGACATTATTTCTGTCTTAAATTCTGGTCTAAATATCAAGTATGTTGTTATTTTATTTTGTTTTATCAGGATGGAAAAACTGAATTTCAGAAGCCATAGCAGTCAAGCAAAAATTGTGGGAACAGTAATGTCAATATCAGGTGCACTAGTAGCGACCTTGTATGGTGGTACATCGGTCACCTTATCAGCGGATTCATCAAACATTATTTCCTCAAGATGCTCTCGGATCAACTTACGAACGTCGGGGGCACCGGTCACCAATCAAAGATTAGTTCTTCAGCTTATTGCAGGCCTCAACGAATCATATGACGGAGTAGCCATGATGATTCAACAAACCACCCCCTTGCCAAACTTCTACGAGGCTCGGTCCAAACTCATTCTTGAGGAGACTCGAAAGAGCAATCAGGCCACCCAGACTGCCACCTCGGCACTCCTCGCATCACAAAAACCGACATCGAACCCACCCACCCCCACAACAACACACCCGCCTACACCCCACAACCTGCGGTCTCTCCCTCTCCCAATCAGCAGCCTCCGACTCGCGGCAGAGGCCGAGACTTCTCCCTTCAACAGTGGCCGCCAAGTCCCTGGGGTGCTGCACCGACTCACACACAGTTTTATGGACCCTCACCATGGACCAGTTCCCCTACTTCGTGGACCTATGGGCCTTGCCAATACCCCACTACCCCATCTACTAATTCTTCAGGCCCACCACGTACTCCAGGCCCAGGAATACTTGGACCCAGGCCACATGCAACATCCGAGACAGGCTATGCCCCAACCAATATTGACCAAGCCCTGCAAACTATGTCTCTCCATCCACCCGACTCCAATTGGTATATGGACACGGGCGCCACCTCCCACATGACCAACAACTCAGGTAACTTCTCGTCTTATGTCAATAATAGTCTCACACGGAATATAATTGCAGCTAATGGTACTCAAATGCCAATCCGAGGTTCGGGACATCAAACTCTTCCTCCCCCGTTTCCACCTTTAAAACTAAATCATACTTTACATGTTCCTCATCTTGTTAAAAACCTTGTTTTTGTTCGTCGTCTCACTAATGACAATATTATTTCTATTGAATTTGACAAGTTTGGTTTTTTTGTGAAGGACTTCCGGACACGGAGACCCATACTTCGATGCAATAGCACGGGAGAGCTTTACCCACTTTCCTTTCACTCTTCTCCCCAACAATCACCACCGATCGCCTTCGCCTCCATCAGTCAAGATCTATGGCACCAACGTCTTGGGCACCCTAGTTCTTTTATTTTAAATAACTTGAAACATTGTTTATCTTTTTCATGTAATAAAGTTTCAAAATCAGTGTGTTCCTCTTGTGTTTTTGGCAAACATATTAAGTTACCATTTTCACCTTCAACTACACCTACATATTTACCTTTTGACATCATTCATAGCTACTTATGGACATCCCCCGTGGCGAGTTCTCTGATATTACATCTTATTTCTCGATGACAAAACTAATTTTTTATGGACTTATCCATTATCCCACAAATCACAAGTCTACAACACTTTTCTATAATTTTATAATCTCATCAAAACATAATTTACCACTTCTATCAAAACCCTCCAATGTAATAATGGTCGGGAGTACAACAACAATTCCTTCCACACCTTTTGCTCACATCACGGCCTTCAATTTCGGTTCTCTTGCCCACATACATCACCTCAAAATGGAAAGGCTGAACGGAAAATCCGTTCAATTAATAACATCATCCGTACCCTCCTTGCTCATTCATCGGTGCCACCCTCCTTTTGGCATCATGCCCTCCAACACGCTACATACCTTTTAAATATCCTACCTTCTAAACTTCTCCGCAACCTCACCCCCACCCATCTTCTTTACAACCGCTCCCCCGATTACGCTCACCTACGTGTCTTCGGGTGCCTATGCTTCCCGCTTCTTCCATCCACCACCATTAACAAACTTGACAAACGCTCCACCCATGTGTTTTCTTTGGCTACCCATCCAATCATCGGGGGTACAAATGTTTTAACCTCTCCACCCGCCAAATTATTATCTCCCGCCATGTCATATTTGACGAAACTCAATTCCCATTCTCCACCACTACGCACTCTACACCCTCCCTCTATCAATTTCTCTCCTCTGATCTCCACCCGTATTACCTACACCCACCTAGCAACCCACCTCCCTCTCCTCAACACAACCCCAACCCGACACCCACTCCTTCCTCTCGGTTCCTACACACCTACTCTCGTCTACCCAAACAACCCACGCCTACGCAGCCCACTGCTTCCGCCCCTTCCTCACCCTTACCACCACCCACCGATGGGTCCCCGCCAAACTCAACTCCCTTGCCCTCCCCTCCGACTCCACCGCCACCACCCCCCAGACAACACAACCATCCCGAACCATACACACCAGAAGCATGTCCGGCATCTCCAAATCCCGCCAACCATTCACTCTTAACACTCTTGCCTCCCCCTCCCCTCTCCCTCGAAATCCGTTTGATGCCCTTTCTAACCCGGATTGGTCACGAGCCATGCACGATGAGTTCCGGGCTCTTATCGATAACGAGACGTGGGAGTTAGTCCCGAGACTCCCTAGCATAGACATCGTACGGAGTACGTGGCTTTTTAGACATAAATTTAAATCTGGCGGGTCTCTTGAGCGATACAAAGCTCGCTTGGTTTGTGATGGCAGGTCTCAACAGGTTGGCATTGACTGTGGCAAAACATTTAGCTCCGTGGTTAAACCAGCCACAATCCGAACGTCTTAACTCTTGCTTTGTCAGATGACTGGCTAGTGCATCCACTTGACGTCAAAAACGCATTTCTACATGGCACGCTACATAAGACAGTTTACATGCATCAACCACCGGGCTTTCGAGACCAAACCTACCCTAATCATGTGTGCATCTTGAAGAAGTCCCTATATGGTCTTAAATAAGCCCCTCGTGCCTGATATCAAAGATTCGCCGATTATGTCTACACGCTGGGGTTCAATCATAGCAAGTGTGATCACTCTCTATTTATATACAAACAAGGAGTTGACATTGCATATCTACTACTCTAAGTGGATGACATCTTGCTTATCACCTCCTCTCATGAGCTAAGGCACAACTTTATGCAGCTTCTATCAACCGAATTTGCCATGAAAGAGTTGGGGCCATTGAGTTAATTTCTTGGCATCTCAGTCACCCGCAAGACACACTCTATGTTTCTATCTCAACAACAATATGCTGCGGACATACTACAACGGGCAAGCATGTCTACTTGTAACCCCGCTCACACCCCGGTGGATACAAAATCAAAGTTAAGCTGTACCGAAGGTACTGTACTTGAAGATGGCACATCTTATCGGCAACTGGCTGGGGCCTTACAGTACCTTACTTTCACTCGCCCCGACATCTCCTAAGCCGTTCAACAAGTGTGCATGCACATGTACGCTCCGCGAACTACTCACATGCATGCCTTGAAGCGCATCCAACCCTACATTCGTGGCACTCTATCTCATGGATTCCACCTCACCAAATCGCCCATCACTTCTCTTACATCATACACAGATGCGGATTGGGGTGGATGCCCAGATACGCGGCGCTCTACATCCGGGTATTGTGTGTACTTGGGTGATAGTCTAATCTTATGGTCCTCAAAACGACAAGCTGTTCTTTCCCGTTTGAGTGCTGAAGCTGAATACCACGGTGTTGCAAATGTTGTGTCTGAAACATGCTGGCTTCGAAATCTTCTCCTTGAGTTGCATCACCCTCTAAACCGCGCCACTCTAGTTTATTGCGACAATGTCAGTGCAATTTATTTAGCAGGCAACCCGGTTCAACATCAACGTATAAAACATATTGAAATGGATATCCACTTCATCCGGGAAAAGGTTGCAAAAGGACAGGTTCGGGTTCTTCATATCCCGTCTCGTTACCAAATAGCTTACATCTTCACTAAAGGGTTACCACAAATTCTTTTTGATGACTTTCGCAACAGTCTCAACATACGTGAACCTCCTGCTGCGACTGCGGGGGTATCATAGACGGAAGATTCACAGCAAAAGTCAGCTACCTATTAGATAGACTTTTGAATATCTTATAGATATATATTGTATTCAAATATATTCAAACTTACAATCTTATCTACACAATAGATTACGTAAAAGTGTAGTATAAATATTAAGGTGAATTATGAATGAAGAGAGGAGAATTCCATAAACCTTTTCAGTTTTTGTGTTTGGGTTAAGTGGGTTGATTGTAGCTGCATTCGTAGGGTTAATTATGGTGAGAGATTTAGATGCTTGGAGACTAAAACCTGATATGATGTTGGCTTCTATAATCTACGTGGTAAGAAAGTTGAAACAAAATTTGCTTGAATACACGTTGCATTCTAGCGTTAAAATATCTTAAAAAGGGCATCTCTACTGGATTTCTGAGCTGTCTGATTCAAGTATGGGCTCTACGGTTGAAAGGGCCTGTCTATGTAGCCATGTTCAAGCCATTCTCAATAGTGATTGCAGTAATGATGGGTGTTATATTCCTTGGTGATTCTCTCCATCTTGGAAGGTTTACTTATTCCTCTTACTTGAATTTGACATTAGAAAGTTATATTATTTGTATGTATATTAACTTGTTGGTGACAAATTTTGTTGTAGTGTTGCTGGAGGAATAATAATATCTTTAGGATTCTATGTTGTTTTATGGGGAAAAGCCAAAGAAGAGGGTGGTGGTCATTACATTAGAACATCATCCACCTAAACAGAAACAAGCCCTCTGCTGCAAGCCCATGCTCTCGAAGAGGGCGAAAGATTTGACACCAACAATTAAAGAGAAAGATTCTACTCACCAAAACAAGTTAAATTGGTTTGAATAGTTGTACTTGTATCTGCACCCTCCTCAAAAGCAATCAAGGGTAGAAGTTGCTATTCAATTATGCTTCAAAACTAAAGCTTAGGTTAGGAGTTGCATTTAAATTAATATAGTATGTAGAAGAGTTTAGATACTGACATCTTTTATAAGATCATACACGATGCATTTGGTTTGATATGATTCTCAAAAGTTAACTGTTACCACACGTAATGCATTCGCTATTGCTCGTTATCCCTTGAGTAGTGAAAGAGGATGTGGGTGACTATGAATCTTATGATTGCTCCAAACTTCACATTAGAAAAATAAAAAACTATTGTTTTCATTATTTAATTATCTCATTAACTTAAACACCAATATCAAACAGACAATAAGAAAAACCTAACCATAACCAAAAAGCAACAAACTATTCCACTGTCGGCCGACACCTGTGTTTGCTGACCTCCTTGCCAGGCCCTCCATGGCTCATCTAAACCTTCTATCGCCCTCACTGTCGAGTCTGCATCACCCACGACTCAGTCTCAAGGTCATGGGGGTAGGGCGTCTCATGCTGCTAGTTTCACCCACCCCCTACACTGTCAGCTTAGCTATGCCGTACCAATGGCCATTATGCCAATGCTTGCCCTAAACTCGCCTCTTATTAGATTGGTACGTTGATTCTGGCGCCACCAACCACATGACTCCTACTCCTGATGCCATTCCTAGTTCCCCTTTTATCACAGGTAACGAATTTGTCACTTTTGGCAATGGACAAACCCTCTTGTTTCACATAAAGGTCATTCCACTATTGGAAATCATCTTTTGTTAAAAGATATATTAGTGGTATGGTGCCTCATTTCACTAAAAACCTTCTATCACTTAGCAAGTTAACAAAGGACAATCATGTTGATGTATTAATTTCTCACCCTACCTTTTTCGTCTTGATCACAAAACACATCAAGTTCTGGCCTAGGGAAGGTGTGAACATGGCTTTACGTGTTACATCCAAATCATCTAGATCTTATTGCTTCCAATAATCATCCCAAAGCATCATTTGAAGTTTGGCATTCCCATTTGGGACATGTCCATTTTGATATTATTGTTAGCTTGCAAAAACAAGGATGTTTATCTATTACCTCTTTATTACCAAAACCGGATATTTGCTTGTCATGCCAATTAGCTAAAAGTTAAAAGCCGTGTTTTGCTCTAAATAATAAACAGGCCTTGCATTCATTAGACCTTGTTCATTGTGATGTATGGGTCCTTCCCCTATATATCTTTGGATAGTTATCGGTACTTCGTTGTCTTCATTGACGATTATTCTCGATTTTGTTGGTTATATCCTCTAAAATCCAAAACTGAGGTATATAACGCCTTAGAAATTTTCTTGCACTTTGCTCAAAGCCAATTTTCAAGAAAAATTAAAATTTTTCAAAGTGACGGAGGATCAGAATTCGTCAACCATAAGGTTCGAACTTGTTTGACAAAAATGGAAGCTTACATCAGTTGTCTTGCCCATATACGCCAACAAAATGCTAGGGTTGAGCGAAAACATCGACACATAGTTGAAACTGGCTTGGCCATGTTATTTAATGCCAAACTCCCATCATTATATTGGGTTGATGCCTTTTCTTCTGCCGTGTACATTATTAATTGTCTACCTACACCTTTACTAAGTAACAAGTCACCCTTCAAGCTCCTTTACTCATACACACCCAACTACAACACATTTAGAGCTTTTGTTTGTTGAGTTTATCCTTACTTGAGGGATTACTTGGCACACAAACTTGCCCCAAGGAGCCTCCCTTGCGTTTTTCTTGGCTACACTTCAAAATACAAAGGATGTCATTGTTTGGACCAGTCACATCATGAGTTTATGTCACCTGATATGCTAGATTTGATAAAAACATTTTCCCATTTACAAATAACACCAATGAAAACCCCATTTCCAACCTCAAACTTGTAACCTTCCTTGACACATCTTCACCCCCTCCACCCATACCTCACACACCACAGCCTCAATCCCCCATCTACTCCATCTATACCACAACTCCCGTCGCCTCCCCAAACGACACCCCCACCACCACCTTCTACTCCTTCACATCCCATATCTCCACCTCCCTCGCCATCACCCCCGCTACCACCAACGCCACCACCCTCTCCTATTTCGTAGCCTACATCTACATCTCCCCCAACACCACCCCCGACACCACCTCCTGCTCCTTCACACCCAATAACTACTCGTGTCAAAGATGGCATATTTAAACTGCGTCATTTTGCAGATTTATCCTAATTAACCACAAATGTGTTACATAGCGCTATATTTGCCTCAAATGATCCTAAAAACTATAAAACATCTAAAAAAGATCCCCACTTGGTCGAGGTTATGCACAAGGAATTAACCGCTTTACATAAAAACCACACATGGTCCTTGGTACCTCGCCCAACGAACCATCCAATTATTGGTTCGAAATGGCTTTATCGTACCAAATTCAACTCTGATGGCACCTTACAACGTTATAAATCCCAGGTCGTTGCACAAAGATTTAGTCAAACCCCGAGCATAGATTACTCATACACTTTTAGCCCAGTGGTCAAAGCCTCCACTGTCTGAGTTATCCTATCCTTGGTTGTTATCAACAACTAGAAATTACACCAACTTGATGTTGACAATGCTTTCCTCCATGGCCGACTTACCAGATGTGTTTACATGGAACAACCGCCGGGTTTCCTTACCCTCAATTCCCCAACCATGTATGTAAATTACACAAAGCTATATATGGGCTTAAACAATCTTCCCGAGCATGGTTCCATCGCTTGAGTTCGTTTTTGCTTGCAAATGGTTTTACCAACAGTGGGGCCGATACATCTTTATTTGTATTTAAAAGAGATTCTTGTATTATGTATCTCTTGGTATACGTTGATGATCTTATCTTTACAGGTAACCAAGAACAAGTTCTAAAATCCTTCATAACCAAATTACACAAAGAGTTTGCTATCAAAGATTTAGGGCAGCTCAACTACTTTCTTGGGCTTGAAGTACTTCATACTAGCAAAGGACTTTTTCTTTCTCAATCCAAATATGCTTGGGATATACTTGAACGAGCAAGCATTTTAAATGCTAAACCAACCCACACTCTACTATCCGCTAATGTTTTCTTTACTACATAAGGGGAGCCCCATTCCAATCCTACTCATTATCGATCAATACTTGGCGCGCTTCAATACTTGACAATAAGAAGACCCGACATCTCCTATGCCATTAATCAAGTGAGTCAATTCTTGCATGCTCCAACCACCTTTCACTACCAAGAAGTCAAACGCAACCTTAGATACATTAATGGTACCTTAGCTTATGGACTTACTTTAAGTCAACGATAAAAAACATCTTTACTGGGTTATTTCAATGCTGACTAGGCTTGATGTCTCAAGACGCGGTGTTCTACATATGGTTATTTGATTTTTTGGGTGGTAACTTAGTCTCTTGGTGTGCTAAGATACAACCTACCGTATCCCGCTCAAGTTTTGAGTCAGAATACCGTGCCATGGCTAACACCGTAGCTGAGCTCATATGGTTAACACATCTTTTGCAAGAACTACATGCCTTACCACCGACACGACCAGCCATCCTTTGTGACAACCACAATGCTATATTCCTCACAAGAATTCCCATCTCACACAAACGAGTTAAACATATTGAGTTGGATTACCATTTCATCCGGGAGTTAGTTTCTTCTAGAAAACTTCACACTTGTTTTATACCAACCAAGCTCCAGGTGGCTGATATCTTCACCAAGAGTCTTTCTCTCCCATAGTTTGAATACTTTCGTGCCATGCTTCAACTCGGACCGCCACCCTCTCGCTTGCGGAGGGATATTAACCCATCACCTTTGTAATTATTGTTTATTTATGTACTCTTTTGTAACTTCCCATTTATTATCTCTTGTAAATGCTTGATCTATATATTGAATTCCCCTATCATTGATAGGGCATTACCTTGGTTGGTTATAACAGAGTCCTCACTTTCTTCTCCTTCTCCACCTTTCTAGCAGACGAGGTTCTTTTCAATCGATCCAATTCCACCATCAATGCTTTCTCCACAACATCAATCTAGTCAGCAGCTTTTTCTAGGCTGCTACCAACTCTGAGTCTCCTCCATCTTGATCAATAATAGCAGTTAACATCAAAGAACCTTGACCAGTTGCTAATGCACCCTTGTAATTGACCCTTCACCATCTCCTAGATGTAATCTTCTTCTTTTAATAACCTGTATAGTAAGTTCATCAATCAATTAACAACATTTGATCACCATTAACTCCTTATGGGTGCATAATAAGTTAATAAATAATATAATACTAGAATGACTTCATTTGAGTCTCCTCATCTGCCTCGTCGAAAACTACCACCAGACGGCGACGAGATCTGATCTGGCTACCACGTGTCATCGGAGTTCTAGTAGAAGGAGCGTCATTTGTGGATTGATCGAAAACGTGACCGGTGAACATTTTCCGGTGGGATTCTTACGCTACCATCGTTAATTAGACGTTGAAGATTGTAAATGTGTGTGCAAAAAGGCCTTTGCCGGAAATGTCTCGTGTGGTTGTAGTTTTAGGTGTAGTTTTTTTATAGGTAAAGTGTCTGTAGTTTGTGGACCATATTTGCAGACATCTGTAGAAGAAGAGGTGGATCAAACCTTTGTAGTCTGCAAGAAGAAGTGTGTCTGTTTTTTTAATGATTGTAGACTGCTAAAATAAACTGGTGGTGGTGTACAGACTGTAAGATTTAGATAGTTATCTTAAAGGCTGATGCTAATCAAAGATCTCTCAGCATGTAATGAAGTACATGGAATGAAGTACTTCGGAAGATTTGACTATGTACAAAGAAAAATGACCAAGTGTCAAATTTTCCAAATCCAAAGGCATAAATCTTCCAAAGCCAAAGTGAAGTCTTCCAAAGCTTAAAGACAAAGTCTTCCGAAACTTGAAGACTGAACTTTTTCGAAGACTAAGAAGACTCTAACATACTTTTGACAAAAGCAGAAGATCTTTCCGCTGTCAGCTCTGAAGACTCACCAACTTATAGAAGTTGGTGATTACTTTTTTACTTTTGTTAATTGTACATTAAGGTCTCTTGTTTGTAATTTCCTACTTTAGTACTTTTATCCTTATTGTATTACAATAGGATGTGAGCTATGGCCTGTCATAGTCACATGTCAAAAAGCAATCTTCCTTTTGACTTTACATTGATCTTGTTGTCTAGATTAGTGTCCAGCTGGCCTTTAAAGTATGGCCGGCTGTAGGTTGTAGTATAAAGTATCTCATGTATCAGTCTTAGGACTAAGCTTGGTAACACTTGTAAACACTTGAGAGCAATATACATCAATCTTGAAAACCAATATTTTTGTTCTTAAGTGTTCTTACTTGTTATTCATTGTTTCACTGCCTGGTTCCCTATTTGATCTAGTAAGTGTGTTTAGTTGATAATCTCCAACTGTGAAACTGTTGTTTGAACCACAACCGGTCCTGCAATTGGTGTCAGAGCATCTCAGGCTCTTGATTGCAATATCTTACCATCTTGAATCACTCTTCAGTTTCATATTCACTTACTTACTCAAATGGCAGCTCTTTCTAAAGCTAATATGGAAACCGACACAATAACTAAGTCTCCACTAATCACTCCTGATGACTTTGACACTTGGTGCATGAGAATGGAAGGCTCCATCAAGTCTCAAGACAGCAGGATATAGAGATCTGTAGGCTATGGACCTCACATCCCAAAGACTGCTTCAACAACTGCTGGAGGTGGGATGATATCCAAGGAACTGGCTGATTATTTTGAAGAAGACTGGAAGAAAATAGACATTGATAAGAAAGCCATGACCGCTCTTTAAACTACTCTTCCCAACTCCATCTACAGTGGCTTCAAGAAGTGCAAGAGTGCAAAAGAACTCTGGGATGCGCTGAAGCTGATGTGTGAGGGATCTGAGGAAGCTAAGGAGAACATGAAAGACATAATGAAGCAGCAGTTTGAAAACTTCATCTACAAGATAGGTGAAACTATGACTCAACAATTCTTCAAGTATGTTGAGATTGTAGACGCTCTGATGGATGTTGGAGTCAAACTTGAGAACATGGATATAGTGAAAAAGTTCATGTTCTCTCTTCCTAGAGAATTGACATACTATTGTGTGGCCATCAAGAGAACTAAGAACCTCTCTACCCTCACTCTCACTGAGCTGTATGGTATCCTGAGCGGTTACCAAATGGAGATGAACATGCAAAATTCTTCTCCTAGCTCATCCAACACCCAAAAGAGTTCAGCACTTCATATGGTTGAAAGGGACAACAGAGAACCACAACATCATCTCATATGCTACCCTGACAACTCACCAAAGGGTCCTTTCATCACCTTATCGGAGACACCTAGGGAGAGCTATACTTAAGGAAGACCATTCCAAGAGCCCAACTCTTCTCATGCCTTTGTGTCTTCAGATGAAAGTTCTGGCAACTTTCTCTTCACCCTTGAAGACCTAGACTACATCCATCCAGATGATCTGGACTACATGGAAATAGTCTAGCAGATGGCTTTTCTCACTCATAGAGCCAAGAAGTTCTACAAGAGGACAGGTGGAAGTTTCCAAGCAATGTGTCGAGTGGAAAGTTTGGGCTGGACAAGAGCAAAGTAAAGTGTTACAACTGTAACCAAATGGGCCAATTTGCTCGAAAGTGTAAGGAACCAAGAACAAATGGTGGCCATACACAGTCCAGGTCAAACTACACTGAGGCAGCTCCAAGAGCCGAGAAGCCCAACCAACCAAAGCAGCAAGCTACAGTTGTTGTTGAAGAAGGAGGTTTTGATTGGAGTTTTCAGGTGGAAAATGTCTCTTCAAACCAAGCCTTGATGGCAGATCAAGATGAATCAAAGGTATTGAAACATCTTTGCTCCCCTGAATGCATTACTAAAGTTAATATGTACAGGTCCTACAACTTGGAAGTAAGATCTGATCTTAAGTCCTTAAACATTTTAAAAGCTGATTTTAAAAGAGAAGAAAATGATTATAAGCTTAAAATAGAAGACTTAGAGAAAATCATTTCTGCTCTAAAACATGAGCATACAAACAATAGGACTCAAATTAAAGATCTTGTTTTCAAGTTGACAGAATGCTCGGCTGAGCTTTGTATCGGCAAAGCCAAGGTAGAAAAATGTGTTATTGATGAGGAAACCTTCAAGAACATTAACTGGCAGGAACTTGGATCAAATGAAATAGCTCCTCCATACACACTACTATCAGTCAGAGAACCAAAGTGTGAAACTTGTGAAGATGAGCTGCCTCCTATTCCTAGAGGAAAATGAAGATGAAACTGAGGAAAAGGATATAGTGAAGGGTGAACCAGAAATGAGTGAAGAGGTTCACTCTAAGAAGGGTCACTATATCCCTGAAGAGAAGAAGAGAAGAAGAGACCAGGGATGGCCAAGTATGCAAGAAAGAACTTGACAAGGGCTGCAAAAAGAAGATCAAAGAAAGTGTAGGAGATCAAGCCCACTTTTAACCCCAGGCAAAAACAAGTTTTCATCTCTGTTGGGTTTGAGGTGAGAAAGACTGAAGACTTAACCAAGGACTCTAGTACCAAGAGTCCTAGTTCAAGTCTAAGCAATCCTGGAAAGGAGAAAAAGGTTGAATCAATGTGCACCACTGCTAGGGGTGAGCACAAATCGGTCCTAAACCAAAAATACCGATAACCGAACCGATCCAATACATAATCCCGAACCGATCCGATGTCTACTAGTAGGTAATCGGTGCTAGTTTTATACCAAAATCGGTTTCGGTTCAGTACTCGGGAAACAAAACAAGGAAACCGAACTTATTACTCCCGGACCGAATTAAGAATTAAAAAACCTAATTTGACTTTGAGTGATTTCGTGATGGGCTGACGGCAGGAATAAAAGTTGAACATAATTGAATTTCATAACCTATATAATAATACCTATTAATCAATACATATACTTGAATCATTGATTGGATTCGCCATCTTGAGGCTGCTGCGCACCATCAAAGTTGTTGCTTCAACACCTTAACCACTTCAATTGGTGAGTTTTTCAAAATTCATAACTTGATTTTATAACTAGTATATGATCATGTCGTAAGTTTATTTAAGTATGCATATTTTTATGATTCTTGTGATACTCCTGCATGAATATTATTTGAGTATGCATGTGTTATTATTCTTGTGATCGGACGTATTGTTACTGTTTGAAGTTTCGAAACACTACAGTAGGTTCATAAGGATAGTTTTTAATTTACCATAATGAATGTATTGATCTATTCTTATCAAAAACATTTATCATGATTCATGATGTTATTAAATGTAGTCAAATGATCTGATTACTATGGTTAAACATATTAGAGTCCCGGAAACTGAATAATTTTTCCTCGAATGATGTGATTATTAACGTAACTCAGATCGTATTTCTATCAAACTCTTCTTTTTCTAATATTGGAGGGTCATATGAATTATTGCAATCAGATTTGCTTTTCACAATTTTTGTTTTTAAGAAAAACCAATAATATACCCATCCTCTCTGATCTTCTTGCTACTAATATTTTTTCTAATATTGGAGGGTTCTAATTAAATATGCATATGCTATCTGTGATACTTTTTACATAACATCATGCTTATGAATATGTTATTCATGTTACATTAAATTTATTTGATTTGTTTTTTTTTACATTAATTTTAGATGGATCCAGAGAATGTTCAAAACTTGTCAAGCGATGAATCTCAGGGTCAAAAAGGAAGTCACAACCTAATCAAAAGAAACAAAGGAATCAAAAGAAAAGTAAAAATATAGTTGGTACTAAGAAAGGGGGCTCTAAGGTTTGGGTTGATTTTGAGAAGTTTGTAGATGAGGAGGGGAATAAAAAGGCAAGATGTAAGCATTGTCTTAATATATTGGCTGCAGACCCATATATAAATGGAACATCTGGAATGAAACGACATATTAAGTCATGTATAAAACATCCAAATCGGTTAAAAATCAAAGCAACCTATGTTTTAAGAATAATGATGATGGCGCGAGTGGAAGTAGTGAAGTAAAAATATGGAAATTCAACGGGGAAAAAACCAGAAGGGCAATAGCTGAGATGGCCATACTAGACGAGCTTCCTTTTGCAACTGTAGAGCACGAGGGATTTAAAAGGCTTATGGAAACCATCTGTCCTAATTTTAAGATTCCTAGTAGGTTTACAGTTGCAAGGGATTGTGCAGACATATTTTTAGAGGAGAAAGAAAAGCTTAAGTCTTTTTTTACAACGAGCAAGCCCAGGGTGTGTCTAACCATCGACACGTGGACATCAATCCAGCGCATCAACTACATCTGTGTCACAGCACACTTTATCGATGACGACTGGGTCTTACACAAAAGGATATTAAATTTCAGGCCAATTTATAGCCATAAGGGGGAGGACATCGCCCGGGTCATACTTCAGTGTCTAAAAGAATGGGACATTGAACATGTCCTTACAATTACTACGAATAATGCCTCTTCTAATGATACAGCCATATCAATTCTCAAATCTAGATTACCAAATGTTATGGGTGACGGGAGATACTTACATATCCGTTGTATGGCACACATAATAAATTTAATTGTGAAAGATGGACTAAATTATCAGGGATCTTCGATTGATCGTATAAGAAATGCCATACGATACATTAGACATTCTTCCAAAAGAATAGATGCCTTCAAAAATTGTGTGGAAGAACTGAAGATTGAAAGTAAGGCAATGTTGTCTTTGGATGTGTCTACTAGATGGAACTCGACGTATGAGATGTTGGATACTGCGGAGAAGTTTGAAAAAGCTTTTGAAGCTTATGATTTTATAGATCCCAATTATTCGAAAGAATTAGGTGTTGATGTTCCTATAATTGCAGACTGGCATTACGCGAGACATATGGCAAAAGTTTTAGAATTATTTAAGCGCAAAACCACAAATGCTTCTGCATCGACACAGGTATTTTGTTTCAAATTTATAATTTATCTTTCAATTATTTATTTTAGTTTTTATCTTAAAACTTCAAATATCATTAACTTTAACATAAACATGTGTGAAACAGGTGGTTGCAAATCAATTCTTCACTGAATCAATGCATATTGATAAGCATTTACGAATGTTGAAGGGTTCAAATGACTTGGTAAACATGCAAATGGGAAGTACTATGTAAGAGAAGTTTGATAAATATTGGAGGAAGGATAAAAATTTTAATAAGCTTCTATACTTCGCAACTATTCTAGATCCTCGTTGGAAAGTTCGTGTCATTGCATTTGGTTATAATAGAATATTTATGGTTGAAAAAAATGAGGCTGAAACAGAATATGACATTAAGAAAAAAGTTGACGCGATAGTTAAATCTATCATTGGCGAATTGGAGATAGTATTTGATTTTTATAAGCTAGCAAATGAAACTCGAAGTTCTAATGACGTTAGACAAAGAAACATTGATCTTTCATCACAAGGAGATAACGAAGATAATGATTTTTTAAGTGACTTCAAATCGGATTGTGGTTTTACAGTGTACAATGCCAAGTCGGAACTTCAAAGGTATCTTGAAGATAAGGAAGAGGCTGATTATCAAGGATTTGATATTCTACAATGGTGGAAAGGTTCTTCTTCAAAATATCCAATATTAGCAAAAATGGCTAAAGGTATGTTTAAGTATATATTATTAGAAATTCTTTCGAGCCTTTTAATTTCTAACTTTTGTATTATATTTTAGATTTTTTAGCCATTCAAGTTTCGAGTGTAGCTTCCGAGTCAGCTTTTAGTACAGGTGGACGAGTTGTGGAAACATATAGAAGTTCTCTTTCCCCTCCAGTTGTCGAAGCACTCATATGTTCACAGAACTGGATTCGTAAGTCAAGTAATGAAATCAGTTATGACGAGGATTGGACAACATTTGATGAACTTGGATCACGTAAGCTAACATACAATTTAATTTTTATATAGTTTGTTTACGTAACCTCATTAATAATTGTATATTATTCTTTGCAGAAATTTCTAATAACTTGGAACCAAGTAACACAAATGTTGATAGAGATTAATGGTGGTCGCGGGTGCATATGAAGGAATGAATGAAGACATTGTTTAAGCAATTTTAATTATAAACATTTGGTTGGGTTTTAATGTTTTTTTTCATAAGCTATTATCTCATTGTTTTGAATGTTAAGACGGTTGCATTGGATTTTATTTTTGTTGGATAATTGTTGGGATGTTTGTTTGATAATTTTATGCAATTAAAGACTAATATTTGTTTTGGTGTGATTATGATTTAATTGATCTATTCATGTAATTTATCAAATCGGGAATCGGGTAGATGGTCTAATACCGACTACCCCGACTTTGTTAAAGACCGATTCCCGAATATGCTATCTAGGTCCCGGGATCGGTACCTAACTTTCCATCAAATCGGGTATCGGGTCGGGTCGGGTAGTACCAAGTAGGTCTCGGTTACCTGACAATGCTCACCCCTAACCATTGCTGCATAGGTTGGACCATCCAACTCCAAAGGCAAGCTTCACCCTCAGAAGCATGCTGTATTATCCAAGAAGATGAAAATGGAGATGGAAAAGGATCAGGATAAACCTCTCCTTAGGACAAGAGTCACAGAAGAAAGCCTATGGAATGTATCATGTGTGGTGGTACAACTCGTTATGCTAAGGATTGCATTTACAATCCTAAGAGTACCATCCACATGAACAAGAAGAAGACCTATGAGAAGAAAAAGAAAATAGCTTCGGATCGGAAGCATCAAGGTGACCCAGAAGAAGATAGGTGGAAAACTATCTTTGGAAGCAAGTTTGGTCTTGGAAGAAAGAAATGCTTCCGAAGCACTGAAGTTTGCTGCAGTGGATGCAAAAGCTTCCGAAGGTTCAGTCTCCAAAACTTCCAAAGTCATAAAAACTTTTGAAGTTTTAAAAGCCAAGTCTAATCTTCCAAAGATGGTGTGGAAGATGAAGGAAGGTCATGTGCCTGAAGCTTCTTCATCAACAACAGCCAAGGATCCCCTAAGCCTATATATAGGATCAATGGCTATTGAACTATCTTCAGTTCATCTTGATAAGCCCAAGACCAACAAGGCTTGGGTTTTCAAATGTAACTAATCATCTCTTTTCATGTGCAGGAACAGCTGAAGACCAAAAGCAATGTATTGATCATTGATAGTGGTTGTTCCAGGCACATGACTAGCAATGGCTCTTTGCTTCAAAAATTTGAAAAACTTGATGGAGGGCCAGTTGCTTTTGGAGGTGAATCAGGAGGTTACATTACTGGAAGGGGCATGGTCACAAATAGTAAGCTCAACATTGAAAAGGTAAACTTTGTCAGGAAGCTTGAGTACAACCTTTTGAGTGTGTCTTAATTTTGTGACCAGAGACATAACATGCTCTTTACTGAGAATGAGTGCATTGTTATTAAATCCGGGGTGATCATTCCTCAAGAGCATATTTTGCACAGAGCCCTTAGGAAAGAGAACATGTACAAGATGAATTTGCAAAAAATCTCCCCTTCTTGAGAAGTTTCTTGCTTTCTATCCAAAGCAAATAGTAATGAGTCTTTCCTTTGGCATAAAAGAATGTGCCATGTAAACTTTAAGAACATGAATAAACTAATTAAGAATTATTTGGTAACTAGAATGCCAAAGAAAGAGTTTACAAGTGATGATTATTGTGTTGCATGCCTAAAAAGAACGCAACATAAAGTGTCACACTAGCCAAAGGAAATTAAGTCCATCACTACTCCCATTCATTTATTACATAGGATCTCTTTGGCCCCATGTAATGAGTTTAGGGAAAACTTCATACTGTCTTGTGATCACAGATGATTTCACAAGGTATACTTGGGTCTTCTTTCTTAGAAGTAAGAATGAGACCCCTGAAATCTTAAAATCCTTCATTCTGAAAATTGAGAATCAATGTGATCACAAGGTTAAGATCATAAGATGTGATCAAGTAACTAATTCAAAAATCAAATCCTTGATTCATTTTATGATGAAAAAGGTATTTCAAGATAATATAGTGCTCCTAGAACTCCTCAACAAAATGGTGTTGCTGAAAGGAGGAATAGAACACTTATTGAGGCTGCAAGAACCATACTCTCTGACTCTAAACTGCCTATCACCTTTTGGGCAGAGGCAGTCAACACTGCCTGCTATGTGCAGAACAGAGTTTTAGTTGTTAAGACACATGGTAAGACTGCTTATGAACTGTGGCACAAAAGAAGACCATTCATTGGTTTCCTCAAGTTATTTGGATGTTCATGCACCATCTTGAATACCAAAGATCACATAGCGAAGTTTGCTGAAAAGGCAGATGATGGACATTTCATTGGATACTCTTCTCAAGCTAAAGCTTATAGAGTATATAATCTTAGAACTAGAGTAGTTAAAGAGTCAGCCAATGTGATCTTCAATGAACACACTCTAAGTGTGAAAGGTTCTGGTCCTGATTGACTATTTGATCTTGATTTAGTTACCAAGTGTTTTAACAAATCTTGTGAAGATGTTTCAAGAACAACAGGTAATATAACTGCAGAAGATCCTGATCCAAGATTTGAGCTGAGAAGACCAAATGATCAAATATTTTCAGCACCAGTGGTAACAAACAAACAAACACTACAAGTGGAAATCCTGTCAGCATAAATATAACAAATTCTTTTACTAATACGTCTGAGGTGCCAACCAATTCCAGCAATGAGGCATAAAACTCAAATAAAGGGATCTCCAATACAGGAGAACATGGACATGGTGAAAGTGATCAAGAATATTTTGATGCCGACAACCACTCCACTGAAGACAACATCAATGATGTTATACACTTTCCAAATCAAGTCACACTTGATGGGTGTGCTGATGTGGTAGGTGATACTCAATCACCAGATCTAAATTTCTCAAATTTAGATCTATCAAATCAACTTGCTGTGATTCCTCAAATAAGAATCCACAAGTCACATCCTACCATAAACATCATTGGTGACATTAAAACTGAGGTGAGCACAAGAGGACAAACCCATGATCAAAATGTTTGTCTGCACTCTTGCTTCTGATCCCAGATTGAGTCAAAGAAAGTAGATGAAGCTTTAAGAGATGGAAGCTAGATTGAAGCAATACAGGAGGAACTGCTTCGATTCAAAAGACAGGGTATTTGGAACCTATATCCTCTTCCTCCTGAGAAGATGCCAATAGAAACCAAATGGGTATTCAGGAACAAGAAAGATGATAGAGGACTTGTCATCAAGAACAAGGCAAGACTGGTAGTCCAAGGGTACACTTTGGACTACTCAAGAGGAAGGGATTGACTACACAAATGTCTTTGCTCCTGTAGCAAGACTTGAAGCTGTAAGAATATTCCTTACTTTTGTTGCATCAAAGGATTTCAAGGTCTACTAACTTGATGTCAAGTGTGCTTTTTTATATGGGATGATAGATAAAGAAGTGTATGTTTGTCAACCACCTGGCTTTGTAGATCTAGATCATCCATATTATGTTTGTAAGCTTGACAAAGCTCTCTATGGACTGCATCAAGCACTAAGGAAGTGGTATGAGACACTGTCACAGTACCTAGTTCAACATGGTTACAAAAGAGGTACTATTGACAGCACACTCTTCATCAAAAGAACAAGGAATGACATGATGCCGGTTCAAGTTTATATTGATGACATTGTCTTTGGGTCAACTAATGAAAAGCTCAGCAAAAAGTTTGAAAAGATGATGAATAATAGATTTGAAATGAGTGCCATGGGGGAATTCAATTTCTTTCTAGGAATTCAAGTGAAGCAAGTTGACAATGGTATCTTCATAAACCAGTCAAAGTATGTACATGACATACTAACCAGATTTCATTTGACTGATTGTAAGGTTGCTAAGACTCCCATAGCTAGAAACCACTCCTTAAGACCTGATCTTGAGGGGGAGTGTGTTGACGAACATCAATACAGGGCTATGATTGGGTCTCTTATGTATCTAACAGACAGCAGGTCTGATATCATGTTTGCTACATGCATATGTGCAAGATATCAAGCCAACCCCAAGATGTCACACCTAGTTGCTATCAAGAGGATTCTTAGATACCTCAAAGGAGCTCCCAAAATGAGACTTTGGTATCCAAAGAATTCTGACTTCAATCTGTATGCATATACAGATAGTTACTATGGTGGCTGCAATATGACTGGAAAGTCTACATCTAGGGATGTTAGTTCCTTGGTGGAAGGATTGTCTCATGGAAATACAAGAAACAATCTTATGTATCTGCATCAACTGTTGAAGCTGAATACATTGCTGCTGCAAGCTGCTGTGCTTAAGTGCTTTGGATTCAAAATCAGATGCTAGATTATGGATTCAACTTCATGAAGACTCCTATCCACATAGACAACAATAGTGCTATCTCAATCATAGAGAATCTAGTGCAGCACTCAAAGACAACGTACATTAATATCAAGCATCATTTGATTAGAGATAATTTTGAAAAAGGATTGATTAATCTGGTCAAAATAATATGCTAATTTGTTCACAAAAGCATTTGATGAACAAAGATTTAAATATCTTGTATCATATATTGGGATGATTAACTTTGAGTAGATTTTCTTAAATTAATTTCAAAATTGTTTTTCAAAAGGTGTGTGTCTTTACTATTGTCTAATTTATCACTCATATAAGCCCTGTTAATCTCGAAAGAAATTTTTCTAAGTAGTTATTCTTTAGAATTTTAAGAAGTATGGACAGACTTTCTCTCGGAAGAAATTGATTTGACTTCGGAAAAAAATTATGTCTTCAAAACTAATAACTACTTACTAAGGGATTTAACTTTGGAAGAAATTCTAATAGATCTTCCAAAGCTTAAATCTGCTTCTAAGTACTTATACACTTTGAAGAACAGTTTTCTTCCAAAAGCAATTAAGTCTCGAAAGTTGTATTTACTCCTTGAGTATAACTTCTGAAGCTTAGTATCTTCCGAAACCAAATCTGTCTCGAAAGAAATTTTCTTCTGAAGCAATTATTCTCAAACTAAGGAATATCTTCCAAAGTCAATTTAGATTCGGAAGCTTTCTTTAAACTTCTGAAGACAAATTACCTTCTGTGACAACCAGTCAAATTCAGGTCAACGCCAGCTCAATTCTGTCTGATAATAATAACGTTTATTTATTATCTTCTGACAAGTTTGACTATCTGAAATCTAACCGATGTTTTCTGCGAGTCTCGTTGTCTGTTAACCAGTTGATTAAGACTAATACAATTAATATTAATAATAATAATAATAATAATAATAATAATAATATAATAATAATAATAATAATAAAATTAACAATACTTGGACTAGGTGCATGAAAGCCACCTAGACACTAACCTATATCATCATCACACACACTACACACACCTTCTTCACACACACACACACTCAAACTCTTCACCTTCTTCTCCCTTCCCATCGGCTCACCCTCAACCGAGAACCACCATCCACCGCCACCCTCACCCTCAATCGAGAACCACCATCCACCGCCACCCTCACCCCCAGCCGAGAGCCACCATTCAACCACAGCCACCAACCGTCCCGCGTCACCACCTGCCATCACCAACCGAACCACCATCGACCGCCGACCGACACTTCCGCCTTCTCCATCGCGACCGCCAACTGCCACCTGCCACCGCGCCTCATCGTGACCGCCGGCAACCACCTGCCGCCACCCCACCGCCCGCGAACATCATCCCACCGCGACATCAACCCGTCACTCCACTACCACCATAGAGAACTCTCATTTTCTTCTATTCGAGGCAAGAACGAGTGGAAATCTTCATGTCAACATCAAGGAATCGTTGATATAGGCTCAAGGTATACTCGTTTTGGATTAGATTGCACTTATTCCTTCATGCATGGATGATCAAGATGGAGATCTTGATGAAACATAGTTCACCCGCTTAGTTGTTCTTGAAATATTGATGTTTTGATGAAATGAGTTTTCTTTTGAAATGGGTTTTCTTTTGAAATGGACTATAATCTGAAAATGTATGTTGATATAGTTTTAGTTTGATAAATCCTATTGCTTGTATGTTTTGGGTTTGTAAGAATGTTTATAGACGAATGTATATGACACGTATGTATGTATGTGTAGGTGAAAGGATATATTGATTTTGGTTAATAAGGATTATAGATAGAACTTTGGATGAATGGACAATATTAATATTTTAAGAACTCTTGGATGATGAGGATTTTTGAGTGAAATAGAAAATGTCAAGACTAGGAAAGATGGATTATGATGTTGGATGTAACATTCCTAAAAAAATGACTAAGTTGAAACATTATCATGATAATACAAAACGTGTTAGGAAGAAAGACTTCGACAAAGAATTTAGTCTAAATAATTAGAGGACTTGGAGACTATATTTAAGATCAACGGAACGTTATAAAAAGATAACTTGACTAAAATAACATTTTTAAAACTTCAAGACTTTTACAAAAAAAATTTATATAAAATAGATTTTTACGGGTATATTATGATTAACAAAAGTAAACTTATATAAATATACTTTCACGTTTAGGATCTTGATAAGATTGGTGCAAGATGCATAAATCTGAGATTGATAGCTTACGAAGGTGAGTTCTTCGGCCCCATTTTAAATATTGTTTTATTTAAACTGTTTTGGGGGAAAAGCATGTATGTTTAATTATTTTATATATGATGGGTAAACGAGAATAATATATGTTATGAATGGTATAAGTTGAGGCAATAGTATCGGTGAATACTATTGGCTCAAAATCCCCCCATAATCATTAACCCTGGGGGAGGCCGCAGACTATATTGGTAGATCTATCGGGTTAGAAGGGCCCGCTCTCACGACCAGTCACGCTGGTCAGGTTGTAGCGAGGGAGTTTATATGTCTGGATAGTTGTGGGGCAACGACATGTTTCTTGGCTTGATTATGGACTTATGACCTGAATTAATCATAGTACCTAGCTAGTCTATGTTGAGTATATTATCTCGTTACATCATATAACTTTTCTTGGAAAATCGTATGTTGCAAATGAAAACCCGAATGCTCACAAACATTATGTTGACTAGTATTTCTCATGCTTTTCAGGGTCATAGGTATGCTCGATTGGGGAAATGATGGAAATGTGTCTTTGGAATGGCCAAACGTTTTTATGTTGACTACTGTTAAGATTGTTAATAATAATCTTGTTATTTCGTAAACTAAACATGTTATTGTAAATATGTTTTGAATTTCTTGTTATGTAAATGTAGTCAACTTATTAAATGTTAACGTTTGACTAAGACAGTTGGAATAATTCCAACTCCTGTTAACACCACGTCACGTGACTTTCCGCTGCGATTTTCGGGGTGTGACACCTTCAGAAGATTTTAAACTTCCGAGATAACTACTATTTTGGGCACTTTTTCAGAGGTAGGACTTGCATCCGGATTCCAAAGTTTATCTTTCGAAATAACTTTGTCTCAAATCCAAGCCTATAAATAGCCTTTCTAATGGGTCTCACACTCTCTTCTTCTTCTTCATCTGAATCTTTCAAGCCCTAAACTGTTCCACAAACCCTCGTTTTTCTTCCAATCTCTCTCCCAAAAGCTTCATAAAGGCCAACCTTGAACCCCAAAACCAGCTAACACCTTTCATTATGCATCTACACAGGCAACACAACCAAGTTGCTCTGTTAAACGATGAAAAAGATCCTGGTTTTTCAGACATTTGCAACTTTCTTTCACACTCCTCCTACCTTACCGCCCTTACCATTGACCCTCCACTCTATCAAGCTCAACTTTTGGAGTTCTGGAGGACTTGCCAGAAAGTTGTTATGGACGGTGAGAAGGCACTCTCGGCTTCAATGCAGGGGAGGATAGTTTTCATCACTCCAGCCTTCATAAACCAACATCTGCAGCTGGATGATGGAGATGGTGAGCTGTCTTTCACCAAGGAGGAAGTCAATGGATCATTCCATCAGATGGGCTATGAAGTGACTACTCAGTTAGAACCTTCAGAAAGGGAAAGGTATCTTCTCAATGGAAATACCTCCTCCATGTGGTTATCCATTCATTATCAAACAAGCATGGAGGATGAGACCAATTTCCAGAAGACCTATCCTACATAGTTCATGGAATGGTCCAGGGGATCAAGTTTAGGTACTCTCAATTTGTTTACACAAATTTACTTGCAAACTTGAATTCCCTTGAATATATAAAGTATCTCATGTATCAGTCTTAGGACTAAGCTTGGTAACACTTGAGAGCAATATACATCAATCTTGAAAATCAATCTTTCTGTTCTTAAGTGTTCTTACTTGTTATTCATTGTTTCACTGCCTGGTTCCCTATTTGATCTAGTAAGTGTGTTTAGTTGATAATCTCCAACTATGAAACTGTTGTTTGAACCACAACCGGTCCTGCACAGACGGTGGTGGTGGTGGTGGTGGATGGCGATGTTGGACAGTGGCGGTGATGGTGGTGGTGGTGGTAGACAGTGGGTGGTGGTGGACGGTGGGTGGTGGTGGTGGAGGTGGACGGTGTGCGGTGGTAGACGATGGTGGTTGTGGACGGTAGGTAGTGGGTGATGGGTGGTTGTGGAGGTGGACGGTGGTGGTGGTGGATGGTGCCGTGGACGGTGTGGTGGTTGGACGTGGGTGTGGTGTTTAACCCTCTGCAGAAGACTAAGAAGACTCTGACATACTTTGACAAAAGCAGAGGACCTTTCCGTTTCAGCTCCGAAACTCACCAACTTATACAAGTTGATGATTACCTTTTTACTTTTATCACTGTATATTAAGGTCTTTTGTCTGTAATTTCCTATTTAGTACTTTATCCTTATTGTATTATAATAGGATGTGAGCTATGGCCTGTCATAGTCACATGTCAAAAGACAATCTGCCTTTTGACTTTACATTGATCTTGTTGTCTAGATTAGTGTCCAGCTAGCCTTCAAAGTAGTATCAGTCTTAGGACTAAGCTTGGTAACACTTGTAAACACTTGAGAGCAATATACATCAATCTTGAAAATCAATCTTTCTGTTCTTAAGTGTTCTTATTGTTATTCATTGTTTCATGCCTGGTTCCTTATTTGATCTAGTAAGTGTGTTTAGTTGATAATCTCCAACTGTGAAACTGTTGTTTGAACCACAACCGGTCCTGCACAGACGGTGGTGGTGGTGGTGGTGGATGGCGATGCTGGACGGTGGTGGTGATGGTGGTGGACGGTGGTGGTGGTGGTGGTAGACAGTGGGTGGTGGTGGACGGTGGGTGGTGGTGGTAGAGGTGGACGGTGTGCGGTGGTAGACGATGGTGGTGGTGGACGGTGGGTGTGGTGGGTGGTGGAGGTGGACGGTGGTGGTGGTGGATGTGGCCGTGGATGGTAGTGGTGGTGGACAGTGGGTGGTGGGTGTTTAACCCTCTGCAGAAGACTAAGAAGACTCTGACATACTTTTGACAAAAGCAGAGGACCTTTTCGTTGTCAGCTCTGAAGACTCACAAACTTATACAAGTTGATGATTACCTTTTTACTTTTATCAACTGTACATTATGGTCTCTTGTCTGTAATTTCCTGCTTTAGTACTTTTATCCTTATTGTATTACAATAGGATGTGAGCTATGCCCTGTCATAGTCACATGTCAAAAGGCAATCTGCCTTTTGACTTTACATTGATCTTGTTGTCTAGATTAGTGTCCAGCTAGCCTTCAAAGTATGGCCGGATTGTAGTATAAAGTATCTCATGTATCAGTCTTAGGACTAAGCTTGGTAATACTTGTAAACACTTGAGAGCAATATACATCAATCTTGAAATCAATCTTTCTGTTCTTAAGTGTTTTACTTGTTATTCATTGTTTCACTGCCTGGTTCCCTATTTGATCTAGTAAGTGTGTTTAGTTGATAATCTCAACTATGAAACTGTGTTTTGAAACACAACCGGTCTGCACAGACGGTGGTGGTGGTGGTGGTGGATGGCGATGTTGGACAGTGGCGGGTGATGGTGGTGGTGGTGGTAGACAGTGGGTGGTGGTGGACGGTGGGTGGTGGTGGTGGAGGTGGACGGTGTGCGGTGGTAGACGATGTGGTTGTGGACGGTAGGTAGTGGGTGATGGGTGGTTGTGGAGGTGGACGGTGGTGGTGGGGATGGTGGCCGTGGACGGTGGTGGTGGTGGACAGTGGGTGGTGGTGTTTAACCCTCTGCAGAAGACTAAGAAGACTCTGACATACTTTTGACAAAAGCAGAGGACCTTTCCGTTGTCAGCTCCGAAGACTCACCAACTTATACAAGTTGATGATTACCTTTTTACTTTTATCAACTGTATATTAAGGTCTTTTGTCTGTAATTTCCTACTTTAGTACTTTTATCCTTATTGTATTATAATAGGATGTGAGCTATGGCCTGTCATAGTCACATGTCAAAAGACAATCTGCCTTTTGACTTTACATTGATCTTGTTGTCTAGATTAGTGTCCAGCTAGCCTTCAAAGTATGGCCGGATTGTAGTATAAAGTATCTCATGTATCAGTCTTAGGACTAAGCTTGGTAACACTTGTAAACACTTGAGAGCAATATACATCAATCTTGAAAATCAATCTTTCTGTTCTTAAGTGTTCTTACTTGTTATTCATTGTTTCACTGCCTGGTTCCTTATTTGATCTAGTAAGTGTGTTTAGTTTGAATCTCCAACTGTGAAACTGTTGTTTGAACACAACCGGTCCTGCACAGACGGTGGTGGTGGTGGTGGTGGATGGCGATGCTGGACGGTGGTGGTGATGGTGGTGGACGGTGGTGGTGGTGGTGGTAGACAGTGGGTGGTGGTGGACGGTGGGTGGTGGTGGTAGAGGTGGACGGTGTGCGGTGGTAGACGATGGTGGTGGTGGACGGTGGGTGGTGGGTGGTTGTGGAGGTGGACGGTGGTGGTGGTGGATGGTGGCCGTGGATGGTAGTGGTGGTGGACAGTGGGTGGTGGTGTTTAACCCTCTGCAGAAGACTAAGAAGACTCTGACATACTTTTGACAAAAGCAGAGGACCTTTTCGTTGTCAGCTCTGAAGACTCACAAACTTATACAAGTTGATGATTACCTTTTTACTTTTATCAACTGTACATTATGGTCTCTTGTCTGTAATTTCCTGCTTTAGTACTTTTATCCTTATTGTATTACAATAGGATGTGACTATGCCCTGTCATAGTCACATGTCAAAAGGCAATCTGCCTTTGACTTTACATGATCTTGTTGTCTAGATTAGTGTCAGCTAGCTTCAAAGTATGGCCGGATTGTAGTATAAAGTATCTCATGTATCAGTCTTAGGACTAAGCTTGGTAATACTTGTAAACACTTGAGAGCAATATACATCAATCTTGAAATCAATCTTTCTGTTCTTAAGTGTTCTTACTTGTTATTCATTGTTTCACTGCCTGGTTCCCTATTTGATCTAGTAAGTGTGTTTAGTTGATAATCTCCAACTGTCAAACTGTTGTTTGAACCACAACCGGTCCTGCACAGACGGTGGTGGTGGTGGTGGTGGATGGCGATGCTGGACGGTGGTGGTGATGGTGGTGGACGGTGGTGGTGGTGGTGGTGGTGGTGGTAGACAGTGGGGTGGTGGTGGACGGTGGGGTGGTGGTGGTGGAGGTGGACGGTGTGCGGTGGTAGACGATGGTGGTGGTGGACGGGGTGGTGGGTGGTGGGTGGTTGTGGAGGTGGACGGTGGTGGTGGTGGATGGTGGCCGTGGACGGTGGTGGTGGTGGACAGTGGGTGGTGGTGTTTAACCCTCTGCAGAACTTAGAAGTGGTTGTGCCAAATCTGCACTAAGAAGAGCTCGCGAATACGTTTTTTAATGAAACATCTTAAAAAACAAACACTCTGCAGATGGCAATGTCTGCGCGTGGTTTGCGCGACGCAGACAGAAGAGCTTGCGAAGACCTTTTTTAGAATAACAAACACCACCTTCATAGAAAGAGGGTCCTCTGCCAATTAAACTGAACGTCTTCAGTCATCATTATCTGTTGATCTCTAAAGATCGTGATTGTGTGAAGAATCTTGTTACCATTGCAAAATATCTCCTCCTAGAAATAAATACGATTTAAGAATTTTTTTTCACTATTTTTATTATAGGGGCATTTACATATTTCCCCTTCTTAAACTCATTAATTATATATTTACCCAAACTAAAAAATTACTTACATATTTCTCCTTTTTATTAAAATTAGTTATTGAATGATTATTATATTCATATTTTTACTAAGCTATTTTTACATATTTTTCTTCCTAAGAACATCAATCACATATTTCCTTAAGTTCGGTCTTCTATATTAATAAAAATAATAAAATTACAACTCCAAATACAAAATTTAAAACTTTATTTCAAAACCATAATCACCAATAATCAAAGTTATATATCCAAATACAAAACACAATTGTCAAAGTTTTAAACAATTATAATAACAAAACATCAATACGTAAAAATCACTTAGTTAAACAAGACAAAATAGTCATTTGATAGGTTAGTTTTAATGACATAGATAAATGTGTAATATATATGTATTAGAGAGGGGAAATATATAATTGATTTTATGCTTTGGAGAAATATGTAATTTATGATCTTAAGAATAGGAAATACGTAAAAACCCTTTTATTATTAATCAAGTTTTAAAAGTGCTTTAGTCAGGTTACTCATGTATATTTTGTCCGAATTAGATCAATAAACCATCAAATCGAGTCATCATCGGATCTTTTTGAGTCAAGAAAAAAATGGAGGAGAATATGTGGGGTTGGGATTTTCAATATATGTAATTTATTAAAAAAAATTAAAAAAACATGTTAAATATTAAAAAATAAAGAAAATATCTAAAGTCAACGTCACCACTCCATATCATCATCAAGAAAAAGAAAAAAAAGAAAACCATGCTAAAAACATGTTAAAGCCTATAATTTAATTAAAAATATTTAAACTGAGTGACTTAATTGAAACATTTTTTAAACTTAAGTGACCTAACTGAAACACTTTTAAAACTTGGTTACCATTCCACAAAGTTATACTTTTTAATATAAAATATTATATAGGCTTAGATGAACAAAATAGTTTAAAGTTAGAGTGGTTAAGTTTGATGTAAGATTAAAAGTAAGGGTGTGAATTTCTGACACAACCCGAAAACACAACACGAAGCTAATACGGAATTTGCAGGTTTGGGTTTTCTATAACGGGGATTTTAGGTTCGGATCGATCCTGTGAACCCGCCTAGCTAAGCAGGTCGGGTTCGGGTTCAAACCAAGGGTTTGCAGGTTAACTCGTTCAACCCATTTTTTATTTATTTATTTTATATATTTTGTGTCATAAATTAAATTTCTTATGTATATTAATTTAGTATTTTTTATCATAAAATAGTATTTTTAATATTAATATGTGAAAAAGTTTATGAATTAAAAAATTGGGTCAATTGGGTCGTGTTTTAAATTTTCGTGTCGTGTTTAGGTTGACACTTCTGACACAATTTTCAGGTTCGGGTCGTGTACGGGTTCATGTCGGGTTGGACCCGAGAACACTACCTGTTTAGCACACCTAGTTAAAGGGGGAGGGGCACCTGTCATGTGCCCAGTAATCATCAATACAATTAAAACTTGTCACCTCAAACCATGCGATATCACACCACACCACAAAGTTTAGAGGGGGTACTCATGCCATTCCATGCGATATTTTTTTTTAAAACAATAACTTCATAAAATTTAGAAGGTTACAACTTAAAAATAAAAACTATTTAAAAAGAATTAAGTTAAACAAATAACTTATATACTAATAAACTAAGCTTCGTTGTCTGAAACTGTGATATCCATATTCTCTACAACGTGTTTCACGAGATCAAATGTAACAGCCCACGTAAAATGTATCAAGATATTGTCCATTTTACCCTCGATGGGTTGTCCATCTAGTGACTCACGGTTTTATTTTCACCCGACGAGTTGCTCGCCTAGACAAAACGCGTCTTGGTAGATAAAGTTTTCACCCCCTTATAAGGAAAGCTTCTTATCCCCCTCAAACGATGTGAGACTTATATCAAATCTAAGACTAAAATATGTATTCGCGTAACTCAAAAATTGTATTTTCATCCTCAATTAGATTGGTTGGTGGGTCTCGAATGTGCAAGTGAGAAATAGCGTTGCCGTCTTTTTTTTATTATCTTGTGAAGCATAATATATGCGTAAAAGTTTGCACCGTATAAAATAACAATAGCGTTGCAAACACATTTAAGACACTTATGTGATGTCCTAGCAAACATAGCTAAATTTTTATCGTATATGTCGGGTGAATTAGTTGTTGCGAGTTGACGAATTGCCAATGTGTATTTTGTATTGGCGTGAAACTTTCTTTCCACCTCCCATCAAACCCTTCTTGAAACCATTGAAAATTGTTGCATATATTGTTAACAATCTGTATAAATAAATAAATCTCGAGGCATCTAAAACCTATTACTTAACATCATGTCTTTGTATTTTGAGTCCTCCCAAAAATAATTGTTCGTAACTAAATTATTAGCCGCAACATGATCACGTTTCAAAATCTGCTTTCTCGAACTTTCAGCCTCTTCGACGTATTCGGCTAAAAAGACTAAAAAGTTCTAATCCGTCGGATTAAGAACTATCTGAAGATGAAGAGGGAGTAAAAAAATTAACGGACATTTTCGTATCGTATGAATGTAAGAAATAAATATTTGAGAGTTTATAAATAGAGCGATGTAAGAATTGAAGTGTTTATTTGATATTTATAGGATTTTTTTTTAGATTTAATGCAAAGAGCCGTTTGAGGGGGGGGGGGGGGGGGGGGGTTCCAAACGACTACATTTAACGGTTAAAGGGGCCTTCTTCACTGCAAGAGCTTGCCAGTTCAAGACAAAATGTGGCATCAACAAGAGGTGGCGGCGATGTTGCAGCCCCACACCGAGGCTCGTCGTGCCTCATGGTGTCAACGCCCCTCCGCCCTAATAGTTTTAGCGTTGCATATGACCGGTTGATGTAATTAATTGTTGTGTAGATTAAATATGAGTACATACGGGTGTGTATAGCGATAGAAAAAGCACCAATGGTCTGAAGTTGCAGGGGCAGTGGGCGGCCGGTTGAACCAGAAAAACGAGAAAAAGAAGAAAAACGAGAAGTTGAGATTGGCATCCGATCTAGGTTCGTCATGTTCGTTGGAGATGGTCGCGATGCTGGATGTGAGCGCTAGTAGCCTTGTGTTCGCCGGTGGTGGTTAGCAATGGTGAGCTCAGGTGACCCTGTGTTCACATACACGAGGAGGCCTTTAGAGAACTTGAGAGTCATGTTTTTTTTTTTGCAACGGTAGGGCGTCATATCTGAGCGGTGTAGTAGTTGGAAATGATGGTGGTAATGGTTAAAGATGGTAGTGGTGGTATAAGCATGTATTATAAATGTTATATATTTAGTTACACAAAACAAAATCTTTAGCCACCTCAGCAACTCACGGGGCTTTTTTAATAGTTGGTATCAGTTCATACGCATAAGCATCGAGTTTCTATGGTTAGCCTTGATCGCATTTTGGGTGAAAGCCATTTCAACGTCATATGAGCATTTGGTTTTAACAATATTAGTGTGAGGCGCAACATTTGGCATAGTCTTGTGAAGGTTATGCATTGCCAAAAACTAAATCTTTCATTTCTATTTAGCTGTTTTGACCCGACCTGAAGAAAAAAAAAAGCAAAGAAAACTCAGATACGAGACTATTGTGAGACAATATGTTAAATTATTTATGTTCGTTATTGTGCTTTCTTGAACATCATTGTGTTTTTCTAAAATGATAAATTTAAAAAAAAAATAATGATGCCATAATAAATATTGTGTTTTTTACTAAGTAAACATAATAATAAATAAAAAACTACTTTATCAATATATTAAAAAAACAATAAAAAATAACACAAAATTATATAAAACATGAAACACAGTGACAAAATGTCTCACTTGTGTTTTGTCGGCTCCTCATTGTGTCTTCCTTAACACTATTTTATTTTTCTAAAATAATGGGTTTTGAAAATACAGTGGTGAAACAAAATCATTGTGTACTTATAATTGAAAACCATTTTAATAAAATAACAATAAGTTCATATAATATATCAAAAAACAATGACAAAAATAATACAAAACAACATTATAAAAACGTAAAAACACAATTATGAATATATATAAAAAATGATGGTAAATATTTGGCATAATAACACACTTGACGCAATGACCTGACGTATAAGACACAGTGATTGACGTATTTGACACAATAACCAAAATGTCACCCCTTTAAAAATAAAAAATGATATATGTAAAACCCGTATCATAAATGAAATTATGACTCGATTATACTAACTATTACAATTTACCAAATTTTCATATACATATGTAAGTTTATAAGAAGGTGCAAACTTGATTTAGAGATATATTTTGACCAAACTAACATATGTTATGAAATTTAAATACGCACTTTTGGCTCATTGTATCATTTGAATTAAGGATAAAAAAAATACATACACCTTCCAAAACCCCCAATGAATCCGAGCTTTTATATTCAAATTGAAATTGGAAGTCCTGTAAATCGAAGTCTCAGATTCGCTGCAAATCCATCTTCGTGAATGAACGAACGATCTCATCTTTCCCGCAGGTATTTTTTTGCAAGTAATCTGTTTGCTACTGTTTGACATCATGAAATCGATTGACCTAATTTTTGTTTTTAGGGCTATATACTCAGATTGTTCGAACAGAACATTAGCCCTTCTCTTAATAATCCTCATACATCTGTTCAAAGCAAGTAGGGGATGAATTATCCATATGGGTTTTCTGTCAATTACTTTTGTTTCTTTGATTATGCCTGGAAAAGGATCCTCTTTTATTATCAAGTAAAGTGAAGCTAGTAGATTTGATTGGTTAAAAGTTATAAACTTGAAAGTTCGTTAAAATGTGATGATAGTTTAGATCTTGATGGGTTTTGTTTTTCTTGCTAAATTTGCAAAGGAGAAAGGGAGGAGGAATAATAGGATTTATCCAGCCGTTATTATTTCTATGGATTATGAAGAGCTATGTGTTGATTCTATACAAATTTCAGGTTTTGGAGCCAAAGTGAATGGATTCTGGACGCGATAGAATGAGAATGGATGCGGAAGGCGACAGACTAAGTGCTTGCAAGATGATCTTATCCTTAAAATCCTATCTTTTGTAGGTTTAAAAGATGCTATTGGAACTAGTGTTTTGTCATCCAGATGGAGGTTTATGTGGACTTCAATTCCCCATCTCAGTTTCTCAAGTGAGGATTTCTCTACTATGGACAAGTTCTCCGACTTTGTTACCCATGTCATGTCTCGTCGCAATAATCAAGTCCAGTTGTCTTCTTTTAAGCTTTATCTTCGTGGAAAGGATGTCCAGGTTGTTGCCCAAACGATAGCCAACTATGCATTCTCCCTCGGTGTCCAACAAGTGAACATTACATGTTTGTGTGGGGACAATGCATCTTTGATTAACAAATGCTGGATTCCCTCTTATTCTTTCAAGGTCTCAGACCCTCAAACATCTCACTTTGACTAGGACTTGTGGTTATGATCACCTTATACTCACACCAACAGGGGAGTTTTCATCTTTAACAACATTGCATCTTTATTCTATCACATTTTATGACGGTTTTTTCTCCACGTGCCCCAACTTGGAGAATCTGACCTTAAGTTGCTGCATAATGACGGGATCGAAGGCTTTAAGGGTCTGTCATCCTCGTCTTTCTAATCTCACGCTTGAAAACGGAAACTTTAGTGCATATACTGTCATTGTGGTTACACCTCGATTGAAAAATCTCACTTTTTCAAGATATTTTGGAGTATATCAAATTTCTGCACCTGAGCTTGCTTCCTTGATCATAAGAGGTCATTGTCCTTCAATGTTCATAACAGATGGTTTCCATTCTTTGGAAAAAGCACAGCTCTCTTTACACAGTCTAGGGGCTCTAAAGAGCTCGGATGCGACTACTATTATTAGTATGCTCCAAACGTTCCACAATGTCAAGGTTCTTTCACTGAGCATGGAAATCATTAAGGTATATTGGTATTTGGTATTGGTCCTTAATGCGCATCTTACAATAACTAACAAAGTAAAAGAGAACTAGGTTGGTTATTTTTTCGACACGAGGGTTTATTTTTAATGGCATGAAAAGCTACCATTTTAGCTAGTAGAGTCATATGTAGAAATCTTTGCTTTAGACAAGGAAGGTGGGAGCACTTGCACTGACACATGGGTAAGGTTGTTTGCATTCAAGTGCTGCCCTTAACATTCATATATATTTCCATATTTGTTCTTCAATAGTTATGGACCCTAATAATTCTTTAGTTACAATATCAATTATATGCCTGCAAAAACAGTGAAGATGGTGAATGATCTCAACTAAAAACGAATCCCGTATTCAGGTTTCTTCAAGTTGGATGGATGAACCCACTAGAATATATAGTAGTTCTTTATACTACGCAACAATTAGCCTATTAGTCATGAATTTTTCTTCTTTATTTTTGTCCCCGTATATAGCTTTCTTGAATAGAATTTTCTACAGTTTCTGAATTCATCTGTGGAACTAATCGCACATCAACCTTCCCCGCTTGCTAACTTGAGGAGTTTGAAGATTCTTCCAAAAATTTTGTGTTTGCCATGGCACCAACACATGAGAGTTATTATGTCTACTGAAGTGAATAACTATTTGTTAAGTGGTTCCCCAAAAGCCACCTTGACTGAGGTACTTACACGTATATTCATATGTAAATCAGTATATTACATATGATCGTGAAAAATAACGCATTGGTAAGAGGAATGCCCATCAGCATAAAACCAACCTTATGACATGATTACAGGTGCTGCGAGAGCAATGTTGTGACGTAGCTGCAGGTGCTGCTCCAGAGACTATTTAGCAAATTGTAAGTTATTGTTTTCCCATATACATGCAATCTATCGTGTGATAACTAAAGTCAACTGATGTTGCCACAGTCTTTTCTATTATTGATGCAGGTGTTGTGTATCACCTCGTGCAAGAGTCATCAGCTGTCAAGTTTCACCTATTTGCACCTTTTTTTTTAATGTAATTTGTTTACTTAGAACCTAATTAAGTTTATCTTGTTATGTTTTGAACCGAACTAAGGCCATTTTCTTATGTTTAGAACCACATTATGTTCATCTATTTATGTTTAGAACCTCATTGAGTTTTTCTTGTTATGTTTAGAACTTTTTTCTTGTTATGTTTAGAACTAAACTAGTATTAAGCTCCCTTTGTTACAGCGGGGACGTAAAACCATACCAAGTAGCACCAATGACACACCACCGTCACAGACGACCAACACCGAAAAAACTCGTATTAAAAAAGAAATAAAAAACGAAAAAAACCGAACGATAAATAGACGTAAAAACATAGAACCATGCAGACGAAACGTAAAACGTCTAAAGCAATAAGTAAGTCGATCTAGGACCAGCACCTTGCGATAGGGCCGTTAAACAGGGTAAAATAAGCGTAAAAACGTTGAATCACACACACGTTGCGGTGTGTTAACTCGTAAAATTTAGACCGAAACATAAAACGAAAAGTTTTTAAAATATGAAAAGTATAGAGAACTAAAGTTGAAAGTAAAAAAAATATTGGGACTAAATTATAAAATATGTAAAATTATTGGGTTAAAATAAAAAAAATTAAAGATTAAAGAAAAAAGACAATAAAATGAGTACAACCAACTAAACATATTGCACAATCCATTTTGCATAACCAAGTAGAAAATTAATAAATATAAAATTATGTTAATTTTGTTATGTTTAAAACCAAATTTGTGTATAGTTAGGACTTGGTTTATAAAGGAGTGTCCAAACTGCATAGATTTCATTACTTAAGCTCCTAGCATCATAACTTCACATGCACAAATCATGTGTTGGAATAGGACTAAAGTTGCATCATCAAATTTACTAACTCAACTCTTATTTAGCAATGTCGGTAGCTACAACGCCACCGACCATTGCTTTGAGCTGCTACTTTTGAAGTCCACGTGTGTCATATATCCTCTCTAGCATCGTACCTTATTCTTTGTCATTGTTGCCTTCCTTCAACGAATCTTCTAATTTGGTGACAATTAGGTACGCGATTCACATTGAAGACGACTCCAAGAAATTTCACACCAAATCATTAAGTGTTTCTTAAATGGCCAACATTCAGAGATACCCTATTTTGCAAAAGAGACAGGGTTATTCCAACTTCTGTTGTTAAAGAATTACAAAGGATCGAGATATAGGTGAATCATATCGTTTTTTTGAATTTGGGTTCTGTTTAAATATTGTATTATTTATGGGCTAATAACGACTTGTGTTTTGTAACTTGAACCGAGTATTATTTAGTGTTGTTTGAATTAATGTTAGTGTATGTGTGTTGTTTAAAAATGTATATGCTGCTTAAATGTGGTTATTTTAGATATATCTGTATGTATGTGGGTATTCCTTTAGTGTTGTTTATAATAGTGTTTTGATTTGTTCTTATTTGAAGATGTTTTGTTATCCCTGTTTTGTATAGAAAATGAGCTTTCTTTTGTGTTGTTTGAATGAGGTTATCTTATAATATTTATGTGTATGTATATTTTTTTGTATGTTGTTGGTCTCCTTTTAGTGGAGTTTATACTCTTTTTGTTCAATTAGGTAGTCTTTCTGGTTGTTATTAGTTTCTTAGTGTTGATTTGTTTTTACTTTGAAATGTGGTATGCCTTATTGGTTGGGTTTGTAAAGGGTATGTAGCTTCACAATGTGACTTGATCTTAGGTTATTTTTTGGCTTAAATGTGTATATGCACTGTTTAATATTAGTAATATCCATTGGTTTAAATTTACTAATAATGTGTGTATGTGTGTTGTTTGAATGTGTCAATCGCTTGAATTAGATATTGACAGATTTTGGTTGTGTTTACAAAGTAGCTAATCTTGTAACCTTTAACAAAAAGATATAAGAAAATGTTATAAGGAGGCTTTTGTTTAAAATTGTATAAGAAAATATTTTGTTCCTTATTCCAGGCTTTCCTAGATGTAGAAGCCGTAATGAACAAATAGTTTTACTACCTTTGTATAGTCGGTTACTATATTCTACTAATGTCGAAACGGGTATGGATTACCCATCCGACAGTTTACCTTTTTGTTACCCATTATTAATTGTGTTTGTTTTAATAACGTATCTAGCCCGAAACGGATAGGGGTTTATCTAGTATGCGCTACACCTCTAGGAAAATGTATCATAAATGTTATATATTCAGTTACACAAAACAAAATCTTTAGCCACCTGCGCAACGCACAGGGCTTTTTTACTAGTTGGTATCATTTCATACGCATAGGCATCGAGTTTCTATAGTTAACCTTGACCGCACTTTGGGTGAAAGCCATTTCAACGTCACATGAGCATTTGATTTTAACAACATCAGTGTCAGGCGCAACATTTGGCATAGTCTTGTGAAGGTTATGCATTGCCAAAAACTAAATTTTTCCTTTCCATTTAGTTGTTTCGACCCGACCTGAAGAAAAAAAAAACAAAGAAAACTCAGATACGAGACTACTATGAGACAATATCCATAATGAATTTACGCAATACTATTACAGTATAGTATATCTTTTAAAGCTGCATACACTAGTAATGTTATTATCATATTTATTATTTACTTTTTGTTGCAACATTTAATTATACTAGCGTGTGATTAGTTAGTTCGTAAAACAGTATTTGCAATAGTTGGAAGTCTCCATCCACACACAACCCCCCCCCCCCCCCCCCCCCCCCCTCTCTCTAGAATTCTCTCTTCAATCTTGTTTAGCATCATCGTCCCTCAAACCGTTTGAATTTCGATCTTTATAAGGTGATACAACTTTTTGTACCAAGAAAAAAAAGAATGACAAAGTAAAACCGTATAGAAATGACCAAACTTACATACAATCCTATAAATATTTAAAAACAGTTAAATAATTTTTAGGGGGCGTTTGGTTAACGGCAACTTAATGTATTTTAGAATTCCGAACATAATGTTACAGCATGCTTACTTCCACCTATGTTTCGCTGTAAATTTTATTCAGACGTAGCCGTCGTAACGCGCGGTCAAAACATACTAATATATATATAAACGGAGACCGAAAGGTTTTTTTTATTAAAAAGTCAACTATATATAATCTTGTCATTGCTTACTTGGCAACAGTATAAGCACATTTTTTGCACAGAAAAAAACAAACAATACAACTCGTAGGCACGCTACTAGTATGTAGCAATGAAACGTCTTTCTACACAAAGAGAGGGTTGTTTGAAAAACAATGAACCATCTAAGGAAATCGAACAAGAAGTCAAAATGGTGTTTGGGAAAACTACTTTTGAACATACTTTCAACTTATTAACTTTTGAAAAATTAATAAGTTAATAAGTATGTTTGGGGAACATAGAAGAAGAAGAAGTTAATAAGTAGATTTTGAAAAGTTATTGGAAATTATTTTTCAAAAGTAACCTTTTTCACAAAATAAACAATCTCAAACACCCCTATAACGAATGAGAAAACCCACCATAGGTGAGAAAACCTTCTGGTTCAATCTGAAACCTCTTTAATTTTCTTTTGTCCCAAATGAAACTTGAAGCCAAAACCTTCAACTATTTTATTAAAATGCAGAAATAACACACTTTAACTACTTGGACTAAGAATAATCGTTTTCAATTAACTACTTTGGAGGAAGCACACGGATGGAGGGGATCTCCAACATAGAAAACATTCTCATTTGCACAAAAACACAAAACCCCGACCAATCGTGGTCGGCCCATGATTGATCTAAAGCCCATTCCATTTGTTTTTTCCACGATAGGTGTCACCTCTCACGCTCTCTCTCTCTCTCTCTCTCTGCAAGAAACGAAAACCCTGAAAATCACTTCAGTTTTGATCGAAGCTTCGTTTCAACGGTTAAATTTCTCTTCTTCTGAGGGTTTTCTGCTTTATTGAAGGTAACAGTGTCTCCAATGGATACCCCTGATCTCAAGTGCTCTGAAGAGCTTGATCCGAACTCTCCCATGGAGGGCATGGTACGTGAAATCTTGTGTATTGTTATGTTCTTGATATGATCATGGTGTTATTGCTTTTAAGAACTGGAAATCACCTTAAATGTTGATGAAGAAAACGTTGGTTTCAAGAGTTTATTTGATGTAATTCTAAAGGTTTTCTGTTTTATTAAAACATAACAGCCAATGGATACCCCTAATCTCAAGTGCTCTGAAGAAGTTGATCCCAACTCTCCCATGGTGGACTTGGTACGTGAAAGTTTGTTTATGCGGTTTAATTTATCATGGGGTTTTTCCTTTTTAGAACTATATTCGACTTTAATTGTTTATCACAAACGTTGGTACTTTCAAACAGTTTATATATTATTCTCCCAATTTTAAGGGGTTTCTGGTTTACCAAATGTAGGGTACTCCAAATCCCACACCCCTTGAAGAAATTGATCCAAACTCTGCTAGACATGATTTTGTTTCGTTTTCGTTTTCGTTTTCGTTTTGCTTTTCTCCCTTGTTGATAAGGGTTTCAAACTTTAATCATTCAAGGCATTGTATCGCTCGGAGACTCTATTTTCTGATGCCGTCGGACAGGACCATCCAATGCCCCCCGCCAAAGAGACTGGTTAGTAGCACATATTACAACGCTCTGTATTGCTTCACAATAGTAACTCTTGCTTCTTTATTAACTCTCTAATTCTTAACAGTTGCAGAAGAAGTTAATGAAGATCTATTTGTCACCCCCCTAACTGCAAATATTATTTTAAAACCCCATCATCTCCTAAAGAGCCCTACCCCATACCACATTATACCTCTGTCAAAGTTCCTTTCAAGCCCAGCCCCAGGAAGAGGAAACCATCTCCGCCTGCTTTCTATGTCTATTATGATGAAATTGTTAAAATGTCACAGGTTGATATGTTTAAGTCATACTTTCAAAGAGTTCTTACTGACGAAACACTGGCAACGGCTCGATATAATGGTCTTCAACTCCTTTATCATGTAGGTTTTGTCCGAATACTTGCTATTAATGAAAATCTAGACGTTCACTAATTGTATTGTTTTTTTTAACAGATTTTTCCTAAAATTGACATTAGCGCAGAAGCATGTGTTCGGGCGGTGCAATATCTTGACATCCTTTTGTCATTAACAGCCAATGAAGTCTTATCTAAAGATGGGACTTTCGTTCAATTATGGGTGGTTCCTTCTCTGCGCATGGCTTGGAGAATTACTGATAGACGCGACCTCCGTCTCTCACAGTGGGCTGACCGTTTTTCCATTAATACAGATTTGGATGCATCTGAAAGGCATTTGGCTACAGTTTTAGACCAAAAACTCTCTATTCCAACAGTCCATACGTGTTTCTGGTACTTGAGAGCTATGATGAATCAAAGATATGCTGTGGAAGAACCAGGCGTGGAAAAAACAGTTGTGGAAGATTCAGCTCTGGAAGAGACGGTTGTGGAAGAACCAGCCGTGGAAAAAACAGTTGTGGAAGATTCAGCTGTGGAAGAACCAACCGTGGAAGAGACAGTTGTGGAAGATTGAGCTGTGGAAGAACCAGCCGCGCAAGAGAAAGAGAAAGCCGCGATAGAGAAAGAGACTGTCGCGCAAGAGGAAGCTGAGAGTAATACAGATTTGTTCATCATAGGCTCATTGATTGGTTAGAGTTAAAACAGTTGTCTATATATGCAACACCACAGTTCTTTCTAACCAACTTAATTTACTTGTATATGTGTGTGTATGCATGCAGACCTTCGGTTTCTGGAGTTTCCAGCACATGAAATTGCTGCAGCCTTTGCTCTCGTGTTCTGTTCCATTCCTCCAGATAAGATTGATCAAGTTTACGACCTTACAGAAAAGGTTAATAGCATTTAATTTAGTTATTAAGGTTTAACTGCTTATAGCATACTGATTTGATTGCTTTTGTGTGTGTCTGTTTTTTTTTTTTTTTTTTTTTTTTTTTTTTTTGTAGGAGAGCGTGAACAGGTGTGCGGAATTGCTTCGGAAGATTGTTCAACAAGTTAAAGCTGCTGCTTAAATAGGCCAATATACTCGTACTTTCCTGATTGTGTATGTTTTGATTGATATTTTGTTCCAGTATACTCTTGCTATTAAATGATGAGAAGAATCTAAGAATTCCCTTTTGACAACATATATTCTTAGTTAATTAGTTAATATTGACACCCCTCAACTCCTTATACCATATGTGATCTGTCCACGTCGATTAGCGCGCTTGCACACACACATATAAACCCCCAAAGTCTTTTGTGATCATCGAATCCTCCTAAAAGCCTCAAATCATTGCGAGTATGGAACTCAATGAGTGGAAAACAAAGAATTTTTTTTTTTTTTTTTTTTTTTTGCAAGGGATTATTGATTGTTTTAACATCAGAAGAGTTCTTAATGAAACACTCTCTTCATAGTTTGGTTTGGTTGGTAAGCCTTTACTCCTTTAATAATAAGATTTTGGGTACTCCAAACCTCGTGGATTGATTGACTAGATGTATTCTTCAACTGTAATTAAGAATATTAAACCCTCTAATTGGCAAGTCTTTTGAAATTTAAGAAACTTAGAATTTCATTGGGGAAAATTGATTATAAAACGAATTACTGATAGATTAATAAAGTTTAGTGATTAAAATTGATGTTGAATGGCTAAAGAGATCGAAACAAGATATTAACTAAGTGATTGATTATGCTAAAATCGTAGCATGTCCGTGTTAAACAACCATGCATATATGACAGAAGCATAATCTATGACTTTAAATAAATGCCTAATACTAGACGCACGTCCATTAAAAAATGATTAAAACAACCTACGAGGTGAAGAATTAAGGTATAGTTTTAAAATGATTCGAGGTATCCTAAAGGATCAAAGACAATTTATACAATGATAAAAAATATTTATTATTAGAAAGGAATATGTGTTTACAAAGTTCTTTTGATTATGTTTGAAATTATTAAACCTGGAATTCAACTGTTAAGTTGTTCTAACGTGTGTTTCTAGTAAGGTTACAAGGGAAATAGATGAAGAGTAGAAGGGCTACTAGGTTTGGCGTGTTATGTTTTTACCAGCTTACTATAGTAGAATTTTCAATATTTGAAACAAAATGTATGGTTTTTTTTTTTTTTTTGAAAAAACCAAAAAAAAAGTTTTAAGAAACTTATATTATTTTTTTATAACTTATAGTACTTACTCATACGTAATTTCAATCATATCTTATTAAACCAAGTGTTCTTTAATCTTAAAATACGTACAATATAGTTGTATACAAAAACAAAAGTAAATATGTTTTTTTAGCTCAAACTATTTATGTTTGTTATTGTGCTTTCTTGAACACCATTATATTTTTCTAAAATGATAAATTCGGAAAAACATGATGGTGACATTATAACATTGTGTTCTTTTACTATGTAAACATAATGATAAATAAAAAACTACTTTATCAATATTTAAAAAAAACAATAAAAAATAACATAAGATTATATAAAACATGAAACACAGTGACAAAATGTCTCACTTGTGTTTTGTGGGCATTGTGTCTTCCTTAACACTATTTTATTTTTCTAAAATAATAGGTTTTGAAAATACAGTGGTGAAACAAAATCATTGTGTACTTATAATTGAAAAACATTGTAATAAAATAACAATAAGTTCATATAATATATAAAAAAACAATGACAAAAATAATACAAAACAACATTATAAAAACGTAAAAACACTATGATGAATACATATAAAAAACGATGGTAAATACATATGTAAGGTGCTGTTTGGCAACTTCTGAATGAATAAGTGCTGAACTAGTAAGAGGTCTGAACCAGTAAGAGGTCTGAACCAATAAGTGCTGAACCAGTTTAAATCTGTTTGGTTGGATATCTGAATAACTTTATAAAATGATTATTTTACCCCTCTGAATTATTTCTTGTTAAAAAAATTTATCTGTTTGGTCATAACTTCTAATAATGAACCAGTGCAATTTCATGAATACATGATTTATTTGGAAAAGAAAGCAACTATAAATCAGCTGTTTCATTTGGAAAAGAAAGCAACTATAAACAAGCACACAACTATAATCACACAATTGAAGCAAACAAGTAAGGTATCAAACATAGTAGAAACCATCACGTGCAGAAAATTTGAAGCAACAGATTCCCATATTTAAAATACATTTATACATCTTCACAAACATCTAGAATCCACAATTATTTCAAACTCAAGCATCATACATGTTGTCATTCATATATACACATTGTGAAATTAACTGCAGCATCAAACAGGTAACTTAAGTAACCACCCAACCATTTCGTACGGATATTTTCCATTTGGGATGAAATTTGCTCACATAGGTACAATAAAACCATGCTTGCTAGACTCAGAGAAACATATGCAGTCCCTCAAACCATGGTTACTTCAGTTTGTTTCAATTAACTCACATTATCATCCAATATTCAAGCTTTCAAACCAATAAAACTCTTCCTGTCGCATCATCAAAATGCAAACATTGAGGCACAAAAACAAACAAACACCAAAAATTGTAAATCTTCAAAGCTTCATCAGCTCAACCACAATCGATCGATCTCTAACAACGCATCAATTGCATACAAACACTCATATTCCAGATCCACGAACCAAAACATCAGAATTAGACACAATTCTTACCTGTCGAGAAGCAATTCCAACGAAAGCCTAGAAACGACGACGGAGGCGTGAAGGGGGTGCACCGCTTCCGATGGTGGTGGCGCCTGCTGGTGGTGCGGCGCTGCAGATGGTGGTGCGGTGTGAACGGCGTGAAGGGGAAGGACCGCTGCCGATGGTGGGCGCCTGCTGGTGGTGCGGCGCTGCCGATGGTGGTGGCGCCGCTGCCGATGGTGGTGCGGCGTGAACGGCGTGAAGGGGAAGGACCGACTAGTGGTGCGGCGTGAAGGGCGTGATGGGGAAGGACCGACCAGTTGTTTAACCCTTGGGAAGGCTTGTGGCTGCTGTGGGATGGTAGATGAGGTGGTCAGATAGAAACTCATGTATGACTTAATAAGTGATTAGTCAGGCATGTTTTTCAATAAGATATAACTTAATTAAACACTTATGTTTAATCGACTCACAAATAAAGATCTGAATGAGATCATTAAATCCAACCAAACTGGGGCTAAGTTTATAAGAAGTTGCAAGCTTGATTTAGAGATATATTTTGAACAAACTAACATATGTTATGAAATTTAAATACGCACTTTTGGCTCATTGCATCTTTTGAATTAAAGGATAAAAAAAATACATACACCTTCCAAAACCCCCAATGAATCCGAGCTTTTATATTCAAATTGAAATTGGAAGTCCTGTAAATCGAAGTCTCAGATTCGCTGCAAATCCATCTTCGTGAATGAACGGACGATCTCATCTTTCCCGCAGGTATTTTTTTGCAAGTAATCTGTTTACTACTGTTTGACATCATGAAATCGATAGACCTAATTCTTTGTTTTTAGGGCTATATACTCAGATTGTTCGAACAGAACATTAGCCCTTCTCTTAATAATCCTCATACATCTGTTCAAAGCAAGTAGAGGATGAATTATCCATATGGGTTTTCTGTCAATTACTTTTTGTTTCTTTGATTATGCCTGGAAAAGGATCCTCTTTTATTATCAAGTAAAGTGAAGCTAGTAGATTTGATTGGTTAAAAGTTATAAACTTGAAAGTTCGTTAAAATGTGATGATAGTTTAGATCTTGATGGGTTTTGTTTTTCTTGCTAAATTTGCAAAGGAGAAAGGGAGGAGGAATAATAGGATTTATCCAGCCGTTATTATTTCTATGGATTATGAAGAGCTATGTGTTGATTCTATACAAAATTTCAGGTTTTGGAGCCAAAGTGAATGGATTCTGGACGCGATAGAATGAGAATGGATGCGGAAGGCGACAGACTAAGTGGCTTGCAAGATGATCTTATCCTTAAAATCCTATCTTTTGTAGGTTTAAAAGATGCTATTGGAACTAGTGTTTTGTCATCCAGATGGAGGTTTATGTGGACTTCAATTCCCCATCTCAGTTTCTCAAGTGAGGATTTCTCTACTATGGACCATGTCATGTCTCGTCGCAATAATCAAGTCCAGTTGTCTTCTTTTAAGCTTTATCTTCGTGGAAAGGATGTCCAGGTTGTTGCCCAAACGATAGCCAACTATGCATTCTCCCTCGGTGTCCAACAAGTGAACATTACATGTTTGTGTGGGGACAATGCATCTTTGATTAACAAGAATGCTGGATTCCCACTTATTCTTTCAAGGTCTCAGACCCTCAAACATCTCACTTTGACTAGGACTGGTGGTTATGATCACATTATACTCACACCAACAGGGGAGTTTTCATCTTTAACAACATTGCATCTTTATTATATCACATTTTATGACGGTTTTTTCTCCATGTGCCCCAACTTGGAGAATCTGACCTTAAGTTGCTGCAAAATGACGGGATCGAAGGCTTTAAGGGTCTGTCATCCTCGACTTTCTAATCTCACGCTTGAAAACGGAAACTTAAGTGCATATACTGTCATTGTGGTTACACCTCGATTGAAAAATCTCACTTTTTCAAGATATTTTGGAGTATATCAAATTTCTGCACCTGAGCTTGCTTCCTTGATCATAAGAGGTCATTGTCCTTCAATGTTCATAACAGATGGTTTCCATTCTTTGGAAAAAGCACAGCTCTCTTTACACAGTCTAGGGGCTCTAAAGAGCTCGGATGCTACTACTATTATTAGTATGCTCCAAACGTTCCACAATGTCAAGGTTCTTTCACTGAGCATGGAAATCATTAAGGTATATTGGTATTTGGTATTGGTCCTTAATGCGCATCTTACAATAAACTAACAAAGTAAAAGAGAACTAGGTTGGTTATTTTTTCGACATGAGGGTTTTATTTTTAATGGCATGAAAAGCTACCATTTTAGCTAGTAGAGTCATATGTAGAAATCTTTGCTTTAAACAAGGAAGGTGGGAGCACTTGCACTGACACATGGGTAAGGTTGTTTGCATTCAAGTGCTGCCCTTAACATTCATATAGATGCGATGTTATTATCATATATATTTCCATATTTGTTCTTCAATAGTTATGGACCCTAATAATTCTTTAGTTACAATATCATTTATATGCCTGCAAAAACAGTGAAGATGGTGAATGATCTCAACTAAAAACGAATCCCGTATTCAGGTTTCTTCAAGTTGGATGGATGAACCCACTAGAATATATAGTAGTTCTTTATACTACGCAACAGTTAGCCTATTAGTCATGAATTTTTCTTCTTTATTTTTGTCCCCGTATATAGCTTTCTTGAATAGAATTTTCTACAGTTTCTGAATTCATCTGTGGAACTAATCGCACATCAACCTTCCCCGCTTGCTAACTTGAGGAGTTTGAAGATTCTTCCAAAAATTTTGTGTTTGCCGTGGCACCAACACATGAGAGTTATTATGTCTACTGAAGTGAAAAACTATTTGTTAAGTGGTTCCCCAAAAGCCACCTTGACTGAGGTACTTACACGTATATTCATATGTAAATCAGTATATTACATATGATCGTGAAAAATAACGCATTGGTAAGAGGAATGCCCATCAGCATAAAACCAACCTTATGACATGATTACAGGTGCTGCGAGAGCAATGTTGTGACGTAGCTGCAGGTGCTGCTCCAGAGACTATTTAGCAAATTGTAAGTTATTGTTTTCCCATATACATGCAATCTATCGTGTGATAACTAAAGTCAACTGATGTTGCCACAGTCTTTTCTATTATTGATGCAGGTGTTGTGTATCACCTCGTGCAATAGTCATCAGCGTCAAGTTTCACCTGTTTGTTTACTTAGAACCTAATTAGGTTTATCTTGTTATGTTTTGAACCAAACTAAGTTCATTTTCTTATGTTTAGAACCACATTATGTTCATTTATTTATGTTTAGAACCTCATTGAGATTTTCTTGTTATGTTTAGAACTTTTTTCTTGTTATGTTTAGAACTAAACTAGTATTAAGCCCCCTGCGTTACAACGGGGACGTAAAACCATACCAAGTAGCACCAATGACACACCACTGTCACAGACGACCAACACCGAAAAAGCTCGTATTAAAAAAGAAATAAAAAACGAAAAAAACCGAACGATAAGTAGACGTAAAAACGTTAAACTACGCAGACGATACGTAAAACGTCTAAAGCAATAGGTAAGTCGATCTAGGACCAGCATCTTGCGATAGGGCCGTTAAACAAGGAAAAATAAGCGTAAAAACATTGAATCGCACACACGTTGCGGTGTGTTAACTCGTAAAATTTAGACCGAAACATAAAACGAAAAGTTTTTAAAATATGAAAAGTATAGAAAACCAAAGTTGAAAATAAAAAAAATTTTGGGACTAAATTATAAAATATGTAAAATTATTGGGTTAAAATAAGAAAAAGTTAAAGATTAAAGAAAAGAGACAAAAAATGAGTACAACTAACTAAACACATTATACAATCCATTATGCATAACCAAGTTGAAAATTAGTAAATATATAATTATGTTAATTTTGTTATGTTTAAAACCAAATTTGTATGTAGTTAGGACCTGGTTTATAAATCAGTGTCCAAATTGCATAGATTTCATTACTTAAGCTCCTAGCACCACCCCAACACCACCGTAACACCACCTCCCTACCTCTCGGTTCCCTCTCACTCTAAACCAACACCCACACACACCTCTCTCTCACTCGCTCTACGCAATCACACACATACAATTCTCTAACTCTAGATTTATAACCAAGACCTTCCCTCTAAGAGACAAAAGCTCTATCAAATGGGCTAGCCCCACATTGACAGAAGGGAAGGTAGTGTTAGCTACGGTAACTTCATTTACTCTTTAATATTAATTAAATTTTACGAAAATGACCACTAATGTAACTAAGGCCCTGTTTGGTTGGGTCTTAATGACCTCATTCAGACCTTTATGTCTGACTCGGTCAGACATGGGTGTTTGGTTAGGTTACATCTGATTGAAAAACATGTCTGACTGACCACTTATTAGGTCAGACATGAGTTTCTATCTGACCAACTAATCCCCATTCCCCACAGTAGCCATAAGTCCTTCCCCTTCATCAACCACTAGTCGTCGACCATCACCAACAGCGCCGCCATCAGCAGCGGCGAGCCACCAGCAGGCGCCACCACCATCGACAGGTAATTTCTTCGCATCCCCCTTCATGCCTACGTCGTTGTTTCTAGGATTCCGTTGTTTCTAGGGTTTTTACAGGTCTAACTTTCTGAACCGAACCCATCTTTGCATCACAAATTTCTCTGGTCTGAAACTCCATCTTTGCGCCTGAAACTCCATCTTTGAGTGAAACAAATTTCTCTGGTCTGAAAAAAATTTCTCGATCTGTTTGTGATGGTAATTTCGCCTGAAATTCCATCTTTACATCACAAATTTCCCAATTTAACACGCAAATTCTCTGGTCTGAAACTCCATCTTTGCGCCCTTGGCTCCGGTAAGAATAAAGATATGTTAGTGTTAAATCTATGAGGGAAATGACGAAAGATTAGAGATCAGAAGGTTTGACTGGATTAATTTGATGAATTTGTAGGATAGAATTGATGGGGTAGATGTAAATGATGTCAGTTTGCTTGCATTTGAAGTTTCTTGTATGTAAAGCACTTGGGTAGATGATTTTGGTGGTTGAGTTGGGGTTGAAGTTGGATTTGGTATGTATTTATCGACTTTTTGCTCAGAATATATTAGGTGTTATGTTTGAAGTTGGTATGTCTGTTCACTCAAGAGTCAAATGTGTTTACATTGGATTGGTATCAAAAAGCTATTATTGTTTTTAATTTATGTTAGGAATAGATCTCTTGTATAGGTTTAGATGATACAAATCACTCTTGTAATCATAATTGTAATTATTATGTTTTATGAAATATAATGAATATATTTGTTCATAATTATGTTCATGAATTTAAATAATCTTTATTTTGTATTTCATTATATGTTTATCTATGATATAATGCATTTCAGAATATATGTGTGAATATGTGCAGAAAACATTAAACTGTGTCAATTTGAAAAATTGACTAAGTGTTAGAACAACTGCAGATGAACAAAGTGTTCTTCCGTAGATGTTCTCAGGAACATAGCTGAAGATTGTACATCCGTAGATCTCCTACGGAAGAACAACTTCAGCTGAACAAGAAGATAACAAGTAAAGCTATTGAAGGAGGGATTGCTGCGGAAGACAAGAACTCCTGCGGAAGCACAAGAACAAGTACTGTACAATAGTTGTTGCGGAAGACAGACTATCTGCGGAAGAGCAAATTCCTGCGGAAGAGTAAATTCTTGCGGAAGAGCAAATTGCTGCGGAAGACCAACTAACCCAGAAGTCAACATAAAGTCAGCAAGTCAACGTGGCAGAACAACAACAACATTAATGACGATTGAAGACGTATTATTCAAGCGGATATTCCACGTCACATCAACAATACTTATCATTTATAGAATCATTGTAAATCACGAATTCCTAAGCCGATAAACATGGCGAAGATTCGGATAATGATAATTAGCTTAATTATAGCAATAATATAGCTAGCAATAGAATAGAATTAGATCTCTATAAATAGATACGAGATCAACAACAGATGTAACAGTTCAATAACATTAGAATCAATAATATTCATCAGATTCATTAGCAACAGAAGAGCATTATCATCGACATTCTTGAGTTATTACGGTTTAATTTTTCTTAGTTTATTTATTTGTTTGATTGATTTTGTTCTTTAATTAAACACCAAGTATTGATAGTTTTGTAATCAATACTTGTTCAAATCAATTCTGATAATTCCTGAACGATCTTGGATTCACAGGTGGTATCAGAGCTTGGTGCTCATTGATTTATATTTGATTAGTTTAATCAATTTTTTTAAAAAACAAATACTCTGTTTTACAAAATTAACTAACATGAGTAACTCAGTAGTTGGTGCTTATCAACCTCCTAAACTGGAAAACAAATCTGATTTTAAAACTTGGAAAATCCGGTTCAGGAATCATGTCAATTATACAGATTCTGACTTATGGGCTTCGATTACCAAAGGACCTTATATCCCACCTGCATTAAGAGCGGATTATAAGGATAACAATCAGCCCATCAGTTTGAAGAATCTATCACCTGATGATGCAAAGAGAGTCAAAATTGACATCAAAGCCTAGAGTATGCTTACTATGACTTTGCCTGAAGACCTCTTGATCAGGTGTGAATCATATAAAACAGCTAACTCGTTATGAAAAATTTTGCACACTCTGTGTGAAGGAAGTGACGAGATTAGAAGTATTAAAAAGGATACTCTCCGTGCACAATATGAAACATTCCATCATATTCCAGGAGAGTCAGTCCTACAACAATTGCATAGGTTTATGCAACTTGTTATAGAGATGAACATTTTTGAGCTTAAATATAGCAACAAAGAATTAAATAAAAAGATGTTTCACTCATTACCCGAAAATTGGACACAGGCTGTGTCCATATTTAAAAATACTATTGATTTAAAAGCAATAGGACTAGATACTCTAGTAGCTAAAGTAGAAGCATTAGAGCTAGATGAAAATACTAGAAACAAAGGTATGAAAGCACCTATAGCTTCTTACCAATTCAAAGAATTGAAGAATACTAGGAGTGCATTCATCTGTAATGAAGGTGAAGAAAATTCATGTGATGAAAGTGAACAGTAAACAAAAACAAGCTTCTATGCAGCAAAGCCTTCAAAATCAAAACCTCAAAGCAACCAGAATAAAAAGGGAAAGGGCAAGGCTGATGACTCAAAAGGCAAGAAAAATAACAATCAACCAGAACCAATTATTGTGGTTCTGGAGTCTGAAGAACAAAAAGCTGCCTTTGCAGCTTTCAGCTCAAGTTTTCAGGCTTATCTTGGAAGCGCACTGACTCCTGCACACTTTTGTCAGCAAGATCTAGAAGAACTTCATCCAGATGAAGTAGAAGAAATGGATCTGCAATGGCAAATGGCAATGATTGCCTATAGAGCCAAGATGTACATGAAAAGAAACAAAGGACTGTCTGTTGGAGGGAGAACAACAAAAATTGGAGTAGATAAGTCCAAAGTAATATGCTTTAAATGCAATCTGTTTGGACACTTTTCAAGGGAATGCAATAATAGTCAAAGGCAATCTACTGATTCAAGACAGCACAGTCAAAGGAGTTTCTCACATCCACAACTAACCAATGCATCCCCACCAAATAACAATACAACAGGTACCCCTAACAATAAAGAAACTGGTTTGATTATTTTGTAGGATGGTACTTGTGATTGGAGCATATATGAAAGGGAAGTACTTGCTAAAAATCAAGCTTTGATGGCCAATATGGAAAATAAAGTGCCTCCAATGGCCACTGAGGTAAGAGAAAGGTTGTGCTCTCCCTCTTGCATAAATGAAGTAGAAAGATATAGATCACATGCTCAACAAGTTAAGCATCTGACTACATCCTTAACCAAATCTATGTCAGAACATGCATCTACTGAGGTGAAATTGCAGAAATTCCAATTATCATCACAACAATATGAGAAAGTGCTAAACTCTCATATTGAGTCTAAGAACAAGTCTGGATTGGGATTTCATGTAGTTGCACCAACAGTTAACAACAATTATACTCCTTTACCAGAGTCAATGACTAATAGTCTAACTAATCACTTCATATCTAGTAACAAACCAGAGTCATCAGAAAGGAATAATATCACTGAATCTTCTGAATCTAATTCATCAGAATCAGAATTGTCAGACTTTGATTATGAAAACTGTGATGATTTAGATGAAGAGGTGGAGTCTGATAGGGATGAGTTGAGTAAGGGTAAAACTGAGCTAAATGAATTTTCAATGCCAAAAGTATTAACTGAACTTAAACTCCCTTACCCACCAAAACAAAGAAACCTGCTAAAAACAATCCACACAAGGATTGAGCAATTAAATGAAGGCATACATGCATTCAATAAATTAAATAAAGAAAAATCAACAAACTGAGACTCAGGAGAAAAGATCATACCTTCCGCAGAACATCTGCGGAAGAGATCAAAACAGACTAAGAAAAAGGTTACCAAAGAAAGTACACATGAACCTTTTGATATCATGTCTGGAAAGGGAAGAAACTCATCAGTAGCAAAATTTTAAAGGGAGTTAAAGCAGCAGAAATTGATGAGAAAGAAGAAGGATCAGAAAAAGGATACATCTGATAGTGAAGATGAAGTTTACTGCAAATGGTGTGATATGCACAACCATAGCACTGAAGAATGTTACTTCAGTAGCTATTGCACAATATGTGACATGAACAATCACATGACTTCAGATTGTTATTTCAATAAATATTGTGCAATATGCAATAAAAACAACCATACCACAAAGGAATGCCACTTCAACAAGAAGAATAAAATAAAGGTCTTCAAGAAAAAGAAAGTAGATACTTCTAAGTCAGAATCTTCTGAACACACTACGGTGAAATTGAAGAACAAGAAGGAGAAGTCACAAGTGAAAAAGAAAGCACCACATAAAAAGGTAACACTTGAGGTAGAAGACAACTTCTTTGATCACTTTGACAAAAGCAATAATGTGCCTCAGTCTAAAGCAAAGGATGCAGAAACATTTTCTGGCAAATCCTCAGCATCAAAGAAGTCCAAACAAAAGGAACTGACCAAGTTGAAACCACCTCAACCTCATCAACAAACACATCCTCACCCAAACTAAACATAATGAATTAACATACTGTCAAACTAATCTAGAAACTCAAAGTCTTGATAAAAATTCTACATCAAATATCAAGGGCAAGCCCAAGACCATTAAGGCTTGGGCTTCTAAGACTAACTAAGTTTAGTTTTGTTTACAGGAACATCCAAGAAGGGCTGACAACAAGTGGTATGTTAACAGTGGCTGTTCCAGAAATATGACAGGAGGCTGTACCCTCTTGCAGGACTTCAAACATAAGAATGCTTCATATGTAGCATTTGGTGGGGATAAGAAGGGAGGTAAAATCACTGGTGAAGGAATGGTAACAAATGGAGTTTTAAAGTTTGAAAAAATTAACTTTTGTGAAAATTTACAGTTCAACTTACTAAGTGTATCACAAATATGTGATCAACACTACACTACTCTACACTTACTAAGTAGCATTAATGCTGATGTATTAACACAACCAGGTAAAGAAGATTCTAATGCCCTTACACCATCAGCTGAAGAACCATCTACTTCCGTAGATGTTCCTACTGATGATGGAGTAAGCACACTCAAGGATCAAAACACATCAGACAGCCATCTCCCATCACTGCCACACACATATATACCTTTTACAGAATATACAGTTGATCAAGTCCCTCCTGCGGAAGATATAATGACTTCTACAGAAGGCATTCATGCTCCTGCAGAAACACAGTCAGCTGTACTAGAAGATGAGATGAACCACTATGTTCACCTTTCCTCACAACTAACCTCATCTCCAACAACAAATATGACAAACCTGGATTCATCCATACCAGTCCAGGATGTACCAACAGTTAGAAACCATAAGTACCACCCCATTGATAATATGATAGGTGACCTTAACAGCAGAACTACTAGAAACCAAGAAGGAGCAGTAAACATCTGCTTGTACTCCTGCTTTCTATCATAAGTAGTTCCACCTAACATAACCGAAGCCTTAAAAGACAACAGTTGGATTGAAGCAATACAAGAAGAACTGTAGCAATTCAGGAAACAAAAGGTGTGAAGTCTAGTTGATCTACCTGAAGGCCAATATCCTATTGGCACAAGATGGTTATTTAAAAATAAGCTAGATGACAGGGGTATAATAATCAAGAACAAAGCAAGACTAATTGCTCAAGGTTACACACAAGAAGAAGGTATAGACTATGATGAAGTCTTTGCTCCAGTTGCAAGGATTGAGGCAATTAGAGTGTTTTTGGCATATGCATCATATAAGAAGTTCACAATGTATCAAATGGATGTAAAGTGTGCCTTCTTATATGGCAAAATTGATGAAGAGGTATATGTATCTCAACCACCAGGCTTTGAAGATCCTTACTACCCTCACAGGGTGTATAAGCTTGACAAAGCTTTATATGGACTTCATCAAGCACCAAGAAAATAGTATGAAACACTGTCCAAGTTTCTCTTAAAACATGGATACAAGAGAGGAACAATTAACCAAACACTCTTCCTAAAACATGAACATCAAGATCTCCTAGTTGTGCAAATATATGTTGATGACATTATATTTGGATCAACAAACAGGAGACTCTGTGAAGAGTTTGAAGCCTTAATGCAATCTGAGTTTCAGATGAGCTCAATGGGAGAACTAACTTTCTTTTTAGGATTACAAGTTCATCAGAAAACAGATGGCATATTCATCAATCAAGAAAAGTATATCCTTCAAACACTGAAGAAATATAACCTTACAGATTGCACATCATGCAAAACACCAGCATCCACTATAGATAAAATTATACCAGATCCAACAGGGAAGTCCATTGATCAAAGATTATATAGATCTATGATAGGATCATTAATGTACTTAACTGCTAGTAGACCTGACATAATGTTTGTTGTATGTGTTGTGCTAGGTATCAAGCAGATCTAAAGGAGTACATTTGAATGCAGTAAAGAGAATCTTCAAATACCTCAAAGGAAAACCATCATTTGGGCTTTGGTATCCCAAAGAAGGAGACTTCAAACTTTACTCATATTCAGACAGTGACTATGGAGGGTGCAATAACAACAGAAAATCAACAACTGGAGGATGTCAATTCATAGGACCAAGGCTTGTGTCATGGCAGTGCAAAAAGCAGACAAATGTCTCAGTATCAACTGCAGAAGCTGAATACATAGCTGCTTCAGTAGGATGCACTCAGGTTCTATGGTTACAAAATCAATTACTTGATTATGGTTACAACTTCTTACAGACTCCTATATATATAGATAATTCAGTTGTTATATTTATCACTGCTAATCCAGTCCAACATAGCAAAACTAAGCATATAGAAATAAGATACCACTTTCTTAGAGACTGCTCAGAAAAAGGACTAATTAAGTTGATTAAAGTAGATACTACAAATCAGCTTGCTGACTTATTCACTAAGGCATTTGATTCAGTGCGATTTAAGTACTTAATATAATCCTTAGGCATGATCAACTTAGAGTAAGTTTAGCATATTAACACCATGCATATAGGAATATTAACTGTGATCATATGAGGTTACAATATAAACTTCTATGTAAGACATTTGAGGATCTAAGGATATGATAGTATACCATATACATGACATATATCCTGCCTGCATAGACCCACCTCACTACTGATCTGAGTTATTGGATATAGTTCATTCCGAGTGAACAATACATTATGTCATACTTAATATAAAGTAGAGATAATCTAGTTGGATAATTCATTGAGAGGAGTTTATAAGTAAGTGTCATCAGAGGATGCACAACTCATCACCCATGCACACATACTATGTTGTAACATCTTATAACCTCTATCTTTGCGCATCCTGACCCTCTGTTTTGCGTGAGCAAAGACCTGGGTCAAAGGACACCTCTGTTTTACGTAAGTAAAGACCTGATGACCTGATGCTAATTATTAAAAAATTCTAAAAGGAACTGCTCTCAAAGAATCCCAACGGATCAACTGTAAAGTACTCAAAGAGCAAGCATAAAAAGCATTAATAAGATTTCAAAAAAATCTTAAGATAGAGCTTATAATTTACGGAACATGGTCTGTGTGATAAAGTGATGAATTGATCAAAATCTAGGTCACATACTTTCATACACCTTAAATGATGCATTCATTCTATTTTCTCTTTAATTATACCAAAACATGATTGTCACACCCCAACCTTAACGGCGGAAACGTCGAGATGTGAGGGTTAAGATTGTTCATGCCACACAACACTAATTTAAAATGACAATATTATAAATATTCAATATTCATGACATATATTTAAAAAGAAAAACATAATTCAAAACTTAGGATGTTCGACGTCAAATAATAACAAAGATGTATTATTATTTTAATCTAGGTCCAGTCCTAGATGTGACAATGGCTTCAAGCATATCAGACCGTATCATTTCCTGAAACATATTAAAAATAAAAGGGTCAACATAAAGTTGGTGAGCTTTCCATAGTTTTCATACGATAAATTTATAAAATGTGGCAATTCAAGTCATAACTTAGTGAATAAAGTAATTAGGGATGTATGAACAAATGTAACAATCAAACCTTAACAGTTTATAAGATTACAAGATTACCAGAATGTACGATTAGCTAAGTGTACTTGGATTAACCAAGCAGGCTTGTCAGGCCCATAGATCTATGACGTCGCCAGGCTAGCAATAGTTAATGATTGTACATATAATAGCCATAACATGGTAATTACAAAAGTTCAACTAACCACGACAAATAAAATGAATTGCCCAAATGGTTACAAGATTTAAACGAGTTTACAAGTGCAATGATTATAAGTTTAACATGTTTCACCCCAAAATGTGAAAATATGAAAAAAGGGCATGGAAAAACTCACATGGTAATAAGGATGAACAATTAGAAAGTCTTGTATAAAATGCCGAGGATTTGTTAACGTTCACCTAAACGGAACGTCGTATTAGGTTAATCACGGTGATTTTGGTGTTATGTTAATATCCATTTATCTATGATTTTCATGTTTTTAAACAGGTGCATATTATTATGGTTATTTTGATAATTAAGAATTTTTAATGATAAACACTATTAATAAAAGTTAGATTTTTTTATTATTATATGGTTATTATTTACTATTAAATAGTAATTTTTGTAGATTTAACTTATTATATTAGTTACAATGAGTGTGTATATGTATATATTTATTTTTCATAAAATAAATATAAATAAATTGTAACTTATTTTATAAAGTTAATGAATTTACTACATTTAAACTATTAAATAAGATTTATTATAAGTTTTGAATTTTATGGTGAATAGTATTTTAAAATAAAATTTTAAAGTGTTTAAATAAAAGAAATTTCTAAAAAAAATATTAAAGAAATTGATATTGCATATTTTCTGATTAAAATACTTTTTAAATGATTATTTATAATTTTTAAGTATTTTTCAGCTTTTTTTTTAATCTGCTCAAAAACGTTTAAAAAAATTATGGGAGGTGCCCGAGGTCGAACCCGGGACCTCCTGTGTATACTCCGAGTGTGGAACCGGCTGGGCTAAGCCCAGTTTGTTGATAAATTTAGAAACCAAATTTTAAAAATCCTTTTTTAGAAAAACCCCAAATTCCCACATAAACCCTAATTTGAAATCAGTGAAATCGAACCTTGATTCGAAGTTTACACCCAAATTAATCATAGGGCTTTTGATCCTCACATCAAACCGAGTATAAACATATTTTTAATTTACCTGTTTTCGATTGAATTGAAGGGAAACAGTAAGGTGGATAGCCGACGAGTTCTTCGAAGAGGGATTTGATGTGTGTGTGTATTATTGCGAAATTGAGCTTACAGTGAGTACAGGAATGTCGATTAGAGCAGAAGCCCTCTAATTTATAGAGTTAATTTGCTCGAATTGATGTCCAACGGCTACCCCTTTATGGTCGGCCGTTTCAGGTTGTTTCGAGTGCTTACACAGTTGTTTCAGGTGCAATTGAACACTCTAATAACTTCGAAATGATTATTAGAGCATTCATGTTTGTTTAATTTGATTATTATTATGCTTTAAGTGGGTAACGGCTTTGAGAATTCGATGATCATTCGGTTACAGATAGAAACCATCAAGACTTCGATTAAAATCCGATTAAAGAGCCTCCACAGGTTAGAAACTGTCCTATGATTGTAAAGGAGGGTTAAATTCGATGTAAATCGAGGGTTTTGGGGGTGGCCGGAGCTCGGCCGGAGCTCCCACCGGAAATCGGGGTGTTTGGGGTTGGGTTTTAAAATTTACACATTCAGTCCCTACGGTTCTTGTTTTGTCATTTAAAACCAAAGTTTAAGTTTCAATTTAAATAAATTACAGTTTAGACCCTGCAGTGTTTAACTTTATTATTTTAGGCACAAATTATATTTTACAAATTTTTAAGATATTAATCTTATATTACTTTTATTTATTAACAATATTAATACTTATTATAATTATTTACTATTATTAGTATTATTTTTTTATTATTATTATTTTTAATTTTAACATTTTCTTTGTTATTATTATTATTATGGTTATTATTATTATTGACAATATTAATTATCCAAGCATTTAATTACATCAAGAATTTACAAAATGAATCTCCGTAATTGCATTAATACAAAACAAGCTCTTACAAGAGATAACGGAATCAATAACGACTATTTAACAAATACACGAAAGGTCACAATGATAACTAGCACGACATCCTCAAACTACACTCTAGATTGAACTCCTACGGATTCCCATATTTGCCAATTGCACTATATCAAGTAGGTGTGAATCCACATATGCAGGAATGTGTCTGTTCTATAGTATGATCCTTAGCTGCTCAACCAATTGCTTGATACAGAACACATTACTCTTATGATGCACAGTTATACATAATCACTAATGAAATATTCCTATAATTTTTTGATAAATTCATCCGGAGATAATTAATCATAAATTTAAGGGGAGTAATTTCGTGAATCTGAGGTTAAATCAAACAAGTACCTTCGGAAGATAATTTGGACCTTCGGAAGATAAGTCGTACCTTCGGAAGATAATTTTGTTCCTCCGCAGATGTTTCTACGGAAGACAAGAAATCTTCCGTAGATAAGTTATGCGGAAGACAGCATATTAATCCCTTCTGTAGATAAAATACGGAAGAAACAGAACAAGGAGCTTCGTAGTTATTACACTTAGTATTATTATCAGTTCATTAATTATCTTAAAACACACTTAATAACCTCGGAGGGATAAAAAGTGTAAAATGGGTCCCACATGTTAGACAGCCTGTCCGAAAAGGTATATAAACACACCTCGACCATTGGCCTTACTATCCACTCAAAATACTCTTAACCTAGAAATCGCAAAATCTTATTGATTCACAACCCCTTTCACCCTCACAAAATCCTCGTTCACCAATCCTTCACTAAATCGTCCATGCCATCATGGCAAACCGATTTGTTAAGGATCACAATGTATGTGCATTCTTGAATCCAGACATCAAAGACGAATGCAGACCCATTATACACTATTTAAGAAGAACTCGACTGTTCTATGCACTGACCGCAGATCCAGACATATATCTGTCACACATGACAGACTTCTGGAGCTCTGCTCAAATAGGAGATGAAGGAGCTGGAGCTGTAATCACTACGTCCATAAGGAATCTACCCTTATGGATAGATGAAGGAACAATACACAATGCATTGGAACTAGGAGAAGAAGAAGCAGGGCACCCTGATGTGTTTGATCATGAATACATTCCAAAAGTGTTTGCCCTCATGGTGTATGATGGAGATTATAATCATGGAGAGATCAAGAAGGAAAGATTATACAAGCCCTATCGATTTATATGTCACACTTACCTAAAATGTTTATCTAATAGAAAGTCTGGTTTAGATAGATTTTCAAGACACATATCCTCCGGAATCATTGGCATATTTGATGGGAGGAAGTATAATTTTGCCAAGTACATCCACAACTGCCTATGTGACCACATAGGAGTGCGAAAAGAGAATAAATTGTTTATGTTTCCAAGATTCCTTCAACTTATTATTAATGAACAGCTAGCGGGAATGGAAAAAGAGGGAGATGTACTAATTCAAACACATCTCAATAAGTCCCTTCTCAACAAGCTAAAGGGGCAGTATGAAGGAGGAGTGGTGGAGATGTTTCCCCATGTTTTGGATGAATTTGAGGACATCCCACAAGAGCTGTTGCGGACTGAGGAACCACAAACTGCAAGCTCATCAGCTCCATCCGCCACACACTCCCAGCCTCAAACACCACAACATACATTACCCAAATCACCCCACCAAGAACCTCAGCCACCAACATCACCCATCCACTTTATATCCTCATCAAGTGAGCATACTGAACCCATTTCTCCTGACCACTTACAAACATCAATCAACACTGCTTCTACTGAAGTAGTTGGTTAGGATGAAACCCAACCTTCACATCCACATTCACCAATCTCCATAACTTCCATTGATACTGGTGCCACAGAGCCCATATCTCCTCCACCACCAACTGAACCAATCACCTCACCCACTCCCACTGAACCATTATACAGCCCAACACAAACAGAAGAAATTAATCTTGATGAGGAAGAATTCGAAGCTGTCAATGATGGAGATACTAAAGAAATCAGTAGTGGTGAAAAAAGAAAAAAATGAAGATGAGGAAGTTGCTCAGGATGAGGGTGATTATACTGATGTGATTGCTTACAAGGAAGATGACTTGGAAGAAGAGGAAATTAATGTAAGCAAAAGCTATTTGGTGGCAAATTACAATAATTTGGTGCTTAAAAGTAATAAGAAGATGGAGAAGTTGAGAAAGATGAAGGAAGATTTGATGGAAAAAAAGAGGACCATAACTGCAAAAGATGCCATTATAAAGAGATTGAGGGAAGATGCTGAGATGGACAATGAAGTAATTGATGCATTGACTGATTTAATTGATTCAGTTGAATTGAATGCAAAGGATGCTAAGATTGATAGATTGAATAAAATGGTGTCTGAAGCTGAACAGAACAAAGGTGAATCAACCATGATCACCTATAGCAGGAAGAGAAAGTACTTAGGAAAGCCAACTGATGCTGGTGGAGAATCATCAAAAAGGACAAAATCAAATTCTCCAGAGCATCAAACCCAAGTGATACAACATCAAGAAGACAGTGATGAAGATTGGGAAGAACTCACTGAAGCCAAACAAGAACAGCTCATGACCACTGAGGACATCATGGAAGAGAGGCCACAGTCATCCATGTTCATGCAATTAATCAACCATGGATTTCCGTATGACTTGGTCAAAAAAATGAATCTGGCTAAAATGATAGAAGCTTTAAAAAAGTATGAAGCAGTGAGTATGATGATACCAGACTGCAGATATGAGGAGTTCTTTAAGTTTAAATCAATGGAGCGGATTAGGAAAGAGTTAGGCCACTGTGACACATCCAAGCTCACTAGATACAACATGACTTGCTGGTTGCAGAGCCATAACTACCAGCCTCATGAACTCAAAGGAAAAACCATTGGAGAGCTGAGGGCGATAATGGAACATGCTATGACAGTAGAGCTAGACACTAGAGTCAGAATCAGGTCCGAAGCCCTTAATCCTGCCTACAAACAAACAACATCTCCTCCCAAGCCTACTATAATTTAAGCTAAAGACATCCATCAAGGCACTGAACATATGATAATTGAGCCTAGGGATGTAATTTCTCATAAAGTATGGCCTCTAGGAACCGTTGTGAGGGAAATAACTGAAGAGAAAACAACTTTGATCCAACTCTTTGATCAAATGACACTCCCAAGAGCAGCTGGTGATCAGGAGATCATAGGCTGGAAGTATGATGTGGAATGGGATTGCACAATGATAAAGAGGGCATCTGGCATGGTGCAATACTTCCACAAAGTAGAATCACTACTAGCCCTGCCACATGTTGACCTGCACACTCTACAATCCATTCCGATCACTAATTATCCCATAAGTCCAAGTGGCCAAGATTTCTCCAGCTTAGTGGCAAAGCTGAGCCACAGAAGCAAGATCAGTGTGATGAAAGAGGCACTACAAGTGGATGTAGAACATAGCAGAAGACTCCAACGGAGGTCACATACCAGTTCTCATCATGTTGATGCTGAACTTAAACAGAGAACTGGGTATGATGACTTGGCCAATGCACCACTTAAAGTCATACATGGAAATCAATTTTTATGCCCAATAACTGATTGGGGGTATGTGGAGAAAACAAAGGAAATGATGTTGCAAAGGAATGACCCACAGAGGAAAGGATCAAGTATAAGACTATTCGACCCTGTGGAGATCAAACTTCTGCACCCAAGTTATACTTCATACCTTTATGACAAACACTTTCCAAGGCTGCAAGATCATCATGCACATAATGACTTATCAAACTTCTGCACCCAAGTTATACTTCATACTTCATACCTCCATGACAAACACTATTCAAGCGGATATTCCACGTCACATCAACAATACTTATTATTAATAGAATCATTGTAAATCACGAATTTCTAAGCCGATAAACATGGCGAAGATTCGGATAATGATAATTAGCTTAATCATAGCAATAATATAGCTAGCAATAGAACAGAATTAGATCTCTATAAATAGGTACGAGATCAACAACAGATGTAACAGTTTAATAACATTAGAATCAATAATATTCATCAGATTCATTAGCAACAGAAGAGCATTATCATCGACATTCTTGAGTTATTACGGTTTGATTGTTCTTAGTTTATTTATTTGTTTGATTGATTTTGTTCTTTGATTAAACACCAAGTATTGATAGTTTCGCGATCAATACTTGTTCAAATCAATTCTGATAATTCCTGAACGATCTTGGATTCACAATTTATATGGCTGTATTTGCAATAACATTTATATAAGTGATAGATTCTTGATATTATTGTTTATAATTGATAGATTCTTCTAAAAAAATGGCTGAAAAACATATTAGGATTAATTGGAAGGTTGAAGGAGTTGATAAAACCTTTCTAGAATCATATATTCATGAAATTGCACTTCATGGACGTGAGGGTTGTAGTGTAACCTCTCGTGTTTTTATTTAATGTTTGATTTAACGTCGTTATCTTTTGTAAGGGCTTGTTTTGTTATTAATGCAAGTACGAGGACTTATTTGTTTTGTTATTAAATAATTAAATAATTAATAATAATAATAATAATAATAATAATAATAATAATAATAATAATAATAATAATAAAATGATAAAATAAAAATACTAATAATATTAATAAAAAAAACAATCTAAGATAATATTTTTTAAAAAACTTGTAAATTTAATAGTTTGGACATAAAATGATAAAGCCAAAACCGCAGGGACCAAACTGTAAATTTATTTTTAAACAAAATCTAGAATTTTGGGTTAAATTGTGAAACCTTAAAACCACAGGGACCAAAGTGAAACATTTTTTCAAAACCCAACCCCCACCCCCGTTTTCCCGGTGATCGGCCGACCGAGCTCCGACGAGCTCCGGCCACCACCGAATCATCAATATTTCACAAAATTAACACCCCAGAACCAGTTGCAAACTAGTTTCGAACATTAACCATTTCAAATCGAACCATCAAGGTCGAATTAACTTGTTCACTCGAAACCGAAACTATAATCTCCGAAACCAAAACCGATTCTTCACTTAAATCATCAAAATCATCAAATTAATTGATTATAAGCAATCGGTTAAGCAAATAGAACTTAATGGAATGATTAATCCCACCTGAAACAGCTTTAAATCCATTCAATTCGACCTGAAACCCCCGACATTAATCGTGTAGCCGTTGGGCAATTAAACGATCAAATCGAACCTATTTAACAGAGGGGAAATGTTTACCCTGTCCCTTTCCAACCATCTGTAAGCTCAATGTCACAAATCAAACCCACGGGCATCGAATTCGCAAAGCAAAACCGTCGACTTATACCTCTATCTTGTTCTGACGAATTACAAACAATATCAGGTAATTACATGGGGGTTATTACTCGTTTTCACATGGGGAACAAAAGCCCCATGGTTAATTTCATTATCGCATTCGAATTGGTTCGATTCTGGATTCTAGGGTTCTTGAACCCAATTTGGGGTTTCGGCTAAAAAGGGTTTTTTTTACTTTGTTTTCTATTTCATAACATCAATGGGACTTAGCCCAACCGGTTTAAGCAATGTCTTCTGGGCAGGAGGTCCCAGGTTCGACCCGGGCCCCTGCCATTAATTTTTTTAAAGGCTGTGGTTTAAATTTAAATTTCTGAAAACATTTTAATATTATTGTTTATCAAATAAAAATCATTTTTCAAATTATAAATTATATAAAACCAATTCTTTTAAATTGTTTAGGAATTAAATTAATAAACTCTTATAATTTTATTTTAAAAATTATAAAAATAGTTACAAAACATAAATTTAGTATTAACTTTAAGTTGTAATTAAAAGAGTATCTTTTAAATTTCCAAAGGATTTTAATTTAGTAAATTCTTCTTTCTAAATCATATTTACAAATTCATGTAAATATTTAAAAGAAATACATATATATATATATATATATATATATATATTTAAAATGGGTAACTATTGTAATTAATTGAATTATTTCAATCTTTTAAAATTACAAATTTACTATTTTATTAAATAGTAAATAATAATCCTTGTGATAATAAAAGTATAACGTATTATAAACACACTTGTAACCACGTTTTGATCTTGTAACACTTGTGCAATTCATTTTATGTGTCATGGTTATTTGAACACTTGTAATTATCATATGATGACCCTTGTAAGATACAATCATTAACTATTGCTAGCCTGGCGACGTCATAGATCTATGAGCCTGACAAGCCTATTTGGTGCTAAAGCCGAGGTTATTGCCGGCTCCTAGTGTCGTATTCTAGAGCACTATGGGAACCAAGTACACTTAGCTAATCGTTTAATCTTGTAATGGCCATATTTGTCAAGATTTGATTGTTACATTTGTTCATCCATATTTACTTACTTTATTCAATAACCTATGACATGAATTGCTATCTTTGATATATATCTACGTATGAAAACCTATGGAAACTCACCAACATTGTTGTTGACATTATCTTTAACATGTTTTAGGGAATGGTTCTGCTTAGCTTGATATTGAAGACTTGCTTACATCTAGGATTGGACCTAGATTAAAAATAAAAAGGCACTTATTATCATATGATGTTGGAAATTTTATGTATTTGCTGAATGCTTGAACTTATGTTATTTTCTTAAATGAATGTTATAAACCTTGATCTTTAATGATATTGTCACTTTTAATTTAGCATTGTGTGGCATGAACAATCTTAACCCTCACATCTCGACGTTTCCGCCGTTAAGGTTGGGGTGTGTCATGTAGCCTGAAAGCAATTTCATGGAGGAACATTGTTGAAAAATTGAAAACAAAACATGAGTTTATAGTGGATCAAAAACAAATAAAGAACCGCTATGATTACTTGAAATCAAAATTTGCAGCTTGGTCAAAGCTTACGAACAAAACTGGAAATGTTTATAACCTGCTAACAAACACCTTTAACTTAACGGAAGAGGAATAGTAACTTGAGATCAAGGTATTTCTTTATATATACATATATATTTCAATAACCTCATAGTAATTTTAAATTTTTTTTCAAATAGTCCAACAAATTCGTAGAAAAGTTAAGAAGAGCGCCACTTGATTATCCCGACTTGTGTATTCAATTGTTTGAAGGATCTACTTCAAACGGTTTTGATAGTTGGAGGCCATCTTCTACACTCCCTCATCCTTCTGTGGAATTGATTGATCAAAATGCTCTTTTGGACATTGATGGCACTCAAATGAAACATGGGGCTAGTGAAAAGTCTTCTGATCGGTCTAAACAAAAAAGAAAATCATCAACTCAAGGTGTTAGTAATGAGTCATCAGGTCGTTCTAAAAAAGGAAAACAAACATTCAATTCACATCTCATAGAAGTTGGAGAGGATATCAGGAATGTGGCAAAGATGTTGCTTGAGAAACACAACCAGTCTAATGATATAGATGCATGAATGGAGAAGCTGGAGATGTTGGGGTGGGGAGAATTTGAGGCGAAATATCAAACAACGCTTTTGCTTTTAGGTGAAAGTGCTGATTTAAGAAAAGTGTGGTTACGACTTAAGCCGCACACTTGTGAAATGTGGGTTACGAATACGGGAGCGAAATATGGATTGTTTTGATGTTGTGTTTTAGTTGCCTTTTGATAGCTAAACTTTAAGCTACGTATGCTAAACTTTGTATGCTATGTTTTGCAATGTTATTTGAATTCTATGCTATGTTTTGGAATGTTATTTGAATTCTATGTTATGTTTTGAAATGTTATTTGGATTACATGTAGCCTATGGACTCGGATGAAGAGATTATGCTTTTCTTATTGCTTCGTTGGCATTGGCTACAATTAGCCTCGACATTGACCGGTCATGAAAGGATAAAAGATCTGAATTTGGCGTTGACCGGTCATGAGTACACACAAGAATTGTTGCATGGCACTTCTACACAACTTCACGAGATGATGTGCATGTCACGTGATGCATATGTACTATTGTGCAATCATTTTAAGCAGAGAAATTGGTTACAGAGTAGTAGGTCAATAACCTTTGATGAAAAGATGGCTATGTTTTTTATTGTCATAGGACATAATGAGCGATTTCGAATGGTTAAGCGAAGGTTTCAACACTCAACAGAAACAATTCATAGATGTTTTCATGAGGTATTACTTGCAATAATGAATTTCGCAAGAGAAGTTATAGTTCTGACATCTTTTAATCCAATCGCGAATGCTTCAGAAAAACATAGAAGGTTAAAACAAATATTTTCTGGAGCAATAGGTGCGTTAGATAGAACTCTTATACATGCAGTCGTACCTGCTGATCAACAGACTAGTTACAGGGGAAGAGGAAAGGGTGAATGCTTTCAAAATGTCTTGGGAATATGTAATTTTGATATGATATTCACGTTCGTATAGGCCGGATGGGAGGGTATTGCACATGATTCACGTGTTTTGAAAGAAGTTGCATTTAATCCGGCTTCCGGCTTTTCTTTTCCCCCCAGGTTTTTTTTTTCGTTTCTTAACTTTGATGCAATTGTTTATCTAGTTTTTTATGTAATAGTTTTGATTCTAATGTTTACTGACAAATATTATCTTTGCGATGCTGCATACCCCAACACTCGTGGGTTTATGACTCCCTACCATGCTACAAGATATTGGCTAGCCGATTTTCAATGACAGCGTGCATTGACTAAGGAAAAAAATTCATCCATGCTCACGCACAATTTAGAAATGTAATTGAGCGCGCATATGGTGTTTTGAAGGCAAGATTCCCAATCCTAAAACAAATGGCCTCCTTTTTATTTCCAATACAAAGAGACATAGTGATTGCGTGTTTCGTTATCTATAACTTTATAAGAAAACTAAATATTCATGATTAGTTATTTATGGCATACAGCGAAAACATTTTTTGGAGAAATGCAAGAGGAGGAAAGTGATGGTCAGTCTGTTCACAACATAGAATGAGGCTCACAAGACATTGAGCATATGACTACTTTGCGTGACGAGATAGCAACTCAATTAATGTCAAATGCTTAAAACCAAAATTGTACGTAAATTATTAATTTCTATTTGAATTTAGTATGTTTTCAAGAAGGATTTATGTGTAATTTGATTAGTATGTTTTTAAAAAAATTTATGTGTAATTTGAATTTTCTATAATGATTTATATTTTTTTTTTTTACTAATTATTTATTATTAAAAATTATGATCAAACAGATAAATTATATTTAATAAAAAATAATTCAAAAGAATAAAATAATCATTTTACATATTTAGATATCCAACCAAAAGTATTATTGAACATTTATTGATTCAAGTACCTTGTGTTTAGCGCTTATTCATTCATCTTTACTCTGTCATATCTTTACTCAGTCACAAGTGTCCTGAACCCTACCGGAGATATTGCCGATACCACAAGAAGAAGATGAGAAGAGTATTTGCAGCTCGTTGTAATGGAGTTTCATTCTCCTCTTCTAATCCTCCAACAATCACACCTTCGACCAAATCATCGAGGTCAATACCCTTCGCCCAATTCCAATTCCAATCCCAATCCAATCGGAATCACTGTTCATACCCCTCAGGTTTGATCTCTTCTTGTTATGTAATTTGGGTATTTAATCACTTGGGTTTAGTATTCCTGAATTGATTCTGTGATTAGCCTTCAGTTTTGTAATTAGCCTTCTTATTTGCCATTTTCATTAACGCGATGTTTTAAACTAATGTTACGCTATTGAAGGACAACATCGGGTAATTTGGGTGACCGTAATCTGATTTGGATGATGCAGATTCTTTCTTTGGAGCAGGGATTGTGGACGATGATGTTAATCGCGGTTTAAATGATGAAGATTTTAAAGTAAATTCTGCATTAACATAATATGGGATTGTAGTATTTTCTTTCTGATGCAATAATGCGAATTTTAGGTTGGTGTTTATGTGTAACAGTGTGGCATAGATGCATCTGTGAATGGAACCCTAACTGGAATTCAGAGAACAAGTTCAGAGGTTAGGAATGCACATTTTTAATGAAACAATTATATTATATGTTTACACTTATTGTATCATAATGATGGGAATTCATATTTAGGGCACATTTGCTTCAACATCAAAACCTAGTCTTTCTCCTGAGAAGGATGCGCGATGGTTAGGGCTCATTCGCCTAGATAACAAGCCTGGAGACACGCCTCATGGTCAACCCTATGATGAATTTTCAGCTGATGTTGAGAAGATTTATAGAATCTTAAGGAAGTTTCACTCACGGGTTCCAAAATTACAACTTGCTTTACAAGAATCTGGTGTGACAGTCCGCTCAGGGTTAACTGAACGTGTGTTGAACCGATGTGGGGATGCGGGGAATTTGGGATACAGGTTCTTTGCTTGGGCATCTAAACAACCTGGTTATAGTCACAGCCATGATATATACAAAGCAATGATCAAAAGTTTGGGGAAAATGAGGCAATTTGGTGCAGTATGGGCCCTTATTGAAGAAATGAGGAGAGAGAACCCACAACTTATAACCCCTCAGGTGTTTGTTGTATTGATTAGAAGGTTTGCTTCTGCTAGAATGGTTAAGAAGGCAGTTGAGGTGCTCGATGCAATGCCTAACTACGGGTGTGAGCCAGATGAGTATGTGTTTGGGTGCTTGTTAGATGCATTGTGTAAAAATGGCAGCGTTAAAGAAGCTGCTTCACTTTTTGAAGACATGAGAGTTCGGTTTCCACCAACAATCAAGCATTTCACCTCGTTGCTATACGGTTGGTGTAAAGAAGGTAAACTAATGGAGGCCAAATTTGTATTGGTACAGATGAAAAATGCCGGTTTTGACCCTGACATTGTTGTCTATAACAATTTGCTTAACGGGTATGCTCAGGCGGGGAAGATGGTGGATGCTTTTGATCTTTTACAAGAAATGAGGAAAAAAGGTTGTGATCCAAACGCGACTTCTTTCACCATTTTGATTCAAGCACTTTGTGGTCAAGAGAAAATGGAAACCGCGATGCAGGTTTTCATAGACATGGAGAAACATGGCTGTGAGGCTGATGTTGTTACTTACACTACATTGATAAGCGGGTTTTGCAAACGGGGAAAAATCCAAAAAGGTTACGAGCTTTTGGACCACATGATACAAAGGGGGCATGCTCCAAATCAAACAACGTACTTACATATTTTAAACTCTCATGAAAAGAAAGACGAGTTAGAAGAATGTCTGGAACTTGTAAACGAAATGCAGAAGGCTGGTTGTTATCCTGATCTTAACATTTACAATACTATTATTCGGTTAGCGTTTAAGTTAGGAGAGGTTAAAGAAGGGGTTCGAGCCTGGAACCAGATGGAAGCAAGTGGGCTTAGCCCAGGGCTTGACAATTTTGTGACTATGATTCACGGGCTTATCGATCAAGAATGTCTGATTGAAGCTTCTGACTACTTCAAAGAAATGGTTGAAAGAGGTCTTTTCTCCACCCCTCAGTATGGGCTTTTGAAAGATCTGTTGAATTCTTTATTAAGAGGTGATAAGATTGAGTTAAGTAAAGATGTATGGAGTTGTATCATTAACAAGGGGTGTGAGCTTAATGTTTACGCTTGGACGATATGGATTCATGCCCTTTTTACAAAAGGGCATGTGAAGGATGCTTGTTCTTACTGTCTGGACATGATGGATGCTGGTGTGATGCCACAACCAGATACGTTCGCAAAGCTTATGAAGGGGTTGAGAAAACTGTACAACAGACAGATTGCTGCTGAGATTACAGAGAAGGTGAGACAGATGGCTGCTGAGAGGAATATAACTTTTAAAATGTATAAAAGGCGCGGTGAGAGGGATTTGAAAGAGAAAGTTAAGGCCAAAATTGATAGTAGGAAAAGAAGGGCGCGACGACGACAATGGGGCAGTTCTAAAGCTGGCTTGATTTGATTGATTTTGTTTAGAGTAGCTTGAGCAAATTGTTGTTGTGAGCTAGTTGTAACAGGTAAGGTACACTTCACATTGATGTATATAATTTCAACACAGTTTTTCCATATACATATGCTATTAGTATTGGTTTTTCTTATATTCCTTCATGGATGATAAAGTGATTACGTTTGGCATGGAAATAATCTCACTTTAAGTAATGGTTTATATATTTACATATCTAACTTGTTTAAACGATATAATATAAACACATCTGTATAATCTAATATTTAAATATAGAATTGTGATAAACAATATAAACCACTTGACACCCATCTCTTTCTCTACTGTTACATGTGTTTATATTTCATAGACTATGTACGGATGCTTCTTAAATACAATGAATGAACTCTTATATAAACATATTAGCCTTAAAAACATGTGTATTAAACGGGTTAGATAATAAAAAAAATATTAGCATAAATCTGTATATACTTCTAATTATTGAAATTACTTATTATATATAAAACAGTTTTCAGATTGTATAATATATATGATATCTTCACTTGCATAAGAGAGATGAATTACGAAACATTGAATTATTTCTTTTCATAGTGTGAATAAATTACTGTGTTACTTAATAATTGCTATAAAAGAGTAACAATAGTTTTGGTCGAAAATAAAATTTTTGGTACTCTAGAGTTGTGCAAGTGTTCTTATGAATACTCTTTTATTAGAATAGTTACATTAGATGGTCCTGTTCAGCCTAAATGGTTTTTATATCTCTAAATGGCATATAAATTCATTTGCTCTAGTCAGCCAATCCAGATTTGATCGTCTGCACAGCCCAACCTTACATATAAAAATTATTCTTTTTTAACGGCAAAAACACACACCTTTTACTTTTAAAATCATAACATCTGCACTCTTAAAGATTTGAACTTGAACCACAACCTTTGGGTGGAAAAAATACTTTACCACCAAAATTTTTTTTAAGGACAACATATCTGAGACTAGTTTGCAAATTGCAATACTTTCATTTATAATTTAAAAAGTATAGAGAAGGAAAATAGGAAATGATGTTTTCTTATTAGAAAATAAAGTTGAGAAAATACTGGAGTGTTTACAAAAATGTAAACTTAATATTTAGGTCTCATAGTTTAAACAAAAAGATTGCATTATGCACTTTATTTTTTTTTTATATTTTCGCAAGAAAAAGCTACATAAAATAGAAAAGAAAATAGACGCTATTTCAAGCATCATCCTGCTTCAAATTAGCATCATGTCACAGCCAGTGCCCAGTGGATTTTTATGAGTGGTCGCTTTTGAACATGATAAAATGATTCACTTGCCATCTAAAATCCAAATAGAGAATTAGATACCATGTCAACAACTGGAGTTCTGGACACAAGTGGTACTTTTGCTTTATTTGACAACCAATGGCAAAAGATGTTAGGAAACCAATTAACTAGTAAAATACCCACCCTCTGTATGCTTATAGAAGAAATGAGAAGCAAATTCACTCTCAAACTGCATAAACCGTTGTGTAAACAAAACAAAATCGGTAGTCGAGAGATCATATCAGACTAAAATCCTTGTCCAAATTCAAGCATTAGCTTCATTTGTATATAAGAGCATCGCGCCCAGGTCCAACACCAATGTAGTGGATTGGCACACCAACAAGTTGTTCTATTCTTTCCACGTACTGACGTGCAGCCTTTGGGAGATCAGAATAGTTTCTTACTGCCGATATATCAGCCTGCCACCCTGGCATTGTCTCGTATTCCACCTAAAACATGATACATCAACATATTAGAATGAGATCCATTTGATTAAAGACGCGTGCATATTCATCCTTTCCATGAAAATTGCAAGAATTGACTATAGCATGCTAAAAATAAAAAGTTGATTATTAGTTAAAACGTCTAGGATACCCTTCCATCATGCCAAAGTAGAGAATTTGTGAAAGAGAATTCTTAAGTTTTATGTTCAATTAAACCTTGTGGACCACATTCATCATCATTGACCATGCTAATGGGGTTTTCTTTTTCTTATTTTGTGGGTAACAAAGCATCTAATTTCCTGCTTTTAGAAGTTATATATAATGTAAGTTGCATATAAAGAAATGGAGCCCCATGACCGTAACCAAAGGTGAAAATGACTCGTTTACTTATAAATGGGTTGATTTGGGTGTCTTTTAAGTTTTAACTCAAACGGATCCAAATGGGCCAAATATAAAACAAATTAGCTAATGTTGAATGGGTCAAATAGGTTGGAAGTATATTTTTTATGCATACACCCTCCTAAACTGTTTTATTCAAACATTTCAGATTATTAGAAAAATATTGCTTTTGTAATCATAATTAAGGCATTCATCATTTATTAAATATAACAGAAAAAATGTGTCTGTGGGTCAAGTGGTCAGCTTGACTTGGTCCATTTCAACCCGTCCCAAAAATGACCTGTTTCTACTTGCACTGAAAGTCCATCATTTCAACTGAACCCATTCTGACCCACAACCATAATTGTAATCTACACACTCAATTGTTCCTACAAAGTTCCCAAATAGTTGGTTAGGCAAACCTGCATTTCTACTTTTGAGCATCATTCATCTAATATTCTAATCATTTAACACAAGCTAGAGCCTGATATTCTCCTTCCCATAAGCACCACACATATTCTAAATAAAACTTAGAAGATAAAAACAAGAAAGGGAGTTGACTTGCCTCTGACTGCTCAAGATAACTTAAATCAGCAGGAAATGACTTCATGGGTGTGCCATCACTATGTTTGTAAGAAACACCCAGCTGAATCTCAGGAAGATCCGACAAAACATCTAGTTTGGTAAGATTCAGACCGGAAAACCCATTAATCTGGCAAACATATTTGAGAGCAACAATATCAAGCCAACCACAACGACGAGGACGACCCGTGGTTGTACCAAACTCCTGCCCAGCTGCCCGCAGAAGATCCCCATCATTGCCCAACAATTCAGTAGGAAAAGGTCCAGATCCAACTCTTGTAGTGTAGGCCTTAACCTAAATGATGAAAGCCATTAGAAGCTATATAAATAACATCAAGAGCAATTAAGATAAATCATACTCACCACTCCAATGACATCACCAATGACTCTTGGAGCAATACCGAGACCAGTGCAGATTCCACCAGCTGATGGACTTGAAGATGTTACAAAAGGGTAAGTCCCGAAATCAATATCCAGCATAGTCGCCTGACCACCTTCCACTAGAACTTTCTTCTTCTGTGATATAGATTCATTCATGTAATGCACAGTGTCACAAATGAATGGTTCCAATCTCTCTGCAAATCTTTTATACACTTCCACTTCTTTCTTGAGTAATTCAGGGGTATAGTTAAACCCCTTGAATCTTGAAGCTGCATCCGATAACAAAAGATCAAGCTTATCAGGGAAGGTATCCATATGCCTCAAATCACACACTCGTATACCATTCCTGATAACCTTGCTAGAGTAACAGGGCCCAATTCCCCTCTTGGTAGTCCCAATGAACGACTTAGCCAGCTCTGCTTCTCTCAACCCATCTACTTCTTGATGAAGATCAAACAATAAGTGAGCGCGATCTGAAACTAAAATCCTTCCCTTACACGTAACTCCATTGGATTCAAGACCATCAATTTCTTTAAAAAGCCCAGGAAGATGAACAACTACTCCATTCCCAATAACACACATTGTGTCCTCATTAAGAATCCCGGAGGGCACAAGATGAAGAGCAAACTTCTTGCCTTCAGAGTTATAGATAGTGTGTCCAGCATTAGCTCCACCCTGTAAAACATCAACAACAACAGTTACTCTTTAAAACTGTATAACCAAAACCAAACAAATTTTAATATTGTAAATCCAATTCCTTAAGTCTAACAGATAACTTTTAATCCAATAATAATCCCCAATCATGTACACAGAATCAGTATATGAATTCATGCTACCAATTCATACACTTAACAAACATTCTATTAAACCTAACCATTTCAACATTGTACATATAATTCGTTGATTCTAATAAATTCAGTTGATAGATAACTGTTAAACCAATAACAATCCCCAATCATACACAGAATCAGTATATGCATTCATGCTACCAATTCAAACATTTAACAAGCATTCTATTAAACGTAATAATCTCAACATGGTACATATAAATATATTATTCATTGATTCTAACAAATTCAGTTGATAAATAACTGTTAAACCAATAATAATCCCCAATCATGAACACAGAATCAGTATATGAATTCATGCTACCAATTCATACACTTAACAAACATTCTGTTAAACCTAAGAATTTCAACAATGTACATATAATTCGTTGACTCTAACAAATTCAGTTGATGGATAACTGTTAAACCAATAAAACTCCCCAATCATACACAGTATCAGTATATGAATTCAAGCTACCAATTCAAACACTTAATAAGCACTCCGTTGAACCTAATAACTTCAACATTGTACATACAATTCGTCGAGTCTAATAAATTCAGTTAACAGATAATTGGTAAACCATTAATAGTCGCCAATCAGTATACGAATTCATGCTACCAATTCAAACATTCAACAACCATTAGGTCAAACCAAACTACCTGACAACGAGCAACGACATCAAAATGCTTCGCCAAAATGTCAACGAGCTTGCCCTTGCCTTCATCGCCCCACTGGCAGCCCAACACTGCGGATACCTGAGCTAACGACTCGATACGGCTGGACATTTTACCGGTGGTTTCTTCGACGGTGGCGATGGGGGAGGCTGAACACGTGATTGAAGCATTTCTCCGGTGGTGATGGTGGTGGAGATGGAGAGAGGAGCGTCGGAAGGCGGCGGTGGTGTAGGTCCGACCGGCGGCGGTGGCGGACCTCAGCGGCGGTGTTGTAGGGTTAGTGTGTAGCTTCACGGTGGTGATGCTCATGGCTGCGAGAGTCAAGAGTGAAGACAGAGATATTCGCGTGGTTTTGAAGCGAATTTTTGAGTTAATTGCTTTGAGTTAAAGCCTCTAATGAGCATTCACGGTGTATTATAAGTGATGGATCTGACTCGTTGCGACTGAAAAATAAATAAAATTTATGGAGTTCAGTACTTTGATTTCTCTTATTTGAGAAATCATGATCAACATAAATTTTTTTAATATTTTTAAAATGATTTTGATTAATGACAAGAAAAGATAATAATAAAAGTGTAAGAAAATATTATTTAATTGAAAAAAAAAAATATAAGTTTTTAATGTAATATATCAATATTAATAAAAATAAATTGTATATCATTTGTCATAATTCTAAAGCTACTAAGTTTTATTTTTTTATTTCTCTCTCCTAAAAAATATCACATTAACTACAAATAATATTATTTAATTCTTTTAATATTACATATATAATGTTTTTTAAAAAGAGATCTTTCTACAAATGCAATTCGTAAAGAAATAATTTTTTGTAAAATAAGAATTATTTTCAAAAAAAAAATCAAACTTTTAAAAAACAGAATATATTTTAAAACCTCTGACTTTTAAAAATAAAATTCTTATGAAACAAAAGTCATTAAATTTCAAATTTATAATAAATAAATTATTAAAAATGGCACTTTTTTTAAAAACGCTTTGTTTTGAAATAATTTGTTTAAAAACCAATTTTTTAAAAAAAGCAAAAAAAAAATAAAATATGATATCGTTCTTTTATCACTCGTACGTAATGTCAACCATATCTTATATCAAAAGACCGTTTTATAATTCATTATTTTTTATTAATAACTATATAATATTTTATTTATTCAACCCGTGTAATACACAAGATACTAACCTAGTTATAAATACGAGGATGCAGGATGAACCGTGAATGCTCTAATACTCAAGAGTTTAAGGGTTAATTGCCTTGTCTCTTCAAACACTTCAAGAGTTACTGTCCCCTAATGGTACACTGATATAGAAGTTTTAGATATTTTTTTCTGTCATTTATTAACTTTCTTTACATCGCAAGCTTATTTTAGGATAGTTTATTTTAATGTGTTTTGAGATTATATACTTGTGAAATTAATGGAAAAAGTATTCGAGCTTCTTCCTGAAATGTTGTAAAATTGTTCATGTTTGTATTATTTTATCTGTCTTAAGATACTTTAATTGTATTTTGGTTTGTGTTTAGTTATGTTATGTCACATTTTAGGACCTTTTTGAAATGTTTCTAACCCGTATTTGTATTGTTTTATTTGTCTTAAGATACTTTAGTTGCATTTTTATATATTTTGAATTGTGTTATTATTTTTTGTTTTTAAGTTGTTTTGTTGCGCCTTGTGATGCTTATGCCATATGTTTTCACTACGATGAACATCTATTATTATTTGAAGAAGAGACCGGATGTAAACGAGCTGGGCCAGAGCGCGGCTCGTTTTGGCTTTAAAAGGCTCATTTATACTTTTATTTCTAAAGCTCAAGTTCGGCTTGTTAGAAAATTTTCGAGCTCGAGCTGCGCTCATTTATTGTTAAATTATTAAATTTCTACTTTTTATAATTACCTCTATATATATTTTTGGTCATACTTATTATATTTAATATTTAATATTCTTATCATAATACATATAATAATATTATTTATGTAAATATATATTTGTATATATTGTTTACGTAAATAAAAAATCATATACACAAAAAAACTCGTTTAGATTCGTGAGAGGCTCGAGCTCAATATCTGAAGCTCGGGTGCTCAAACGAGCCATAATATGAGCTCGAGCTCGGGTTTGTTTAAGCTCGGCTCGATTCGAGTTTTTTTACGAGCCGATTCCGAGTAGATTACAAGACGGCTTGACTAGTTTACGCCCCTATCAAAGAGTATTTGAAGAAGAGACCGAAGAGACAAAGACATTAGAGTTGATTGGCCTTGTGGTTTGGAGAATTATTTTGATATTGATACCTTCCTTCAATATTTGGTTTTCAAGAGTATGCCATAAGTTTATTTGGATTTCCATTATAATTTTGTAGGCTATTTTGTACAAAATATCTTTTTAAACAGATCTTAATAGACAATAATCAAAATAAGAAAAGAAAGAATGGATCAAACAGGAAAAAAGAGAATGACTCATTAGTTTTTCACTCCAACCACATATCCTCTTTTACTCTTCTAGTTGCACGAAATAAACTAAAATACACGAGACAAAATATGTACATTTGTTTATGTTCGTGAACGTTTAATAATATGTTCGTTAACATTCGTTTGTGTTTGTTCATAAAAAAATTATGTTTAAAATAATTATGTTAAATAATTATTTATATTCGATGGATATTACATAATGTAAGTGATTTTAATTATAAAATCAATATACGATGATTTGTCTTTGATTGTTTTTAGGTAATTCCATTTATGTTGATTAATGTTTCTATGCATTGGATTGCTTTCGTTTGCGTTTATTTTTGTTCGTGAACAGTTTTTGAATACATTTATTTTTTTAATAAACGAACAAAACAAGAATTCTCGTTCGGTAAGCGTTCGTGAATAACTTATGAACAAGTTATTGTGTTAATGAACGAACTCGAACAAGATCCTGTTCGTATCCGTTCGAATCGTTTACAGCCCTAAAAACATCAATCGTAACAAGATCCGTTCTAAAAAAATCCTGACCCGCCACCCACGACCCGACCCAAATTCCAGCGTTTTCCACACCCCTCAATATAACTCCAAAACTAATCATTCATCACTCCGTACATCTTCCCCAAATCAATCGATGGCTTCAATCAGTTCTTCATACGAAAAGTACCAAATCAGAAACCGAAACCCTAACCCTAAAACCTCCGTCTTACTCGTAATCGACATGCAGAACTACTTCTCCTCCATCGCCACACCAATCCTCCCCTCACTCACCTCCACCATCGCCACCTGCCGCCGCGCCTCCATCCCCGTCATCTTCACGCGCCACCGCCACAAGTCCCCCGCCGACTACGCCATGCTCGGCGAGTGGTGGAACAACGACCTGATCTTCGACGGCTCGCCGGAGTCGGAGCTGATGCCGGAGGTGGGGCGGAGGGCGGCGGAGGCGGTGGTGGAGAAGGATACTTACAGTGGGTTCAGGGGAACGGGGTTGGAGGAGATGCTGAAGGAGATGGGGGTGGAGGAGGTGATTGTGACGGGGGTGATGACGAACTTGTGCTGTGAGACGACGGCGAGAGAGGCGTTTGTGAGGGGGTTTAGGGTGTTTTTCTCGACGGATGCGACGGCGACGGTGACGGAGGAGCTGCAGCAGGCGACGTTGATGAATATGGCGTATGGGTTTGCGTATTTGGTGGATTGTAAGAGCCTGCAACAGGGTTTGAGTTTGTGATTTGTGATTGGAGTTTGACTCTGTAATTGTTAAAAGAATGAGTTGGATGTGTGGTAAATAAGTTGATGGCTTGTAATAAATGGATTAAACATGATGTTGTAATTTGTAAAGAAAATATTTTTTTTGTTTCTGTTTAAACAATATGAACTGAAGTAGTCATGGATGTCTACATGACCATCATCTTACATGCGTGAACAAAATGCAGTGTTGGTAAAGTCGTTAAACGCTGATCAGACTGTGGAATACCAACTAGATTTTAGTCGCGATTGATCAGTTTGGATTTATTGTATATAATTTTTAATTTAATACATATACACACATTTTTTAGAGTAAATTACACGGACAGTCCTTGAGGTTTGCGTACATACAACTTTAATTTTTACTTTAAAAAAATTACAGATGCGGGCCTATACTATACAAGGAGTGTACACTAATGACCTCTGACACTAACAAATGTTAAGTATATTTGTTAGTGAAATTACCAAAACACTCCTAAATTTAAAAAATAATAATAATAATAAATCGTACACTAATGACCTCTGACACTAACAACTTTAATTTTTACTTTAAAAAAATTACAGATGCGGGCCTATACTATACAAGGAGTGTACACTAATGACCTCTGACACTAACAAATGTTAAGTATATTTGTTAGTGAAATTACCAAAACACTCCTAAATTTAAAAAATAATAATAATAATAAATCGTACTTACCTCACCCTACCCCACCTCACCTCACCTCACCTTCTCTCTATCATCTTCTTTTTCCTGCATCTTCGTCTTCATCTTCATCTTTTTCATCTTTATTTTTAACATCTTCTTCTTCTTCATCACTCAACTTCACCACCTCTCCAATATAAGACATCAAACACCACCACCGGTTACAACCACCACCACTAGTCGCTGTCACCACCACCTGTCAATGGCACCATCACTAATCATAATCGTCACCAAATACCTACTTTTAGTGCTGGAAAAATAAGACCCAAAATGACAATGAAGACTTTTTTGTTTCAGAAATGTCATTTTCAAATCTGATCAGCGAGATCTGAGATGGTGGTGATGATGGTTACAAATCAGGTCTAAAGGTTTTAGAGGGTTGCGTAGGGAGGTCGGCTTCATGTTCTTTCCATGGGGGTGTCCGGTGGTTTCACGCAAACAGAAGGATGAGATGATGCTAGTGGTGGTTAGGAGAAAAAAGGGCTTACGGTGCAATGATAGTGATAATGGTATGAAGAGATGAAGATGATGGTGGCGTGATGGTGATGGCGGCGGCTGTTGGAATGTCATCGGAGGTGTCAGTGGTGCTGTTGGAATATGCATCGGGAGAAGGAGTGGGTGTGGTAATTGCATTGATCTGTTTTTGCTTTTTTTAATGTCGGTCCCACTATTTAATATGATTTTGAGTAATTTTGTTTTAAAGTTAAAGGTAATATAATCATTTTAAATAGACTTAACTGGTTAAGTTAACTTCTGTTAGTGTTAGAGACAACGTATGTGCAAAACATGCATACTTCAGGCCTTAATCTGTAATTTTTAAAAAGTAAAGACTAAAGTTATAATACGTGTAAATCTTAAGGACCGTTCATGTAATTTACTCCATATTTTTATATGTAATTCTTATAAGAATATTTAGTTTTATATATATAAACATATCTAACTGAATGTTACAAATTTTCATTAATATTTTTAGAGTTTATTAGAATCTCACCAAGATTTCTGATTTTTGGCCGATTAAAACCAGCTAGGTTCATGTAATGGAAAATTTGACCATCATTGATCTCCAAGTGTAATTGACCGATTAGGTAAAAATTCCAAGGTTGACAGGCCACTAACAACTAGTCACGAATTAATCGGCCAAGGCTGATTTTTACAACAGTAATAACATGTCAACTTTAGACCAGAAAGAACATCCTTGTTTGCATCCATAAAATCAACACACCAAACAAAATCAAACATGCAACCCTTTGCTTGACAAGATAAACAAGTGATCACTATTAAAGAGCATACAACAACAAACCATAAGAAATCCATTTAATTCCCTTAAAGTAATAGGCTTTTTTATTCATTCTATCAATTCAAAATACATTTGTTAATCCATCTGCTAATGCACTACCAATTGAATGCCTATGGATACAAGAAATATCACCAGCAGTTGCATCATATCTATACCAAAAACAAAACTAAACCTTTTAAAGAAAAAAAGGTAAACAACCAGGAGCCCAATCATCAGTAGATGATCAATCAAACACACCTCCTTTATCATCCTTCTATGCTCAACAAGAGTAGAGCCTTCTTCAAATGCACCCCGAATCTGAGAAAGATTCAATCAATCATCTCATCGACATCAAAGTTCTTACTTTCTTCTCCCTCTCGACCCTTTGTGCAGTAGGCGTTCTCTTCAACCGATTCAACTCCATCATCACCGCCTTCTCAACAATGTCAATTGAGTTTAGCAGCTTCTTCTGCGGTGTTAACAACTCTGAGTCTCCTTCACCTTGTTTGGCAATCGCGGTTAAGATCAATGGAACCTTTCCTAACGTCTTACACGCTAGTTTTGGCTTCGGAGTCACCAAAGAAACCTCATGCTCGAGCTGAGCACCAAACGATGAAGAATCTTGACCTGCGATCGGGCTCCCCAAAATTAGACCTTCACCATCTCCCATATGCCCTCTTCTTCTCTCAATGGCCTATGTAATAATAAGTTTAACAATAAATTAACAGAATTCATCAAGAAAGACTCATTCAATCTCAGTAACAGTAAGTAACAATCAATAGTCTAACTAATTGAACATAATAACACATTGATTAACAGCACTTCAAGAGTAGATGCTCCTGCTGATGATGATGATTATTATCATTACAACTATTAGCATACCCGAACGACATGAGTGATGTCGCAAAGAGGCGTACGCGGGTACCAAGAAGGTAACACGCCTCCTCTGCCTCGCCGGAAACTACCACCGGACGGCGGCGAGTTCTGACTCCGGCCACCACGCCGGAAAGCCGTCGCCGGCGTCCCGAAAAGTGTTCTTCCACCGGAAACACCTCCTCTTGTAGTCCTAGTAGAAAGAGTCCCACCTGCCCGTTGACCTGAACCCTCACCGGTCAACGGCGTCGCACCCCACCTGAAAGGAGTCCGGTGAATACCCCTTTCGCTATCATCGTTATCCGGTAGGATCCCTGTGCTACCGACAGACGTTCGACGAAGATTATACGTCTCTACAACTCCGTTGTTCGATCTCGATAACCGATCCCTTGATTCTGGCATTGTTAATCTTTAAACTGCAAAATCAATACACCGTAAATCAACAATCAGACGATTGAAGGAGCAAGGTAATCAAATTCCGATCACCCATTACATCATTTCTGAAAAAAAATGCAATTCAACAACAAATGATCGATCGATAACCATATCTTGGGTTTCATTCAACTAACACGCACAGTGATACAAATGCAAATCGAAGCAATTCGATTGGATAAAGAAAAATGCCGAAATGGGTGTTTTATAAACTACATTGTTCTACATTAAAGTTCAGTTTTCGATTATATCCAGAGGATGTAAGCTGTAATTTACCTGATAACTGGTGTGATTCAGGGGGGGCGGATCTTGATGAATAAGTGAAGACGCTTTACTTCTGAAGATGTTGGAGATGAACTGGTGAAGAAGAAGAAGAGGAGAATGAGCTTTGGGGGAGATGACAATGGCGAATTTTTGAAATGAAATTGAAGTGGTTTTATATAACAACAGAATCGAAAATCAAACAACTAAAAAGTTTGAATTTTGAGAGTGAGTGTGAGAGTGAGATTTCAGTGAAGTTTTTCAAAATTCAAATTTGTTTGTCATTTGGCACTTGGCGGGGCGATGTTGCTCCTATGAAGTTACTATAATGCCCTTTTTTATTGGTGTAAGCTGCGAAATGAGTGTGTGTCATCGGGGTGAAAGTGTAAAATCAGTGAAATTAGTTTGAAGTTTTAACCATTTAGGTTGTTTTAGAAAGGAAAAAGTGTAACATCTAGTTTTGTTTGCAAGTGTTTAGTCCAAAATAATTATCGGTTTGTTGATAGAACCATTAGCTTGGGTTGCGATAGGTATGTTTTTACATAGGTATGTAGTAGAATTGGTCATTGATTATACACTATAAGAAACGAATTGATCCGATATATAACGGTACTTTTTACATTTACGAAATTACTGTTGTTATTTTTTTATTTTATGGTTTTCTCTCCATTACGAAAGTTGTCACAATGAGATCTTCCCCAAGCTCGGTGTTTCTTGATTCGCTCTCATTCACAATGTCATGGCTGGTTTAGTAGTCATGAGTTTGTTTTTCTTAACGTTATTCCCATCCTTGTCAAATGTTCACATTTAATTCAAGATAAAAAAAAACACAGGAATATCTTGAGAAAATCATAAAAAAACATAGTAAGACAAGTTAAATTAAATGAAGTAACAATGGTATGAATCGCCCAAATATCCCTAGGCATTCTCTTATATGTTAAGAGATCGTAAAAACGGTATAGGACATTAGGACTTATGTTTAGCTAAGATATGTTTGTGAGATCATTGTGATATGCTTCTTCACCACCCATGTGTATTTAAATGAGATAATCATCATTAATATTATGGAAATTTGTAACGGTGATCACTGCCATCTTAGTGAGAAGCTGTAATGGATGTTAAAAGTGTGATCCCTACCAACTTAGTGAGATGTTAACATGTTATCACCACCAACTTCTAGCATTGACAATATCTTTTTCATCCATATATGTATAAAGCAATTACATTTCATTATTCATCTCTAAACTTACAATTTAGCTCAACATACATACATTCATAAATTTTGTTAATCTTCTTAGAAACCTTCACATCTAATTCTTTACATTTAAATAATAATTGTTTATTTATTTATTATTATTTTCTTCTATTTCTTCTACTCAAATAAATTATATGAAATAAATATAGTGGATTGAATAATAGTTGTTAAACATAATGAACTAGGAGTAATACCCGCGCTTCGCGGCGGATAACGTATTTTTTTAGTTGTATTGAAAGCAGTAACATGTTAATTAACTTTTACCAAATAAAGTTACCACGTATTCAAACAAAATACACAAATAGCTATGAACATATATACAAATAAACACATCAGTTAGTACAACAAATAAACTTTGAAAAATAAATCAAATATTAAGTTTAACATATAACAAAAAAATAAAAGTTACAGATGCATGTTGTGACATGAATTCCCCATGCCTATAGAACAGATAATAAATGATATGTAAAACAACTTGATTTTAAACAAAGCTTATGTTGAAACGTAAAAAAAACCAAAAAAAACACAAAAATATATTTTTCGTAAAGGCACGACAACCTAATATTGAATGACTTAAAAAGAAATTATATTGTAAATATATTAGAAAAAAGGAGAGAACAAATTAAGTAATAAATATATAAAAAAAAGTCACAAATCGAAATTATTGAAAATCAATTCTTATATAGTGCTAAATTGCATAATAACAATATATTTTCCCTCAAATTATATGGATACTGTTAGTATGGAGAATAAGAATTTAATTAAAGAACACATTTGTTAGGTCTAGAACTCATGTATAGGTTTAGATGATAGATCACTCTTGTAATCACGCTTTGTAATTATAACTTTTGATGATATAATATATTACATTGATTTGTGTTTATGAAATCTATGATATACTATACTGCATTTAATTCATAATGAATCTCATAATATATGTGTTGATACATGTGTGATTGCAGTTAAACATGAGACTTGGTCAATCTGGAGAAATTGACTAAGTGTTAGAACAACTACGGATAAACAAATCGCTCTTTCGTAGATGTTCTCAGGATTACAACTGAAGTGTACATCCGTAGATCTCTGGCGGAAGAACAACTTCAGCTGAACAAGTCAACAACAAAGTGAAGCTACTGAAGGAGGACTTGCTACTGAAGAACAAGACCAAGAACTCCTGCGGAAGCACAATCATAAAAGAACAAGCAATGAAGATCAAGTGCTGCTGCGAAAGACTAAGTTTCTGCTTAAGAAGAAATTCCTACGGAAGACTGTTTAATACTTGTATGATTTCACATCATCAAGTAGTCAACAGAAAGTCAACAAGTCAACGTGGCAGGAACAACAACTTTAATGACAACGGAAGACATTTAAGTCAAGCATATATTCCACGTCACATCAACAACATTATCTGTATTTATTTCATTGTAAATCACGAACTCTTATGCCGATAAGTGTGGCAAGGATTCAGATAGCTATAGGAAGTTAGCTTAGTTATAGCAACAGGATAGCGAAAGGTTAGCAATGATTTAGGAACAGAATAAGATCTCTATATAACTAGAGATCAAGAACATGTAACAGATACATCAGGAAAACAGACGATCAACAGACGATCAATAGACGATCAAGCAACAACAGATCATATAACAATCACAACAATAGAATCAATAGAAGAAAAAGCATTGCAATCGATTGATTGTAATTATTGAGCAATTTTGGTTTGGTTATTTTTATATTTTGATTGTTCATTATTCTGTTTTGATCGATTTCACATTCATTAATCAATTAAACAGCAAGTATTGATAATTTCGCGATCATTACTTGTTAAAAACAAATCTGATAATTCTTTATCGATCCTTGGATTCTCACAAGTGGTATCAGAGCTTAGTGCTTATTGATCCAGATCAATTGATCTATCGATTTGATTTGTTTAATCGATATTTGCTAAAACAGAGTTGTTGCTTTTTCTAAATCAATTAACATGAGTAATTCAGTTGTTGGTGCCTATCAACCTCCTAAACTGGAAAACAAATCTGATTTCAAAACTTGCAAAATCAGGTTCAGGAATCATGTTAATTACACAGATTCTGATCTATGGGTTTCGATTACTGAAGGACCTTATATTCCACCTGCGTTAGGAGCGGATTATAAGGATAATAATCAACCCATAAGTCTGAAAAATCTGTCACCTGATGATGCTAAGAAAGTCAAGATTGACATCAAAGCCTACAGTATGCTTACTATGGCTTTGCCTGAAGATCTCTTGATCAGGTGTGAATCATACAAAACAGCTCACTCGTTATGGAAAATACTGCACACCCTGTGTGAAGGAAGTGACGAGATTAGGAGCATAAAGAAGGATACTCTTCGCTCACAATATGAAACTTTTCATCATATTACGAGTGAGTCAGTTCCTCAACAATTGCATAGATTTATGCAACTTGTTACCGAGATGAACATCTTTGAACTTAAGTATAGCAATGAAAAGCTGAACAAAAAGATGCTTTATTCCTTACCAGAAAGTTGGACACAGACAGTGTCTATGTTCAAGAACAATATTGATCTAAAGGCAATAGGACTAGACACACTGGTGGCGAAGGTCGAAGCTTTGGAGCTAGATGAAAAGACCAGATACAAGAGTGTGAAAGCACCTATAGCACCGTATCAATTCAAAGAGTTAAAGAGTGCTGGAAGTGCATTCATCTCCAATGAAGATGTGGCCAACTCTTGTGATGAGAGTGAACATGAAGATGAAACAAGTTTTTATGCTGCAAAGCCTTCCAAGTCAAGTACTCAAAACAATCAGCATAGAAAGTCAAAAGGAAAAGCTGATGACTCTAAGAATAAAAGGAATAACAATCAGACAGAACCAATTACTGTGGTTCTGGAATCAGAAGAACAGAAAGCTGCTTTTGCAACCTTCAGTTCAAGCTTTCAGGCTTACCTGGGAAGCACTTTGACTCCTGCGCACTTCTGTCAACAAGATTTAGAAGAACTTCATCCTGATGAGGTAGAAGAGATGGACCTACAATGGCAAATGGCCATGATCGCCTACAAAGCCAAGATGTATATAAAGAGGAACAAAGGACTGTCTGTAGGAGGAAGATCAACTAAAATTGGTGTTGACAAGTCAAAAGTAAGATGCTTTAAGTGTAATTTATATGGACACTTTTCAAGGGAGTGCAACAGCAATCAACAACAAACAACTGACTCAAGACAACCCAGTCAAAGAAGCTTCACACAAGCTCAACTAACCAATTCATCCCCACCATCTACAAGCAACACTACAGGTACTAACAATACTAAAGAATCTGGTTTAATTATTTTGCAGGATGGTACTTGTGATTGGAGCATGTATGAAAAGGAAGTACTGGAGGAAAATCAAGCACTAATAGCTAACATGGAAAACAAAGTTCCACCAATGGCCACAGAGGTAAGAGAAAGGTTATGTTCCTCCACTTGTATTGACGAAGTTGAAAGATATAAAGCACATGCTCAACAGTTAGCTGATAAAGTAAAATAAACTCTACTTTTAAATGAATCACATGTAAGAGAACATAAACTTTATCAAGTCAAAATTAATTCTTTACAAAAAGATTTAGATAAACTTTTATCTGAAAATTACAATTTGAAAGCATTAGTTGAGCATTTAACTACTTCTTTAACAAAGTCCATGGCAGATCATGCATCTACTGAAGTGAAACTTCAAAAATTCCAACTGTCATCACAACAGTATGAGAAACTATTAAATTCTCATATTGAGTCAAAGAATAGATCAGGTTTGGGATTTCATGCAGTTGCACCACCAGTAAATGATAACTACACTCCTTTACCTGAGTTCATGACTAACAGCTTATCTAATCACTTTGTATCTAGTACCAAATCTTAATCAACTGATAAAAATCATAATGATGTAACTAATGAAACTGAATCATTTGAAACTGAATCATCAAAATAAAAACTTTCAAAACAAAGTCATTGAGGATTTGATTATGATAACTGTGATGATCTGGATGAGGATAATGATGAGCCTCATGATACTGGGTTGGGTAATGGTAAAACTGTTTTAAATAAACATTCAATTCCTAAAGTGTTGGATGAAATCAAGCTCCCTTATCCACCAAAACAAAGAAATTTGCTGAAGACCATTTACACTAGAATTGGTTAACTGAATGAAGGCATTCATGCTCTTAACAATCAAAACAAAAGAAAATCAGCAAAAAGAGCTTCGGAAGCAGATCTCCTACGGAAGCAGTCTGAGAATGTAAAATATGAGAAAAGTCATAAACAAACATTCGTAGAAGACATACGGACTAAAAAGGAATCTATTGAAGCTTCATCCAAATTTAACAAGGGAAAGGAGTTGAAGCAAAAGGCACTGAGTAAGAAAAAGGCAAAGGTAAAGGCTGCCTCTGATAGTGAAGCTGAAGAGAAGTACTGTAAATGGTGTGATATGCACAACCACAACACAGAAGAGTGCTACTTCAGCAGTTATTTCTCAATATGTAACATGAACAATCACATGACTTCAGATTGTTACTTCAACAAATATTGTGCAATGTGCAACAAACACAATCACTCAACTCAGGAATACTTCTTCAACAAAAAGAACAAAACAAAGATCCTCAAGAAGAAGCTAGCGGAGACCTCTGAATCAGACTCATAATCTTCTGAGGATGATGATTCAAAAGTATCAAAACAAAAGAAGCAACAACAAAAGCAGAAAGCCTCCAAGACAAGGAAAACAACTGCTAAGGTGCAAACAAAGAAAAAGAAGGACAAACAACAAATTCAAAGCAAAACACCACACAAAAAGGTAGTACTTGAAGAAGATGTTGACTTCTTTGACCACTTTGGCAAAGGCAATCATGTAAACCAGTCTAAATCAAAGGATGCAGACACATTTTCTGGGCAATCATCAACATCAGGTACAAAGAAGTCATTGAAAGAAGGGAAGACTGATCAAGTCAATTTGAATAAAGATACAAACACCTCATCATCATCTCCAAAAACACCCTCACCCAAAACAAAACATAATGAATCAACTAATATTAATATCAACTTAGACAAATCCAGGCTCATTCATGAGAAAGTTACTATATTAGATAACAATGGCAAGCCCAAGACCATTAAGGCTTGGGCTCAGCGTTCTAATTGAGTTCATTATGTTTTGCAGTAACATCCAAAGAGGGCTGACAACAAGTGGTATGTTGACAGTGGTTGTTCCAGACACATGACAGGAAACTGTTCTCTCCTCCATGACTTCAAACATAAAAATGCTTCATATGTAGTATTTGGTGGGATAAGAAGGGATGTAAAATCACTGGTGAAAGAATGGTAACTAATGGAGTTCTCAAATTTAAGAAAGTCAATTTTTGTGAAAATTTACAATTTAATTTACTAAGTGTTTCTCAAATCTGTGATCAAAACTATACTACTTTCTTTGATAACTCCAATTGTTACATTCTCAAGCCAGGTTACAAAATTCTAGAAGACTAGATCCTTCTCAAAGCACAGAGAAAAGGCAACACTTATGTGTTGGACATGAACAACACAGACATTACCAGTAAAGAAACATGCCTGATCTCCAAATCATCAGAAGATGAATCTTAACTATGACATAGAAGGATGGCTCACTCCAACATGAAAAACATGAATAAACTAGTGAAAAATGACTTAGTCATTGGTGTTCCTAAGAAAGATTTTTTCTGTACTAATAACTGTTTATCATGTTCTAAAGGAAAACAACACAAAGTGTCACACAATATACAAAACAATCAACACTAACACAACACCACTGAAGTTATTGCATATGGATCTTTTTGGTCCAACTAATGTATTAAACATTGGAAAAAGGCAATACTGTTTAGTGATTGTTGATGATTTCACTAGATTCACTTGGATATTTTTTTTTAAAACACAAAAGTGAAACATCAGAAATTTTAATGGAGTTTATCACAAAGATAGAAAATCAACTTGATCTAAGAGTCAAAATAATAAGAATTGATAATAGAACTGAATTTGTTAATTATGTCTTAGACTTATTTTGCAGGGATAAAGGCATAGCTAGGCAATTTAGTGCTCCAAAAACTCCATAACAGAATGGAGTTGCTGAAAGAAGAAACAGAACTCTAATTGAAGCAGCAAGAACAATGTTGGCTGATTCAAAGCTACCGATAACATTTTGGGTTGAAGCGGTGAATACAGCCTGCACTGTTCAAAACAGAACTCTAATAGTCAAAGAACACAACAAAACACCCTATGAACTTTTATTTAAAAGAAAACCTTTCATAGGATATCTCAGAGCTTTTGGGTGTCATGTGTCTGTTTTAAACACTAAAGAACAATTAGGAAAGTTTGCAGAAAAGGCATATGATGGATTCTTTGTTGGGTATTCCTCAACATACAGAGTATATGTTTCACATGATAACATTGTGGAAGAAACTCCTAACGTGTCATTTGATGAATCCTTGTTTACACAGTCCGTGAAAGGATCATCTTGGTTGTTTGATATAGATGCATTGACTAACTCATTTAACACTGCCTATCTCAATATGACAGGTGCTGCAGATACATGTTATCTTTATGTTCCTCCAAACATGTGTGTACCTTTGACTGCAGATCCACCAAGACAAACATAGGATATACTATGTTTTTAACAAGTACGGAGATTACAAGAATGGTGAAAACATCTTTTCGAAAGTGATGTTTATTTCTGTTTGAAAAGACATCTTCTAAAGTTGGTTTTGTTAAAAACCTTCTTCCGAAGTTCATTTTCTTAATTTTGCTGAAAACTTTCTTCCGAAGTTAATTTAATACAATCTCTTCCGAAGCTAAATTTCTTTCGAAGCTACCGTATCTTCCGAAGGAGAATTTTAATTTAACTCTTCTTCCGAAGGAAAATTGATTTATCTTCCGAAAGGAAATTTTCATTTTCATATCTTTCGAAAAAAATTTAATTTAACTGTATGAACTAACATATAGTTAGACCATTTGTTGTTTGCTGTTGGACCTTATGACTTTGCTTCATGGCAATTGTGTAAACGTAGGTAAACATTTCAGATATCCTGTAGTCAAGTTAGTGCTCAAGTTCCAATTTTCTTCATATCATTATGTTAAGATTAAATAAACTCAGTTTGAAACTCAGTTTCATGCTTTGACTACTCCCCCTAAATTTGTGATTAATCATAGACTTATGTATTTATCAAAAATTTATGAGAATAGCATGAACAGTAATTAGTTTGTCTAACTAATAATCATAGAGAAAATAAATATTGTTTATAGCTTATTACAGGCAAACATAGGATATACTAGGGATCATACTATAATCTAGACATTTTCCTGACTGTTATGTGTGATATTATCGAATACTTGATCTAGTGCTAATTGCAAATATGTGGATCCGCAAAAATTCAGTCAAGAGTGTATTTTAATGTATCATGCTGGTTATCATGTTTTGGTAAGAATTAAAGGTAACAAGGATGAACTCATCTTTGAGATGGCTGTTAGTCAGTCATCCAGAAGTTAGTCAAGTTATCACTTTATCACACTTAAACTATGTTCCGTAGATTATAAGCTCTATCTTAAGATTTCTTTGAAATCTTATTAATGCTGAGATGATTTGCATGCTCTGAAATAAATGATCACATTGAATTCTTTTAGAGCAGTTCCTTTTGAAACTTTTGATGACTAGCATCCGGTCACCAGGTCTTTACTCACGTAAAACAGAGGTGCCCGTTGACCCAGGTCTTTGCTTACGCAAAACAGAGGGTCATGATGCGCAAAGATAGAGGTTATAAGGTGTTACAACATAGTAAGTGTGCGTGGGTGCTAACCTGATCACATCCAGATTAGACTTACTTGAATGCTTCTCACAATGACTTGTCCACTCTTAGTCACCGTGACTTTATGTTGTGCATGACATTGTTTAGTTTCCACTCAAGCTGAACCTATTCACATATCAAACACATCCGATCAGCAGATAGTTGTAAATTGAACATCAGGAGTGAATGTTAATTTATAGTGTATTATCATATCCTTAGAATATCAACTGCCTTATGTAGTTATTTAAGAAACCTGTATATCTTTCTCATATGATTACAAGTAATAGACAAATATTTTTGTTGTTGTTGTGAACTAATCTAAGTTGAGCATGCCTAAGGACTCAATTAAGAAATTAAATCTAACTGAATTAAAGGCTTTAGTGAACAAATCAGCAAGTTGATTTGTTGTGTCCACTTTGATCAACTTGATTAGACCCTTTTCTGAACAGTCTCTCAGAAAGTGGTATCTAATTTCAATGTGTTTAGTTTTACTATGTTGTACTGGATTAGCAGTTATGAACATAGCAGCTGAGTTATCTATGTATATTGGAGTTTGAAGAAAATTGTAACCATAGTCAAGTAATTTCTTTTGCAATCATAGAACCTGAGAGCATCCAGCTGAAGCAGCTATATACTCAGCCTCAGTTGTGGACACTGAAACATTAGTCTGCTTTTTGCACTGCCAAGAAACAAGTCTTGGTCCAATGAATTGACATCCTCCAGTTGTTGATTTTCTGTTATTGTTACAGCCTCCAAAGTCACTGTCTGAGTAAGAGGACAGTTTGAAGTCTCCTTCTTTGGGATACCACAGTCCAAGTGCTAGTTTCCCTTTAAGATATCTGAAAATTCTTTTCACTGCATTCAAGTGAGACTCCTTTGGGTCTGCTTGGTACCTAGCACACACACACACGACAAACATTATGTCTGGTCTACTGGCAGTTAAGTACATTAATGATCCTATCATAGATCTATATAATCTTTGATCAATAGACTTCCCTGTTGGATGTGGTACTATTTTCTTAATTGTTAATGCTGGTGTTTTGCATGATGAAGACTCAGCAAGGTTGAACTTCTTTAGTATTTGAAGCACATATTTCTCTTGATTGATAAAGATGCCATCTTGTTTCTGATGTACTTGTAGACCCAGGAAGAAAGTTAATTCTCCCATGGAACTCATTTGAAATTCAGATTGCATCAAAGCTTCAAAATCTTCATACAAACTCTTATTGGTTGATCCAAATATGATGTCATCCACATATATTTGTACAACTAAGAGATGTTGATGTTCTTGTTTGAGCAAAAGTGTCTGGTCAATTGTACCTCTTTTGTAGCCATGCTTCAGTAGGAATGAAGACAATGTTTCATACCACTTCATTGGTGCTTGATGAAGACCATACAATGCTTTGTCAAGCTTGTACACTCTGTGAGGGTAGTGAGGGTCTTCAAAGCCTAGTGGTTGGGAAACATATACTTCTTCATCAATTTTGCCATATAAGAATGCACACTGTACATCCATTTGGTAAACTGTGAATATCTTATAAGATGCATAGGCTAGGAATACTCTTATAGCCTCAATTCTTGCAACTGGTGTAAAGACTTTATCATAGTCTATTCATTCTTCTTGAGTATATCCTTGTGCTATAAGTCTTGCTTTGTTTCTGACAATTATTCCTCTGTCATCTAGTTTGTTCTTGAATAACCATCTTGTGCCAATAGGATATTGGTCTTCAGGCAGATCAACTAGATTCCAGACTTTCTGCTTCCTGAATTGCTGAAGTTCTTCTTGCATTACTTTAATCCAGCTATTGTCTTTTAGGGCTTCAGTTATGTTAGGAGGAACCACTTGTGATAGAAAGCAGGAGAATAAACAAGTGTTTGCAGCTCCCCCTTGTCTTCTTGTAGTTCTGCTGTTGAGTTCACCAATCATGTTGTCAATTGGGTGATCCTTAAGAATCCTAACTGTTGGAACAGTTTGAACTTGGATAGATGAATCCAGGTTTGTGATGGACGGATTCTGCTATGATGGTGAGTCAGCAAAGTGATCTAACTCCTTAGTATATTGATCTTGTACGGCTGAATGATGTTCTCCACAGACTGATGTTTCCGCAGATGTGGATATACCTTCCGTAGCAGTTAAAGCATCAGTAGCAGAGTCTGTATGTGGTTTATCTGCATGTGGTAGTGATGTTGGGATGTTTTCTGCAGTGTGAGGAACTCTAGGGAGTTTCAGTACATCATCTGCGGAAGTAGGGATATCTACGGAAGTGGAAGGAACCTCTGTGGAGGGAGGTACTTCTGATGAAGTAGATTGTACTTCTGCAGATGTAGAAGTTCCAAGTTCATCAGACATCTCTTTTCTTGTTTGAGCTGAAATATCCGGATCATTGTGTCTTTGGATATCTGTGTGTACTTGTCTTGGTGGATCAGCAGTCAAAGGTACACCCATGTTTGGAGGAACATAAGGATAACATGTATCTACAGCACCTGTCACATTGAGATAGCCAATGTTAAATGAGTTAGTCAATGCATCTATATCAAACAACCAAGATGATCCTTTCACAGACTGTGTAAACAAGGATTCATCAAATGACACGTTAGGAGTTTCTTCCACAATGTTATCATGTGGAACATATACTCTGTATGATTTAGATGTTGAGGAATACCCAACAAAGAATCCATCATATGCATTTTCTGCAAACTTTCCTAATTGTTCTTTAGTGTTTAAAACAGACACATGACACCCAAAAACTCTGAGATATCCTATGAAAGGTTTTCTTTTAAAGCAGAAGCCAATCATGTGTGTTTGATAGATCTATGGGAACACATTCATAGAAGAATAATGTGTTCAACTTTAAAAAAATCTCTCATATCGTTTTCTATATCTATCCTTATTTCATTTAAATAATATTTATTTATTCTTGAATTAATTATTTTTATTTCTTCCACACACACACACTAAGGGGCTGTTTGTTTGGGTCTGAATGACCCCAGTCAGACATGTATGTCTGACCAAGTCAAACATGTTTGTTTGGTTGGGGTACCTCTGATTGAAGAAGAGCTTTGAATCACCACTTACCGAGTCAGATTTGAGATCGAGTCTGACCAACTCCCGTCACCTCCTCCCCCTACCCCCATAGCAATCTGCTGCCGGGAACCCTCGCCGGAGCGCGGTCGCCGGTCGCAACACCTTCGCCGCAAGCCGCCACAGCCCGCCTCCGCAGTCCGTAGCAAGCCGCCGCCAACAGCCGCATACAACAGATTCACCTCGGTGGAGCGGCGAGAGCACCTGAGGGGGGGGGGGGCGAATCCAGCTGGAACCGTGAGGGATGAGAGATCGAAGTGGTGACGTGGCGGGGGGATCATGACGGGAGATAGGGAGTTGACGGAGGGTGAGAGGTCGGATAAGGGCGGAGGTGGTGGATTGTGGTAAGGGGACGTATTGAGATCGGTATGGTGGGGCGAAGAAGCCGACTTGACGGACCTTCGGGTCGATGACGGTGCGGGCGGTGCGGTGGGGGTCCATTGGTGGTGGTGGTGGTGGTGGTAGGTGGGTGGGTCTAGGGTTTAGAGTGGAGGTGAAGGTGAAGGTGAAGGTGAGTGTGAGTTAATATGCCCTTTTAAGTAAATTGAATCGAACTTAAACAAGCTTGAGCTTATGTTTGAATTGACACGGTGAGGTGGGAGTTGACGCGAAATTTATCAAAGTCGTTCAGCAAGAAATAATTTAGAGCGTAAAATAGTCGTTTTACACGGTCATTCAGTTATCCAACCAAACAGACTTAAACTGGTTCAACGCTTATTGATTCAGACCTCTTACCGTTCAGACCTTTTATTGGTTCAGTATTTATTCATTCAGAAGTTGCCAAACAGCCCCTAACAAAACTACAAGAGGAATATAAATACAAACCGAATAGTATCAATATATTAAGGAAATCACTGTGTTTTTATCAATTTTTAGAGATGAAGCTTGGGGATAGAGAAGCTAATGTAGATGAGACATAAAACCATATCATGTATATTAAACTTTAAAGATGAGGATGTGGATGAAGATTCTAATATGAGTGCTCTTATGTGAGATGTTGAAATAATAATCATTACTAAAATAGTGAGATGTTAAAGTACTGGTTACTTCCTTATTAGGAGGGACGAAATGAAGCCGAGATAAAGCTGGGGAGTGCCCGGGAAAAACCGATGCCGGTCAGGAATACCATGCCCTCGGATCCATGGTGTCACTACCCGTTGAATATTCATTATGATTTACCGGTGCACAACACTACAAATTTCAACCGTTGAACGATCAAAAAGAAAACATGAAAAAAGTGAGATGACACCATATAAAACAGGAAAAAACAAAGAAAAATGAGAAAACTGACGTGACACCGATGCATCACGTGAGGAAAAACAGGAAGGTTGACAATGACGTTAGTGAGAAGTTTGTAAATGTGGCCATTACTTTACTGGTGAGACGCTAATAGTAATGAAGCCTTGGACCATTGCTTACCTCCCTCTCAAAACAACCGAACATTCGTTTTACCTTCAATAATTCATTTTTTTCTTGAAACGTTGGTCTGTTTTAATGTCTAAATTAAACTTTCTAGGTTAAAGTCCAAAGCTGAACGAGTGTAAAAAGATGGTTTCATTGTCTTTAGTTAATAACAATTTATTTGGTAGAGTTTTAGAATCATTATCAGTCATGCTTGTGTTTACTTACTTTGATCTTTCTCATAATAACCTCACTTAGGAAATACTTAGTTACTAAATCATTATAGGTAGCAAGAACACAAATTCTGCAAATTAAAAAATATTCTAAAAATAAATATATCCATAGTCAAACATAGTAAAATCTTGATCAATATAATCAAAATTGGTCAATCATGACGATAACCGGCAAACACAACCTAAATAAATAACAAATAGTACACCAACTTTACAAAACCTAAAGAAAATATATCCAAACCATGTGCCCCAGAAACCTACAACTAATGTTACAAACCCATGAATCAATATATTCCGAACCCATGTAAGACTTCTTCATCATCGTCTATCAAATTGTTAACAATCGATATTACCATCCTGCACGATTATCAGCAGCAACAAATCAGAGCCCTATCTTTTATACCACATGGTGTTATATGAATTCTAAGCTTAATTTGTTACAGTGGTAGTGTTCTTTAGATAATATTATACACTTGTATTTGGATTATTATATACTCGGTGTTTGAAATGAGTTGTTTGTGTACCAAGTCAAAAAATCTTTCTATTTTCAAATATAATCTGACTGTAACTAAGCAAGAAAAGACATCTGACCCGATAATGACTAGAACAAAGAGTAGCAAATAAAAGGCAAGCTTAACAATCCGATACTTCTTTTCAGCATCAATTGATCTGAAAACTTCAGTTACGTCAATAAGATGTCTTCCTTTTGAGTATCTGAAACAGAAAAAAGATACAAAAATTTTTCAATACGCAGGAAATTATCAGAAACTCAAGACAAGAAGTGCTTAGACGGTGAAGTTCAGGCGTTGAGTTGAGGATGATGACATTTTGCATTTTTTTATGCTACATTTCAACATTTTTGTTCCTAATTACATCACACGATATAGCCGAGAAATATAAGAAAATCTGTGTTATAATTTATGTTACTAGTAAATTACTCCCTTCATCTTATGAAAGTTGCAATAACCAGCTTTACATTCATGTACATTGACGTCTAAAGTATTCTTTAATTACTACACAATACAGGAATGTGTTAAAACATAATCTACGTATCTAATCTAATGCAAATTTTGCTGTACAATACTAACGGTGCTAAACTTTCATGATGACAACTGACAATTGTGCAAATATGCAACTTCAACCTCAAATTTTGCCAAGAAAGAGAGAATGTTCAAATTTACAAGGGAAATATCGCATAGCCCACTAAAGAAATTATTGCTATTATAACGGAACCGAAAGAATGTCTTAAGCAGTTATAATAGTTCTGGCACCAACCACATCGCAAAGACAGAAAAATCTAGAACTCCACGGCAAATATATCATTATAATATAGATAAACCATGGTAGATCAGCAACAAGAAACTTACAACATAGTATTATAAATCATAATAGGGAGTGTAAGCAGGAACATGAACCAATGCCCTGTGACAAGGAAAAGACCACACCATACACCATGGACCACCATCTCAGGTATTACGACTGCATTAATGCGAGCTGATGAATCATACGGGTTCATATAGTCAGCCTCCAAATCTGTTAGGCACACAATCTACAAGTTTATCATTAGAAAATTTGTTCAAAACAAGCTACAAATGGAGTAAGCGAACCCATGTAATAAATGCAGTTTGTAATAGTAATAAATGGGAAGTGTGGACATTTCCTACATACAGATCCTATCCTAAATCATGCGTCTTGTGGGTATTAACAAAAGACAAAACAGTTATAACATCATGTCACTTCAGTGAGGCCATGCTGTAATAAGTTTATTTGCACATAAGATTGTAGGTTTTCTTTCTGCCCAATTAGAGAATCCATCCAGCAGCCAGCATCATTGTCATCCTAGACATAACGGATGGCATATTGGCATCACCCTCCCACAAACATCGTTTTTAATTTGATAACACTTTATGTCGTGCCTTATATCCGATTGCAAACTCTTAATGTTAATCTAAATGGTATTGGTATTATGGTACAATCTGGAAGGTCTCAGTTACAAATCTTAAGGTATGCGCATGCTCCCTTTTATGTTTTCCGTTGTGACCCCTGTTGTTGGTAAACTCAATGGATGCGCCAATACCCTCCTAAACAACGGGATAAGGTAAATCGCAGCTTGCCCTAGGCAACAATCTCCCTTTTATGTTTGTATTGCATTTCTTATTATTTGCAGTCCATGAAGCCAATCATCCATCAAGCGCTTCTCTATAACACCATGAGCTTGTAGTGGCGGCAGTGGCATATGAGAACAAGCTCTGATTCAATTTTTAACTCTAGCCAAGTTTGCAACTTTAATGATAATTGAAAATGAAGACTAACCCCTAAAAATTCTACCTAATCTCCAATAGTAATTCGACTTAAAACTCTAACCAAGTGTGTAACTTTGATTCGATTTACACATTGACGATTCAATAGGCAACCATATAAACATGTTTACATAATCTTCTCTACATACTACACAAGATACTTGAAAATTATCAATACAAGATGTTTGTAACTTTGCCTTGTATTCCTTGCAATAAGCACATAAATTGAACATTATGCAATGATAATAACTGTTTTTATTGATAAACCAGAAAAAGGGGGAAACCTAAAAATCAAAACCCTACATCCAAATCAAACTCAACAGCGTTTCTTAGAAACAACAATGGCGTTATCTGATCATAAAACTGGAGAAGATGATGATGCGATACCTGATAAAGATTAGAGGCGATGAGGGCCACATTCATTGTAAAGAAGATGACCCACAGAACCACTGCCCACGCCATTAACGCAGAGCGAATAGTGGAACACACAAACCCAGATAATTATTATGAAAAAGATGGTATCTTTGAGGATGAACAGTGGAAACTTTGCTTGTAGGGTTTCCGATTGAAGAGTCTTGAGAGTAGAGAGAAAAGTGGAAATTTGAGGCTTTGTGAGTTTGTCTGCATAAAGCGAATACCATAGTGTCATTTGCAGGTTTCATGGTGACTAATTGCATTTCTGTCCTTAGCTAGTCGGAAAATTACAAAACTGACCCTCGTTAAAACCTAGAACTAAAACTAAAAAAAAAAAAAGGGTCAAGGAACACTAACCTAAAGTTGGCCGTGTGACATATCATATATCATATATGATGTTTACAGTCAGGTTTAATCGGTTTTGACATACTTTTGGGAGAAACCTGTAACTACGGTTTTTAAAAAAGGAAACCAAACCGGCCAAATTGGTTAGATCGACCAGACCAACCGGACTAGTAAAAATGGTTTGGTTTTGACGGTTTACCGGTTTGAACCAATTTCTAAAAATTTGTTACATATATATTAACAACTTAGTTTACTTAAAGTTCACCAACTTGCTTTCCATTCAATTTCATCGAATATTTCTCTATTTCATTCATAATTATTATCATGAGCAAAACCAAATGAAAATCAATAAATGTTTATGATACTAGAATTGTCTTTTACGGCAAAAATGAAAGTTAGAATTATCATTGATCAAACTGATAGTATGAATAATTATCGGCCAATAAATCATAATTAAAATTATTAAAATACAGTTTTTCTAGTTCTTATTATCAAGTACCAATAATGTTTTTAAGACCAAATGCATTCTACACAATTTTTGGCTTTCCTAATGGAAAGTAGGAAACTCTCTTGGTGAGTTTGTTATCAAAATGCCATTTGATGTATATAGTAGTGTTTCTTTTAAACTGGTTGTGTTCAAGTCTCATTAACAATAACAATGATATATATTTTGGAGTAAAACTGAATAAGCGTATCTTGTTTTTCTTTCTTTAAATAAAAGATTTTTTATGTTTTTGGAGCAAAACTGAATAAGTGTATCTTGATGTGAATGCAGATTCTTTCAAGGTACGTTCGTCTCAGCGTTCTTTACTCGATCTTTAATGATGTAATTTGTGTTTCTTATGCGATGTAATTTGATTGATTATGCTCAGAGTAACATACACGTTTTCAAAACTTTGAGCAACCACAATGTAATATTGAATGCATAGTTGTAATTAAGTACTCTAGGGTTTTCCAATTCATGCAGAGGTGGTATGTATGTTCAACATATTTAATCCTCACTTTGTTATGCAAATATTTACTGTCATACTCTTTTACCAGTTGCTGTAGGCATCTAAACTAAAGTGTATTCCTACAATTTTCTGATCTTTCATTTGAATTTCTTTATCGAATGCATGCATATAGAAATGGAATATTATTTTTGTATGAATCTAATTGTTACACTGCATTTAAAGTTTAGTAGCAATGGTAAAATGCATTCTTTTATTTAATTGTTCTTATGTAAAACTTGTAATTGATTTTGTTGGTGTTCTATTGAAGCAAAGGTAAAAGTTTCAAGCAAAGCTAAAGCTTAAAGGTAAGCAACTCTTCAAAGCTTTACTTGTTACTTATCAGTGAGTTAGGTTTATATTTTTACAGAAACTCACATGATCTTGGTTTAAACTCAGCGTGTTCATCCGATTTCAAAAGCTTTTTTTTTTGTTGTTTCATCCTCATGTTGTAACAACGATTTGCATTGTTTTAATTTCTACTTGATTCGTGTTGGTACGACACTCATAATTTACACTCTTTACCCTGGTCAAAACTATTTAATGATTTAATCACTTGTTAATTACAACTCAAGTTTTGTGGCATGCATATTATTTTCCGTGAAGTCCTGCTTATTTAATCAACCTAATTGAAAGCATTTCTATTGAAAGCTAACTACTTGATTTGCATTGATTTACTTTTATCATTCCTGTTCATAAAAATCTCATTGTTACACTCTTTACTTTCATCTAAACCATTTCTTTCCTTCTTAATCATCACTCGAGTGTTGTCACACTTCATTTGCAACATTCATGGTTAAAACCAAGTGTATTTTTCCATTTTCAAAAGGGCGTTTTTTTTTCATAGACGTACTTAGTGTGCTAATTTGATTTTCACCTTTAACCTCTGCTTGATTCTATTGATGCTAAATCATTTGTATATTCTTCTCTTTGTACGGGCATTCGGTTTCTTTATTCATAAACCATGTTCTCTTTCCATCCTTTGACATTTTGGTTCTTTTTTCAATTTCATCAAAATCATTTGACATACTTCTTAATCATCACCCGAAGTGTTTTATCTCATCCATTTGCTTCAAATACCAAAGACTTGCACAATCGCGTTCGTCAATTTTCATAATTGAAGACCTTACATGTCTCTGTCTGATGTCAGCAGGTAAAACAAGAATCTTTCTGGATGAAGATGATGATATCATTATCTGGTCATAAGGTTTTGTTAATCTTAGTTTGATCATGTTCCATTAATTTAATCAGGCTCTTGATTATTTCTCATTGTTCATCTCTCAAAAAGAATGAGTGGCTCTTGATTATTTCTCATTGTTCATCTCTCAAAAAGAATGAGTCTTTCTTGATCAACCCTGTTAATTCATTGATAAACTTATTACATAGGCCATTGAATGAAGAAGCAGTGTTCATATGGGAGATGGTGAAGGGCCAACAAATGAGTCTGCTGGTGAAGATCCTTTAGCATAGGGTGCACAGCTTTAGCACGAGGTTTGTTTAGCGACTCCAAAGCCGAAACTGGCATCTAAAACATTTCCATTGATCATAAATGCCATTTCTTATAAAGGTGAAGAAGACTTACGCCAGAAGCTGCCGCTGCTTAACTCAATTGACATTGTTCAGAAGGTAGTTATGACTTATGAAGTAACTGCATATATCAGAGAGGACCCCATATGACAAAACGGCAGATAGGGAGAAAAAGGTCAGAACTTTGATGTTAATGAAATAGTAGTTATAAATCCTACTTATTTGAACAATTGAATCCATCGATTTCTACATATTTGACTTTTATATAAAAAAGTAAGAATTTGCATCGTTTTACTACTACTCGCGTCCTGTATATATTATAAGCTCATTTCGACGTTTTTTATGCCCTAAACATAACCCCTTTAGTGTTCATATCTTTTCAAACTTCGTCAAAATTATTGATTAACCGGCTATGTTCTTTAGATTTTAAAAGTTTGACTTTCTTAGTGTTCAAAAGTTTGACTTTCCACCTTCATTTGTTCTTCTTAACTTTTGTTTCCCAGTGATACTAAACTCAACTTCATACTCTTTTCATCATGCAAGCCTTATATTTAATTTCCATTTTAGAATGTATTTGTTCCGTTTCTTGATAACTAATTACTTTTCTAATTTTTTAAAATCATTATTTTTACTATTGTTGGCTATTGTTTTATCTCCATCTATTTATATTATACTAATTATCAATTTTGTATGCGCATTAGAGTGGTACATTAGGCTTAAATAGTTGCAATTATAATTGGCCTAGACTTTATAGCGCTACATGCGCTTGAATAGTTGTATTCATAATTAACCTAGACTTTATTTATTATATATATTATTAATTATCAATCTATTTGTGCATTATGAGTTATACATAAGCATTAGTGGATTGTACCTACTTTTATTTTTCTTTAATTTTTTAATAATTTTCTACTTTTAAGTTTTAACCGAAGACTTTTACATCTTTTACAACTTAGCCCTTATGTATTTTCACTTTCCACTTTGGTTCCCTATACTTTTCATATTTTATAAAATTTTTGTTTTACGTTTCGATTTTAATTTTACGACTTAACACGCCACAACGTACACGTGTGGTTCAACGTTTTTACGGGTACTTTTTTCCCGTTTAATGGCCCCTTTACAACGCGTGAGTATTAGATCGATTTAGTTATTTTTTTAATGTTTTACGTTTCACGTGTGGGGTTCAACGTTTTTACATTTACTTTCATTTTGTTTTATTTTTCTCATTTTTATTTCATTTTTAATACGAGTTTTTTCAGTGTTGGTGGTCGTTGTTGATGGTGTAAAATTGGTGCTACTTAGTGATCTAGTTGTCGAGACTCGATCAAAAACAAGTAAATATATCGGTGTTAGCTACCTTTATTGCGTAAGGGTAAGTAAGGTCGTCTCCACATGGAATTAGTGAAAAGTGTTTAACAAACAAATTCAATTAACTTAAAGACACAAACTTTGAAAGTAAATATTAAAACTTTGGATGAATTTACTAACACAAGTGTAAAAAGCAATCAACTTTGGAATGAATTTAATAATTAATAAGAAAACAATCACTTCCGGATTTCAAGTTTTATAAGATCAACGGTTATCAAGTATAACTTAGGGTTGCATAAACACGACTCAAGATCTTCGCTTTTGATTGAAGTAATAACAAAGGAACAATCTTTTAAGATTCGCTCATTACAAAATTACCAATTCACCTATATCAAGTTATTTACTTTTCTCAATGAGCTAGTGCTTCAAGGAAATCGAAAACTGATGATAAAGCAAATAACTTTCATTATAAACAAATTGTTTAACTCAATCAAAACCTTCAATTACATTTAATCATAAATGTGTTCAACATAAAACCCTAAACATGACTAACTGTCTCACTTGACAAGAACTATCCACCCGAAAGCAACTGTGAACGATTTAGCCACTCATCGTCTTCATTATGTCTTCATTCTTGATTTGATGATGAATGTGGATGATTTGGAATGATTAGAGAAGGTTCTAAAGACTAAATTTTATCCAAAAAATTGTTCTTGGGGCTCAGGGACTATCTCCCTTCAAACACTAATGATAGATGGTTTAAATAGGATTTAAAATTTAAAAAAATTCTCCAAATATCGCGTTAGATGTAACTTACGACCTATAGGCCGTAGGTTACGACATACCTTCAATAAGACGACCAAACCTTCTGTCTTACGGGGTTCACAGACTGACTCAGCACAGGACCGTAAGTTACGCCTCATGTCGTAGCTTACGTCCTCCCTGCAGTTTGCACAATTTTTGTTATTTTTAGCACCTTTCAAGCCATAGTCTTGTTATCCTTTGTATCATTCTCAAATAATGTTCGTTAAGCTTTATTTAACCTATATTTCAAACACGCAACAAAGTTATTGTGTTGGATATCAAAATTAGATTAAAAACATTGTTTTAAACATCTAAAACTCACACATAACACCAAAACATCACTTAGCACGGTTTTACACCTCCCAACGCAACGCGATGGGCTTAATACTGGTTCTTACCGAATACCAATATGATTTATTATGAGCAAATGCATCCAAGTTAATTTAACAAACCCATTTGATAATTTTTGTTTTCTTATATATTATACCAACAATATTTCGAGGTACCAAATAAACATAAAAGAGTGGAGTGTTTAATACAAAACCAAAAATATGACTAAACAGTTTTGTCTATGGATAGTTTTCAGATCTTCAAATCTGAAAAACTAAACAAGTACAAAATTAAATGCTTTATCTTTTTCACTTAAGTAATTTATAGAAAATTTAGATTTGAATGACCAATTGGCCGATAATAATAGCTTATACTTACAAGTTGACCAATGACACCTCTAACTTTTACTTTGATTGTCAAAGACGATCTCAGTATTATGATAATCAAAGATTTACACTCGATTTTGCTTGTAAGTTTTTTTGTTTCGTTCATAACCATGAAAAAAATCTAGTAAAATCAATTGTAAATATTTAATGATTATGCTGTCTAATTTATATTTTATCTCCCTTTTCTTTTCTCTCTTTCAGTCCCTCCTCTCATCTCTAATCATCACGTATATTGTAAAGAGATGTTCAGAGCATCTGAATTTAAGAATCTAAAAACTTATTTGAACAAACAAACCAAACATGAATTTGAAAATAAAAAAGCTAGAACTCAATTACGCATTTAGGCCTTTAAAAAAAGTTGGGGCTCATCTTTTATATGGGCCAAAAAAATTATTGTTATATCTCTTTTATCTATATTATAACATATGAAAGAAGTATTTTAAGATATCATAAAATTAAAAATAATTATTTTAATCAATGCATATCATTTTTAGGGTAAAATAATATTTTTAATATTATTTACAAATTAACCCTTACAATTAGTTACATAATAACCTTACACTTACTGTAACTTACATAAAATTTTACATTATTTACCCATAAACCAAAAAAAACTTAATTTATTTTATGATTTTCAGTTATATCTTTTAATGTATCATGTTTAAAAACTTTTTGAGACTACAATTATAACCTGTGTATTTTTTAAACTTTTTGGTGTAAAATTTTTGCTGAATCGATCTATATATTATGAGGTACAATAAGTTAATACGAAAATGTACAAGTCGTCATGCAAAATCCATTTATTTGGTGATTTAAATTTTAGCTTATAAAAAATATAATAGACTTTTATAAAATTACTACAAGAATAACAAAAATTGGAAACACGTGTCGGATGTAAAATGTCGATCCGCCGCATTGCGCGGGTACCCTTCTAGTAAAAGCAAATTATTTACCTAAATACAATCCAACGTTACACTTGAGAGAATATGAAATTTTAAACCCATATCATTTTTACAGGTCAATCATCAATTCCACTCGCCATAGACTATTGTTACATCCGGCCCAATTTTTTTCTTCATTAAGCATGAACGTATTCGGAGTACTAATTCGTCAAATTAAAGTTCCAACCTTCGTTTAATCATAGCTCCTACCGTTGTGTAAGGTTCCTGTTGTTTAAGTTAGCATTGTTATACATGCAAGTGCAACTATAGTCTTGCAAAGAATGTAAACTTCTTGCTTGTTTGATTTTTTTTCTTCTCTTTGAATCCATCTAGGCTTTTGCTGTGTGTGCATATTTAATTATTTAAATATAGTAATGGTAGGTGGTTCTGTGTTGGCATATATCGAGATTCCTGCATATTGTCTTAGAAATTGAGCAAGTTACTAAGTGACTAGAATTTTACCCTTCTCGCGCCGGCTTAGATAAAATTTATATCGAAACATGGGTAAAAATAAGCATATCGTAACGTTAGTATTCAGAATATAAAAACAATTACGATGGTTTGAATAGAACTAAATATGCATATTATGCTCGGACCACAGGTTTTGGCAGCGCTTTGCGAGACTTGGTTTTAAATATAATTTGTACCGAACGTATGTAGAGATAATCACGTTGCAACATACATTCAAAAGTTCCAAAAACATTACGTTTTTTCAAAAGAAAATAACAATATACTAGTTTTGAAAAAAAAAAAAAAAAAAACTTACACCTGAACGTAGATAAGAATAAACATATCGCAAAAATGTATCCGAAAATTTAAAAAAAATATATTTTTTAAAATTTATAAGTGAAAAACAAATTACAATACAAATTAATTATAATAATTAAATAATATTTCAACTTTGAAAGCATAGCGTGAGCCCAAGTCAAACCCATGCTATGTATCATGTATTTGGAGGTTGTACTTCATGCATTAATCATCTGCTATTTGGGTTTTAAAGTTGTAGTATAAGATATCACCTAATCACAGTTTCTATTTTACTTGATATTTTTTCTTTCTACAACACTTTTTACCTTGTGATCGTCTTTTTTAATCATATAGAAACATGCATTTTTTCAGGCAATTTTTAGTTGCCTAAAGCCAATGCACGAGGGTATTCCTATATGTTTCCCTCAAGTATGTATCTTTATTTTTATCTTTATAGAACCACATACATTAACCCCCCTCCTCTTACATTATAACCAGTGGCGTTTGTGTTGATTTGCCACTAAAGCGCATCGAGGAGGACGACAATATACCCTCACATCGTCGCATGTAACATCTGAAGTATGTATATCTTGAATAAGTTCTACACCATCTTGGTCTACTAGAAAATCAGCTTATAAGTTAATTGTACATTGTCGATCCTAAACGAGAATAAACCAGTTCAGGGTTCAAACTGGTGCATGGTTCCAAACCAGTTCAAGGATGGTCAAACAAAGTCAAAACAACTTTTCGTCAAGCGGCTTGGGTTTACCAAGCGGTTCTTGAGAGGGTTTAACCAGTTTTAAAAATGAGGTCACAACCCTAATGTTCGCATTGGTTATTGCCAAACTGGTTTCAAAATTGGTTTCGGTTTACGTTCAAAACCTTTTTTAAAGTAAAATTCAAAAAGACCCCAATTGTATAGTCGATTTTAGGCTTCTCGAAAAATGAGTCCTGTCCTCCAATAAGTAGAAGCGCAAGAATTATTTTATATTATATTTCTTTAGCTTTTATACATTTGTTAAAAGAATATCCTTCACACATTTGCAAGAATATCCTTTCCTCTTCTGCATTAAAATACCAGGTTAAAATATTATATTAGGATGCTTTTCTGCATCAGTTCTTTATCCATGTTTTATTGTATCTAAAGTATCCAGACACAAAAAAAAACATTCCTTACAATAAGAGTAATATAATTGGAGTGAAGAAGAAGTAATAAATACCTGTGACAGTCATCCCCTATTGACTACCCCCAACAAATGTCATATTTAGATGAAAAAAAAAAAAGATCACATGGGCCAAGATTCTCACATATAACATTACATTCCAACACAACATTTTGTAATATTTGAATGAAAACAAAGCAAGACAATAGATAAAGATATGTGCTTGATAGCAAGATAAACACTAGAGGGTTGGAATAAAATCATGTTCATCTGCACATGGGTTCGTGATTCCAAAAGTGCATACTTTTGTCAGTTTCCAACATTGATCATTTCACTATTGAAACTAAAACAAAAGACCACCAATTTAGAAGAAAAAATGATTTGTCATCTTGTCTCATTACTTTTATAATGGTTGTTCCTCAGCCAAAATAAAGATTCCTGCTCGGAGTGTCACATCAACATGACAACATGAACTCTTAAATTTTTAGTCTTATCACTTTGTATGCATCCACAAATCAAGAGGATTACTAAACCAAATAATTAGGATGATCATAGTCAAATTAAGATTCAATAATAACAAGAAACCAATACAATAGAAACTGGAACTCTCTACTAATTCAAGAAACATTAGATGGAAGTCTACTGCAAGTACAAGATACCGTTGCTACTAATAACAACTATTGATAGATTCAAATGAAAATCATAACCTAAAAACTACAAACCAAAAGGTGACACATTCAAGTTTCAGGTTGAGGAAGACCCTGTGTAAAAGGGTTGCAGAACCACAAGATGTACAAAACATTGTTCCAGGAAAATTGTATGCATCTTACCGGGATGATTTGGTGCATGAAGCCAACGTAGCACAGGCATCAAAGCATGCAGTCAGTTCTCGCCGGCAGTCTTCTAAAGAAGTTGAGCGGGACAGATGGCAGCTTGTGGCGGAACCTTGGGTGTCGTAACACATAGAAGCCTGTCAGAAGGGCCACGACTTGAAAAGGCGTGACATACAAAACAATAGCAGCAATTAAACAGAATATGACAAACAGTGCTGTAGCTCTCGGGTCTCTCCAGCTGAGTAAAGACTGAAGTCTTTCTCCTTGTGTTGCTAAATCACCAACCACTGTTTGAATCCTTCCTGAAATACTCCTTAAGCGATCATATCTCATTCTGATGATGTCAGCAGGGCGGGAAGTTGGAAAGGTGTCGAATTCCTCATCAAGCTCATCAGGGTGTGCATTATCTGCACACGAGAGGCGAGTGTCCATGTGGGGTGGGTTCTTTGGTCTCCATCGGTAGTACCAAACTCCAATTAGGAAAAGATAGAGAAAGATAGTGGGCAGAATAAGCTCTGGATACAATACCAATATCAAGAAAAGAATATGAATCAGAACAGTAGTGATCGGATTCTTCCAATTACAAATCTGATCAAACCATTTTCCAACAGCAATCAAGCCACCAAAAACACCCATGATTCTGAAGAAATTAGCTTTACTTCGTCTCATGCTCCACATGTGTGACCCCACATCCAGCATATACTCCACTATCTCTTTCCGTAAAGGTGGCTCAGCCCGGCTGAGCCTCATGGACACAATCTGAGTGGCCTGGTGCCTCAAGCTGTCAAGCTGGGAGACAGTTAGCGGATGAATGTAGTGCATTTTAGGCAGCAGTGGCTGTGAGTACATGTGCATCATGTTTAACAATGATGAACATGTAAACCTCACTGCTAACTGAATCTCACCCATCTTTTTCACCCCAGATGGATGCAAAACCAAAAGAGGGTATGAATGGGTGTACACACGGTCAGTTTCAAGGGTTGACAGACGAATCCTAACCTTTCCAATTCTTGAATCTCTTGCCCCGTTACCCTTATCCCCACCTTGCAGATGGCAGTTATCAAACACACCAATGGTTATAACAGTACATGGATCAAAAACTTCCCAAGTATATTGCTCGTTCCATTTTGGAGTAAAACTGTCTATTATTGTTCTTGTTCTGATCCACTTTGTCCCGTACTTAGCCACACAATATGCATCTGTTGTTGCCCTTCCATCTTTTGTCTTCATCGGTGATAACCCATGAGCACTCAAGATCCCCACTTCAAGAACACCAATGCTGCTCTTCCACAACTGTTTAGCTGTTGGTCTAAGATCACTACTGTAGTGAGTAGATTCATCAAGAACATGATATCCGCCTTCTAAACAGATCCTCATATGAATCCTGCTAGCAAATTTCACTTCCTTCTTCTTTTCACCATCAACCATCACATGTTTTTCAAGATTAAACCACCTTGAGTTGATAGCTTTATGATCCAACCTCCGATCCACATACTGTAAGGGAATCGCACACATTCCAAGAACCTCATCTTTATTAGGTGCAATCCTATCTTCCACACTCAAAACCAAGTGCTCTTCAAAAGGTTCTGCAGCTACAAACATCAAGTCTTCATTCCACATAGGATTAATAGACTTGTTCATAGATACTCTAGTCCTTAAAGCTTGATGCCCGAGAACAGCCTTCACAAAAACTTCAGGAAACCTTGTCCGATCACTAGGTATCAAATCCTGTGCTTCAATCACATTAACTCTGAGATACCAAAGCTTAGGAGAAAGATACACTTTTGAACGGATATTAGCAAGAGCATCAGCGCCACCAACAGTTGCAGCATCTGAATGCCATGCTTCAGGAAACGCTTCATCAGCTTGAGTACCCCACCACACGGCCAACATTACCTCTCCTTTCAGCTTCATCCCTTTCCTATCTTCCAATCTATACCATTGAGGAGCTAGAGGACTATCCGGTGGGACCCTCTTTGGAACCTCAGTAAGATCAAATAACACCCAACCCATGAAATCATCTTTCATCATATCCTTATCCTTGACAGTGACCTCAAGCATAGTCGACTGGATCCTGTCTCTAGAAAATGCAAACACTTGGTTCCATTCAGGGTTGGTTTTCTTCTCAAAATGACGAGTTGTTCCCTTGTAGTTCCCCATCCGAACCTCAACATATGGGTCACAACTACCGGTAACATCCTTAGACGGTAAATCTCTTGCTTTCACTACACGGACATACAAGTACTGCATTTGTTCCACGAGGTCATACGTGCTAGTGAGCTTATCCCCCGTGATTTTCCCACCGCCCAGGTGCGGTTTCGTCTCCTTGAGGGAGAAATCATCAGGAGGAGGTCTGTGCATCATATTGTCTTTCTTTCAGCTGAAAAAAAAAATCAGATTTTTAACAATCAGAAGTTTTCAGACTATCAAACTGAATAACTAATAACAATGCTTACATTACTTAAACTAATAAAGATTAATGGCAGACAAAGTTTAAATTCAGATCCTAGTGGAGCATGGAGCTAAGATAATCATAAATATGAAAAAAACAATACATTTAGTAATTAAACTTTAAGACCTGATAAACTTCAAAAAGTTGATTAGAATGCTTCAGATCTGAGTGCTTCAAGCCTGAAACCAAAAAAGAAAAGCAAATCAATCAAAACCCTAATGTAGAACAACACAATACATCAGCAGAGTACTATTTTCACCCCACAACTTCAAACTACAAGAATCAAAACGACAAAAAAATCTAATCTTTTTTTCAAATCTAGCCAAAGATTCATAGCTGAAAGAACTAATGCAAGATTATACACAAAATCACAGTCAATAAAAACCCTAGAATCACAAGAATGCATAAATGCTCATCAAATGCTGCACTTACACACACACACACATTCAAGTATGAACATCAGATGAATGAGTGTATATACCTTACTGAGAGGGATACTGAAAGGGGGCTCTCATGGGAGATCTGAGTGGAATGAATCTTGATAAGATCTTTGAGTAATTGAGTGAAGATTTAATGAATCTTGTTAGGGTTTGGATTGAAGAGATAATATGGTGGAGATTTGAGGAGAAAAAGGTGTAATGGTGAATGGGGTTTTAGAGAGAGAAACAGAGGTTCTAGAGAGAGAGAGAAAGGAGGAGGAGGTGGTGGTGGTGGGTATGTCTGTCTGTGTTCTTGTCTCTTTAAGGTGGAGTGTGGGTTTTGGTTATTTGCATTTGGGTCCCTGATTTTATTATTATTATTGTGTTTTGGGCTCTTGTTTTTTATAAGTATTTGCACTTGAGATTGTTGGCAGATTTTTGTAGTAGGTTTTTCAAGTATTAGGAAGTGGTATTATGATACATTGATATCATATTGGAATTTTAGGAAGGTTGTGTGAGGATTTAGTGGAAGACTAGAGAAATAAGTTGTAATTTGTAAAACGTCTTAGTTTGGAGGGGTTGATTGGAAATATTAGATGGTTGATGATACGTGTATCGATTAGGGGTGTAAACGATGGGAGTCGTGGTCATGTGGTTCGTATTGCGACTAGTTGGTGGTCAAGTTAAAGCATCTGAGTAGTGATATTTGTCATAAAAATTGTAAGCGAGAAATATTTAAGGGATGAAGAAGAATTGTTTTTTATAACTAAGATGAATAATTTGAATTTCTGAGTCTTAGACAAATTAATTGCATTGTATGTATTTTTTCACATTGTTAACTACACAAAAAGATGTAAATGTTGTCTCTACCATAGATAAACACAACTAAGGGCGGATGTACATGGTGTGAAATGGAGTCAAGTGACTCCAATGGGTTTTGAGGTTTATAGAGAAAGTGAAACACGTTAATCTTAAACGAACTCAATATTATTTTTAACATAAACTTGTAAATCTAATATGTGTAAGAGCTAACCATATTAATTTATAATTATTTTGTTGTTATCATTTACATCACAAAACATGTATATATATTACTATATACAATATACAATTTTCAATCCTCACGCTTAGAAATTTTGTACATATATTTGTTTTTAACCCTTTTTAATAGACATTTGATTCCTAAATTATAACCATATTCGTTGCCTTTTCTATTGGTTTCCTTTCCAATTTAATAACAACCTAAATCTATGGAAATTTGTGGGGGATATATTTTATGATCAGGCGATTAACTCTTTTTATTTATTATTATTATTTTCTTTTTTGTGTGTGTATACAATATGGAAATTTGACTTCATAACTGACTCTAATGTGTTAGCAAATCAAGATTGAACATACAAAAATTAGTTTATAGAGTTTTAGTTTTCTTTGACTTGGCTATGATAAGTACAAAATTCAAGTTAAACATTACCAAAGGGTTGTTGAAGAGAAAACTTTGGCCAAAATGTTGAAATCGTATGTGAAACTTGATTGAAATTAGTTATTTAGTTGAAATTATATCTAAAACTTGGTGGTTGATATTATAGTGTTTTTTCTTCTTTCAACTTTTACCTTTTGTGGCTTTAATTATGTTGAAATTGTATGTGGAACTTAAATGTTGATTGGAATTTAAACTTGATTGAAATTAGCTATTTGGTTGTTGTTGATTGGAACTTTTATGATAAAATCCAACCTGAAATTCAATAGTCAAGTTAATAGAAGTTGGAGCCCCGAAATGTGACCCTAGTATAAAAAAATCTTATTTTTATCACTGGACACGAGAACCGGATTCAAAAAAATTGAATTTGTTTCATTTCTTTTTTATCTTTTAATTATAGTTATAGTTTTTAACCTAGGAAAGTTACTATATTGTTTATTTAAACATATTTTGAAAGATGTCTCGTTTTACCTTAAAACTAGGAAAATATGCAAAAAGGTTATTGGAAGATCAAGCAGACACTTTTCTAAAATACAATTAGCGATACGCATAAAGTCTAACTGAAATCGTTATATTTTAAGGTAAAAGTGAAATAAAATGAAGTTAAAGGGTTGTTATTGATATTAATCAAGAATACAGGACGTCTGGGGGAATAAACATATTTAATTTCACTGGGTTATTGCTAGAGAACAATGGTCGGAACTATTCCACGTGCAAAGTCCGTGACGCCTTCATCTTTTTTTCCTTTTATAATGTTGTGTGTGACAAAAGAAAGGCTTTCAATAAAATAATTAAAAGAATTTAATTAAAGTAATAAAGGTATTTGATGAACTAGTATTTTAGTGTTTCTGTGTAACTAATAAGTGTAATTTAAATATTATGAACTAGTATAGTGTTTCTGTGTAACTATAAGTGATCATTTAAATTTATATGTTATATAACTAACAAATTAATAATAAACATTAATTAATTAAATTAATGTTTTAAGATTTATTATTTTAAATTTATCATTATGTAATCAAATCAAATTGCGTTCTTGTAAATTGACGGATCCTTGTATAGTTAAATCTTTTTTCTCATTCATTCAAGGAGCGGAACTCTTCACATTATATTCTCTAAACTTGTTCATCCATAAGTTTTTCTGGTACAAAATGAGTCATTTCAAATAGATTTATTGCCCTGGCCCAAAATACAATTAAACTAGTAAGAATTTATGAAAACAATCATTTATATCATATCGGAAGTTAAACTCCCATGGAGACTGTTGCGTTTGTTCATAGCATGAACGCAGTTGAGAAGGTGTCAGAATATAGTTATACAATGTCAGATCACGTGTGAGAGGGTGTCAAAATACATGCGTTAGGGTATCAAATTACATGTAAGAATGTGTCGCAATATATATTTCATACACATGGGGTTGCAAACGAGACGAGTTGCTCACAAGATATTTGATATCGGATTGATTAAAAGCTCAAAACAAGAAGCACATTTAATAATCAAGTTCAAGCACGAGCTTCACATATCGAGCTTCCTTGCGAGCCTAAACAAGTTTTTTGTTTATATAATTTTATTTAATTTATTTAATATACTTATATAAATTATTATATCTTTTATGTAAAATTGAAATAAAGACGATTTAAATATGTATAATGTTATATATACAATATATAACCATAAATATATACATGGTATAAAAAAACGTGTGAGGCGTACGCCTAGAGGTGGCGCCTCATAGGGTCAATCTGGTGCGTACGCCTCTTATGCTGAGGTGGACGGAAAATCGTAAAGGCGATTCGTTTTGCTCAGGCAGTGTCTTTTGGGTGGAAGACCCTATTACAGATGACATCATTTTATTAATTTTCCCCTTAATTGCAGAGCAAGATCTGATAAGTAATAGTCAACAAATTGGTATTCATTTATCAAAAGTTTTTTTCTTTTCGTTTGAATTCATTTCAATAATTCTTTTAATTGCGTTAATCGGCACAATTTTTGTAGCTCGTCAATAATAACTATATAGAACTGTAAACCCTAGTTATGAGCTATCACATGTATTTTTCTTTTTCTATTTGACTTTGTATTTAAAATATAAATTATTTATTAGCTCGATCTATTCCCAATATATTCTTTAACTCCATTAGTCGAATTAGAACAAAATCGGCCCCCGTATTACATCACAAACCCTTTTACTCACAAATCGTATTGCTCGCAAACCCCAATGTCAATTCAGAGGAGGTGATTCAGAGCACCAAACTCCCAGACTCTATTCATCGCAAACCCGATTAACATTGCAGACCCTATTACATCCGATTGCTATCATCTTTTTCAATTCAGGTATGAAATTCCTCTGGTTTTGTCTTCGTTTCATGTTTAATTAGACCACATTGATTTTGTGTTCCTGTTTGATTGATACGATCTGAAATTCCCTTTGATTGATAAGACGGATCCTGATTCTTTTTGTTTTCTTCTTTGTTTGCTGCTGATACAATTAACTAGTCTACCGCTGCAATCATGTTAATTTGGTTCTAATTGATGTTAAATTTTGTAAATTCATGTTGAATTTTGTAAATTGATGTTGCAATAATGTAAATTGATATTGAATTGTGTAAATTGATGTTGAATTTATGTTGCAATTATGTAAATTGATGTTGAATTTAGAAAAGTTATTTGTTTGATGTTTAGTATTTTAATTTTTATAGAATATATAACTTTCATATTTATTTTTTATTTTCGTATCGGGCTTACACCTCGTTTCGCCTCGAGGGTTATGCGTCGTGAGGCTAAGGGAAAACGTCTCGAGGCTCGATTCCGTTCTTTTAAACCTTGAATGTATATAAAATATTAAATATAATAATTAAAAAATAAACAGACCGAGACCGAGGCTAACTTGAGCTTCAAAAGTATTTGACGAGCCGAGCTCGAGCTCTCTTAAGTCAAAACGAGCCAAGCTCGGGCTCGGCTGAAACCCACCCCCCCCCCCCCCCCCCCAACCCCCCCACCCCCACACATACTTTCATATATATGAAATATTGCATATACACAGGCTTGATCGTCAATGTATGCTCGAGACTAAGGCCTCAAGGCCCTCCTGACGGTCCACTGTGACGTTAAGTTTGATTCCACGCTCTAAGACGAGGAGAAATGGCTCTAACAGACCATCAAGACCATCTTATGAAAAAAAAACATATTACTGTGCTGTAAAAAGCATGTGAAGACCTCAGGCGATGCACCTATTATTGGCCCAAAAAGAGCTACCTTATTAAACGGATGAATGTATACATGACTTATGCTTACCAAGTGAAACATGCATACACATTGCCTGTTGAAGCTATTCAGTTGATACAAATGACTAGAACGTAAAACAGGCGACAATTATGTTATTACAGGAAGACCGATTTTTAAGTGCACACATGAAAATACGACGGTTGAATCTACGATCATCCTCTAGGAAAACCCAAATCCAGATAAATGTGCTCAAATCAAATTACATACTCCCAAAGTAAAAACCCATTTTTTAAATGCACACACATAAAAAGCACAACAAAAACAGTAGCACCACAAACAAAAAAAAGTAACAAATCAAGTTGCGGCTTACATCATACTGAATGGACTCAAGTAAGATCATCATCATCCTCTTCCTCCTTGGCCTTCAGCAGCAATTTCACTCTCAACAGAAGGGTTGTCTTCCACTCGTCCTATGTAACAAAATCATCAACCACGAATGTTACAACTCTCAAGTACAGGGACCTCATGTCAACACAGATATCGACATTTTATGTTATATACTGATATTTGTTTGGTCAGAATTTGTTTATAAGGGAAATGGTAATATAAATATCACGGTAAAAGATAACCGGTATTTCAGTTATAATTTGACGACAATAGAGTTATCATTATTACCAGCTTAGTCATGCTGTCAAATTCCTTGACAGCATCGGTGAACTTTGCAACATCTTCTTCATCCATAGCAGCAGCCAAATCCTGTATTAAAGATAAAATATCCTTAAACTGTTGCATGTTTTGTTCATGAACAACAAACTTACTTATAAACACAATTAAAAGTGTTCAGTAACATACCGCCAGCAATTTGTATTCACGTGTTCCCGAAAATGTGGGATCCAGTTCCTGCATTAACACGACATTTTCAGTCAATAGACCTGATCTTGAAGAAAAAAATTTAAGATGTTTAAAAATATGTTAACCTGGTAACGCTCCAATGCATTTGTGATTGCAACGACGTCACCTTTACAGAGTTGGCAAATGCCAGCATTCAGCAGATGCCCTCTAACTCCATATTTTAGCAGGTTATTGTTGAGGGACTGTCGTGCTATCTCTTCATAAATCTCTATGGCTTTCTGATATCTGGAGGCAAATTGTGATGTCATATTATTCTATATATATAACAGGATCCCTACAGATAAAAGGTAAGACTTACTGCTCCAGTTGTGCAGAAAATTGAGCAATTTTCTGTTTGCACTGGTTTGCAGAAGTTGTCACTTCTTCTCCTTGGAAAAGATCAGCTGCTTTATCATAGTAAGCTATAGCCTGCTCCAAATTTTGATCCTGTTCATATAATTCAGCAATTTCCTGCACATAGTGAAGTCAAATGCTAGTTACCTTCACTTCAGGTTTTTTAATTTCTTGAAATTCAAAATACACAATGTATAAACTATGCTGGCTTAATGCCTAAACCTAAATAAAAGTAAGAAAATCAAATATCCATTATCCATCCTTATAAACTTCACTGGCAGGTCAAATAAAAATGTAAAAGCCAATTCATATGAGCTATTGAACTGGCTTATTTTGAAATTGGAAGGGTTGCAAATCATGAGAAATGTTTAATTTATAGTACCATGATAGTGTGACTGCAAACATATGTGTACCTTGCAATATCTGGCAGACATGCTGAGCCTTCCAATTTCCATGAACAAATTTAATGCTTTCTCTAGGTGAGCTATGCACTCTACACACATTCAACAAGAAAAGCCACGTCTAAATTTAGCAAGAAAAAAAATAGATTTTAATTCTCTTCGTTTTACCTTGGCGTATGTTTGGGTAGGGAAAAAAGTTACATAGGTCAAATAGAAGACAAAAACTGAGAATAACAGTAAAAAGGTGTGTCCCCAACAAGGCCCATCCCATTCAGAATATAGTATTGATAGATGCACCATAAGATGACCACACCCAAAAGACCAGAAACCTTAAACTATGGAAACATAAAAGGTCCTTAAGAAAAGCACTAGGCAAAAAAGTATTTGCCACAAGAGGTTCACTTTCTTAATGTCTTCAATTGATTACACCTCCAATATTTCGTCTTATTCTATTTTGTATTCTTGTACAAAATTATCTTATAGTTCTATTTTGCTACTATGATTGTTTGCACTGTTTCCTGTATACTTTTACACATCACTATATGTTAGCGGTGTACGTCAGCAGTAGTTCACCTTTTTTCATTACTAGTGCTTTGCATGGTTGTTTGCACTGATTTCTCATAGCTATAATATTAGGCTATCTTGGGTTACTAGACCATGACTATCCTATACTATATTGTACATGAAAAAAAGGAAGAGGTTTTTGGAGCCGGGGGATGTTAGCACAAAAAGCTTCTATATCCTCTAGGATAGAGGTAAGCTTTGCCTACATCACACCCTCCCTAGACCCTAACAATAGCTATGCTACGAGTGGGATTATATTGGGTACGTTTGTTTGTATAAAATTATCTTATGACATGGGTTAAGCAATGGAAGGGGTATGGGAGGCAAAGTATCACCCATACACATTATTTGAAAAAACAATAATTTTCTCAGTAGATTGTTGAGAGGCAGGAGAAGTCTATTAGATGCAAAAAGTTGCAAACAAAACAATACACATGATAGAGAGTATGATTATTTTTGTCAAGTATGATGCTTAATATATGACACAAACATATGACTTCACCATTGTGGTTAGGATCATCAGCATTAATTTGTACATTAACAGGTTCTACAAAACTAATACCAAACAACATACAAAAGCACACCAGATATTCAACTAACCATGAATCTAAAAATTACCAACTTGCAACTGATTTGCTAGTTGGGTGGTATATGAAATGTGTTAGTAGGAGTAATCTAAATAGACACAACCAACAACTTCATGCATGCTTACCCTTGGTGTTTGTTTTCTTGTATGAATGAGCTGCATCAGCATAAGCATTAGCAGCTTCATGTTTGCTATCCATCTAGAAAACATAAATCCATGATTAAAATGGGTTCGTCAAATGCAATGATGCAAGTGGGACAATCATATGGGCTAAGAACACCAGCATTAAGCACTTACTTTCAGATGGCACTCAGCCAGCTTGACATAAACGGATCCAGCTTGATCCCCTGAAAAGTTATATGTCAAGATTAGCATTTGAAGACAAAAAAGCATGCACAATAGGCAACTAGAATTGAATTTGAGCTAAGCCAATCCTGAGTGCTCGGCTCATAAAATAATAGATAGTGCCGGACTCAGCTCATGGCTTGCTAAGCTAGGAATGCTCAAGCAGGCTCAGTTCATATGGGCTATATACATAAATCAGAACCATTCAAATATAAAATTACAAATAAACCATCTTCAAATTACAATAAGAAAAAGTCCCAACATTATTTACCACAGTGGATTTAAAAAGATACAATATATTTTAAGTGGTTCATTTAGGCTACTGGATCTGCCAAGCCTTAACCATATTAGGGATTTGCTTGGCTAGGCTAATCAAGCATGTCTCATTTATGCCCTAATACACAACAAAACAGAGTAAAAGAATCTAAAAGCAAAGATTAAAACACCCCTAGAGTAAACTGTAGAAAGTAGTATAGTACCAACTCAACATCATTTATTAAATAAATCAACACAACTCCTACACACAAATAATGAGTTTACATGGTGTTAATATAACTATGTATACATTAATTATAACCTAAAGTGTAGGTGAACTCGTCCATGATAACTTAATTGGAAAAAGTTGAGTTCAACTTTTCCATTCATATCTAGGGAAATATCACTACACAAACAAACAAATAAAGGCCATAAAACGAATATTAATGCTGGTCAATACTTAATAGATGGATTCTGGAGCATATAGGTCAAGTAAACTCTACTAACAATACAAAAAGAACTTACAACATTGACAACATCTGATAAAATGAGTAACAAGGCACAAATAAATCCTAAGAAAGAGTAATATGAATGTTTGAGAATTGATACTAACAAGATTTTGCAAGCTTGTAACAGTTAGCAGCTTTTTCGTACAAATCGCCAGCATCTTCATACTTTGAGCTAAATAAGCCCCAGCCATTGAGCTTCTTCTCAGCTTTCTTCTCAAACTCCATACCCTTTGCTATTTGATCAGACATTCTCGCTAGGTCTTTTTTCCAAGCAATATGTCCCTCTCTGTGAGTTCGCGAACAAAAGAACAGCAAAATAGAATTTTAAGTCAACAGAAAGAACAAAAATACTGCAGAAGCAAGATATTTATCCCACTTGGTGAGTTTGCAGACAAAATAACGATAAAGGAGAACTTTAAGTTAACAGAAAGGAGAAAGATACCCCAGAACCAGCACATTCATTATGTTTCTAACATTTAAAAAAAAAAGAAAAACAATTTTATGATAACAAATAAGCACACATGTATTATAATTCACTATCAGTTCCTGGATCAGAAAATTTTCATATAAAGCAACTTTATGGATTCAACGTAAAAACACCTCAATCATTCAAGAAAACAATATTTAAAGTGAAATGATTCAACAACTTTGTTAGATACAGGCATACAGTTATACAACCAACATCAACCTTACAAAAGATCTTGAGAAAATGTCAGTCTCCCAATGATATGGAATTCCCCTAGTAACAATCACAAGCTATCAAGTCCATCTTACTCAGATAATATAGCATGGAGTTCAAACATTTGGGACTAAGAGCACAGATCAATTCAAAAGCTAAATTAATCTGCTACTTCACAGAACTGAAACATTTCTCAGCTTCATTGAACAACTGAACTACAAATGAGCAAAAAAAAAAAAGAGAAAACAAAAGTAATCCTATTGTAATACTAGTGCCAAATCAAGTCATGAAAGTTGACAATAAACTCGTAATCCAAAAGCCCACACTTAGGCATAGGTTAGATCAAATTAAATATGCGTCTACAAGCATCAAATTTCATTTCTCAGATAATCAATTAAACAACTCATAACAATTCCAAAGCAATCAACACAATCAGTACCAATAAAACCCTAAAACGAAGACAAGAGAATCTAATCTGAAATTGAAGCAATCGTCGTTACAATAAACACGATCAAATTCAAAGGTCGATCGAACAGTTTGAAACGATTTCGATCCGATTAAGTTAATCGGGTTTCATTTAGATCACTGATCATCGAGAAGTGTTGATGTATAGGAGATGAAGAAGAATACTCACCGGAGAAATAGGACCAACGATGATGACGAGGAGGTGCCGAGATCTCGTTAGTGATTTGATACGATAAGAAGAGAAGATATGAGATTTGAAAAGTATGGTGGACTTGGTAAAGATTTGTAGGAGAAACTGATTTCAGATTTCAGGAAGATTATTATCATAGCTTTTTTATTATTGGATTTTTATGGTTAGAAATTTAGAATAAAATTGTTTCCCTGAAATTAGTTTTAATATAAAATATAGAGTAAATTACTATTTTGATCCCTGTGGTTTTGCGAAAATTACAGTTTCAATCCAATAGTTTATTTATTATATTTACGATCCAATAGTTTAAGTTGTGTTTCAATTTCAGTCCATACTACTAACACCATTAAATATTTCTGTTAAGTTGATGTTAAATGATAAATTTACCCTTGAAATTAAAAATATAAAATAATTAAAAGAACAAATAAAACTCATATCATCCCTACCCAATGTTGTTGAGAGCGGATCGGACCGGCCGGTCCGACCGGGAATTGGACATGTGGCCGAACTGGTTCGCATCGATTCCTTTCGGAGGGGTTCGACCGGTCAGTTCGTCCCGAATCGGTGGTCGGACCGGGAACCAGACTGGATTTGGAATTCTTTTTTGATTTTAATGGGTAAAAACTAGGTGTTGAACCATAAATTAGTGTGTTGGACATAAAAATATAGTTAAGTTTTATATATAACTATAAAATACACACATAAATTACTTCTATCGAACTATATGTATAACTATATATATATATATAATTATGACGTCATCCGGTTCTTAAATCCGGTCCGACCATCAAACCAGTAAGGCGTTCGGTTCGACGTTGTCACACCCTCAAAATCCACGTGCGGAGTTTTACCGCGAGGCGTGTGAACAAACCAGGATCACAGTCAATAGTTACTTAGAACGACACTATATGCCACACTTAAAAATAAAACCAACCAAAGTTCAAACTTTAAAACCATGCGGAAGCGTTTTGTAAATAAGACAAACCCAAAATATAAAAATGCATATTTGGCAAAACATGCGCCAACCCAAATATTTAAACACTCATAAATAGATACCAACAAATATGTCTTTAAAATAGAGTCTTAGAATGCATGCTGGACCCGTGTGGTGCTCCTAATGGCAAGCAGAGTTAACGACCTGAGAATAGCATACTAAAGTGTCAACACAATGGTTGGTGAGTTCAAGAGTTTGCGTTTATCATAAACAATAACATTTGCATAACATAAGAAGTGTATTGAAATAGATAGCTAGTCTATATTCACAAGTAATAACCATAGTGATTTCACGATCGAAGCTGACTGTGTTGCGTTTGTTGCCTCCCGTCACGACTTACCAGGTCGTGACAATATTTGTGTCTAGGACAATATTGCACCAGTTTGACCTCGAGTCCCGTCAGACCCAGTAGTACTACCCAAGATTTCCCGCTAGTTACCATTATTAACGATCCGAAAGTGTGAGGACTTTCAAGGTATTAAGCACTATGTTAAAACATACACAACTTATAATAATAAAATAGTATTTGAGTACAAGTATGCTACCTCCCCCAAGAAGAAGGTTTATAAAAATAGAGGGGCATGAACTCACCTGGTGTGTAAAGATAATGACTAAAGAGAACTGGTGATAGGTGCAAAGACAACCCTTCAAAGGTTACCTAGAACACAAGAGTACATAAGTACGTGTTCACAGAATCATATTGAAACCCTAAGTGCTTTACAAACCAAAGAACTCAAAGTTTTAGAAGACAAGACACATTTGAGCCAGTTGACCAGTTTGACCCGTTGGTGACATTATAGGTGAATTTCCATTCAAACAAGCATAACAGCCTATCACACATGATTAACATACAAACTGATTACATATAACACTTCATTAACCACATGTACTAATTAGATCATCATACAGCCAGATATCATACAAGTCATGCGAATCTCAAACTATTATCATGTTCATAACATCTATAACACAATTAATACACCATACAAGGATCAAATCACGCATCACATGCCATGTGAAGCCACTCACGACTTCACACCCTAAACCCTGCCAATCCTACTAAGTAGGGGCCTCAGATTCGCACGTGTGTACGATGATCATTAACATACCAATTACCATAATCCAAATCATTCCCAAAACATTCATTCATGATTAACCATCAATCAATCAAAATCCTAACATGCTCCTATGATTTATAAGTATGAACTTCCACAAACAGGCCAAAACAGGTAACAAACCAAATCAACATTCATAAAACCTAAACAACACATTTAATCACCTTAGAAACCATCCATGAACATACTAGCATGATCCTAATGTCCCAAACATGTTCAAATCCTCATACTCAAGAATTTGTGCAAATAAAGTTTCCCTTTTGGAAAAGCACATCCCAAAATATATCAAACATCCAAGATATTCATGGATTCATCAATATATACCAATTCAAGCTCATGATAACATCTAGACATGATCAACAACATCTAATTATCACAATTCATCAACCTTCATAGCCAAAAGTTACTATCTTTAGTAAGACATGAACTAAAACATTTATTCTTGGATTTCTAGCATTCAAATCAACAATCTAACATCCCATTATCATCACAAACACATTAACAACATCAATTCATCATCAAATCACCATATCCATGCAAATAAAGTTACTATTATTAGTAACCTATGAACCATGAATCAAAATCGCAGCTTTCTTGCAAAATCGACGTTAACTAATATGCATACAACCTAACTAGCATCATTACAACATCAAACAACCAACATTCAACATCCAATTTGATCAAAATTGCATCAAACTTTTGGCTAAGGGTTCATCACCCGAAAGAACAACAAAAAATCCAATCTTTATGCATACTTGACGTTAAATAACATGTAATCTATCTATTAAACACATTAACATCAACAACTAAGTATTAATCGACCATCAATTGTAGGTTTTCGAACTAGGGTTCGGCCACAATGAAAAATCATCAAAAACTTGTAAAAATCTAACCTTTAAACGTGTAATGGCTTGCAATTGATGATTCTAACGCGTTGTATAACTTGAAATCGACCAAAACCGAATGGTAATCACTTGTTCTTGCTTGAAATCGCAGGTTTGTGTGTGTTTGAGTGTGTGTCGCGGCCGATGGGTATGTGGGGGCTAGGGTTGGGATTTTTGATTTTATTTAATTTATCAATATTACCATTTAAACCCTTGTAATTTACTTTTTATAAAAATTAAGCTTTTAAACTCTTTTTAAAAAGGTTTTTAACTACAATAATAAGTATATAAACTAACAATGACAATTATATATTTTATCTTTATTAGATACAAAACATACGGATTAAATACACACGTTTCCACGTTACGCGATAAAATTCACAATTAATATTTAAATCACATAATCACAACTAATAATCAACAGAGTAATTATTTGTTTCAAATTATTAATTATTATTAAGTCATCAACGTTCAACGACAACTAGTGTGTGCTCCCGACACGTGTATGCAAGACTTAACGGAACTAACGGAGTTTGGTAATGGAAAATTACGTGATGTCACAGACGTCTGATCCGATTCCGAAAACATTGCCCCTACTCCAATTGGCTCTTTATCTCTAAACAAAAACCCCCACACCATTCTTTCTCTCTCTACTTTCTCTCTCTCTAAGAAACCAAACACCACCTACCACCACCATCCTTTACTGCCACCCACCACCTACCACCACCATCATCTACCACCACCCACCACCTACCACCACCACCCTCCACTACCATCCACCACCTACCACTGCCATCCTCTACTACCCACTCACCACTATCATCGTTCATCTTCATCACCCTACCATCTCTCTCTCATCCTAGAACCACCGATATCACCTCCATCGCGTCTCTTTGGTCGCCACCCTCTTCGATTTCTACTGCCAAGTACCACCTACCTCCATTGTTGTCTCCGGATCTAGGGCTTGGGGATCTTGGATCTGGTTAGATTGAAACTCCAAAATCAAAGGGCGAACGATGGTATTGCTGATGGTGGAATACGACAGGAGGGAGGGAGAGAGACGTGTTATGGTGGTGACCGGCGTTTTCAGGTTTTGGTGGTGATCAATGTCCGATAGTGGTGGTTATGGTGGAATATGACGGGAGAGAGAGAGAGAGAGAGGTGGGTAAGGGTTGGTGTCGTCGGATTTGTTGATGGCAAGCGGGTTTCAGGTGGTGGTGGTGGTGAGCAACGGTCATGGTCATCCGGGGTGGTGATGCTGAATCTAAGAGAGAGTGTGGGAGGAGTGGGGGAGAGAGAGAGAGAGAGAGTTAGGGGTGGAAGGAGGGGTTTATATTCAATCTAGGGGCACAAAAGTTTTTAACACTATTTAACGGAATAAACACTAACGGTGTTTATGGCTTGGGTGAAATTGAAACACACCTTAAAACTATTGGACCGTAACGAAACCATAACTTTCGTCAAACCACAGGGACCAAAATAGTAATTTACTCTAAAAAATATTACTTAATTTTAGTTTTAAACATCAAAATAATCCAGTACATGAAAAAGAAATCCTCTTGTAGTGAAAATGTAAAAAATATATTTTGAAACATAGTTTGGTGTATTCGTGGTGAATAGTGGGTGCTAATGTTTAATTTTGTTAGGTTGGCAGGTTAACGGATATATGTTTGTGGGTTGAATTGTTTGACTTGAACACGACCATGTTTTGTTCGTGTTAAAAGTATCAACCCTAACGCGCACGAATGTAAATTCATGTGACTCGAATATAACCTATTTAACATGTTTATCTATACGCGTCGAACATGTTGGTGGGTTGACGGACAATACCCAAGTTGTAAATGTGTTAATCTGGTTGGTGGGTTTTAAAAAGGTTTAATGGGTAGTGAGTCGACCTGTATGTTAAACACATTGGCTTTGGTCGACCCAAACAAAACTCATTTAGTTAAACATGTCAACGTGCTCACAACCCGTTTAATTAAACAAGTCAAACCGAACACAATCCATGTTTTAAAGGTGATTTTTTTCGTCTTGGGTTCGTGTTTTGTTTCAGGTCATGTCAAAAATTGTTGCCCCTAGTGAGTACATTACCATTGGATTCTTGAAACGTTAGTGTATCCACCCGTGAAACGGTGATTAAACTTACAAGATCCTTATTTAATGTATCGCTAATAAACATATTAAGTGTATTTTCAATCGTACTTTTGTTTACACATGGATGAATGCATATTACCAGGTTATCTGAATGTTAGTGTATACATCATCGATACAATGGTTCTTATGTAGCGTGTTCATAATAATTTACTTACAGATTCTTATAACATATAGGATATTCTTGATGTCTTATGCATAATCAACACTTGTTTTGGAGATATTCCGATCGTTCTAAATAAGTTTGTCCTTTTTGTTGTTTTCATTTAATCTATCATCAACTGATCATTCTTTTCTTGGGTTGGATTCAAGTTTCTTTTCATTCTTTTGATTTGCAACATGGCATTTTATATGCTTTTTGGTCTTTATTCTTGCTTTTTTTAATTTTGTTATGGTTCATTTTAGTAAAATTCGTTCTAGTTATTTTGATTTGGATCAAAAAAATTCCCCATTGATTTGTTGTTCCTACTAAACAACACGAGGATGAGAGGAAAGTTGATTATACCTATACAACGTTAAATTTTTTAAATCCCCGGTGGTCGCTTTTTTAGTACAAGTTTGATGACCACAAAGTTGTTTCCGTTCTTTAAAATAATTTGTAAATTCATCTCTACTTAGAATATACCAATGTATAACTATCATTTAAAAGTTTACTAAATTACATGTCACACGTTTTATTTTCACATCCTAATTTTATTGTCAAAATCAAATAGGATCGTAAAGTGACTTTCTTAAAACAAATTTACATATACAACAGGAAAATTTTGTTACAAAAAGTCAAAAGAGCATTCATAAAGTGTGTTTTGAAATTAAACAATTCAAAAACTTGCTTAAAATGTACTCAAAGCTATAGAAAATATCTTTCCGGTTTACACAACAAAGGTATCATCATACCAAACATTTGCACGGTTATAATGATTGATTGTCACAAAAGAACATGGGAAGGCACCAACCCTCTTCTTGGTAGTAGCATAATAACACCACCCTAAAGTGTTTTGTCATCAAGGAAATTTCTTTTTATAATCATCTACAACTTCTAGTATCCATAGCTCCTTAACTTCATCTCACCCGAGCCCCAAAGAAAAAAAACATACATGGAGTATGTTTAAGTGAGACGCCCAGAAATACCTTTGCAAGGTGTGCCCATGAGGAGGTGTGAGAGGAAAGGAGGGGAAGATGGGTTACCCTTATGAACACAAAGAGAAAATAAAGGAGCGAGAAGGCCGATCACTTGGGCAACGCGGCAATGCCTACATGAAGGCTCCCCCTCGTGCTAGAAATGGCTTAATAACATGGTTAATGTTTACAAACTTCACAAAAGGCTGATGATTATGTCGGGTTAACAAATATTAGGCTAACGAGTTGAATTGATAAAATTTGAACGTAATCCACGTATTTATTCATATCCAAAAAATCAAAGACCCATTTAAAATAATATAACTCGTACACGACATGAATGCACACCATTATCTAAACAAGTCAATTTGGTTGACGGATTGGCTAGTTTTAATCAAGTTGTAGTCGGGTTAAATAGTTTGTAAAAAATGGACTAAACAGGTTGTAAATAGATTAGTAGGCAGAAAAATGGACATGTTTGATTAGAAGGGTTAAACATGTCAACCCAAACATACATGTTTATTAAACAGATAAGAAATAACAAACCAGAACCAAATTATTTTCATGTTAGGTTAGGAATTAACACCCATGTATAAATCAATGGGGTTTCTTTCATAAACTTTTAATCTAAAAGGTTTATGATATAGTCCAAAGCTTGCCAAAAGTAACTTACAAACACATTACCCGAGCATGTAACTTTTAAACTTAGACTATAAAGATGAAACTAGAGCTAAAACACAAGGATAATTTATCTAGTTAACTCTTGATTTTATTTAGGACGATTACGCTTCTGCTTTTTATTCCCAACAATCATTTTTTTTGGTAAGAAAACGTAAATGTCTTTTTCTTTATATAAAAATGTAAATGAAAAGAAGTGGTTGAATTTGACAACAGTAATACATCCTTGTATGTAAAAAAAAAACGGTGTACTCTGTAGCATCCAGTGTTTTGGTTAAAAGAGTGTGGTCAAAGTCAAACTGCACCATGATCAGATAGACATACAGCTGACTGTTGGTGATCCAATGAAGCGCGAGTGTGTTGATCTGAAAGATCTCTCGTATGGATCAAGATCAGCATCAGCTTCTCTTCTCATTCTACGGTACTCTTCTATCATATTCGTCAGTGATTCCATGATTTCTGATATTGTTGGTCTCAGTCCCTTGTCACCCTGAAGAATACTAACCACTTATATAACCAGAATTTATAATTTATAGTTCGTATTTCAATTTACATTAACATCTGATTTACCTGAGTGCATAGGGAGACAAGAACAGCAAATCTTGAGAGTGTTTTCAGGGGGATTGTCTTTCTCAAGGCCGGTTCAACCATCTCATCCAAGGACTCGTTGTCATGAAGCCGGGAAGAAGCCCATTGCACCAACGAATTCTCTTCTTTTGGTTCAAGTCTGTTTATAAACAAAGGGACAGATGGGATTACATTTAACAATTACATATATAATTGTATGATAGACGAACACACATATATACATGTATGTATGCATATGTGTGTATATATATGTATGTATGTACATGTATATATACATGTATGTATATGTATGTATGTGTGTGTGTGTATATATGTATGTATGTATGTATATGAATATATATTTGAGGTGGGGCATACCCATCAGAAGGCTTCTTTCCAGTTAAAAGTTCCAGGAGAAGCACTCCAAAGGCATAAATGTCATCCTTCTGGTTACCAGATACATGTTGGTTGTGTTCAGAAGCAATGCCGCCAGTTTCCAGGTCAGAAGCCTAGTTAAATAAGGATTGATCAGTTAAGCAGTAAATTATGTATATAAACCAATCATTTAGTAGAGGGTGGGTGAAGAAAGCCACAAGCATCCAATTACAAGAGGTGTCAAGATGGGAGGGTTGGCGGACAAAAAACAGGATGGGCCGGGTTGGGTTGAGTGCAAAACACTTTTTATTCATTTCTGAAATAAATTATGAGTTAATTGTGATAACAAAACAATATTGTCACAACAGTAATGCGAATCTTTGACTTTGGGAGACTTTTAACAAGTTTAACACTTCCACCTTTTAGGTATTGTTAAATTCAACCCACAGGAGTATGTAACCAAAATTGACCCCTTTATAAGTAAACGGGTCAAAGTTGCAACCTATAAGGACCATAATTGTACCTCAGCTTTAGCACTCTTTATTGTCAGGGGCTTCAAAACAGCTAGACAGCAGTCGGAGATGCGAGGATTTAGATCTTCATCGAGTAAGACATTAGCAGACTTTAGATTTCTGTGTGCCAAAGGAGGCACACATGTGGAGTGAAGATAGCTGAAACAGATGATATTGAAGTAACAACAATGAGAAACATATAAATTTTATTCGATCTTTTTTAAAGGCCAAAACGAAAACTTCGAACAAGTATGAGACGAGATATGATTCTTACTTCAAAGCTCGGGCTATTCCAAGAGCAATTTTGAGACGAAGGCCCCAAGATAAAGGCATGTATGCTTCAGAATGCAAAGCATGATCAAGAGAGAGATTTCTTGCATATTCATACACAAGCATATGTTGCCCCTGTTCTACACAGTAGCCATGAAGTGTTATGATGTTTGGATGCCTTAAACGAGATGTATTCCAAATCACTTCCAAAAACTGTTGTTCTTCATGGAGAGAGAGTGTGATCGTCCTTATGCACTTCACAGCAAAGACCTTGAACAAGGCAAACCAGCATAAAATAATCATAATATGTTCATTTTCACCTGTTTAATTATGAATGGATCAATGCAGGTTATGTTTTCTCAAACGGGTCAAACTCATCCAAAGTGTATTTTTTATCCATAAAACCTCCTGTAGATTGTTTATTCAAAGTTTCATATTATTGCTGTCATACATAATTTCTTAATTATATTTGGCACAAATTCTCGATACAAATTTATTTTAAAAAGAATTTGACAATAGGTGTTGCGGTCTGTTTTCACCCAAACCAGTTTTTGACCCATTACCTAATCAACCTGACCCACTCATTTTGACACCTCCAGTTAAAGCAGTGTCAAGGACGTACTTGCTCATCAGGGAACTCTGCTCTGAACACAGATCCAAGAGATCCTTCCCCTAGGAAATTAGTTCGGTTAAAGTTATTTGTGGCTAATTCCAGTTCAGCCACAGCGTATAGTTTTGCACCAATCCGCATTCTATTCTTCTTAGCAAAGCTTCTTCTTCTGTTTACTTTCACAACTTTAGTACGGGCTGGAGGTACATGCCTTATCTCACTAGGTGAGCTGATAACCGAGATTTCTGGGCTCTCCACAGGACCAGTAGCTGAACAATCTGTAAAACAAAACATACATGGAAGGATGTGTAAAAAAATGATAACAGATACATGCTCAATAATCTTCATTCAAGAATATGCAATTATTAGTGAATAGGGTCTCTTGAGCTTGCCTCTAACCACACTGAGTGGAAGAGAATGTTGTGACCCTTTAAAGCTTGCTTGTACTCTACGCTTTCTACGACATTTATAGGACCAAATTATGAAGAAGAGTAGTAAGCATGCTACAACTAGTGTAACACCACCAATCCAAATATCTCTTTTGACCCTTTTTTTCTTTTTGGGCCACCTGGATTCAGGCAAAGGATAACTCTTGACTGCACTTGACTCAGTAGATGGTGGAGTGGTGATATTCTGCTGATCCGGTGGACTATCAAAAGGGATATCCCAGGGTGGACTGCCTTCTTTGTCAAACATGTTACCCCCAAACCTTTATGGAGCATAAATTTAGTCATATACAAGCAAGTGCTAGATAAGAGATGAATGAGCAAAGTTTCATCATGTTAGCTTACCACAGATTGTGTATGTACTGGAATTGTTTTGGAATAATACCACTAAAATGATTATCTTGTATGTTCCTGATATTGTATGGATTTGAATTTAGCATCAAGAAAACAAATTTACGCACGAAAGACTACAATAAAACTCACAGATCTGTTAGTTGAAGACTAGCTAGGAATATTACTGATCCTGTGAATTCATTATGCTGCAAGAACCTGTAAATTTATTCCAAAAATTAATTGAAACTAAAATCAACTGCAAATATCAATAGATATATAGTGCGGATACTAAACGATTGGTAGGCACACTGACAGTTTTGATAGGGCTTTGAGTGTTGCAAATGAACTTGGTAGGTCGCCAATAAATTCGTTGTAAGATAGATCCCTGTAAAAGCAGAGTTGATTTATTTTTAGTTGGTAAAAGATGTATCATATAGTGGAAGATGTCCTAGGCCACAAAAGTCAAGCATATATGCATATTGAGAAAAGAAGTTCTTGTCATACATATCTTTAAGAGATAATAGGCCGGTAAATACATTTCCAACAGGCCCTGTCAAGAAGTTGTGGCTCAAATTCCTGCAAAGAGAAAGATCATGACTGTTTGATTGCAAGCGAGGCAAGTTAAGAAGGGAGAGAGGAGAGAGGGGCGAGGGGGGTAACTTACATATGTCTAAGAGTTTTCATGGATGATAATGAGTATGGTATGTATTGGCTTAAATTGTTGCATGCCAGATTTCTGCATTTAAATGAAATTTAGTTTGACCATTGAGTACTTTTAAAAGCAGAATTACTTAGTTATCAATATCAAAAGAGTAATCTTACAAGTGTGTTAGATTCAAAGGCAGACTGTATGGAATTTCACCATAAATGTTGTTGTTGCTAAGATCCCTGGTATTAAAAGAACCACAATAGAAAGTAGGATGCTTATACAATAAAGTTCATATGAATTTGAAATTGCATGATAATAAAAACTTACAGTTGCTTCAAGTGATGAAGATTATTGAGCTCATAACCAAGGGTTCCACTAATGTTTAGACTGTTAAGTTTACTGTATATTAAGTAAAGTAGGTAAGTTCATAGTTAAAGATGAAAAAATGTACACTCCTATCTTTTCCAAACAAAGAATCATGTTTCTGAAATTACAAGCTTTGTAACTATTGATAAGTTTACAATGACATTATTGAAAATCATAAATCTTTGTGGTAAATCATATTTTACATAACTACACTAATATAGAAAAGAACACACATCTCTTTCGAATGGTTGGATCAACTATGGAAGAAATATATAAAATTACATTTGGATGACCGAAGAACCAACACAGTAGACTCCTGTCCATAATTCTTGACACGGATCACCACCACTTGACTTCCATCCCCTGAGCTGTGGTGGACTATTAAAAGATGTATACAGATCTTCAAGAGCTCTTACTGCCCAGATTACACATAACTATTACATACAGTACTGTGATAAGAATTAATTCAAAGGCTACCAAGCAGTTACTGTAATATGGTTTTGTGGCCTGTGGGTATGCATTACATATATGCACCAACATCATTCAAAATAACAGAAACCCTAGATTAAATCCACAATGAGCTACTTTCGTTGAATTCACAGAGATTTTTTATTGAAATTCATCATCATATTCCAAAATTCCATGGAATTAAGTGTGTTTTGGCAACATGAAAAATGCATTGAATCAGAAGAAGAATTCCAGACTCTAAAACCTCCATGCTTTCTAAGAACGATAAAACCTAAATTCAATCACCATGAAAGGCGCAGTAGTGCATATTAAGAAAATCAAAGTTCTGGTAATAACAGATTAACATCACCACGAGGATGAAGCTCGCAAACAATTCAACAAGCGTAATTTTCTTAGAATCAAGAACAAATACCATCGGAACTATCGGTGTGCGCAAAGCCTTGTCGAACCGGCAACACCAATAACGCAAATACACTGAAGAACACACATCCACAGCAAATCATCGTCGAAATTTACCTCATCAGACAAGTCAACCAAAGAACTCCTTATAAATCGCCTGAAATCACAAAAACTAACATGATTACACAGAACGAACTCCAGTTATAAGAATCAATCTTCGATCCTTCATCTTCACTTAACTACACTTGAAATTAACAAAAAAATTAACGAGAAAACAAGGAAAGCATCAATCAATCACTAGAAATAACATTTCACTCAAAACTTAAATCGATTGAAGAACTGAAGAAGCACTCACTGTTCTAACAGAAGTATAAACGTATGAACAGTTGAACACTAACTATATGCATCGAATGATTCTATAAAGGAGGTTAAGGTTATCGATATACCTTCGATGAAGCATGCTTCCTGTAAAATCGTCATTTTAGTGTGTGTGTGTGAGAGAGAGAGAGAGGGAGAGAGGTGCAATGGTGAGTTGCAGAGGACAAAAGGCGGTAAAGAAGAATACGGAGTGCCACGTCAGCAAACGAACAGTTTGTTTGTTGCGTTCGCGCTTCCTTTTGTGAGCATACTCAAGACATGTTGTAATTTGTGCATCGGTAGTTGTACACCATCCCTACATTTTTGGTACAGAGAGAAACAAGTTGAATCAAAGAAATTCTGAAAATGTTTGTTTTACCATCTTTTTCCTTTATAACGTCCATTAACTAACTTATTATTAAAAATGCCCTGATTTAAAGTAGAATCGTCCGAATCATAATTAGGGTTGTTCAAATTTTAAACAGGGTCGTTTGAACATAAATAGGATCGTTCGAACTTTAAATAGATTTGTTCGATGTATTGCAAATTCGATCGAACTTTTTTGTAAACTAATTTATTCAAACTTAAGATAGGTTCGGTTGAACGTAATATATGTTCGGCTGAACTTTAAACAGGTTCAATCGATTGTACTTTGGACATGAGGACAAATCATGTCTGTTAAATGAAAGCTTGGGTGGTTTTGTTTAAGAGACGAAGACGACTCTCTTGATTGTAGCGCACTCCACTCCATTTCCCACCTGTGTTTGGGCTCACAATCCCCTCTCCCCGGCCACTAGTTTTTTCACTTTTTGGATTTTTTTGGTTTATTTTTTATTTTTTTCTTTTGTGTTGTTTTATATATTTTGAAATTATTTTTTCTTTCATTTTATAATTATTTATTTTCTTTGTTACTAACTTCTTTATCAAGTTTGCCGGTTCAATGTTTAAGTCATGTTTACGTCTTAACGTACGAGTCATGATACCCTTTTCAATCTATGTTTTAGATCTTCTAAACTATCCACTGCAATTTTATACGTTTCTCCTTTTGTGTTTAACCACGTTAATGTCACCGTTATAATGAACATAATGAAGTCCGAAAACATGCCGCATCGCGCGAGTCTAATTTTGTAACATCTCGTATTGTGAATGGAAATAAAATATTTGAAATGTATATTTTAAATACTATATAACGAATAAGTTTTGAATGAAATTATTATTGAGGTGTATGACGTTTAAAGAGTGGTTATTAATATCACATTACACTTTAAGCTATAATAATAATAATAATAAAAATAATAATAATAAACTAATAATAATAACATACTAAGACTTAAATTGCAAGGATTTTGGTGATGTGATGCCACGTTTCAAAATATATATAATAATAATTTCTAAAGATAGATATCAATTTGAAACTTCATAAAGAAGGGTGTAGGTCGGCAAATTATAATATACACACATATATATTGTGTGGACTCATAACAAGAAGAAGAAAGTTTAAGGAGGATATCAAAACTAAGAAGAAAAAAAACCAAGAGGCAAGAAGAAAACAAAATTTTCTATTCTTTTGAGATCTGAAGCAAAACGGAAAAAGGGGTGATGATTGGAGACGGGTTCAACCATAGTAGATAACGGATTATTTTATTCATACGAGTTCCTAACACTGGGAAGTAAGTACACGAACCCGAAACTAAAATATGTTATACACATGTTTGATTACATGATATATGTGTGTTAAATTATTTTGAGTTCATATGATTTTGTGGAGACGAAACATGTTCAAAACATGTGATATATGAATATATAATATAAACACGCATGATTTTAGTAGAAATGATTGATGGGGTACGGGTTTAAATATACGATTAGGAGACTTTTAAGAGGATGTGTATTTAAATATATATGTGAGAATTTCGGATGTTGAAATCCCAAGAGGTTCAGGTGTTGAACTCCTCATATATAAAAAGGGGAGTAAAATATATGTAAGGATTTCGGGTATTGAAATCCCAAGGTGTTCGGGTGTTGAACTCCACATATATAAAAAAAGGAGTTAATAATCCTCACGGGTTAAAAATAAACCCATAAGTAATTCGGGTGTTGAATTTCAAAGAAGTAATGAGGATTAAATAAAAATGATTTTGGATGTTAAATCCCAATAAAAAAATATATTTTTGAAATAAAAAAGTGTACTTACTTAGCGAAAGCTAATAAAAATATTTTAAATGTTTTCAGGAAAGACACCCATAGATGGTTAAAGCTTCGTGGACGTAATTGGATGGATAAAAAACCTTACTCTTGTGTTTAAAAGTTGTAGAATAAAACTCGTTGTAAAACAACTATGTTTTTATTGTATTGTTTTTATATGTTATGAAATGATATGTTATAAATTGTGAAAGCATTTAAACAATAAAAAAATGGTGTGTTTAAAGTTTCTAGCTAACAATTAAAAGGTAAGGGATGATAATGGGGCAACGTGACCCCCTTCCATCCAACTAAGTTCGCCAATGTCACCAGAGATCGGTTGGACCTTGATTTTGAGGTACTAGAGCTTCTATCAAAATATGATGGCAAAAGATATTGGACAACTAAGTTGTTTTATGATTTAATTCATTAGAAAGTTAGACAAGTTTAAACCCTTGACAATTACAACGGCACTCATATATCTTTTTATCACGGTATTAATATTGTTGATATTAGTAATACTCATATATATAACTATCTTAATGTCTTATCGAACATAAGAAAGAATACGCCTTTACTAGGAATTGGTTGATGTTTCTCTCATCATTTTGTCTAAGCATTCTTTCCATGTCCGAAACAAATCAAAACCAAATTATCTTTAAGGCTAAACCTAATTCTCAAACAACTACAACAAAATCAAAACCTAAACCTATGTTTTTAATTTTTTTTTCTCTTTCTCCTCCGGCTTCTTCTACCACCCATCACCACACCTTCTTGATATCCGACAAACCACTACCATCAGCACTCCATTATTGCCTTAAGTATTGACTTTTGGTTATCAGCTTATCGCTCCATTGTCGTCCTAACCGTTGTCGTCCGTCACACCACCACCACCTTTTCTTTATTAAAATTCGCAAACATTAGCAACCCTTTGCTCAAAATCACGAACATTTCTTCATGTTTGAAGATCATCACCATCTCTTCCTGGACCAAAACCGCCACTTTTTCCTGGTTCGATAGTAAAAGCATTGGCTCGGTCGTGAAAACATTGGTTAGAACCCATATATGTTACAAATAGAAATAACACAACCCACACATGCAACATTTTATATTAAATACTAGCTTGAGTTTTTTATTTACAATGTATAATATTTTTCTTGTTTCCCTCTCTTTTATTCTTTACAAATCTCGTAACACACCATGTAGAGGTGTGCACATATAGGTTTTGTTTGATTTTAGCTTAAAACCATGGGAAAGAGAGAGGGGATGAATCAATCGACCCCGTAGTTTTTTCTTTATTTGTAACTTGTATTGATAGTTTTCGATTGAACCTATGTTTTTTAATATACTACTCATATGAAAAAATCTACATTACCTAAACCAATTTCTTAAAAATGTTTAACCCACTAAAAATCAAAGTAGTTGCTTGTTTATGTTAAGAAAAGTAAGCTCAGATATAATTACTAATAGGTATCGTTTGTATTAAATTTTTAAGCTCATTTATTTAACTAAAAACCCAGCTTATATTTCATTTGAAAAAACACCTTAAAACGATACTTGTATCTATTACGTTAAGAAATAATTTTCGAGAAAGTTTCAATTAATTACATAATGAATATTTTAAAGAGATGAAAACTCATAAAAAACTATAAAATGTAATATTTATTTCTTTAAATTTTCTAATGAAATTATATTTTTGCTAGCTGTCTTATTATGTTATTGTAATTTGTTTATGTGACATGACCCGACCCAAATAAAAAATTCTTACGACGAATTGAGATGTACATGGTCACGTGAGAACTAGAGAAATCAACCCCGGAGAAAAATTTTTCTTGGGTCCGCCCCTGCCCAAAATCAAATAAAATATATCGGTTTTAAAAACAGTCCGGTCTCGGTTTTTAATTCGGTTTTAATTTTTTCGATTTTCATTTCAGTTTCGCTTTATAACTTTGGTTTTCAGTTTTAGAAGTCATGTTTTTGTCCAAACCAAGGTTATTATAGTCTTGTTTATCATATATAAACACATATACATACCATAAATCGCTTAATACATACCATAGATCGCTTAATTACGTTCTATAACAACAAATTTCAAATCAAATAAAAGGGAAGTTGCCCAAAATATATTTAGCTGCTACTGAACAATATATGTTACTTTAATGGCCATGAACTTTTGAGATGAACTGGTAACGAGATTGAAAAATCAAAAAGATGAATCTAAAGATATTACATCTATATTTGTCGTAGAGTCATTTTATGATACAATTTTTGATCAATTTTAAGATGACTAGATGTATTTTTCATCATATCTCCTAATAATTACCAACCTAAAATAAAAATAAAAAAATAATATATAATCATATATAACTAAGTGCCTTGCAATGGCGCCGTATGTAACAGACAACATCATCATCACGATCATCACTCCTAAAATCCCTCCTCTCCATCATTGTTAATATTATGTATTATTGTATAGTCAATAGGTGTTAATAGCTTGCTTAATCTTCTCCTTATAATTAGCTTTGTAATCAAGTATATAATCATAGTCCAATCTCTCTAAAATTCAAGAGAAAATTCCTTAACTTTCATGGTATCAGCCTAGCTTAACATCGATCATCTCCTATTTTTTTTTTTCTTTTTCCTTCCCTGCCCACCATGTCAACCACTCCATCTTCCTCCTCCACCAACACCACCGTCACTAAACTTCCGATGGCCACCATACTCCACATGCTCACTCTCAAACTCTCTTCCACCAATTACCTCTATTGGCATAACCAAATCATACCCCTTCTTGCTAATCAAGAACTAATCGGTTACATCGATGGTTCTCTCCCTCCACCTCCAAAAACCATCACCATTGAATCCAAAGACCAACCGAATCCAGCCTACTCAGCCTGGTTCGTTAATGATCAGTAGGCCATTCTTATTCTGAATTTCTCCCTCATCAAAGAAGCGGTTGCTGAGATACTCGGTCTCTCAACCGCTCGTGACATCTGGACGGCCCTTAAGGCTGCTTACACCAACACATCTTTGGAACGGATGCATTTGCTCCGTGACAATCTTCGCCAATTGACCAAAGGATCCTCTACTGTTGCCGAATACAGTCGTAAATTCAAAGCCATATGTAGTCAACTCGCAGCGATTGGTCATCCTGTAAGCGATACAGACAAAACCCACTGGTTTCTTTGTGGTCTCGGCTCTACTTTTGAGAGCTGGTCCACCGCTATTCGAACCGCTCGGGACCCTCTTCCTTTCCGCGATTTGCTTACTAAAGCAGAAAGCTAAGAACAATTTCTCCTTACACTTCATTCGCCTACTCCTCCTTCTGTTGCCTTTGTCGCTCACTATCACAATCGTTCTTCCGGACCCTCAAACAATCGGCCCAAATCAGGATCCTCTGGATTCAGTTCTTATACCCGTGGGAACACTCAATCAAACTCAGCCAAAGGAACCCGTAGGCCACCCCATTGTCAGTTGTGTCGCACCAACGGACATTATGCAAACAAATGTTCGAAGCTCTCCTCCTTTATTGCATTCGCTTCAGGAAATGAAGGACTTGTGCGCGCCTTCCATGCTCAATGTCATGTTTCAAATGAGGACAGTCCCGATTGGATAGCCGACACCGGGGCTGATCTTCATATGACTGACGAAACCGGTAACCTAACCTCCTTTACTCCTTACACAGGAACCTCATCTGTTACTTTTGGTAATGGACATTCTTTACCAATAACTCATAAAGGACGTGTCACAATTAACAAACACGTTAAATTAAATGATGTTTTGGTGGTTCCTTCTTTAACTCGAAATCTCCTTTCCTTTAGCAAGTTAACAAATGATTATCCCGTTGATGTTCTATTCTCTAATTCGTTTTTTGTGATCTAGGACCGGAAAACAAGCCAACCTCTCGCTCAAGGTCGGTGTGAAAACGGTCTTTATATGCTTGGGGACAAGTATTTTGCATTTTTTGCTTCTCGTTCATCTAATAAAGCCTCCTTTGAATTATGGCACAATCGCTCGGGTCATGTTGCATTTGACATTATTTCTATTATGAAAAGACTTGGTCATTTGTCATTTACACCTATTTTACCTAAGCCTAATATATGTTCTCCATGTCAACTTGCTAAAGCTCACAAATTACCATTTGATACCAATGACAAACGTGCCTCTCACCCTCTAGATCTTGTCCATTGTGATCAATGGGGACCATCACCAATCATTAGCAAAGAAGGGTATAAATACTATGTTTTGTTTATGGATGATTATTCTAGATTTACATGGCTTTACCCTCTTAAAATCAAAACCGATTTTTATACGGTTCTTCCCACCTTTTTGCGTCTAGTTCAAACTCAACTTTCATGCAAAATCAAAGTTTTTCAAAGTGATGGCGGTACAGAATTTACAAATAAATTTGTGCAAAAAATCTTTGATGAAAATGGCACTTTTCACCGATTTTCATGTCCTTATACCGCCCCCCAAAATGGACGTGCCGAAAGAAAACACCGTCACATTGTAGAAACGGGTTTCGCCATGCTTTTTTACGCAAATGTTCCCATCTCTCATTGGGTCGATGCTTTCAGTTCGGCCACATACATCATCAATCGTTTGCCGACCAAGGTTCTACACCATAAATTACCTTTTGAAATGCTCTTCTCCATAACACCCAATTATACCAATTTTTGTGTCTTTGGGTGTTGTGTATATCCATACCTACGTGACTATGCACCTCATAAACTTGCACCACGTAGTATCCCTTGTATTTTTCTAGGCTATACCCCGCAATACAAAGGATACAAATGCTTTGATCCTGCATCATCACGCATGCATGTAACCCAACATGCTCGATTTGATGAAACTTGCTTCCCATTTGTACGTGACTCGTCCTACACCAACTTAGCCAATCTTTTTCTTTCCACATTCCATGAACCAACATCCATTTCTCCCACTAAATGCCACAACTCTAAACTACAACCTCCTCCATCATCATCATCTACATACATTCCTGTTTCGCCTTGCACCTTGTGCAAGGGCGATTCTTCTCATCATCCGCACCTATCTTCCACCACACCCGAAAATCACCCACCATCACCCACGACCCTACCTAATACCACTCATCCTTTCACCACAACAGACAATATCTCCGTAACAAACACCACCCCATCCAACATCAATCCATCCTCTTTTGCTTCCCAAACCAAACACTCGGCTCCATCACCTCAAGCCGAACCCTCGGCTCAATCTTCTCCCACACCTTCTCACCCTATGGTAACCCGTTCCAAAGTTGGAACCTTCAGACCAATCCAAAACACACATCTTATCTTGCCAATGTCATGCATTCTTGCTTACATGCGGCCCTCCTCACAAATACAATTCCAAAAGGCTTCAAAAGTGCATCGAAACATCCACATTGGATGATTGCTATGCAAGATGAACTTAAATCTCTCCATCAAAATCAGACGTGGACTCTTGTGCCACGCCCTTCCTCCACAACGTTGTTCGTTCCAAGTGGGTATTTAGAACTAAGTACCATTCCCATGGTTCTCTTGATTGGCACAAAGTAAGACTTGTTGCTTAAGGCTTTACTCAAATTCCTGATCTTGATTTCAATCATACATTTAGTCCCGTAGTGAAAGCATCTACTATTTGCATTGTTCTCACCCTAGCGATTATCAACAATTGGTCCTTACACCAACTCGATATGAACAATGCCTTTCTCAACGGGCAACCTTTTGAAACCGTATATATGGAGCAACCTCCCGAGTTTGTGGATCCTAAACTTCCCCACCATGTTTGCAAACTTAACAAGGCACTCTATGGCCTTAAACAAGCTCCACAAGCATGGTTTCGACTCCTTAGCTCTTTTCTCATATCTTATGGTTTCAAATGTAGTCGGGCCGATTCTTCACTCTTCATCTATCACAACGGCGATTCCATCATGTACCTTCTTGTGTACGTAGACAACCTAATCCTTACAGGAGACAAAAAATACCTAATCAAAACCTTCACTACTCGTCTACATCAAGAATTCACCATCAAAAACTTGGGCTCTCTTAATTACCTTCTTGGCCTTGAAGTTGTTCATGACACCAAAGGTCTTTTCCTCACACAAACTAAATATGCCAATGACATCCTCACTCGCGCCGGGCTAACTGATGCCAAACCTGTCCCCACTCCCCTCTCCACATCCGATACATTCACCAAAGATGGAACCTCCTATACCGATCCCACTCACTATCGCTCCATTATTGGTGCGCTTCAATACTTAACCATCACTCGACCTGATTTATCTTATGCGGTAAATCAAGCCTGTCAACACTTACATTCTCCCACCAAAAAACATTTCCAACTGGTTAAGCGGATACTACGTTATGTCAAGGGAACTATCTCTCATGGTTTACTATTTACACGTCCCACGACGCCTTCCATCTTAGGCTACTCGGATGCGGATTAGGCATGATGTATTGAACAAGAAGATCAACTTATGGCTACTCAATTTTCTTAGGCGGTAACTTGGTTTCCTGGAGTGCCAAGAAACTCCTAACAGTAGCACGATCAAGCTGTGAATCCGAGTACAGGGCAATGGCAAATGCGGCAGCTGAAATCGTTTGGATTACCCACCTTTTGCAGGAACTTCATGCTCTACCACCTACTTGGCTAACACTTTTATGCGACAACAAGAGTGCATTATTCATGAGTCAAAATCCAATTTCTTACAAACGTGTGAAGCACATCGACTTAGATTATCACTTTGTGAGAGAATTGGTTATGTCTAGAAAATTACACACCAAGTTTGTTCCTACCAAGCTTCAACTTGCGAACATTTTTACAAAAATTTTGCCACGACCTCTCTTTGAGCATTTTCGAGACTTACTACGTGTTCAACCACCACCGTTTCGCTTGCAGGGGATAACAGACAACATCATCATCACGATCATCACTCCTAAAATCTGTTCTCTCCATCATCATGAATATTATGTATTATTGTATAGTCAACAGGTGTTAATAGCTTGCTTAATCTTCTCCTTATAATTAGCTTTGTAATCAAGTATATAATCATAGTCCAATCTCTCTAAAATTCAAGAGAGAATTCTTTGACTTTCAGTATGCAACATGACAAAGTATAGACTACAATTCTTCCAACTCGTTTTCAAACTAAATTATCATTTTTAAATAACATATACATCGAAACATAAACCAACTCAAAGTATATATAAAAATCAGCAAGAAAGTGTTATATTTAACCCGATCCGTGTCCGAACAAAATTTATGTCAAAACGCAGACAAACTCGAATTTAGACCGACACGTACATAAAAGTAAGGATGTAAAAAATTTGTTTTTTAATTAAAAATGTACAAAAGACAAACCTAAAGCTCTAGAAAATAAAGAGATTTAAAGTTATTTTCTTATAAATTTTAATAAAAAGATAAGCTTAAAAGTATCAATTCAATTTAAATTTAAAATTAAGAATATAGTTAATGATTTTGGTCTTCGGTCTTTCTTTAATATTATTTGGTCGGTTTTGGAATCTTCCTCCGATCCCGCGTAAAGTATTAAAAAGTTTGATCTTCGTCAACCTTAACAGCAACAGATCTCCACCAACCCATCTGCTCTGACTTCATTTTCTTCTAAATTTGATCAAAGGTATGTTCATATGGTTTTCGATTTTCAATTTCTCAGTTTATTCGCTTCACAGTTGTTAATTTGCTTTGATTCCCCCAATTCCTTTCAAGAATTCATTCGGTCTTAAATCTTCTGCATATTCTCATGAATCTAAACCCTCGATATTGTTGTAGCATCTTGATTAAATTGTTTGTGAATTAGTTCAAAAATCTTATCAAGGATTTAAATAGTTCTCCCATGAGTATATGTGCAAGCACATCATTCGATTAATATTCATGCATTCATGTGATTCTAGGGTTTCTATCGACTGTGATTGTTACAAAATTTAAAATTAATTTTCTCAGCTATGACTCATTATCTAGATTTAAAATGTAGCAACCCTTAGTATTAGTTATTCAGTGGGTGTAGTGCGAATTCTGAAAACTTTTGATTGTTAAAAGTCTTACTTTTTTCTGTTGAGACAGAATCAAGATGACAAACAGACATCCTCCTGATGATTTCTCCCTCGAGGAGACAAAAATCATAGGGGATAAGCTCACTAGCACGAATGACCTTGCTGAAAAAATGCAATATTTATACGTCCGTGTGGTGAACGCAATAGATTTACCGGCTAAGTATGGCACTTGTGACCCTTATGCTGAGGTTAGGCTGGGAAACTATAAGGGAACGACTCGTCATATTGAGAATGAATCAAACCCTGAGTGGAACCAAGTGTTTGCTTTCTCTAAAGACAGTACTAAGTCGAATATGCTTGAGGTCAATGTGATGGATAAAGATATTATAAAAGATGATTTCATGGGTCGAGTGGTGTTTGATCTTACTACGACTCCAAAGAGGGTACCATCAGACAGTCCTCTGGTTCCTGAATGGTATGGGATGGAAGATAGGACAGGGATGAAGGTGAAAGGAGAGATAATGGTAGCTATGTGGTGGGGTAGTCAAGCTGATGAAAGCATGGCATAATAATGGTGCGTAATTATATCTTGTGTTGTGTGTTGTTATTTGTTAAATTTTACATTGACTATTGGGAATAAAATTGTTGAATTATTTAATTTTATGCTTTGTTTTAATTGAATTTAATAAAGAAGTAGTAATGGAGAACTAGTAAGTAGGGTAGTTTGGAATCTCCTAGTCTTCCTTTATTTGTGGTTAGTATTTGTGAACGTTGGAGGGTGTTCCACATTTCTATTTATGTTATTGTTTTCTGTTTCTATTGGATTAATCTCAAGAAAAGCTCGAAGCAATTTTATGAGCATACCCTTGTGTTTCTGCATTTTGCTTTCGCTTTGCTGCTGTGTTTATTTTGATTTTCAGTCAACAAGTGGTATCAGAGCCACGTTGAAGATGTCCGATCTACAGCTAATTGGAGGGGTGAAGAAGCTGAATAGTCAGAACTACAAAGTATGGTCGACATGTCTAACTTCATATCTGCAGGTACAAGTGTTGGAAATGGTCTGCCCAAGACACATATTGAATTGATGTGGCTAGTACGTTATGATTCAAGTCGGGTCATACCCAATAACAAGCTAGACAAACACCTACAATATTTATTTTATGATATGATCATATAAATAAATATTAACACTTAGAGTATTTAGAAATTGGGTTTCTAAATATTTGCACTTGTGTTGTAAATAAATTATAAGGATAATTTATTTTAGAGAGAGCTTTCTATATATTGTTATTCAAATGGTTGAAAACAATATAGTCTTTTGTCCGCATTTCTTAATTACTCATCCGCATTTACTAATGCGGATGTGTCCTTGAGGAAATGCGGAGGAAGATTACTCATCCGCATTTACTAATGCGGATGAAGGTTCCTCATCCGTATTTACTAATGCGGATGTGCATTTGTGGAAATGCTGATGGAAACTGTTCGTTCGCATTTACTAATGCGGATGTGCATTTGTGAAAATACTGATGGAAACTCTTCGTCCACATTTACTAATGCCGATGAGCATTTGAGGAAATGCTGATGAAACTACTTATCCACATTTACAAATACGGATGGAATTTCTTCATCCGCATTTACATATGCGGAAGAAGAACATTCATCCGCATCTACTAATGCGGGTGAATGTTTAAGAAATGCGGATGGGATAAGAGGCTGGGCCCCGCCCACTTTTCTCTCTCCTCGTTTGAAATTTCAGTTTCACAGAACATGCAATATATGATTGCAATCAACCACTCTCTCTGATAACTTACGAGACACTCAAAAGTGCACCTCTGGATCTTCCGGGTTTTATCTCGATCGGCCGAGAGCAAAAGAAGAACTAAGGTTCGTTCAAGTGTGAAAATCCTAGCAACCGGGTGTTTGTTGGAGGCTTGAGGGTAGACTAGCTTGAGGCGTCCTTCTTTGGAAGCTGCCATTCATCGATTATCTTCCTCAAACCCATATGAGAGGTAGTCTTCTAAACACCCTATGGTTGTTTGTAAGCATGGTTTTCATTTATCGATCCATTACAGGTTTTAATAGATATATAAAATGGTTTATATATATTAACTGTAACAAGTTTTTAATCCTTATTCTGCTACGTTTTTCATTTTATATGGATAAAATGACTCTGATAAACTTGTTCAAAACCCAACAATGGCATCAAGAGCCGGTTATATGGATACATGCTTCATCTGGACTGAATTCTAGGTTTCTTGCTGTTGATTCACCAACAAACCGAGTGTTTTGGTCAAATGTTTCCCCTGATTTTTCAAGATTCTACTTTACATGCATACTGTAATCTTGAAAAATTTAATTATTTGGATGATTTAGTTGTTTGGACAAGAGCCATGATATTCGGTTTGTTTACACTTAACCGAAAATCAGTGGTTCAAGGGGAAGCTCTTGGGTTTTTGCTTATATACTTGGATATGTATTTTAATGTTCATAACCTAGCCGAGACCTTGTGTTTGGATGTGTTGTGATTTATATTTAATTGTTCAAAAGGGTTGTAATAATTAAATGTATTTGTTCTTTCTTTTGGGTATGTAATTTATTTATTTTTCATTTGGTATGTAAACTAAATAGGTTAGTTGCATTTTACTTTTACTAGAAAAAAATGTATTTGGGATATATTTTGTAAAAGAATATGCAACAAGGCTGTTTTTCGGTTTGGGCCAATTTTGAGCCCAAAGGGCTTTATAGCTCTTAATGGGATTTAAGCCCAATAACCGAAAACATATTTTGAAGGCCCAAAGGAGTTTGGTGCAGAAATTTAAGCCCATTTGGAAGCCCAAATCGAATGGAAGAATCACAACACAAAGTGAACGCTTGAAGCATTTGGATGCGGGATCAAGAGGGAGCTCACCGACATAAGTGTTGTGTCAATTTTACCCTTAGGAAAGACCTAATTAACTCACTTGTTTCGGTCAACAAGTGATGTTAAATTAGTTAGCTATGGTTATGAACTTGTTGTTGTATGTGATGCTTGTGTGGTTGATTTAATTTTATTGTTTATGTAATATTTGGATATGCACTGTTAAACAATTTAAAATCAACAACAAGCTTTAAACGGTTCTTTTGGTAACATTAACATGGGTAATTAAAATGGTTTTATCAAGGGTTAATGTTTTCTTAATAAAATTGGGTTTTATTAAAAAAGCCTTGAAAGTTGGTTTCACTAATGTACCACGCATTTGAATGCATGCAAATGTAAGATACAAAATGTTTTCAAAACTAGAATTAATAGAAACAAAAATCCCTTTTAAACAAGTTTAACACCATTCTTTTATATAACACTCAAATCACTTGGGAACTCTTTGTGGGATAAATGTCACCTAACCACATTTAGGGAACTTGTGTGTTTGAGGTGGGGTTAACATATTTGTGGGATGAAGGTCACCTAACCACTTGTATGTGTAAACTCACACGTGTGTGTAAGTAGGACGACTTGAGTTGGAAACCATGTGAATAGGGTCACCAAAGCATGGCGTACAATGGTGTTGATGGGATTAAACATGCCGTCTAAACATAAAGATGTTTAACCGATCCCATAAAACTAGAAGTTTTAAAGGGTTGCAATTGTCAAATGTTGACTATCTTGTTAATTTAAATAATGGGATAAAGGTCACCTAACCAATATTTAAATGTAACATTGGATTCTAGATTTTAATTATTAATTGTCTATGAGACATGAAAGGGTATTAATAATTAAAATTTTATTTTTGTAAATACTAAAATTGAACTTTGTTAAAATTGTAGAAATTGCCGCAAACAACAACGCTACCTCCTCGACCGTCCATAACCTGTCACTAAGAACTATCCTGGAAAAGGATCGTCTCAACCACAATAATTTTATGGATTGGTTTTGAAACTTGAGAATTGTTCTCAAGCAAGAAAAGAAATCATATGTGTTGGACGATCATATTCCTGATGAATCCAACCTTGATAATGATGATGCTTACAACGATTGGGTTAAGCACACTGAGGATTCAGTGCAAGTTTCCTGCCTCATGTTAGGAACCATGATTCCCGAGCTTCAAAAGGATTTTGAACATCATGGGGCATACGACATGATTATCCAGTTGAAGGAAATGTTCCTTCAACAAGCGAGGGTAGAACGCTTCGAAACGGTTTGAGCGCTTCATGCATGTCGAATGGAAGAAACCCAATCGGTGTCATCTTATGTGATGAAGATGAAAAGCCACATTGATCACCTTGAAAGGTTGAATTGTCCCTTCTCAAAAGAGTTGGCCATGTATTTGATCCTCAATGGTCTAACCAAGAAGTTTGAGACGTTTATCATGAATTATAACATAAATGGATGGGACAAGAGCATTGGGGAACTTCATGCAATGCTCAAAACAGCCAAAGCAGGGATGGGTAAAAGGGTTTTACCGGTTCTCACGATCAATGAGGGTGGCAACAAGAAAAGGCATCACCCCGAACCCAAGGCAAATGTTGCCAAAGGCAAGGGATACGTCAAAGGGAAGGGTAAGGGAAAGGCTAAAGCGGGACCACCAAAACCGAAGCTTAAGAAGCCAAAGGTTACGGAGAACGATCCATGCTTTGAGTGTGGTGAGATAGGACATTGGAAGAGGAATTGTCCAACCTATCTCAAAGAGTTGAGAAACAAGAGGGATGCTGGGCAAACCTCAGGTACAACTTTCATGATCCATATTGAACTTAATGTTATTTCTTCAAACACATGGGTATTGGATACCGGATGTGAAACTCATATTTGAAATTCGTTGCAGGGGTTCAAAAGAAATATACATTTTAAGAAGGGAGATACTGGTCTCTACATGGACAACGGAGCAAAAGTTGATGTCGAAGCCCAGGGAGACTATATCTTGAAGCTTCCAAGTAGTTTGGAAGTTATTTTGAAGAATATTTTGTATGCTCCTAGTTTGACTAGGAATATAACTTATGTTTCCCTTCTAAAACAATATGGTTATGTTATGAAATTTGCCAACGATGGTATTTGCGTTTATATGGATGATATGCTTTATTTTAAGGCTATGCCTTCTAATGATATTTATGAATTGGTTCATGATGACACATCCTTTAATAACTTGTTATACCAATCAAGCACCAAGAAACTTAAAATGAGTTTAAGTAATTCATATCTTTGGCATTGTCGTCTAGGTCACATAAACAAGAATCGCATTCAAACACTTCAAAAGAATGGTCTTTTGGAAGCAAATGAAGAGGGTTCATTTGATAAGTGTGAATCTTGTTTACAAGGAAAGATGACGAAGGAACCCTTTAGTGGCACTAGCGAAAGGGCAAAAGATTTATTAGGAATCATACATTCGGATGTATGTCGTCCTTTTAAAGCAATTGCAGGACCGGGTAAGGGTACTTAACACTTAGTTTCACACTGAGTAGAGATCTTAGATCACTTAACAATTCAAATAGGAAACTGGTAACTTAAAACAGATGATACTAAGAACACAAGTAAATTAAAGAGACAGAACTAAGAACAACACAAAAACACAAGATTGGTTTTCAAGGATGTTGTATATTGATCTCAAGTTCTTTTACAAGTGTTACAAAGCATTAAGAAATTACAAGGACCTGAGACACTTTTATACTACAACCTACAATTGTTACTTACATGTAAAGACAGTTGGGATTTGACTTATCTAGACAACAAGATCAATCTAAAGTCAAAAGGCAGATTGCCTTTTGACTAGTGACTATGACATGCCATAGCTCACTAACTTTTCCTAATACAAAAAGTCTACAGGAACAAGTAAGGTAAGTTACAGACAAAGACCATTCCTACTTTTTGATAAAGCATGAAAGTTTCACCAACTTATGTAAAGTAGGTGAACCACCAGAGCAGGCAGCGGAAAGTGTGTCAGCTTTATCAAAAGTTGATTCAAAGAAAGCATATTTTCTCTGTCCTCTGAAGAAATTAGTCTTCACAGCTTCGGAAGACTTTGTCTCTAAAGCTTCGGAAGATTTCATCTTTGGCTTCGGAAGATGATGGTCTTTGGCTTCGGAAGATTTCACACTTAGAATATTTTTCTGTTTGAGGGTGAAACTTCCGAAGTAACTCCTTTTGAACTATTAACTTCGAAAGATCTTACACTTAGACATATTTGAGAGTGTAAGACTTCCAAAGCTAGTTCATCTTTGTTCCTTAGTGCATGCATGGAAGACTTGGTTGTTCTGGCTTGTTGGTTGCATCAGCCTCATAATCTTCAAATGATCTACAAACTCCCCCTAGGCTGATGCTACCAAAACGGAGAAGTTCTTCAGATTTTGATAGTCCATATTAGGATCCTCAGCATACCTTTCTTCATCATTAGGTCTGGATCCTTCAGACTAACATAGAACCTTCTCATGTCAAAGAGATCATGCAGAGGAAGATTGAGCATGTCTTTTGACATACCATCTGTCTTGATCTTCATCGTAAGACCATGACATAATTTGTCTTCCAACAGCAAGAGGCTCTACTATGATTGGAGTTTGTTGAGAGACCTCTTCATGCACTCCCTCAGGATGCTCTGACTCATCCTAAGGTTGGGAGGTGGATGCCTTTCTTCTCTTCTTCTTTGAGGATGATCTTCTGGCCATCCTTTTTCTTCTCCCTGATGCTTTTAACTGAGGGGACTGGTCTTGAGTACCAGGTTGTTCAGTTGAGTCCCTCTCACTTGGGATCTCCTCTCTCACAGGTTCAGAAGGAGAGAGAGGAAGACCTTGCTATGGATCAGAAGATGAAGTTGACTGAGATGCAGCTCCAGGTTCAGGTTGTGTTGTCTCAGTGGGTTCAACCTTCACCTCAACTTCAGGTTGAGCTGGACTTGGTGGAGAATGCAAGTCCACCAGCTCTCCCTTCTTTATCTTCTGCTTGATTACCCTGATATGCTCATCCATTGTGGATGGAGACATAGGGCCAAGCCTTCTTCCGGAGAATCCATACAGCTTCAAGAAGCTCATCATCCTTGACTTTGCAGCTTCTTCCCTTAATCTTTTCTTTTCAGCTTGTTTTTCTCTTTTAGCTTTTTCTTCCATCTGCTTATTGTATTCAAACAATATGTACTCAGATGGTAAGGGAAGAAGTGCATCTGCCTGATAGAGACATGTGGCACTAAGGTAGCTGATCATCTTTAGTCTTTCTTCTTCAGTTGCTACATGAGGTTGTTCAGTGGCCACAGTCTCTGGCTCAGGACTTTCTTGAACTGGGGAGAGGACACTAATGTTCTTGTAGAGTCTTTTCAGCCTCATTTCTTCCTTGTGCTTATGGAGCAATGCTACATCCTCAGCTTCCTTCCTCTCCTTTGACAACTCTGTGTCAGCCAGTTCATTCAACTCATCTAAGGGGAGAGAGATGAGTTCATCAACATTATAGTTTCTGGTTCCCAGGTAGTTTAGCCTGGCTGCCCTTAACTCATCTTCCTGAGTGTTTAGCCTGGGGGCAGCCCTGATTGCAGCTTCCATAAACCCTGGGGAACCACTTGAACTCTCTCCCATCAGCTTCCTCTTCCTCTCTCTCTTCTCCTTCTCAATCTCCTCAGGAGTCAGTTTCCTTTTGCCTTTGTCAACCACAGGCTTTGGTGACTCAGGCTGGAGAGAGCTTTGGCCTTCATTGCTTGGTTCAGCCGTCAAGCTCTGGCCAGAGAGAGGTTGTGAAACACCATCACCAGCTGGTGTTTCACTGAGGATAATGGGTGCAGAGGGAGATCCTGTCTCAAGGTTCATAGGTTCAACCTCTGGGCCTTCAGTCAAGGTTTTCCCTTCGAAGCTAATCTCCGGGTTTACCTCAACATCCAATTGACTAAATATCTCACCTGCTAGCCTCTGTCTATATAATTTTGATCTCAATTTAAACTCCTCTAGCACCCTGTCTTGGATTCTTTCTGCCAATCTTGTTGCTTGTCTGTTATTGCTTGGGTTGACAAGTGGCAGATCTACCAAGTTGATGCTCTTATAGAAACTCAGGTGTGAAATGTTGAGAACTTCTAGTTGACCCTGAGCTCTAGAGATCACAAGAGCTCTCCTATTACTGTCATACCCCCAACCCCAGATTGGGTTCTCAGAAGGGGCAGACATTGCTCTTGGTATTCCCTCCTCAAATAGTTATTGAATGAGCAAATGTAGATCACTGTCTAGAGTAGGTTTCTGAATATGAACATCTGTAAGAGAGGATGGTGATTCCTCTATGTCTATACTCTGGGAAGAACTCCCAGGTTCTGTGATTGTCAGAATTTCCTCCCCCTTTTTGGTAGCATCACCCTCTTGCATAGGTGAGCTGGGAGATCGATCCATGACATCCACAGGTTCTTATGGACCTGGATGAGTTGTCCTCATGGGTCTCTCTTCTATCTTGCCCTTGAGATCAATTATCTCAAGTTGCTGGTCATTGACCCTCTTCTGTAAGATAGTCACCTGAGATTCTAGGTGAGCTATTTTTGAAACAAAATAGGTGCAAAGATGTGACAATTTGTGCACCTTTTGTTGCAGACTCCCCTCATCTTCAGATGAAGAATCATTGGGGGATGAGAGAATTGGACCTAAGTCTTCTTCCTCACCACCAACATGGGTTTCTTGGCTGCTGGATTTCCTCTGCCCAATGACAACTTCTAGAGAAGTGTCAAGAGGCTGAGTTGCCATGGTTGAGGTCTTAGTTATGTAATCACTTTCTAAAGTGAGAGCCTCTTCCATATGGATCTCTTGAACAGATTCAGAAGGATCCACCTCAGTAGGGGGTTGCTGATGTGGGCTAGAGATGGGGGAGGCAGGAGTACTCATCTCTCCTTGAGTGTGGGAAGAGAGGAGAGACTCATGGTACTCACTGAAGCCCAAATTTTCATCAGAATAGAAGTCAAGGCTGGGAATAGGGCGGTTTAGATCAAGAGGTTGGGGATGGTAGCTTTCCCTAGAAGGTTGATCACTAGAGTATGGAGACTCAGAGTGATGGCTTAAGGCTGTTTGTGGGGTTGTGAGCTCATCAGGCTTAGCATGAGGAACCTCAGCACTGAGTGGTGGAAATTTAGGAGTGGTCTGCTCCTCAGGGGAAGTGGGAGCTCGAGATTTCACTTCCTCCTGTATGGGTTCTGATATGGGGGCCTGCACATGCTCAGTAGCAAATGCAGGGGTTTGTTAGGATTTTCTTTTGTAGGTGATGGTGATGGTGATGGTAGGCTGTGTTTGAGGTGGGTGAGAGGTAGAGGGTGTTGGTTCAACACTAGCTGGTGCTGCTCGGTTTTCACCCTGAGCAATGAGCTCAAACATTTTTGAGACAAGGGCTGTTTCTACCCCAGAGAAGCCAACAGTTGGCTTCTTCAAGATTTTGAAGATGCCAGGCCTCATTTGTCCTATTTTAAGAATATTACCTGTTCCCCTCAACTATGGTCCCAATTCACAGTTGAGAATGTGTTGAACATACCTAGGGAACATGTAATACTCTAAGGAGTCCAAGTTTGCAAGTAAATTAGTATATACAAACTGAGAGTACCTGAACTTGACCCCTTGTACCATCCCATGGACTATAAAGGAGAGGTCTTCTGGAACTTGATCCCATCCTCCATGCTTGTTAGAAAGGCTGTGAATGACGACATGGAGGATGTATTTCCATTGAGATGAGACCTTCCCCTTCCTGAAGGTTTTGACTGAGAAGTCACTTCATAGCCCATCTGCTGAAAGGAGTGGTTGACAGTAGATTTGGGAAAGGACAGCTCACCTGCTTCATCATCCAGCTGCAAATGGGTGTTTATGATGGCCGGAGTGATGAAAACTGTCCTCCCCTGCACTATAGCAGATAGTGCCTTCTCCCCGTCCATGGTGACCTCTTGACAGGTCCTCCAGAACTCAAGCCACTGATCCTCATAGAGAGGAGGATCAATTGTAAAGGAGGTGAAGTAGTGAGACGAAGAAAGGAACCTACACACATATGAGAAGCTTGGATCCTTCTCAGAGTGTAACAGGGCAACCTGATTGTGTTGCCTGTGTAGGTGCATGAAAAAATCAGGGTCGTTGCGACGATCAATGTTGGCCATTTAAGGAAGCTTTACAGTGAAGAAAGGAAGAAGAAGATGAAATTTTGTGGGTAAATTTAGGGTAAGAATCAGTGAGAGTAGAAAGACGAAATAGAATCGTTTGGAAGATATATGTTGTGGATTTGAGACAAAGTTATGACAAAAAGATAAACTTTGAAATCCGTAAGTGGGTCCTACTTTTGAAAAAGTGCTCCTAAAAAGTTAGTTTTCTTGGAAGTTGTAAAACTTCCGAAGACAATTTTGGCTTCGGAAGCTTTGTAGCAAAGCTTTCGAAGGCAATTTTTTGCTTCGGAAGATATTTCAAAGAATTTTGAAAATTTGGCTTCAGAAGAAGTGAATAAGTCTTCCGAGACTTAGTTGCTTTCAGAAGATATTTGTTCTTTGAATGCATTTAAGTGCTTATATACAAATTTAAGCTTCGGAAGATACTCCAAGAATTTCTTCCGAAGGTAAATCTTAGATAAGCTGTTAAATGATTTAAAGACATAAATTTCTTCCAAAGGCAAATTGAGTTCTTCCGAAGGTAAATTTTCACAAATCAAAGGAATATCATTTAAAAGTTAGTTTTCTTCCAAAGAGAACTGGGCTTATGAGGTGATCTATTAGACAACTTAGGACTCACAATTTTATGAAATAATGTTGATTAAGTTATCAAAGAAAATCTATTCAAAGTTAATTATCCCAATAGCTGATACAAGATATTTAAATATTTGTTCATCAAATGCCTTTGTGAACAGATCAGCATATTGCTCATTTGTGTTAACTTTGATTAGTTTGATCAATCCCTTTTCAAATTTATCCCTAATCAGATGATACCTGATGTTGATGTGTTTGGTCCTTGAGTGCTGCACAGGATTCTCTGTAATAGAGATGACACTGTTGTTGTCTATGTGGATGGGAGTCTTCTTGAAGTTGAACCCATAGTCTAGCATCTGATTCTGAATCCAAAGTACTTGAGCATAGCAGCTTGCAGCAGCAATGTATTCAGCTTCAGCAGTTGATGCAGACACACAGGATTGCTTCTTGCATTGCCAAGAGACTATCCTTCCACCAAGGAATTGACATCCCCCAGATGTGGACTTTGCAATCATGTTGCAGCCACCATAATCACTATCTGTATAAGCATACAAATTAAAATCTGAATTCTTTGGATACCAAAGGCCTAGATTTGGAGCATCTTTGAGGTATCTGAGTATCCTTTTAACAGTGATTAGGTGTGATATCTTAGGATTGGCTTGATATCTTTCACATATACATGTGGCAAACATAATATCAGGCCTGCTAGCAGTAAGGTAAATAAGTGACCCAACCATAGCCCTGTAGAGATGTTCATCAACACACTCCCCCTCAAGATCAGGACCAAGGGAGTAGTTTCTGGCTATGGGTGTCTTTGCAACCTTACAGTCAGTCATCTTGAATCTTGTAAGTATGTCATGTACATACTTTGACTGACTAATGAAGATGTCATCTTCAACCTGCTTCACTTGAATTCCTAGAAAGAAACTGAGTTCCCCCATGGCACTCATTTCAAATCTATTCTTCATCAGCATCTCAAAGTCTTTGCAGAGCTTTGGATTAGTTGAACCAAAGATGATGTCATCTACATATATTTGAACTAGCAGTGTGCCATTCCCTGTTTCTTTGATGAAAAGAGTCCCATCAATAGTACCTCTTTTGTATCCATGATGACAGAGGTATGTTGATAGTGTCTCATACCATTTTCTTGGAGCTTGATGCAGTCCATATAGAACTTTATCAAGCTCGCAGACATAATCAGGATGATCTGGGTCTGCAAAGCCAGGTGGTTGTTTGATATAAACTTCTTCATCAATCACCCCATAGAGAAAAGCATATTTCACATCAAGCTGGTAGACCTTGAAATCCTTGGATGCAGCATAAGCCAGGAATATTCTTACAGCTTCAAGTCTTGCAACTGGAGCAAAGACATCAGTGTAATCAATCCCTTCTTCTTGAGTGTATCCTTGGACAACCAGCCTAGCCTTGTTCTTGATGATAATCCCTCTATCATCCTTCTTGTTCCTGAATAACCATTTGGTACCTATGACAGTCTTCCCTTGAGGAAGAGGGCATAAGTTCCACACCTTCTGTCTTTTGATTTGAAGCAGTTCATCTTGCATAGCTTCAATCTAGCTTCCATCCTTCAAAGCCTCATCAACTTTCTTTGGCTCTATCTGGGATAAAAATAAGAATGTAGACAAATATGGTTGTCATGAGTTTGTCCTCTTGTTCTTACCCCTGAGTCAACATTTCCAATGATGTTTGGGGTGGGATGTGACTTGTGGATTCGAAGTTGAGGGATCACAGCAAGTTAGTTGGACAGATCTAAATTAGAGAAATTCTGATCTGGCAATGAGGTGTCTCCCACCAAATCAGCACACTTATCAAGAGAAACTTGATCCAATGAGTGTGTGACATCATTCATGTTGTCTTCAATAGAGTGGTTATCAGCATCAAAAAATTCTTGATCACTGTCACCACCTCTAGTTCCTACTGCATTAGAAGTTCCTTCTCCTGAATTCTGAGCCTCTGGGTTGGAATTTGAAGGCAATTCAGTTGAATAAATAGTATTTGTCATGCTTGTGCTGATAGGAGCCTCAGTTACAGGGTTAATCACCACTGGAGCTGAAGTAGTCTTCTTGGTTAGTCTTCTCAGCTCAAATCTTGGATCAGAATCTTCTATTGATCTGTTATCTGTAGATCCTGAAACATTCTCACAGACTTGTTAAAACAGTTGGTAACTAAATCAATATCAAACAGCCAATCCGGACCAGAACCTTTCACACAGGGTATGTGTTCATTGAAAGTCACATTGGCTGACTCCTCAATGATTCTAGTTATGAGATTGTTACTCTATAAGCCTTAGCTTGAGAAGAGTATCCAACAAAGTGTCCATCATCTGATTTCTCAGCAAACTTGGCTATTTAATCTTTGGTATTCAAGATGGTGCAAGGACATCCAAATGTTTCGAGAAAACCAATGAATGGTCTCCTTTTATGCCATAGTTCATAAGGAGTCTTACCATGTATCTTAACCACTAAAACTCTGTTCTGCACGTAGCAGGCTGTGTTGACAACCTCTGCCCAGAAGGTGATAGGCAGTTTAGAGTCAGATAACATGGTTCTAGCAGCTTCAATAAATGTCCTGTTTCTCCTCTCAGCAACACCATTTTGCTGAGGAGTCCTGGGAGCACTATATTGTCTTGAAATACCTTTTTCATCACAAAATATATCCAGGATTTGATTTTTAAATTCAGTTCCTTGATTACATCTTATAGTCTTGACCTTGTGATCAGATTGATTCTCAATTTTCAGAATGAAGTTTTTTAATATTTCAGGGGTTTCATCCTTAGTTCTAAGGAAAAACACCCAAGTGAATCTTGTGAAATCATCTGTGATCACTAAACAGTAAGAGGTCCTTCCTAGACTCATTACACTGGTAGGGCCAAACAGATCCATATGTAACAAGTGTAAGGGAGTAGTGATAGAGTTCATTTCCTTTGGCTTGTGAGACACTTTGTGTTGCTTCCCTTTCAGGCATGCAACACAGTGGTCATCACTTATAAACTCTTTCTTTGGCATTCCAGTTACCAAATCATTCTTAATCAATTTATTCATGTTTTTAAATTTTAAATGGCACATTCTTTTATGACAAAGGAAAGACTCATCACTATTTACTTTAGACCGAAAGCAAGAAACTTCTCCAGAGGGAGATGTTTCCTGCAGATCCATCTTGTACATGTTTCCTCTCCTTAGGGCTCTGAGCAGAATATGCTCTTGAGGAATGTCAACTCCGGGCTTGAGAACAATGCACTCATGCTCAGTAAAGAGCATGTGATGTTTTTGGTCACAAAACTAGGACACACTTAGAAGATTGTTTCCAAGCTCCTTGACAAATTTTACCTTCTCAATGCTGAGCTTACCATTTGTAACCTTGCCCCTGCCAGTAATGTAACCTCCTGCATCTCCTCCAAAAGCAACTGGTCCTCCATCAAATCTTTCAAAGTTTTGAAGTAAGGACTCATTGCCTGTTATGTGCCTGGAGCAGCCACTATCAATGATCTACACATTACTATTTGCCTTTGGTTGTCCCTACATAAAAATAAATGATTTAGTTACATTTGGAAACCCAAGCCTCATTGGTCTTGGGCTTGTTAAAATGAGTTGAAGGCAATGAAATAGTAAGTGATCCTATGTTTAGGCTCTGAGGATCATTTGCTGTTGCTGATGAAGAATCTTCAGTCATACGGTCTTCCTTCATCTTCCACACCACCTTTGGAAAATTTGGCTTGACCTTCAAAGCTGCTAAAGCTTTTGCAGCTTTGGAAGATTTGGAGACTGGACCTTCGGAAGATCTTGCTTTCACTGCAGCAAGCTTCAGTACTTCAGAAGCATTCCTTTCTTTCGAGACCAAATTTTCTTCCGAAGGCAATTTTTCACTTGCCTTCTTATTCATTTTGGAGCTTTTGAAGGAAACAGATTTTCCTTCCGAAGCTTTCTTTTCCTTCTTTTTCCCAGAAGCCATCTCTTTGACCATGTGGATAGTACTTTTAGGGTTGTAGATGCAATCCTTAGCCAGATAAGAAGTACTACCACACATGATGCAGTCCATTTGCTTCCTTCTGGGAGTCTTCTTCTAAGAGCAAGACTGAACTTGAACACTTTCTTTCTCCAGCTTCTTCTTCACAAATGATGTAGCAATTTTCTTAGAGAGAGAATTGCTTTTAGAGGAGGATGTTTCAGACTGTGTAGCAGTGGTACACAGCAATTTAGCCTTCTCTTTGCTGGAATGAGTTGGAACTGTACTAAAACTCCTGGTACTAGAGTTTGTAGTTGATTCCTCAGCCTTTACCACTTCAAACCCTGCAGAGATGAACACTTGTTTCTGCTTGGAGTCAAAAGTGGCCTTGATCTCTTGATCATTCTTTGATCTTCTCTTTGCTCTTCTGATCAAGTTCTTCCTCTTTGTCTTTGTCATACCAGCCTTCTTACTCTCCTCAGGAGCATGGTGACCGTTTTTGGATTGACTCTCTTCACTCATTTCAGAGTCATTCCTCACTATCTCCTCTTCATCCTCTTCATCACTGGGATCTATAGAGGGCAGCTCATCTTGACCAGTTCTACAACTTGGACATCTTACTGATAGTAGGGTGTGTGGAGGAGCTATCTCATAAGATCCTAGTCTCTGCTTATTCTGATAAAAAACTTTTGCATGCAGAGATGAGGATATTATGTTCTTGAAGGTCTCTTCTTCAAGAACACATTTTTCTACCCTGGCTTTGCTGATCACAAGCTCAGCCTGACATTCTGTCAACTTAGTAACAAGATCTTTTATTTGAGTCTTGTAGTTTGTTTGCTCATGTTTAAGAGTTGAAATTGTTTTCTCTAGATCTTCTATTTTAAGCTTATAATCATTTTCAGCTCTCTTAAAATCAGCTTTTAAAATGTTTAAAGACTCAATATTAGATCTTATTTCTAAGTTGTAGGACCTGTATCTGTTTACTTTAGCAATACATTCAGGAGAGCAAAGATGTTCTAATACCTTGGCTTCATCATGGTCAGCCATGAGTGCTTGATTTGGAGAAGCATCTTCAGCTTGGAAACTCTACTCAAAGCCTCCTTCTTCAACAGCAACTGCAGCTTGCTGTCTTGGCTTCTCATTCTGGTGCCCTCCTTCAGTGTAGTTTGGCCTGGATGATGCTTGGCCACCATTTGACTTAGGTGCCTTGCATTCTCTGGCAAAGTGTCCCATCTGGTTACAGTTGTAACACTTTACTTTGCTTTTGTCCAGCCCAAACTTGCCACTAGCTACATTGTTAGGAAAACTTCTCCCAGTCCTCTTGTAGAACTTCTGGGCTCTGTGAGTGAGAAGATCCATCTGCTGGACTATCTCCATATATTCCAGATCATCTGGATAGATACAGTCTAGGTCTTCAAGAGTGAAGAGAAAGCTACCTGAACTTTCATCAGTAGAGACAAAGGCTTGAGAGGAACTTGTCTCTTGGTAGGGACTTCCTTGGATATAGCTCTCTCTGGGTGTCTTTGGGAAGGTGATGAATAGACCCTTTTGTGAAGTTTTAGGGTAGCAGATAAGATGATGCTGTGGTTTTCTGCTATCCCTTTCACCCACATGAAGGGCTGCACTCTGGTGAGTATTGGAGTTACCAGGTGAATTTTGCATGTTCATCTCCATCTGGTATCCACTGAGTATCCCATATAACTCAGTGAGAGTAAGGGTCTTGAGGTTTTCAGTCCTCTTAATGACCACACAGTAGTGTGTCCATTGTCTGGGAAGAGAGGACATGAACTTCCTAACAATATCCCTGTTCTCAATAGTTACCCCAACATCAGCCAAAGTATCCACAATCTCAACATACCTGAAGTATTGTTGAGTCATGGTTTCACCTGTCTTGAAGGTGAAATTTTCATCAGAGCTTGATCAGAAGAGCATCCCATAGCTGTTTAGCGGTCTTGCACTTCTTGAAACCTCTGTAGATGGAGTTTGGAAGAGTAGTTTGGAGGGCTGTCATGGCTTTCAGATAAATATCAATCCTTTTTCGGTCTTCATCAGAAAAGTCAGCCCTCTCCTTTGGTATCATGCCACCACCAGCAGCAGCTGAAGAAGTGCATGGTACATGAGGTCCATTGACAACAGACTCCCACATCCTGGAATCTTGAGACTTGATGAAGCCTTCCATTCTTTGGCACCAAGTGTCAAAATCCTTAGGAGTGATCAGTGAGGACTTTGTCATAGTTCCAGTTTCCATATCAGCCTTAGAGATAGCTGCCATTTTAAGAGTTAAGTGATGTGTGAAGCTAAGAGGATTAAAGATGGTGAGATCTTACAATCAAGTGCCTAGAATGCTCTGATACCAAATGCAGGACCGGGTAAGGGTACTTAACACTTAGTTTCACACTGAGGATTCTTAGATCACTTAACAATTCAAATAGGGAACTGGTAACTTAAAACAGATGATACTAAGAACACAAGTAAATTAAAGAGACAGAACTAAGAACAACACAAAAACACAAGATTGGTTTTCAAGGATGTTGTATATTGATCTCAAGTTCTTTTACAAGTGTTACAAAGCATTAAGAAATTACAAGGACCTGAGACATTTTTATACTACAACCTACAATAGTCACTTACATGTAAAGACAGTTTGGATTTAACTAATCTAGACAACAAGATCAATCTAAAGTCAAAAGGCAGATTGCCTTTTGACTAGTGACTATGACATGCCATAGCTCACTGACTTTTCCTAATACAAAAAGTCTACAGGAACAAGTAAGGTAAGTTACAGACAAAGACCATTCCTAATTTTTGCTAAAGCATGGAAGTTTCACCAACTTATGTAAAGTAGGTGAACCACCAGAGCAGGCAGCGGAAAGTGTGTCAGCTTTACCAAAAGTTGATTCAAAGAAAGCATATTTTCTCTGTCCTCTGAAGAAATCAGTCTTCACAGCTTCGAAAGACTTTGTCTCTGAAGCTTCGGAAAATTTCATCTTTGGCTTCGGAAGATGCTGGTCTTTGGCTTCGGAAGATTTCACACTTAGAATATTTTTCTGTTTGAGTGTGAAACTTCCAAAGTAACTCCTTCTGAACTGTTAGCTTCGAAAGATCTTACACTTAGACACATTTGAGAGTGTAAGACTTCCAAATCTAGTTCATCTTTGTTCCTTAGTGCATGCATGGAAGACTTGGTTGTTCTGGCTTGTTGGTTGCATCAGCCTCATAATCTTCAGATGATCTTACAGCAATGACAAGGAATGGTGAAAGATACTTCATTACCTTTATCGACGATTATAGTCGTTATGGTTATGTGTTCTTGTTAAGACACAAAGATGAAGCTTTTGAAATGTTCAAAATCTTCAAAAATGAAGTAGAAAATCAACTTAACAAAACAATCAAAGTTTTTCGTTCGGATAGAGGAGGTGAATACCTTGGTGATGCCTTTCAAGATCATCTCAAGAGTTGTGGGATTTTCTCACAGCTTGCTCCACCCGGAACACCACAACATAATGGTGTGTCTGAAAGGAGAAACTGAACCCTATTGGATATGGTTCGATCTATGATGGCTAGAAGCACACTGCCTCTATCATTTTGGGGTTTCGCATTGCTCTCCACGGCCCGTATTTTGAATATGGCCCCAACCAAGAAAGTGGACAAGACACCTTTTGAAATATGGCATGGAAGAGTTCCATCGTTATCATATTTAAAATTATGGGGTTGTGAAGCTTATGTTAAGCAGAACACCCTAAACAAGTTAGAAGGTCGATCCACTAAGTGTATCTTTGTAGGATATCCCAAAGACTCCATGGGATATTACTTCTATAATCCAACAGAGCAAAAGGTATTTATTGCTTGAAAGGCTGAGTTCTTGGAAACTAAGTTCCTTATGGGAGGAACTACCAATAGAACAGTGGAACTTGATGAGGATCGAGAACGACAAGCCGATACACGTTTGGTTAAGATTAGTAATCAACAAGAGGTTGTTGATAATGATCAAGTGGTTGATCAATACACACAAAACGTTCGCAGATCTGGTAGAACTAGCTATCCACCCGAAAGATATGGATTTTTCATGCATGGATGCTATGTAGTTGACTCAGATGAACTAACTACGTACCATGATGCAATGTCCAATTCCGATTGTGACAAGTGGCTTGAAGCCATGAACGTAACGATGCAATCCATGTATGATAACCAAGTATGGGAATTGGTTGTGCCACCGCTTAACTCCAAACCGGTTGGATGTAAGTGGGTTTTCAAGAAGAAAACCGATATGCATGGAAACTTGGATACTTATAAAGCAAGACTTGTAGCAAAAGGTTTCACTCAAGCTCAAGAGGTTGATTATGATGAGACCTTCTAGCCTGTGGCAATGCTAAAGTCAATTAGGATATTATTTGCCATAGCCGCATATATGACTATGAGATTTGGAAAATGGATGTCAAAACTGCTTTCCTTAATGGACATCTCGAAGAGAATGTCTATATGGTTCAGCCCGATGGTTTTGTCGATCCACAACATCCTAATAAAGTATGCAAGTTAAAAAAATCAATCTATGGATTGAAGCAAGCATCGAGAAGTTGGAATCAACATTTTGATGAAGAGATCAAGAAATTTGGATTCATCAAGAACGCTGATGAAGCTTGTGTGTATAAGAAAGCTAGCGGGAGCATCATCACATTCTTAGTATTGTATGTCGACGATATACTACTGTTTGGAAATGTCATTCCAACCAAGGAAGGTGTTAAAACCTGGCTTGGAAGTTGTTTTTCCATCAAAGATCTTGGTGAAGCCGTCTACATTTTGGGAATAAAGATCTATAGGGATAGATCAAGGCGGTTGATAGGTTATAACCAAAGTGCATATATTGATAAAATCTTGAAAAGGTTCAAGATGGAGAACTCTAAGAAAGGTCTGGTACCTATTCAAAGAGGGAAAATATTAAGTGCATCTCAATGTCCAAGCTTAAAGGATGAGCAAGAAAGGATGAAGGAAGTCCCATATGCATCTGCTATAGGATCCATCATGTATGCAATGATATGCACTAGATCGGACGTGTCATGCGCTTTAAGCATGACGAGTAGATATCAGCAGAATCTAGGAAATAGCCATTGGATGGCTTTTAAGAATATATTGAAATACCTTAGAATGACTAAGGACATGTTTCTAATATACGGATCTGGTGAAGAGGAACTCGTTGTAAAGGGTTAAACAGATGCGAGTTTCCAAACTGATCGAGATGATTCTCGATCACAATCGGGGTATGTCTTCATTATGAATGAAGGGGTAGTGTCCTGGAAGAGTTCAAAGCAGGATGTGGTAGAATTGTCCACTACAGAATCGGAATACATCGCCGCTTCATTGGCAGCACAAGAAGCTACATGGTTAAAGAAATTCATTGCCGATCTAGGGGTTGTCTCTACCATTCAAGATCCCCTAGAGATCTTTTGTGACAACGAGGGTGCAATTGCTCAAATCAAGGAACCCCGTGCACATCAAAAGACAAGGCACATTGAGTGGAGATTCAACTACATATGGGATGAAGTTGAAAAAGGAAAGATATGTATTCGCAAAGTTCACACCGATCAAAATATTGCGGATCCAATCACGAAGCTCCTTGAAAAGCCAAAGCATGAGAGTCATACTTGTGCCTTAGGACTTCGATATTCTAGTGATTGGATTTGATCTATGTAGTATTTAAACAACGAAACAATTGTTATTTTGACTCATTTATATAATTATGATACTATGAGTTATGTTCCATTTTAGAATGTTTAGATCCATGAATATGTTTATTATTCTAATTGTCCATAATCGCTCATATTTGTGGGAACAAATATGAAGGTAAAACTATTATGAATTTGGATTGGCGGATATTCATAAGGTATGAATATAGAGCAAAAGGTTGCTACCAAAGTTCATAGATATTTGTGGGATACAAATATTAGACTGACCCGCTCTCAAATGTTACTACATGGAATCATGTAATTGATCATAAGTAAATTTGAGTAAAGGCGAATATCATAGTATCCTCCGACCTGAGATACATATTGGGTTTTGATATTCACCAAATATTATACTTTGACTTAGTTCTTCTCTGTTCTGCAATATGGACAATACACAAGGCTAGGCTCGGGTGTGATACAAGGTGATTGTGAGAAACGTATGTAGTCAAGATGGGATTTGTTCCTCTTATTTGTTGAGAGTAAGATATCTAAGGCCTGATAAAGTTAAATCAACAGGGAATGATCATTCTGTGTCTCTGGATTTAACATGACATCTGTATCAAAAGGATAAATGATAGATTCACCTAAATCATTTTCAAGTAAGGGACTTGAAGAAGATGATGTTATTGAATGGCACTTCGTCATGCGTATTAGGAGTAGTAAACCGTTGTTAGGCGGTATTTGCTACTTGCATCCATCCTCTATGTATCTTGTGCAAGTGGGAGATTGTTGGAAACGGTCTGCCCAAGACACATATTGAATTGATGTGGCTAGTACGTTATGATCCAAGTCGGGTCATACCCAATAACAAGCTAGACAAACAACTACAATATTTGATTTATGATATGATCATATAAATAAATATTAACACTTAGAGTATTTAGAAATTGGGTTTCTAAATATTTGCATTTGTGTTGTAAATAAATTATATGGATAATTTATTTTAGAGAGAGCATTCTATATATTGTTATTCAAATGGTTGAACAACAATATAGTCTTTTGTCCGCATTTCTTAATTACTCATCCGCATTTACTAATGCGGATGAAGGTTTCTCATCCGCATTTACTAATGCGGATGTGCATTTGTGGAAATGCCAATGGAAACTGTTCTTCCGCATTTACTAATACGGATGTGCATTTGTGGAAATACTGATGGAAACTGTTCGTCCGCATTTATCAATGCGGATGAGCATTTGAGGAAATGCTGATGAAACTACTCATCCGCATTTACAAATGCGGATGTATATTTAGGAAATTCGGATGGAATTTCTTCATCCGCATTTACAAATACGGAAGGAGACCATTCATCCGCATCTACTAATGCGGGTGAATGTTTGAGAAATGTGGATGGGATAAGGGGCTGGGCCCCACCCACTTTTCTCTCTTCTCGTCTGAAATTTCAGTTTCATAGGACATGCAATATATGATTGCAATCAACCACTCTCTCTGATAACTTACGAGACACTCAAAAGTGCACCTCTGGATCTTCCGGGTTTTATCTCGATCGGTCGAGAACAAAAGAAGAACTGAGGTTCGTTCAAGTGTGAAAATCCTAGCAACCGGGTATTTGTTGGAGGCTTGAGGGTAGACTAGCTTGAGGCGTCCTTCTTTGGAAGCTGCCATTCTTCGATTATCTTTCTCAAACCCATACGAGAGGTAGTCTTCTAAACACCCTATGGTTGTTTGTAAGCATGGTTATCATGTATCGATCCATTACGGGTTTTAACAGATATATAAAATGGTTTATATATATTAACTGTAACAAGTTTTTAATCTTTATTCCGCTGCGTTTTTTATTGTATATAGATAAACTGACTCTGATAAACTTGTTCAAAATCCAATTACAAGATCTTTGGAAAGTGGTTCAGGGTAATGACACAGTTCAGCCGGTAAGAGAAACTCAAGATGGTGCACTACGAAAATGGAAGTTCAAGGCAGGAAAAGCTATGTTTGTGTTGAAAACAATTATGGAAGAATAACTCCTTGAACATATCAAGGATTCAAAGAGTCCCAAACATGCATAGGACACGCTAGCCGAAGTCCTTACAAAAAAGAATGACGCCATTTGCAATTGCTGGAGAATGAGCTGCTGGCAATAACTCAGAATGATCTGTCCATTGCCTAGTATTTTCACAAGGTTAAGACTTTGTGTAGAGAGATTGCAGACCTTTATCAGCAGGCTATTATTGGAGAAGCTAGAATGAAGCGTATCATCATACACGGATTGAAGCCAGAATTTAGAAGCTTTGTTCCTGCAGTCCAAGGTTGGCCTACTCAACCTTCCCTCGGTGAATTCAAAAACTTATTCGCTAGCCAAGAGGCTCTAACCAAACAAATGGGAGGTTTAAATGTTGGGTCTTCAACAAAATCAGAAGCAGATGCGCTATATGCTGAAAGGAGCAAGGGAAAATACAAGCAAAGTCGGAGTTATCGTGGGTCAAACCAACAGCAGGATAAAAACCGAAGTCATGATTATCATGACAAGAAGAATGGTGAATTGATCATGGGGAGGCTACTGGTGAACAAAAGCAGTCTCAGAATGGTAAAAGATACTTGTTTAAATGTTACAATTATGGCAAACGTGGGCACTTGGCAAGGAATTGCCGGTCTAGTCGACAAGAAAAAAGTAATGTTGCTACAACAAGGGATGAAGAAGAAGGCAGAGGCATTTGTCGCTCAAACGGAAGAGGTGTTTGCCTTTATTGCCTCGACCAAAAGCCAAGAAAACCGGTTGGATGATTGGATAGTTGATTCGGGATGTTCGAATCATATGACTGGAGACAAACGAAAGCTGAGCAATCCGAGCAGGTATGGAGGAAGCCAACATGTGGTTCTAGCTGATAACTCCAAGCACTCAATCGACCACATCGGAGATGTGGTTTTTCCTTTAGGAGACCGAAGAAAGGGTTTAACCCTAAATGATGTTTACCATGTCGCTGGAGTAAAGAAGAACCTCCTCTCTGTTCCCCAGATAACCGACGATGGTTACTATGTATTGTTTGGACCCAAGGACGTTAGAATGTACAAAGAATTCGAAACCTCTTCAACTCCGATCATCCATGGTCGGAAACATAACACCGTGTATGTGGAACAAGCAAAAGGAAATCAGAATGCGAATATGTGGCACCAACGATTGGGCTATGTGGGCTTAATGTCTTAACGTGGACTGGTTACTGGGGGGCTGCCCAAAGTAAAGGTTAACAAAGATATAATCTGCCCTGGATTCCAATTTGGTAAAGCCACACAGTCAAGTTTCAAGTCGAAAGAGTGCCTTGAGCTGGTACACTCGGACATTTTTGGACCTGTAAAGTAGGCATCGGTACAAGGTTTGCGATTCATGGTTACTTTTATTGATGACTTCTCTCGTTATACATGGGTGTATTTCTTTAAGGAGAAATCGCAGGTCTTCGAAAAATTTAGAGAATTTGAAGCAGATGCAGAAATGTTAACAGGGAAGAAGGTTCGTGGATTAAGGTCTAACAACGGGGGTGAGTATCTCTCCACTGACTTCAGTAATTATTTGAAAGAGAAACGAATTAGGCGGCAATTGACATGCTCGAACACCCCTCAACAAAATGGGGTTTCCGAGCAAAAGAATAGACATCTGGGTGAGGTCACTAGAAGTTTGATTCATGGTAAAAATCTACCAGGAAGGTTCTGGACAGAGGCTATGTGTACAACTGCTTATATTATCAATCGAATTCCTTCCCAAGGTATGAATTACATTTCACCATTCGAAAAGTTAACAGGCATGAAACCAAATGTGAGCTATTTTAAGGTATTTGGTTGTGTGTGTTATGTATTTATACCAAATCACCTTCGTCATAAGATGGAAAAACGAGCAGTGAGATGTGTCTTTGTTGGATATGATGCTGAAAAGAAGGGATGGCATTGTTGTGATCCAAACAATGGAAAAGTATACATATCGAGGCACGTAATATTTGATGAAAATTCTTCGTGGTGGTCAGAAGATAGCCAAGCCTTACCTGATTCACAACAGCTAAAAGCAGATCTTGAATCAATCCAAGTGCAGCTAAGCATTGGAAATATTGCAGCCCAGAAGGTGAAGTGAAAAATGTTGAAAACAATAACCAGTCAGAATTTCTGCCTAGATGGTCTCAACGGCTAAGAAAACCTAATCCTAGATATGCAAATGCTAACGTTGCAATTGTTGTAAGCAGATTTATAGAACCTGATTTGTTTGAAGATGCCATAAACCAAAGAGAGTGGAAACTAGCAATGGAGAAGGAAATGGTAGCACTTCAATAGAATCAAACATGGCAATTGGTACCTCCACCTATTGATGTGAGCCTGGTGTCTTGCAAATGGGTTTACAAATTGAAAAGGAAACCGGATGGATCAGTGGAATGGTTCAAAGCACGGCTAGTTGCCCGGGTCTTTTCTTAAAAATATGGCTTGGATTATGAAGACACGTTTAGCCCCGTGGCAAAACTAACTACGATACGATTGCTACTTGTCGTAGCAACATGTAGGAGGTGGAAATTATGGAAAATGGACATAAATAACACGTTCCTGTACGGATACCTTGATCATGTTATTTACATGACACAACTGATGGGATTTGAAGACAAGAATCATCCGAAGTACATGTGCAAGTTAAATAAAGCCATCTATGGTCTAAAACAGTCACCACGAGCTTGGTTTGGAAAAATTGGTGAGTTCCTTGAACAAAATGGCTTTTGATTAACTAACTCGGATGCAAGCTTCTTTGTTAAACATGTTGATAATCTAGTGGTTGTGGTTCTCGTGTATGTGGATGATTTAATCATAACGGGTGATCATGAAGATGAGATTGCCCAACTAAAAGCCAATTTATGTGTGTGGTTTAGAATGAAAGATCTTGGACAATTGAGTCATTTCTTGGGTTTGGAGCTGAAATATGTAGGTGATAAAATCATCCTGCATCAAACAAAATATGCCAATGAAATCTTATTCAAGTTTGAAATGAACGACTCGAAACCAGCGCCAACACCAATAGATCTGAATGTAAAAGTTCGAGCTGAAGAAGGCAGGGAGCTAGATGATCCAACAATGTATCAGAAACTTATGGGTAGTTTAATCTACCTCACGCTAACCGGGGATGATCACGGGTGGTTTAGCCTTGCATCTTCATCATAATATCTTCAATCTTTACTTTGTGCATATGAATTCTAGATCACTTGATGATTAGAGGGAGTTTCAATGGCTCAAAATGATCCCAAGATTCGTTCTTGGGGTTGGAGGCAAGTCTCCTCTCGAAACCCTAATATTAGGGTTTAAATAGGTTTTAAAATTTGAAACAATCCTCAAAATATCGCGTTAGACCGTAACCTACGGCCTAGCCTAACTTCAACCAGACGGCCAAACCTCCTATCTTACGGGGTTCACAGACGGACTTAGCACAGGGCCGTAAGTTACGGCCTCAGGCCGTAGCTTACGGCCTCCCTGCAGTTTGCACAGTTTTCTTTATTTTCAGCACGTTTCAAACCGTAGTCTTGCTATCCTTTGTATCCTTCTCAAATAATGTCTGTTAAGCTCCATTTGACCTACATTTTAAAAGCGCAACAAAGTAATATCGTTTGACATATAAAATATACTAAAAGTGCAATATTAACTATGATGCGTGCATGCATATTAACCAATTATCACATGTGATAATTGGGTATAATGCATGCATTTATCATAGTTAATATTACTTTATTAGTATCCTTTATGTATCAAATGGTATTACGTTGTTACATGTTTCAAATGTAGGTTAAATGAAGCTTAACGGACATTATTTGAGAAGGATACAAAGGATAGCAAGACTACAGTTTGAAAGGTGCTGAAAATAAAAAAAACTATGCAAACTGCAGGGAGGCTGTAAGCTACGGCCTGAGGCCGTAACTTACGGCTCTATGCTAAGTCCGTCTGTGAACCTAGTAAGATAGGAGGTTTGGCCGTAAGTTACGGTCTAACGTGATATTTTGAGGATTGTTACAAATTTTAAAACCTATTTAAACCCTAACATTAGGGTTTCGAAGAGAGATTTGCCTCCAATCCCAAGAACGAATCTTTAGACTATTTGGAGCCTTTGGAACTCTCTTTAATCATCAATTGATTAAGGATTCATATGCCAAGTTGAAGATTGAAGAGATTATGATGAAGATGAAAGGCTAAACATCCGCGATCTTCCCCGGGTGTATGGTTTGTGATTTGATTATGCTTTCTTATGTTCCTATCTAGTCAAAACATAAAATTTGATTGTTTAACAACTTTTATTCACTTATGTGTTTTGAATCATGTGTTGATTAATGATTCGTGTTAGTTGATTTGATTATTACTTATCAAGTTATCAGTTTTACATTGTTAACCATTGAGTAGTAATTAGGTTATCATCATTAATCGGTGATTGCAAAAAAAGTTTCTAGATTGTGGCATTGGTTAGTTTACTAATTAATTTACATAATCGGATATCGAGTTGGTAATTACCACTCAACATATGTGATAAACAAGTTATGTCTATGTGATTTCAAGATTAGATGAAACATAAACCGTGTATTCAATTACATTTCTGAAACTCGGGTGTGATCTCTTTCATCGCAATAGTTCCAAACCATGGCGAAGTTTTGTTTTGTTTATTAAAGTAATCTTTTTAGTTAATCTCATCCACATCCATTTACAATCAAGAGACAATAGTTCAATTTTCTAAATTAGTAAGTTAGTTTAATAATCAAACGAATCTTGTAACACTAACCACATACTCCCCGTGGATACGATACCTGACTTACCCTAGCTACCTAGGTTAATTAGGTTTTTGCATGACCCCAACGACAGGTCATCAAAAAGGTGCCTTTGCATATGCTAAATGCAACCGTGATTCCTACGAAAGTGAGTTTAGAAATTTTATTTTAGATTGGTTATTTATTGTGTCTTTGTGTTTGTGTCGTCGTTATGTCTTTTGTTTCAGTCATTGGATGCATATTCATCAGCAGGGGGAACTATGGTCCTAATAAACTCATTCTATACTGGGGACAATATAGCCTGAAAGATATGTGCACTCAAAAAAGAAACCATAAATTTCCTATGAAACTTGATGTGACTGCAAATGTGAGTGCCATTCTATCAGGTGCTCTTCCATCAAAGCTTCAGGATCCGGGGGCGCCTGTTATCCCCATTTAAGTGGGTGACTTTAGAAAGGCTAGGGCGTTATTAGATCTCGGGAGCTAGTGTTAGTATCCTACCAGGGAGTTTATATGACCAGTATGACTTTGGTCCACTTCAAAAAGCCGAAACCATCGTGGTTTTGGCTAATCTTACTCTTAAACTCCCCCGTGGTATAGTAACCGATGTAATTGTAAAGGTGGAAGATTTTTACTATCCTGTGGATTTCTTGGTTCTTGATTATGCGGCTATTGATAACACCAAACAATCTAACGTCATTCTTGGCCGATCGTTCTTAGCAGCCGCAAATGCTCAAATTAATTGTAGAAATGGAACAGTCGACATGACATTTGGAAACCGTAAGTTAAGAGTCAATGTTTATGAAAATGCATCTAATTCTCCGGTTGGTAATGAATACTTTATGGAGGACATTATTTACGGGTGTGATCCTCATGAAAATGAGGATAGCACCAAGGAGACATGTGTTTTATGTGACAGGGAAGATGCTGAATTTATGCAACAGTTGGAGGAAGAAGAAAAGCAACTGGAGGTATTGGCAATTCAAGAAGGTAGACGACAATGGACTCATCAAGTAGAGCCTCTATCCGAGCAAATTGACTCAAAGCTGAAACCATCGTTAGAAAGTTTCCCAATTATGGAACTCAAGGAGTTGCCAAAGCATCTAAAGTATGCATTCCTGGGAAAAGACCAAACATCACCGGTGATAATTGCATCAGATTTAGAGAATGATCAAGAGGAAGCACTGTTGCAGGTATTAGAAGAGCACAAGGCGCAATTGGATGGACCATAGCAGATTGGAAAGGTATTAGTCCATCAATTCTTATGCATAAAATTATTACTAATGCAGATGCAAAACCCGCACGTGACACACAAAGAAGGCTTAATCCCAACATGATGGAAGTTGTCAAGAAAGAGGTGTTAAAATGGTTAGATGCCAGAATCATTTACCTTATTTCCGATAGCACATGGGTAAGTCCGACACGGAAGGTGCCCAAGAAATCGGGCATCCAAATTGTTAAAGATGCACAAGGTGAGCATGTTGCTACCCGACCCGTTACCGGGTGGCGGGTATGCATTGATTATAGAAAGTTAAACGCATCTACCTCTAAAGATCACTTCCCGCTCCCTTTAATAGATCAAATAGTTGAGAAGCTAGCAGGTCAGAAGTTTTATTGCTTTTTAGATGGTTAATCAGGGTTTAATCAAATTGCCATTCATCCTGATGATCAACAAAAGACAACGTTTACTTGTCGATATGGTACTTTTGCGTTTAGGCTAATGCCATTTGGACTTTATAACGCCCCAGCCACCTTTCAAAGGTGTATGATGAGTATCTTTTCAGATATGGTTAGGGAGTCTTTGGAGATTTTCATGGATGACTTTTCAATATTTGGTCCATCGTTTGACAGTTGTCTCATGCAATTAACCAAAGTATTGAAACGATGTGTCGAAACTAATTTGGTTTTAAGTTGGGAAAAAGTCATTTTATGGTTCAAGAGGGTATTGTTTTAGGACATGTCATTTCTAAATGTGGGATAGAGGTTGATCATGCAAAAATCAAAGTAATTTCAACTTTACCTCCCCCCACGAATGTCAAAGGCATACGTTCATTCTTGGGTCAGGCGGGATTTTATAGGAGATTTATAAAAGGATTTAGCACAATCACCAAACCGTTATGTAATTTGCTTTTAAAAGATGTGCCCTTTGTTTTTGATGAAGAATGTTTAAAAGCTTTTACAACACTTGAAGAAAAATTGGTTGAAGCCCCGATTTTGCAAGCACCAAATTGGTCATTACCATTTGAAATTATGTGTGATGCTAGTGATTTCGCAATCGGGTTTGTATTGGGACAACGGGTGAATAAAAAACCCGTAGCGATTTATTATGCTAGTAAGACATTAGATCGTGCTCAATTGAGTTACACGACCACTGAAAAAGAATTACTTGTCGTGGTATATGCTCTTGATAAGTTCAGGTCGTACATTTGGGGAAGCAAAGTCATTATATATTCAGACCATAGTGTAGTGAAGTATTTGATGGAGAAGAAGGATGCCAAGCCGAGGTTGATTCGATGGGTCTTGCTATTACAAGAGTTTGATTTGGAGATACGCGACAAGAAGGGTTGTGAGAATATTGTGGCTGACCATCTATCCAGAATTGTTATGAAAGGGGATGCGTCTAAAGCGATAACCGAAACATTTCCTGATGAGCATTTATTAGCAATCTCCACTTTGCCTTGGTTTGCTAACATAGTTAATTATTTGGCTGCAGGTATAGTTCCGGATCATTGGTCAAAGAGGAAAAGACAACAATTACTCAAGCAAAGCATTACATTTAGGATGAACCAGACCTTTTCAAAGTTGGTGCTGATCAGATTATCAGAAGATCTGTACCAGAAGAGGAAGTGCAAGAAGTGTTGACACTAACCCATTTGTCTGCATGTGGAGGACATTGCAGTGGTCAAAAGACCGGGCATAAGATTCTATCTTGCGGGTTATTCTGGCCCATAATTTTTAAAGATGCCTCAATTTATGCTAAACAATGTTTAAGATGCCAACAACTTGGTAGTATCTCTAAACGGGATGAGATGCCCATGAAACCAATCCTCATGGTTGAAATTTTCGATGCTTAGGGGATTGATTTCATGGGACCATTCCCGAATTCACATGGCAATTACTATATTCTAGTAGCAGTGGATTACATGTCTAAGTGGATTGAGGCCATTGCCACTAAAACAAATAACCATACCGTTGTTTGCAACTTTGTACAAACCAATGTTTTTTCAAGATTTGGCATCCCTCGTGTGATTATAAGTGATGGGGTCTCATTTTTAAAAACTTTAACTTTGGAAAGTTGCTCAAACGATATGGTGTAAATCATCGAGTCATAACACCATATCACCCACAAACAAGTGGTCAGGTTGAGGTTTCAAATAGGCAAATTAAAGAGATTTAACAAAAGACAGTAAGACTTGACCAAAAGGATTGGTCTTTACGTTTAAATGGTGCTTTATAGGCATACCGAACCGCTTTCAAAACACCTATTGGAATCACACCATATCGTTTAGTTTATGGGAAAGGTTGTCATTTACCGGTCGGGTTGGCTCACCGTGCATTGTGGGCACAGAAAGCTGTCAACATAGATTATGAAACTGCAGGTAAAGAGAGAAAGTTGCAGCTATATGAATTAGAAGAATTAAGGAATGAAGCATTTGATTGTGCATCGGCATATAAAGATAAGATGAAAGCAGTTCATGATGCCAAAATCTGACGAAACTCTTTTGAAGTGGATTAGAAAGTGTGGCTTTACAATTCCAAATTAAAGTTCTTTCTAGGGAATCTAAAAAGTAAATGGACGGGTCCATTTATTGTTACAAAGGTTGGTCACTATGGAGATATTGAAATTAAAGACCCGAAAGACCATATAAGATGTGTGGTGAATGGTCACAGATTGAAACCATATTTGGAGGCGACTGACATCAACAAGGTACAAATGGATTTAGTGAAATTCCTTGTGGATTCACCGACATATGAGACAAACTAGTATATCAGGTACGGTTTGGCTGAAGACCTAAAACTTAGCGCTTTCCTAGAGGCAACTCGGAGAACTTTGTGGGTATGTTCACTAGAAACCCTCACGAGACTTAACTCGTTCACTCGGGCCTACCAAGGGGTTTAAAAGGCTTGTTGCATATGCTAAATGCAACCGTGATTCCTACTAAAGTGAGTTTAGAAATTTTATTTTAGATTGGTTATTTATTGTGTCTTTGTGTTTGTGTCGTCGTTATGTCTTTTGTTTCAGTCATTGGATGCATATTCATCAGCAGGGGGAACTATGGTCCTAATAAACTCATTCTATATTGGGGACAATGTAGCCCAAGTGTGGGGATGAGGTGTTTAAAATCTTAAAATTCAGAAAAGTTGAAAATATTTTGAAAAAAAATAAATAAAAATAAGAAGAAGCATTTAAACGAATTTAATTACGCATAAAACCTAATTTCTCAATGCAAATCGCTAAGTATCACTTACTTGTGTATATGTAAAGATCCATCGACATGGTTAGCTATAAGTGACACGAAGGTATGCCCAATTGGTAGTTTTCTATAAAATTAAGTAGGATTGCCTTGTTAGGTATAGCGAACTAGACAGTGGACAACGTGCATGTTTCACATCCTTAACCCATTCCTTCGTTTCCGTGAGAATTGCCTAATTGAGCATTTTCCATGATATATTTAGTTGCTCTTTTCTTATTGTATTGAGTGTTTACCATAATGTACATCTATTTTAGAACTCATGTAACTAATACATGTCGAGATCATGAACCATTACTTTGCACAAACGTGATAGAGGCATTAGGATAGCCATTTTGTTTAGACCTTTTCATTTGACTTCCCTACTCTAACATTTTCCCTTTAGATGCCCTTTGAGCCCCAACGTGTCATTTGAATGAGCCACATCATTAACCCTATTAAACTTTTAGCCTTTTTAATTAAGCCGCTTGGTGAAATCCAAGTTGTGACATGTTTAAGTTTGTGGTATTATTTTCTTGATTTGAAGTGTTGTGTTAGATAACAATCAGCAACAAATATGGTTGATATATATATAAAAAAAAGAGAGAGAAAAAGAAAAAAATGGTGATATATGAGGTCAAAATGACCAAAGTATGGAGCAACAAATATAATGTGAATTCTTGTAGTGTGTTCAGGTCAATTTGATCCAAGTTATAATAGTATGTGTAGTTCTTAGATTTAGCATGTTTGGATTGGATTTCATTCACCATTTGCCACTTTAGATCCTTTTGCATACCCTTAACCCTAGCCTAATAGTACAACCCGTAAAAGACCTCTTGATTGTGTATTGTAGTGTGTTAGTTGATGGAGATGTGATTGTTATACGAACTTATGATAATAATGTGCATTATTGGTTTGAGTGTTCTAGATATACTAGTATATATTCACTAGTCCAGAAATCAACCCGAGAGGAGTAAAACTTGTGAGAGGTGTGACTACATATATAGGGAAGATTAGAAAGCTTGTTGGGCTTGGTTAGATAGATCATATTTTAAAGAGTAATATCTTTGCTTACAAAGTTATAGCTTGAGATATGAAACTGTGAGTTGGGTATTACTTGGGACCTTAGCTAACAGAAGGTGAATATATGGTTGGATCGTATTTGTCTAATGATAGTTGTAGTGTTATAAGCAAGTTTGCTTGGGGGCAAGCAAATGATAAGTGTGGGGATGTGATAATTGGGTATAATGCATGCATGTGTCATAGTTAATATTAATTTTTTAATATCCTTTATGTATCAAATGGTATTATGTTGTTACATGTTTGAAATGTAGGTTAAATGAAACTTAACAGATATTATTTGAGAAGGATACAAAGGATAGCAAGACTACGGTTTGAAAGGTGCTGAAAATAAAGAAAACTATGCAAACTGCAGGGAGGCTGTAAGCTACGGCCTGAGGCCGTAACTTACGGCTCTGTGCTAAGTCCGTCTGTGAACCCCGTAAGACAAGAGGTTTGGTCGTAAGTTACGGTCTAACGTGATATTTTGAGGATTGTTTCAAATTTTAGAACCTATTTAAACCCTAACATTAGGGTTTCGAAAAGAGACTTGCCTCCAACCCCAAGAACGAATATTTAGACTATTTGGAGCCTTTGGAACTCTTTTTAATCATCAATTGATCAAGGATTCATATGCCAAGTTGAAGATTGAAGAGATTATAATGAAAATGAAAGGCTAAACATCCGCGATCTTCCCCGGGTGGATGGTTTGTGATTTGATTATGCTTTCTTATGTTCTTACCTAGTCAAGACATAAACTTTGATTGTTTAACAACTTTTATTCATTTATGTGTTTTGAATCATATGTTGATTAAAGATTTGTGTTAGTTGATTTTATTATTACTTATGAAGTTATCAGTTTTACATTGTTAACCATTGAGTAGTAATTAGGTTATCATCATTAATCGGTGATTGCAAATAAAGTTTCTAGATTGTGGCATTAGTTAGTTTACTAATTAATTTACATAATCGGATATCGAGTTGGTAATTACCATTAAACATATGTGATAAACAAGTTATGTCTATGTGATTTCAAGATTAGATGAAACATAAACCGTGTATTCAATTACATTCCTGAAACTCGGGTGTGATCTCTTTCATTACAATAGTTCCAAACCAAGGTGAAGTTTTGTTTTGTTTATTAAAGTAATCTTTTTAGTTAATCTCATCCACATCCATTTACAACCAAGAGACAATAGTTCAATTTTCTAAATTAGTAAGTTAGTTTAATAATCAAACGAATCGTGTAACACTAACCACAGGCTCCCCGTGGATACGATACCTGACTTACCCTAGCTACCTAGGTTAATTAGGTTTTTGCATGACCCCAACGACAGGTCATCACTCGACCTGACATTTCATTTGCTGTAGGCGTGATAGGTAGATATTTGTAGAGTCCCAGAAAATCTTATCTTATTGCAGCTTGTCGCATTTTGAAGTATGTCAAAGCAATGGTGACTAATGGAATAGGGTTTAAGAGGGAGGCTGATCCAAGGCTAGTCGGTTATTGTGACGTAGATTATGTGGGAGATTGTGATACAAGAAGATCGACTACAGGTTATGTGTTCATCTTTTGATCAAGTGCCATCTCATGGTGTAGTAAACGACAACCAACTTTGTCGTTGTCCACCACGGAAGCTGAGTACAAAGCTGCTACCATGGCAGCTCAGGAATGTACCTGGTTAGTTCGATTACTTGAAAAATTAAATCAGAAAGTAAACTATCAAGTTAAGCTAATGTGTGAGAATGTATCGGCCATCAAGCTTGCTAAAAACTCTGAGTTTCATGCTCGTACCAAACACATCGAGATACACTATCACTTTCTTCGTGAAAAGGTGCTGAAAAAGGAGATTGAAATGGTGCACGTTGATACTAAGGAACAAGTTGCAGACTTGTTTACGCAGGGCCTGACAAGTGTTAAGCTACTGGAGTTTACTAAGGAAATGGGAATGGTCCAAGTAGTCACTGAGAGGGAGTGTTAAATTTTACATTGACTACTAGGAATAAAGTTGCTGAATTATTTTATTTTATGCTTTGTTTTACTTGAATTTAATAAATAAGTAGTAGTGGAGAACTAGTCAGTAGGGTAGTTTGGAATCTCCTAGTCTTTCTCCTTTATTTGTGGTTAGTCTTTGTGAACATTGGAGGGTGTTCCACGTTTCTATTTATGTTATTGTTTTCTGTTTCTATTGGATTAATCTCAATAAAAGCTCGAAGCAATTTTATAAACATACCTCTGTGTTTCTTTTGCATTTTGCTTTCGCTTTGCTGCTGTGTTTATTTTGATTTTCAATCAACATTATTATGCATATGTTGTGCAATAATACCATGAGTTTGTACCCTTTGCATAATTTTTCACTTTGTACTGAAAGTTTGAAATTACCCTTGCCTAATTTACACATGTTGTGCAATTATATTTGAATGATTGAATATATTAAGTGTCTTGTATCAAATGTTTCTAGTTGTGCACAAGTGGCAGGTGATCTTACATGTTGGTGATAATGCTTTTTATCCGGTTGACTTATTTCACAAGGAGAGATGCATCCCAACCATGATGACATGGTTTGTGGTGGCAAATGACAGATTTGACCTCTCGTGTATTTGTTAAATAGTCGTTATTGATTCCGTTATCTCTTGTAAGGGCTTGTTTTGTATTAATGCAATTACGGGGATTTATTTTGTAAATTCTTGATGTAACTAAATGCTTGGATAATTAATAGTATCAATAATAATAATAAACATAATAATAATAATAACAAAGAAAATGTTAAAATTAAAAATAATAATAAAAATAATAATAATAATAATACTAATAATAGTAAATATTTATAATAAGTATTAATATTGTTAATAAATAAAAGTAATATAAGATTAATATCTTAAAAATTTGTAAATTATAGTTTATGCATAAAATAATAAAGTTAAACACTGCAGGGTCCAAACTGTAATTCTGTTAAAATTAAAAGTGAAACTTTGGATTAAATTGATCAAAACATAAACCACAGGGACCAAATGTGTAACTTTTACTTAAAACCCAATTCCCATCCCCGATTTTCCGGTGGGAGCTCCGGCCGAGCTCCGGACACCCCCAAAACGCTCGAGTTACACCGAATTAAACCCCCTTTACAACCATAAGGCAGTTTCGAACATGCGGAGACTCTTTAATCGGATTTTAATCGAAGTCTTGATGGTTTCTATCTATAACCGAATGATCATCGAATTCTCAAAGCCGTTACCCACTTAAAGCACAATAACAATCAAATTAAACGAACAAAAACGTTCGGGTAATCATTTCGAAGTTATTGGCAACATCAACTGCACCTGAAACAACATTGTAAATCGATTTATTCATCTGAAACAGCCGACTTTAAGCTCATAGCCGTTGGGCATCAGTTCGAACGAATTGGAACTATAAAACAGGGGGCAAAGGATCATTACAGCCCCTTTTAACTCTCCGAACCCTCGATTGCTCGAAAAACACACACACACACACAACGAATTGGAACCTAGAACAGTCGCAAGCTTCGCTCGAACTTGAAATCGACAAGATCACTTCAACTCAGGTAATTAACTTGGGGATTACACTCGATTTGGCATGGGAAGCAAAAGCCCCATGCTTAATTTGGGTAATAACAACAAATCTGGGTTCAATTTGATCGATTATGAATCTAGGGTTTATGTGGAATTTGGAGATTTTGAAGTTTATATATTTTAATTTTTGTTTCTGAAACATGACACAGAACAGGGCTTTGGTCCAGCGGTTGGTGTGCTTGTTGCCTTGGCAAGGGACCCGGGTTCGAACCCGAGGCCCTGCCATTATTTTTTTAAAAGGATTTTGAATAACTTTTAAATTTCAGAAACATTCTAAAAATTATTGTTATCAAATAAAAATCATTTTTAATAATAAATTACATAAAATCATTTTCCCTTAAATTTCTAAAATTTTTTATTAAGAAATTTTCTTTTCTTTTATTTTAAAAAAAATTATAAAAATTTGTACAAAATACCCTTATTTATAATCTTATATTAAAATGAGTTCCACCTAATTCTTAGTAAATTTTATTGAAATAAATCATTTATTATGACAAAATAAAGTTACAATTATTTATACTTATTTTATGAAAATAAATAAATATGTACATATTTAAAATGTACACTCATTTCAACTATTATAACCACTTAAATCATTTAAATCTATAAATTACTATTTTATTTAAATCTATAAATCTTTTATTAATAGTGTTAATTACTAAAATTCTTATTTAAACCATTTAATTACCAAAATAATAAAAGTTAACATCTATTTAATAACATGAAAATCATGGACAAATGGCTTATAAATACAATACCAAAATTCTATGATTAACTTAATACGACGTATTATTTAGGTTGAACGTTATCAAATCCTCGGCATTATATACAAGACTTATTATTTGTTATCCTTTATTATCCAAGTGAGTTTTTCTATACCCCTTTTATATATTTTTACACTTTGGGGTGAAACATGTTAATTTTATGATAATTGCACTTGTAAACTCGTTTGAATCTTGTAAACACTTGGGTAATTCATCTTATTTGTCGTGGTTAGTTGAACTTTAGTAATTACCATGTGATGACTATTATATGTACAATCATTAACTATTTCTAGCCTGGCGACGTCATAGATCTATGGGCCTGACAAGCCTACTTGGTTAATCCAAGTACACTTAGCTAATCGTTTAATCTTGTAATCTTGTAATCTGTCAAGGTTTGATTATTACATTTGTTCATCCATCCCTAGTTACTTTATTCAATAACCTATGACATGAATTACCATCTTTTATATATATATATATATATATTTTGTATGAAAACTATAGAAAACTCACCAACAATATGTTGACCCTTTAATTTTTAACATGTTTCAGGAAATGATAATGCTTAGCTTGCTATGAAGACAATGTCACATCTAGGACTGGACCTAGAATAAAATAAAAATGCAATTGTTATCATTGAACGTTGAAATTTCTATGTTTTGGAACATATTCTATTTCTTAAATGTATGTCTTGAATATTGAGTTTTAATAATATTGTCATTTTAAATTAGCGTTGTGTGGCATGAACAATCTTAACCCTCACATCTCGACGTTTCCGACGTTAAGGTTGGGGTGTGACAGATTGGTATCAGAGCCCATAACTATAGGGATTTAGGTTATTAGAAATGGTGGCCTAGACTATGGTTAAACTAGGGACCCTTTACTTGACAATTGCTATAATCTTGTAAGTATGCTTATATGTCTATCTTGATGCATGACAAATTCCCTTATGTGCTATTTGCTGACATTTAGAAAATAGTGCCTTAGGAATATGCCTTGAACCTTGTAACCCCAACTTTCTAATCCTCTTCTTATGCCTCTACGTTTCTACCGTGTCTAATCTTTTCTAAATCTCATTCTTGACTACGTGAGGAAAACTACGCATTTTATTGAGTGGAAAAAATTCCTTAGACGATATGTCTAAATCTTGAAATTCTCATCGAGGTTTTAATTCTGATAGCCTTAGGGAAGTGTGTGACATATAAACACTTGTATTCTAGATTTCCTGGCAAAAGGCCCTCGGGCTAAGGCAAGCATTTCGTATAAATCTCATTGCGAGACCTGTTATGCTTACCTGGGGATTTCTGGGATGAGTGCTACATTATGGTCAACATACACATTATTCCCGAGGAAATTAGGATTAAGTCACCTCGACGTGTTCATGTTCCTATTGGCTATGTGATACCAAATGGAACCATCCTGGCTGAATATAAATTATCTAAAACTCCTATTTTCTTTGAACTAGTTTATCTCCAAATACTAATATTTTTCTTTATTTCTATCTTATAGAATGTCTCGTCATCATGGAAAACGTGCTACCTCCGACCGCAAACTCGCTGCAATGATCGCCCAGCAAATGGCCGCTGTACTTCCAACGATGGTTGTTGAACTTAGCAGCACCCTAATGGACAACAATAGCAACAACGCTAATGGAAACAATGGTAGTAGTGACAACAATGGTCAAGGGGAAAATAGCAACAACCAAGGTGGGAATAGTCGCACTTGCACATTCAAGCACTTCCACTCGTGCAAACCCACTAGCTTTAGTGGAAAGGAAGGAGCCACAGGACTTCTCGAGTGGTTCGAAAGTATGGAAAATACGTTTATCGTCAGCGAATGTCCCGATGAACTCAAGGTCTGATATGCTGCAAGTGTCCTTCAACAACGGGCACTCACTTGGTGGAATAGTGAGAAAAGGAACCGAGGGACTGAAGTTGCCTTGGCGTTGCCTTGGGAAGAATTTAAGGACATAATGATCCAAAAGTTCTGCCCGAGGAGTGAATTGCAAAAGCTGGAGGAGGAATTCTGGAACCTCAAACAGGATAGTGGGAATCATTTGGCTTATTCCACCCGACATCATGAGTTGAGCATGCTCCTAACTCATATGGTGGATACCGTTCCCGCAACATCGAGAAGTTTATTAAGGGGGTACCACCTCAAATTCAAGATGCCGTGGTGGGTAGTAGGCCCACAACTTTGGAGGAGGCGATTAATATCACCGCCCAGCTCACTGAAACCATATTAGAGCTGGTACTTTGACGGTGAAAGGTGCCAAGACTGCTGTGAAGGTGACTCCCGAAGCTACAAAGGAGGTGAAGGCCGAGTCGTCTTTCAAAGGCAAGAAGCGCAAGTTCACACCGGCTCGTAATTATGCGATGAAAGCACCAAATTCCCCTCAAAGGCAAGCTGTCGTTGCAAATCAAGCCCCCGTGGCGAGGGCTTATACTGGACCGCACCCGATGTGCAATACTTGCAAGTACCATCACGCGAGTAACACTCCTTGTCGGGTTTGCTCGTTGTGCGGAAAGTATGGGCATCTGGGGGCTACTTGCCTTCATGCTCCTAATAATACGGTGTTGGCTGCAAACCGAGTCTGCTACAACTGTGGCGAACCGGGTCATGTCCGTCCACAATGCCCCCGCAATGCGGGAAATGTGCCACAGGCTCGTGGAAGGGCATTCAACATCAATGCCAACCAAGCTCAAGCCAACAACGACGTGGTGAATGGTAAGCCATTAATTTCTTTTAATTGTTCTTTTGTCTTGTAAAATCCCTACCTGTGTTCATTATGCCAACAATAGGTTATTATTTGAGCAGGTATGTATCTTGTAAATAGTCGTTATGCTTCTGTACTGTTTGATTCGGGTGCGGATAAGAGTTTCGTGTCTTTAGAGTTTGAGCCTATTCTTTCCAAGCCGCGTTCTAATTTAGAGAGATCTTTTACGGTCGAAGTAGCCGATGGCAAGTCTGTCGAAGTCGGCGTCGTGATACGCGATTGCACCTTAAGTCTTAACGAGCACGATTTTCTTATCGACCTTATTCCTATGCAACTAGGGAGCTTTGATGTTATTATCGGCATGGATTGGTTAGCAAAGCAACACACGGAAATTATATGCTTTGAGAAGTGCATTCGAATTCCTTTACCATCGGGTGATACCTTAAAAGTTTTTGGAGAGAGATCATCCCAAAGACTCAAACTCATGTCTTGTATCAAGGCCCGCAAGTGCTTAAGTAAAAACTATGTAGTTTCATGGCTTACGTAGTCAACACGAAAGCCAAGGGTAAAACTGAAGGATATACCTGTCGTGCGGGATTTTCCCGAGGTGTTTCCCGAGGATCTTAGTGGGTTACCTCCCGTACGAGAAGTTAAGTTCAAAATCGACCTGATTCCTGATGCAAATCCCGTGGCTAAGTCACCTTATCGTCTTGCACCGTCTAAAATGCAAGAACTAGCTAGTCAACTGCAAGAGTTGACCGATAAGGGTTTCATTCGACCTAGTTCTTCACCATGTGGTGCACCCGTGCTATTTGTAAAGAAGAAAGATGGTTCTTTCCGTATGTGCATCGACTACCGGGAACTCTACAAGCTCACTATCAAGAACCGATATCCTCTTCCTCGAATTGATGATCTCTTCGATCAACTTCAATGAGCTACACAATTCTCAAAGATCGATCTACATTCTGGATATCATCAATTACGTGTTCACGATAATGATATTCCAAAGACCGCGTTTCGTACTCGATATGGACATTATGAGTTTATGGTTATGCCTTTTGGCTTGACTAATGCACCTACTGTCTTCATGGATCTCATGAACCAGGTATGTAAACCGTATTTGGATAAATTGGTGATCGTGTTTATTGATGACATTCTCATCTATTCCAAGACAAAGACCGATCACGAGTCGCACCTACGTCAAGTCCTCGATCTTTTGAAAAAGGAACAATTATATGCCAAGTTCTCCAACTGTGAATTTTGGCTTGAAGAAGTCCACTTCTTAGGACATGTGGTGAATATCCAAGGAATTCACGTTGATCCTGCAAAGATAGAAGCCGTGAAGAATTGGTGTGTTCCCACGACCCCAACCGAGGTTCGTTCGTTTCTGGGTTTAGCAGGTTATTACCGTAGGTTCATTGCAAACTTTTCGAAGATTGCGAAACCGCTTACGGCGCTAACTCAAAAGAATAGACTTTTTGAGTGGGGGCCCGAACAAGAAGATGCGTTCGAGACGTTGAAACACAAACTGTGTAATGCTCCTATCCTAACCCTTCCCGATGGAAATGATGACTTCACTATATATTGCGACGCGTCTAGACAAGGTCTTGGTTGCGTTCTCATGCAACGAGGTAAGGTCATAGCTTACGCGTCGAGACAATTGAAGGTTCATGAAGTGAACTACACAACTCATGATCTAGAACTTGGTGCCGTGGTATTTGCTTTGAAGATCTGGCGGCATTATCTCTATGGGACGCAATGTATAGTCTACACCGACCATAAGAGTCTCCAACATGTGTTCAATCAAAAGGATCTCAACATGAGACAAAGGCGATGGGTTGAACTGATTAGTGACTACGACTGCAACATTCACTATCATCCTGGAAAGGCGAATGTTGTAGCCGACGCGCTAAGTCGTAAGACCCACAACAAGACTGTCTCGCTCCAAGAAATCCGAGATCGAAGACAATGGTTTGACATGTTAGGAGAGTTTGACACCGAGATTCATGTGGATGTTAACGAAGCCACTATCATGCTTCAAAACATAAGGATTGATAGTGATCTTGAGTTTTGCATCCGCGAGGCTCAACAAGCGGCGTTAACTGAGGAACGGAAAGATGACGATCTGGCGTTTAACGTTCGGTCACAACTGGAGACAAAACCGAACGGCATGTGGTATTTCTTGAACCAACTCTGGATCCCGAATCGCGATAATCTCCGTCACTTCATTATGAACGAAGCTCATCAAACCCGATATTCTATTCATCCTGGATCCGATAAGATGTATATGGATCTAAGTGGCCAATATTGGTGGCCAGGAATGAAGAAAGATATCGCGTCTTATGTTTTTAAGTGCCTCACATGTGCAAGAGTCAAGCCGAACATCAACGGCCTAGTGGCCTACTTGAACAACCTGAAATCCCTATGTGGAAATGGGAACACATATCCATGGATTTCATAACCAAGTTACCACGTACCTCTCATGGCCATGATAGCATATGGGTGATTGTTGATCGTTTGACCAAAACGGTACATTTCATACCAATACGAGACACATACAAAGTTTCAAGATTGGCTCGTATCTACATCGATGAAATTGTGAGTCGTCATGGTGTGCCATTGCATATTATTTCCGATCGTGATGCTCGATTCACTTCACACTTCTGGTCTTCCATGCAAGAACTCTAGGGTACTCAATTGGATTTAAGCACGGCTTACCATCCTCAAACGGACGGTCAAACCGAGCGAACAATCCAAACCCTTGAGGACTTACTGCGTCTTTGTGTCCTTGATTTTGGTGGTGACTGGGATACGCATCTGCTATTAGCGGAATTTTCGTATAACAATAACTATCACTCGAGTATCAAGATGGCACCATTCGAGGCTTTATATGGTCGTAAATGCCATTCTCCGATCTGTTGGACTGACATTGGTGAGAATTTCATCACTGGTCCTGAACTTATCCACTTAAAGCACAATAACAATCAAATTAAACGAACAAAAACGTTCGGGTAATCATTTCGAAGTTATTGGTAACATCAACTGCACCTGAAACAACATTGTAAATCGATTTATTCATCTGAAACGGCCGACTTTAAGCTCATAGCCGTTGGGCATCAGTTCGAACGAATTGGAACTATAAAACAGGGGGCAAAGGATCATACAGCCCCTTTTAACTCTTCGAACCCTCGATTGCTCGAAAAACACACACACAACGAATTGGAACCTAGAACAGTCGCAAGCTTCGCTCGAACTTGAAATTGACAAGATCACTTTAATTCAGGTAATTAACTTGGGGATTACACTCGATTTGGCATGGGAAGCAAAAGCCCCATGCTTAATTTGGGTAATAACAACAAATCTGGGTTCAATTTGATCGATTATGAATCTAGGGTTTATGTGGAATTTGGGGATTTTGAAGTTTATATATTTTAATTTTCGTTTCTGAAACATGACATAGAACAGGGCTTTGGTCCAGTGGTTGGTGTGCTTGTTGCCTTGGCAAGGGACCCGAGTTCGAACCCGAGGCCCTGCCATTATTTTTTTAAAAGGATTTTGAATAACTTTTAAATTTCAGAAACATTCTAAAAATTATTGTTATCAAATAAAAATCATTTTTAATAATAAATTACATAAAATCATTTTCCCTTAAATTTCTAAAAATTTTAATTAAAAAATTTTCTTTTCTTTTATTTTAAAAAAAAATTATAAAAATTTATACAAAATACCCTTATTTGTAAACTTATATTAAAATAAGTTCCACCTAATTCTTAGTAAATTTTATTGGAATAAATCATTTATTATGACAAAATAAAGTTACAATTATTTATACTTATTTTATGAAAATAAATAAATATGTACATATTTAAAATGTACACTAATTTCAACTATTATAACCACTTAAATCATTTAAATCTATAAATTACTATTTTATTTAAATCTATAAATCTTTTATTAATAGTATTAATTACTAAATTCTTATTTAAACCATTTAATTACCAAAATAATAAAAGGTTACATCTATTTAATAACATGAAAATCATGGACAAATGGCTTATAAATACAATACCAAAATTCTATGATTAACTTAATACGACGTATTATTTAGGTTGAACGCTATCAAATCCTCGGCATTATATACAAGACTTATTATTTGTCATCATTTATTATCCAAGTGAGTTTTTCTATACCCCTTTTATATATTTTTACACTTTGGGGTGAAACATGTTAATTTTATGATAATTGCACTTGTAAACTCGTTTGAATCTTGTAAACACTTGGGTAATTCATCTTATTTGTCGTGGTTAGTTGAACTTTAGTAATTACCATGTGATGACTATTATATGTACAATCATTAACTATTTCTAGCCTGGCGACGTCATAGATCTATGGGCCTGACAAGCCTACTTGGTTAATCCAAGTACACTTAGCTAATCGTTTAATCTTGTAATCTTGTAATCTGTCAAGGTTTGATTATTACATTTGTTCATCCATCCCTAGTTACTTTATTCAATAACCTATGACATGAATTACCATCTTTTATATATATATATATATATTTATGTATGAAAACTATAGAAAACTCACCAACAATATGTTGTCCCTTTTATTTTTAACATGTTTAGGAAATGATAATGCTTAGCTTGCTATGAAGACAATATCACATCTAGGACTGGACCTAGAATAAAATAAAAAATGCAATTGTTATCATTGAACGTTGAAATTTCTATGTTTTGGAACATATTCTATTTCTTAAATGTATGTCTTGAATATTGAGTTTTAATAATATTGTCATTTTAAATTAGCGTTGTGTGCCATGAACAATCTTAACCATCACATCTCGACGTTTCCGCCGTTAAGGTTGGGGTGTGACAACAGGAGTGCTTGTTTGGTTTTATTCATTTGTTACCTCGATGAAACATATCAATTGTACCATACACACATGTGGAGCAATGTGAGTTTGCTGTTTTCTGAAACATAACCTAGTTGATGAAAAAACAATGTTATCAAAACTTAGGAGTTTCTTGGATGTGTTGTAATTGGCAAATGGCAAAGGCAAATCAAACCCATCATCTTAATGAAAGAATAACAAAATTCTTAGATGCAGCCAAATGGTTGATATAATGGGTATGATAAAATGTAAATTTAGCTTAACTATCACCAACTTCAATTACTTTGCAACTACTTATTGAATTATGATTTTGAACATCACAATAGTAGCTTCGGTAATACACATCCAGACAATCCTATGCTAAAAATCCCTTTTGTATATTACCATCATATTTGGTAATCCAGTTCTGCACAAGCAGGTCAACCAGAAATGATGATTGCATTGGTAGGGTGGATGACTTGGATTTTGGGTAAAAAAACTTTTGTCAGGAGCCTCAAATGAGGTAATTTGATGATGATCTTGAATTGTGTCAATATACACCCATGAATATGATCCATTCATCAACAAGGGATTGGTTTGGCTTAGAATTATTGCATATGGTAGGTCTACTCAAATTGTAGAACGGGTCAAGGGTTGCTACTTAAATCATACAACAAGTCAGTTTGAGCTACTCAAATTATACAACGAATCAATTTAGATCACTATTATAAAACTTGCTCAACTAAATGGGTCCAAATAGATAAGCAACACACACCACCGTTATGGCAAAACTTAAAATGAATCCAAATGGTCAACTACCAGTCTACCACCCACCACCACCTCCCCTGTTGGATCTATTTCTCCGTTTCCAAGACAACTCATTTTAGTTAGAATATGTTTTGACATAAACCAAATTGATACTTTTTTAAAACGATCATTTTCTAATCTCACCACGACCACCATTATGTCTCAACTAAAAATAGGTACAAATGGATGGCACCACCAACGACCCTTATGCTCAACTTAAAATCGTCTAAAAAGAGAGAACCAGTCACCACCACATCCACCTGCTCGGACTATTTTCTCATTTCTAAAACAACCCATTTTAATTAGAACATGTTTAACACAAACACATTTAAAACATATAGAATTCGAGCTAGCTCGCAAGTCTAAATGAGCCCATTATTCAATCTTTTCAAAATATATATTGTTATATATAATTATTGTATATCAAATTTGTAGAAATTATGAAGTGAAAATTAACATCAAATTCATCAAACCCCAATTCGATAAAGAACTTGAAATTGAAATTAAATCACCAGGATGTTCTTGAAATCGATTACTCTTTCAGATTAAACCATTTGTGCACTTACAATTGATTTAATCAGATAAGATCAAGAAGTAGAAGCAAAAACCTGAATTGAATTGATGAAGTCTCCTTGAGAAAATTCTCTGTTTGTTTCTTTGTTTGTGAAAAGAAAATCTCAGTATGTTTTTCACAAACTGTCGATCATACATAAATAAACTAAATACACATATTCACATTATACCCCTTAAGTTTATTCTATGTTTTATAATTATCCTAAAACTTAACTAATAGATTTAATTCATAAAATAGTATAACATAAATATGCATATTTATATACAAACCAATATTGCTAAAATTACAACAATTCTCTCCCATTTTAGTAATATTCATGATCAACATAAGCAAACTTCACCATAATCAAACTTATGCATAAATGAAATGTCCTACGGATTGAATTTCACATTAGTATATTACGCGATCCAAATATTCAAATATCAAGGTGTCGCAATGATTGAACCTATTTTATTCATCTGAATACTTGAAGGTAATACACACATAAATTCACAATTTTATAGTTCTAACTTGACATAATGTTTTACTAGCCTATGTCCCATCCTTCAAAGAGTATATCAAAGCCAAGTCCAAGCTTCTTGAAGCAGCTAAACTTCATACCCTTATAGGTAGTTCTCATCTTGCACCTGCAAATGCAATTTACCAAAGAACTATTAAGAAACTATGTTTCAACCTTCTTTATCTTGCAGTCTGAACACATACCTTGGGATGTTATGTTGTGTTCCAATATATCATAAAAAGCCTTCCACATTGAATTCCGCATTTAACGTTATATTAAATGGGAATTGGGTATCTTAACATGAAATACTAAGAAATAGACTTCAGACCCATCCCCATGGCTAATTTATTCACGAGATTTCTTCCTAACCCTTTGGTTAAATGATCAGCCATGTTGTGTTGAGATTTTATAAACTCAACAGATATTATTCCACTCTTGATTAATCCCCTAACCATGCTATGTCTTACACCTAAGTGTCTAGACTTTTCATTATACACTTGACTATATGTCTTAGCCAGTGTAACAGCACTATCACACCTTATCGAAATAGGTGATATAGGTTTAGGCCATAATGGAATTTCATACAACAAATTTCTTAACCATTCAACTTTTTTTCTGGCTGAAGCTAATGCTACAAACTCAGACTCTATTGTTGAGTTTGTAATGCAAGTTTGCTTTTTTTCTTTTTGATTTTTTGTTTTAAACCCAATACTTTTACATATATATTTTACAATTTAATCCTTATAAATTTTCACGTTTAACTTTAGTCCCCAATATTTTCATCTTTTACAATTTTTTCGATTTACGGTCTAACTTTTGAGAGTTAACAAGTCTAACGTGCACATGTGGTTCAACGTTGTTACGTTTATTTTTTCCATTCAACATTGATGTCGTAACGTGCAGGTCATAGCTCGACTTAGTTATTGCTTTTAATGTTTTACATTTCATGTGCGTGGTTTAAAGTTTTTACGTCTAATTTCCGTTCAGTTTTATTTTTTTTCGTTTTTATTTCTTTTTTAATACGGGTTTTTTCGGTATTAATGGTCATTGACGGTGATTTGACATTGATGCTATTCAATATGGTTTTACGCCCTCACCGCAACACGGGGCTTAATACTAGTATAAGCTAAGAATTCAAATTGAAAAGAGAGAGTTGACTGTAGAAAAGTTAAGAGGATAGTTGAAGAATGTGAGTGAGTAGAGTTTGACTCCAGCTTCACCCATGTTGGTCACCTGCCTGTTACTCTAACGCACGCATTATGCTGTTCTACCTTCATGCTTAAAGTGGATTGTAAATTACTGTTAACACAAACTCCCAAATGTTATTATATAAATACACCAAATTATGACGTGTTTTTAGTTTCTTTTACATAAAGTTCTTTTTTTTTTCTTTTCAAAAGCGTTTTATATATATTCTTTTTAGAAAGCTTTTTTTTGTTAAATACGTTTCTTTTATAGAAAGTGTACTTGAACATCTTTTTCTAAAAAAAAAACTCTTTTTTTAAGATCGAATATTACAAGTATTACACTTATTATGTTTTAAGAGAAGGGTATGGCAAATAAAAAATGAGATACCTATAACATAACTACAAAAATAACATTAAATCTATATCTATACATCTATACATATTAATACAAGACTAATTTGGATGACACATGGTCTTTTTCTAGAGTGTCCATCTAGGATTTGTCCACGTGTTATGATCACAATAAACCTATTATTTTAAACAAAAATCAATTACGTCAAACTTTTTAAACTTAGTCTTAATTTGTAATTTTTATTTTAAGCAATATAATTAAAAACTCAAAACTTTACAAATTTGTTAATATTTTATAAATAAATAAATTTTTATTTAATCTGATAATAATATCGAAAACTTGATTTTTTAATAATCACAATTCAATTTTCAAAGATACATATCATATGATTTAATTGATAATGATTTTTTAAATTAAGCAAATTTAATAATTAATATTATATATCTGCTATTCAACCCGCGTAACCTACACTATTATATAATTTACTAGCTTTAGTTACCCGTGTATTACACGGAAGTGTGAAGAGTTAATTATTAAATAACACAAAAATAAAAATAAAATCAAGTGTGTTATATATAAATAAGACATAACAACTTTTGATTATAAGGTCACAAATGAGCAAAAACATCCTTGTAAACTACATTTCTAGTAACATTAGTAGGTTTACAATCATTATCTAAAGCTACAAGCTTCAATCCATCTTTACACTTAACTTGTGACAAGATGTCATAAAGCTGATCATGGGTAAAAATATACTCTTTCAAGTATAAACCAACACCTGTCAGAGATTGACCTTAATTTTTGTTTATTGTTATAGCGAAATATACAGTCAAAGAAAACTGTCTCCTTTTAAACTTAATAGGAATACTTTTGACTGGTCAAATCGTAAGCTAGATATTGAGTGGGTGTGAGGATATTAGTATGAAGAAATTAAGATTTAAATAATATACACTGAAAAGTTATGTGTAATAATAATTAGATCAATTTCGAATTATTTTGACCGTGTAATCAAATATAGAGATATAGTATTGAATTGGGTTGAATCGCGCTATAAATGTTCATAATATCTCTTATTAGTTGTTGATTATTATTTATTTAATACTGACTTTAGTAAACTCGTGTATCATACGGGTTGAAAAAATAAAATATTAAATATAATAAAATTTTATGAAGTATAAAATGATAATCTAAAATAAGATATGATTAAAATTACATATTAGCAATAACTATAAGTAATAAAATAACAATATCAATTTTTAAACTTTTATTTTTAAACTTTCTTTCCAAAAAAGTTAAACATTCTTTTTAAAGCAAACCGTATTAAAATGTTATTTTTAAATTTTCTTTATTATAACTCAAAATTTTAATTATTTTTAGTTTATGAAAAATTTTACTTTTTAAAAATACCAATTTTAAAGTATTTTATATTTTAAAAAAAGTTAGATGTTTTAGAAAAAATTAATTGTATATAAATTGTTTTCTAAAAATAATATTAATAAAAAGATATCTTTCTTAATTTATTAAAAAAATTAATCTAAAAAAGAATTAAAATTATTTAATATTTTTTAATTTAGGTAATTATTTAAGAGGAGAGAGACGTGAAAAATAAACTTAAAGGGCCTAGAAATATGCTAAGGTGCTGTTTGTTTTTTTCAGGATGCTCTTCTTGAGCTCTTATGTCTGTGTCGCGCAGACCACGCGCAGACATTTTCTTCTGCAGACTGTTTGATTTTTCAAAGATGTTTTATTAAAAAAAGTATGCGCGGAGTCTTCTTGGTGCGGATGTGGATCATTCACTTCTTGCCACTTCTAACCTCTTCTCCCTAATCATTCACTGAACCCTAACTCCGACACTTCTTGCACTCCTCATTCCCCTTCATCTTGGCGGTTCCTCCGCCGGCCACCGCACCCACCGTCGGTCCCGCAGCCACCTCCGGCCACCGCGAGCCCTAGCAGCCCTTCGGTGGTCTTGTCGCGAGCCCTAGCAGTCCTCTGGTGAACCTGTCGTGAGCCCTAGCAGCCCTCTGGTGAACCTGTCGCGAGCCCTAGCAGCCTCCCGTGGTTTTGTCGAGAGCCCTAGCAGCCTCCGGTGACGGCGGTGGTTGATGCGTCTGATGATGTGGAAATCGACGATGGCGAGTATGGCAGCGATGGAGGCGATTAGGATGAGGAAGAAAGGTTCGGTGAGGTGGAAGATGATTCTGGAGACGATGATGAGGACGATGAGGTTGATTAGGGTTGCTCCGACGATTATGTTGGCTGTTGTATCCTCCATTGATGGAGAATTGAAGATACTGAAGAGATTGAAGTTTGATAACGTTTGAAATGTAGTCTGTAGAGGGTGAGACTTGGTTTCATTTGTTGTTTCTGATTTGGTTTATGGTTTCATTTTAATTATAGACTATTTTTACAGTTTGCAGATGTTAAAAACAAACAGTGTTCTTCTTGCAGACTGCAAACGTTTGGTCAACCTCTTCTCTTGCAGATGTCTGCAGATGTGGTCCGCAGACTGTAGATGTGGTTCGCAGACTGCAGACATTTTCCTGCAGAAAAAACAAACAGCATCTAAGTGTCCCTTAAGTTACTATTTTAATATTATATTATATATAGATTGCTTTTTTTTTTTTTAACTCAACACATGATTCCGATTTCGATGGTTTTACACGTTAAAACGTTTCTCTTTGTTTCCCTCGCTTTCCGTCTCCACAAAAACTCGAGACCCACACATCGCATCTTTTTATCTTTTGGAATCACGGTGACTCTGACCCCACAAAAGTTACTAAAACGTAAGCTGCTTCTTCAACCTCAACACCAACAGATCTTCTCAGTATTATTGCTTCACAGTTGCTAATTTGCTTTGATTCCCCTCAAATCTTCTCCATATTCTCATGATTCTAAATCCTCAAGGTATATGTGCTAGTACACCATTCGATGAACATTCATGCATTCAAGTGATTCCTAGGGTTTGTTCTTTACTGTGATTTGTTTATAAATTTTGATTTTGTTTTTCAGCTACGAATTTTTGTTTAGGTTTACATTTTTTTATCTGCTTGTATTTTGCTTTCTAGTAGTTTGGCTGAAATTTTGTACTCTGCTGATGTATTGTGTTTGTCTAAGTTAGGGCCTTGGTTAATTTGCTTGACCTTTTGCTTTCAGGCCAGAAGCACTAAGATCTGTATCCATCTACTCAACTTTTCAAACTGTCTTGCTATTAATTTCCATAAGTTACATAATGTAAGCCACCCACTTATTAGTTATTCAGTTTAGTAGTCTGAATTCTGAAAACTTTTGATTCTAAGTAGTCTTACTTTTTTTCAGTTGAGACTAGGCCAACATGATGCCCAGGCCGCCTCCTGATGATTTCTCCCTCAAGGAGACAAAAATCACCGGTGATAAGCTCATTACCACGTATGACCTTGTGGAACAAATGCAATACTTGTATGTCCGTGTGGTGAAAGCAAGAGATTTACCTGCTAAGGATGCTACTGGTAGTTGTGACCCTTGTGCTGAGGTTCAGCTGGGAAACTACAAGGGAAGAACTCGTCGTTTTGAGAAGAAATCAAATCCTGAGTGGAACCAAGTGTTTGCTTTCTCTAGAGAAAGAACTCAGTCGAACTTGCTTGAGGTCACTGTAACCGATAAAGGTCTTATAAAAGATGATTTCATGGGTTGGGTGGTATTTGATCTTGCTGAGGTTCCAATGAGGGTACCACCAGATAGTCCTCTAGCTCCTGAATGGTATAGATTGGAAGATAGGAAAGGGATGAAGCTGAAAGGAGAGGTAATGTTAGCTGTGTGGTGGGGTACTCAAGCTGATGAAGCGTTTCCTCAAGTATGTTATAGTAATGGTGCGTAATTATAAATCGAGCTGTGCGTTGTTATTATACATATGTTGTGCAATTATACCACGTCTTCATACCCTTCACACATTCTCTTACTTCGTACCAGAACTTCCCTCTCTTTCTCTCTCTCTCTATATATATTTTATATATATAGAATACATATATTCTTCAGTTTCTAAAAGATTTCTGTTATAAAATTTGGGAATGTTGTGTCTACTTGTGTTTGGAGGTAGGTTTTCTTCTTGATTGGTACAGCTGTGGCCATAATCAAAGAAATTTTTAGAAGAAGCAATGTTTAAATTTTAAATTTAAAATTATTTATAATGTAATCTCTTGCTCTTAGTTATTCAATCTGGTAGTCCTAGCTTTTATTAGGTTCTAGAGACATTTAAGTATTAGAGTTTGTTTTTATTTTTTTCCTCTTGTGAGACAGAAAGTGCGGAGCTAACTTTTTATGATGACTACTCCCTCAAGGAGGGCCAGTTCCACCGACATGAACATGTGCAACAAAAACAATACTTATACGTCCGTCTTGTGAAAGCTAGGGATCTACGTGCGGAAGATGCTACTGCTGGATGTGATTGTTATATTGAGGTTCGGTTGGGAAACTATAAAGAAACAACACGTCATTTGACTCTTTCTACGAAGAACCGAAATCCTAAGTGGAACCAAGTGTTTGCTTTCCTTAGAGACAAGATTGAGGCAACCATGCTTGAGGTCACTGTGAAAGATAAAAATGTTAAGAAAGATGATTTTGTGGGGTGGGTTTTATATGATCTTAGTGAGATTCCAAAGAGGGTCCAACCAGATTGTCCTCTAGCTCCTCAATGGTATCGATTGGCAGACAGGAAAGGTGATAAGGTTAAGGGAGAGCTGATGTGTTCTTTGTGGTGGGGTACACAAGCTGATGAAGCATTTCCAAAAGCTAATTCTGGTGGTGTAGTTGATCCTCTTGCCAGAGTCCGTTCAAAGGTGTATTATTCACCTAGGCTTTGGTATCTTAGAGTTAATGTGATTGAAGGGCAGGATTTGATATCCAGTGACAGAACTAGATCCCCTGAAAGTTTTGTGAAGGTCACCCTTGGAAAGCAAAGTATGAAGACTCAAACTTCTATGGCAAAGTCCAAGAATCCTTCTTGGAATGAGGAGTTGATGTTTGTGGTTGCAGAACCATTTGAAGAGCACTTGATTTTAAGTGTAGAAGATAGGGTTGCACCTAACAAGGATGAGGTTCTTGGAAGCTGTGTAATTCCTTTGCAGTATGTGGAGCGGAGGCTTGATCAAAGGACTATCCGTTCAAGGTGGTTTAATCTGCAGAGGGATGTTATTGTTGATGGGCAGAGGACCAAACAAGCCAGGTTTTCTAGTAGGATTCATATGCGGATTTGCTTCGAAGGTGGTTATCATGTTCTTGATGAACCTGCTCACTACTGTAGCGATCTTAGACCAGCAGCTAAACAGTTGTGGAAGAAAAGCATTGGGATTCTTGAATTGGGAATCTTGGGTGCTCATGGGTTACCCCTAATGAAGATTAAAAATGGATGGACAACAACAGATGCATATTGTGTAGCCAAGTTTGGGACAAAGTGGGTCAGAACAAGAACAATTACCAACAATTTTAATCCAATATGGAACGAGCAATATACTTGGGAAGTTTTTGATCCATGTAGTATTATAACCATTGGTGTGTTTGATAACAGCTTCCATTTACAAGGTGGGGATAAGATGATCGGGAAGGTCAGGATTCGTCTTTCAACCCTTGAAACTGATCGTGTGTACACCCATTCATACCCTCTTTTAGTTTTACATCCATCTGGGGTGAAAAAGATGGGTGAGATTCACCTAGCAGTGAGGTTTACATGCTCATCATTGTTAAACATGATGCACATGTACTCACAGCCACTGTTGCCTAAAATGCACTACATTCATCCTTTAACCATCACCCAGCTTGATAACCTGAGACACCATGCGGCTCAAATTGTCTCCATGAGGCTCTGCCGGGCTGAACCACCCTTGAAGAAAGAGGTTGTGGAGTATATGCTGGATGTGGGTTGTGACATGTGGAGCATGAGACGAAGCAAGGCTAATTTTCTGAGAATCAAGGAAGTTTTTGGTGGTTTGATTGCAGTGGGCAAATGGTTTGGTGAGATGTATAGTTGGAAGAATCCCATAAGCACTGTTGCCATCCACATCATCTTCTTTATATTGGCCATGTATCCGAAACTTATTCTGTCATCTATTTTCCTCACTCTTTTTCAATTGGAGTTTGGAACTACAAATACAGACCAAAGTATCCTCCCCCTATGGACACTCACCTCTCATGTGCAGACAATGCACTTCCTGATGAACTCGATGAAGAATTTGATACCATTCCAACCTCTCATCCTCCTGATATATTAAGTATGAGATATGACCGATTGAGGAGAGAATCTGGAAGGATCCAGAGAGTGGTTGGTGATATAGCAACAGTCGGAGAGAGGCTTCAGTCTTTACTCAGCTGGAGAGACCCAATAGGTACATCACTGTTTGTATTATTCTGTTTAATTGCTGCTATTTTTCTGTATGCCACACCTTTCTATGTTGTGGTCATTCAGACAGTGATCTTTGTGTTAACTCACTGGAACAAACGACTACCTTTGGTCCCAATAAACTTCTTTAGTAGATTGCCAGCTAGAACTGACAGCATGCTATGAGAACAGCTATCTGTTTCTGCTTGTATCAAATGTTTCTTGCTAAACTTGTACATATCAATGAATTTCATTAAATCTATGCTCTTTGATAGTTTGCTTAAATCTATTCAACTTTATAAAAAGAAGAAATCAAGTAATGAGTTAAAAAATTGTCTACAAGATATTCACATACCTGTAACTTGTTAATTATTGGATTTGTTTCTTTTAAATGATTTAAAATTATTATTTGAATATAATATTTATATACTTATATAAAATGGTGTTTATTGTTTATGAAAAACCGATAAACATCACCTGATACCCTTTATGATCAAGGTATAGTAAATCCTCCTCTTCCATGATTAGACATTAAATATACAGAGTAAATTACACAATAATTTCTATGGAATGCCTAGATTTTGGGTTTTGTTCTTAGTGAGAAGAAACTGCATCTTTGATCCCAAATATTTGACTGCTTTATCACAGATTCTATGAGTTAGAGGAGAAGAATATTCAGAATAATTCACTTAACCAGTACTTTACCCATAGTTGTCAAAGGTGCAAAGCGCACTCAAGGCGCAATGGCTTCGCCTGTCGCCTAGGCGCAATTTGCAAGAATGAAGTGCGCTCGAGACAAGAAAAGTGCACTTTTAGAAAACAATAAAAGATATAGAATAGGCTTAGAAAAATAAAATAAAAGAGAGTCTAATAAAAATTCCATAACCTAATATACTAAAAATATTCAAATCTCTTCTTCTGCACATAGTCCTGTTCCATTGTACCTTTTATAGACAAAAATAGTTACTTTTTAGCGATCAAATTTTTTTTACTAACATACAATCACAAACCGTCTCTCACCTACACTTCCTTTCTCTTCCAACCCTATTTCTTCTTCACTACACTTCGTCTGATATAAAGATTTCTATCATTTTTTTAAATACAAACACAAACCGCAACTTCTACAAAGAAAGAAGAACGAAGAAAGTAAGTTTTAGGCCGGAAGTTGCATAAGAGTGGCGGGAATCGTCGTCGGACCTTCACCTAGATGGCTGCAAGGCAGTAAACCCTCGTTGCGCCTAGAAAATGCGCCTGGGTGAGCGCCTACCTCGCTTTTGACAACACAGACTTTACCAACATTGGCGAATCTAGGGAAGGTTTTTTTATGTGTAGAATGATTCATTTAACCACCACCATTGCCCCGATGTCAAAAGAGTTGTCATCGCCCTGCCATCAATGCCACAACACCGCACATGTGAGGGTAAAATTGTCTTTTTTATACCTAAAACTAAAAGCTGAAAAATACAATAACTTAGGGCCTTACAAAATAGCCAATCATAATCAACATCATCAAAGCCCGCCCCCCCCCCCCCCCCCCCCCCCCACAAACATAAAAAAAGAAAGAAAAAAAAAACACTTTGTTGAATACTCTCCTCTCTCTCGTCAACACACCCAAGGCCACCAACAACAAAGGTTGAAACACTACCACACCTTCGTCTTTTTTTTTCGTTGATCAATCCCACCTCCACAAACCCAGTAGTGACTAGAAAATTTTCAAATTCCCTCGTCTCCGATCATTCTAAAACTCCAGTGACCACATTGGTTCAAACATCAAGAGGTGAGATCTTGATTCTCTATCCTTTCACCCCACAATATGATATACCAATAAAAGAAAAATACAAGTAATGAAAATGATTGAAATTTTAACAACATATGAATTTTGAAGATTGTTTATACTTAAACTACCTCCAACACAAGCATGTCCGTGGGACGAATGGTGATGTGGCAGCCGCGTGCTGGATGGGTTGCATTGAGTAGGGGCTGTACTTGGGTTTGGCACGTAGCCAAGGGCACATATTCTTATATTTGAAATGAGTTGTATGTGAGAATAACATGTATGGTAGTGTAGTAGGTAGTAATATGCTTGTGGAACCTGAGATGGTAAATATGAGAGAAGTTAAAGTTATAGAATGAAAGCAAGTAATCTAACTAAAAAGTAAATTTTAAGTGGACAATATAGTGGCAGTCACTACCAAAGAATTTTTAAAGGATAGAAAATCGCCATGAATGATCAGGTATTGCAACTTTTGTTGCCTTCACTTTCATCAATCATTCACACATCAACTGCAAGAGGCCAAACAACAACAAATCACTTGTAAGTTTATCAATTTATATTCCAACTTACTTTGTCAATTAAAGATCTTTATTTCGCTTCTGTTGTTCAATCGGAGTCCCTTTTGTAGGGTTTAACCCCTCAAATTATCGATCTTCCTATTGGATCTTCAGTGATGAGTCTGTTAACAACTTCATAAACCATTTGCACTTGAAGCAGCCAAAATGTCACAGTTGAAGGAGTCCCAACACCTCAAAATGCCATTTAAAGTTATCAAAGAAGCTACCGAAAACTTCAAAACTTGTATCGGAAAAGGCGGATACGGTCGGGTGTACAAAGGAGAGCTTTTGATCTCTGAACAGCTTACAACAGTTGCTGTAAAGCGATTATATGAGCAGTTTGGACAAGGGTCAAAAGAGTTCTTGACTGAAATTGAGTTGCTCAAGGGTCAAAAGCATCCGAATTTAATCTCTCTTATCGGTTATTGCGAGGATAGAAACGAGAAGATCATCGTTTATGAATACGCAGAGCGTGGAAGTTTGGATCAGTACATAAGGCATGACAAGACCAGTTATACTCTTTCTTGGTTAGAAAGACTGAGAATATGTGTTGATATTGCTCGCGGTTTGGATCATCTTCATAATCATGTGGGGAAACATCAGGCCATAATACACCGTGATATAAAAAGCGCCAATGTTTTGTTGGATCGCGATTGGGTTGCTAAAATTTCTGATCTTGGATTGTCAAAGCTAAGTTTAGCAGGTTTAGATAGAAGTGCTGTTATCTCCTATGCCTGTGGCACACCTGGATATTGTGAGCTAGAATACATGATTACTGGCATAGTGAAGATAGAATCAGACGTGTTTTCTTTTGGTATGGTGCTGCTTGAAGTTCTTTGTGGGAGGTTGTGCACCATAAGAGACAGTGATGGTCTGTTGTTATCGGACTACTACAAAAAGAAGAAATTACACACGATTATTGATCCGAATTTGAGGGGGCAAATGAGTTCAGACTCTTTGCTCAGATTTTTATCAATCGCGTATGGATGCTTGCATGAAGATAGAAAACAGCGTCATCCCATAAATCGTGTTGTGAGAGAGCTTGAAGAAGCACTGCAGATTGAGGTGAGGTTTATATGTGTTCTATGTATGCATTTATACATAAAAGATGATAGAATGAATGATATAGTTTGAATGTGAAATTTGTGTGAACAGATATCTTTAATAAATGAAGATGGAAAGAAATCTGGATTGATATCATCTGATAATCTGCAAGACTGGATTTCAAAGGTTTCTTTCATTACACTCGTCAAGCGTCGAACCAAGTAAGTCTATCTATAACAAACAATGAATTTGATTACTTTATGATGTTTTGAACAGGGTTTCAATCTTATGATCCATTTTAAAGTGCTTAACATTTTTGTCATCCTTTAAACATGCAGTGTGGGGAAAATTTTTGATATATTTGATTTGAATAGAGACGGTGGTCTTAGCCGAAAAGAAGTAGCTGCTTTCCTGTTTGTTACAAAACCTGAAGAGCAACTTAGCACTCGTGTTGATGAGGTTTTCGGTTTGTACCACAAGTATATTGATGGTAAAAAGGGTCTTACTTACCATGGCTTGTTACAGTATTATGATGATGGCCATAGTGATTTGGACTATGATATTGTGCTAGTTTGAATCAGAAACTAAAATCCAACGAATATGGTGATCTTAATGGAAAACGAATAGGTAAGCCACCTGTCAGAGTTTTCAGTTGGCGCCGTGAAAGAGGTCTTACTTCTGGCAGCCTATTATCAATGGATGATAATTATGATGCCACGAGAGATCAACCGGCCTATGATTCTGAGGTACTAGAGCTTCTGTCGAAACCTGATGACGAAGATGATGAACAACAAGAAGCTGCGTTTTGGTTTACTTCACCAGAGAGTTCAGACACAATGAAACCCTTGACAATTAGAGCGATGCTGCTATATCTCTTAATCGCGGTATTGGTTTTGTTGATAACTGTGGTATTAGTAAAACTCAAGTATTTGTGGTTTCTTTTTCTGATATTATTCAACTCAATTAATGTATTCTTGAACAAAAGGAAGAAGACGCTTTGAATTAGGAAGTTGATGTTTCTGCGTTTTAATCCATCTTTTTTGGAACAGAGATAGATGCTTACAAGGGTTTAAATAGATTATTTAACACATGCAACATTATTTATAAAACTATTTCGCCAAGGATATATCATCTTTATTGAAAATTCCAATAAGAATACAACAAGAATATCAATTTATAAAACTATTTCGCCAAGGATATATCATCTTTATTGAAAATTCCAATAAGAATACAACAAGAATATCTACGAGCAAATACCAATCCATCTAGATGACATTCTTGATCAAAAAAACGACCTTTTTATGTCGTCCACAATAGCTTCAGGTATCGAAGATGCATCAACTTTCAATATCCCTTCAGAATCATCAACCTGAAGTAAATCTATTTGGGATTGCAGCAGTTCAACTGGCATGAAATGCTTTCCCTCTGCAGCTCGTTTCTGAACCCGTTCCATAAGGACATTGACCCCTGCATCCAATAGAACAAACTTCACAACACACGCGTCATGTGCACCACCTTGATAATTCGGGTCAGCTGACCTAAGAATGTCCCTGTACTTCCTTTGGAGGGCAGAACACCCAAGAATTACAGTCTTGCCATTAACCAACTTTGCATTCAAAACATCTCGAAGCACTTCAAGCCATGGGGTTCGGTCTTCGTCTGATAAAGGAATCCCCTTCTTCATCTTCTCTGTTTTATTATATGTATTTCTATTTTCACAAATGACCATGATCATTTCGGAAATGAAAAATTGCAGGAAAATTGAAACACAAAAACGTGCAACAAGAATCAATTTGTTGATAGAGTTTCATGAAATGTGGTACTAAGAGAGAACTCGTTGCACAAAAGAACAATGTTTTCTTACCTTTGTTTGATTGGGGATGGAAATCATCAGCATCAATAAAGCTACAGCTTAGAGCTTTTCCAAGCATTTCTCCTATCGTTCTACATTAACGATGGTAATTAATAGCTACTAAAAAGAATTTCAAGCAAAACCAGGGATGACAGAAAAACCCGAATATTGAAACCTAAACATTTTGATGTGTAACTCAGGTGAGATTCAGAAAAGAAATCAGAAAAAAAAACATAAGGAAGATTTGGGACAATTTTCTATATATCCATTCTGCAAACAAACTGGCCTTTTATAGGCATACAAAACAAAGAGAACTAACCAATACTTAATTGAAAACACTAACTCAATATTCTAAAGCTTAGAAAAATAACTGTTTAAAAAGACCCACCAACAATACTTATTATGAAACCCACGTTTCCTCTCTAGGTAATGCATGGTAGGCATGGCAGCGTGAATGGGCAGGCATCACATTTGGAAAGGCATCGGTAGAAGACTGAGTATGAGATTATTTATAAATCTTTTATGGGTTTATTTATGTTAGGTAATACCCGTATAATTATCAAAAATCAAGCCAACACTAGTTTATCTGCATCTAAGTCAAACACGCTAATAAGTTTATATGATCATACAAGATACAGTAAATAGCTTTTTGATATAAACTATTTAAATTATATAATTGTTTGATATCTCAAGTTGAATTTTGGTTGAGTTTAGGATCAGATTTGGTTAATGGACTAATGGGAATCCTAACAAGTAACTTTTAACCGTATAAGAACCTGAATGGACATACCAAATAATGTTAGGAAGACTGCAAACCTGAAGTGGAATTACCATACCCGACCCATTGTCATCCTAAGCAGAGCCTAAGGACACGAAAACTAATACTAAAGGAAGAATGCAACCTTACTAGTTACTACTTACTATCTATCTCAATTGAACATGCTTATATGACAACTTAAAACCACTGCTATGATTTCTTTTCCGATTGCTGTTTCTTTTTAAATATTACAATGTAACAAACATTCTGCTAACAGAAAAGATCAAAAAACAAGATGAAACTCACGATTTTCCAGCACCACTGACTCCCATTATAACAATAGCAATCCCTGCAAATTCAAAAGATGAATTAAAGAAACAATAATTAAAATATAGAGTTATAGATGACCCTTCTGCCATTGATAAAGAAAAGGCAAAATTAGGGACCTTTGTGATCTGAAGCCATAGCATCAAATTAATTTCAAATAATAATGGCTCCAAGCTAAATAAGGGCCCCAGGTACGAATTGCTAGCCATGATCACACACAAACAATTGATAAGCATCAGAACGATCATCGGATTGCAACAAAATTAAAGCAAATTCAACAAAAATACTATAGCGCTGCATCAATTTGCAATGGAAGTCATCACAATTGAGAAGAACATGATTCGATTAGTTCATCAAACCAAATATTAGTGAAGAACTAAATCAAACAAATACATCTTCGTAAGTTGGAAGAAAGTCTTACTGGAATGATGGGTGAAATAGGAAGTTGACCACCGATGAACAACTTGGCAAAACTCAAAATGATTTTGGGGTTATGATTTTGGGCAAAATGAGAGCAAACGATTTTTTATTATTATAAATTTAATTTCATAATAACAAATATTTTTGGTTTAGTTTACTAATAGTTGTAGCAACTTTTATAAAAGGATGGGGTTATTAATAATAGTTTTTGTGCTATTTCAAAGAGTAAGTTACTATTTGTATTTCTGATCTTTTTAAAAAATAACTAGTTGAATTCTTGAATTTTAAAACATCATTATGTCCTCTGACTTTTCATTTTTTCATCTATTTAAATTCTGAATGCTAACAACTTTAGTTTTTCTGTTAAATAGATAGTGAAAAGATTAAATTACTCCTAAAAATAAAAAAAATTCATCACACACTACCTCCATCTTTTTACCAATTCAATTTATCTACAAAAACTTTACTTTACCATTTCACACACACACACACACATATTTTTTTTCTCTCTCCTCCCTAAACTCCACCACCGATATCCACCACCACAACCTCCTGTCACAACCTCCTATCGCCGCCATCGCAGCCCCGTCGCCGCCAAGGCAGCCCCGTCGCCGTCGCCGCCACCGCAGCCCCCCGTCGCCGCCACCGCAGCCCCCGTCGCCGCCACCACATCCCCATAGCCGCCACCATAGCCCCATCGACACCACCACTACCCAAACGCCACCACCACAACCGACAATCGCCACCACCACAGCCCCATTGACAACACCACAGCCCCTCGCCACCGCAGCCCCCCCATCGCCACCGCAGCCCCCCCATCGCCACCGCAGCCCCCCCATCGCCACCGCAGCTCCCCATCGCCACTACCACAGCCCCAACGCCACCACCAGAACAGACAATCGCCACCACCACATCCCCATCGACACCACCACACCCCCATTGACATCACCATAGCCCAAACACCACTACCATTACCCAAACACCACTACCACTGCACTACCCAAACGCCACCACCACAACCGACAATCGCCACCACCACAGCCCCATTGACACCACCACATCCCCCATTGACACCACCACATCCCCCATCAACACCACCACAACCCTTTACCACCATCACAACCCCCCCTTCGCCACCACCACAGCCCCAACACCATCATCACAGCCGACCCTCACTGTGACCTCTCGTATTTTTATTAACCGTTTGTTAAACTTCGTTATCTCTTGTAAGGGTTTGTTTTATTATTAATACAAGTACGAGAACTTATTTGTAATTACTTGAAATCATTATAATTTGGATATAATTAAATAATTAATGATAATCATAATAATAATAATAATAATAATAATAATAATAATAATAATAATAATAATAATAATAATAATAATAATAATAATAATATATAATAATAATAATAAAAATAATAAAAACATAAAAGAAAATACTAATATTAATAATAATAATGAAAATAATAATAAAATGATAAAATAATAATACTAATAATAGTAAATAATTTTAATAAATGTTAATATTGTTAATAAACAAAAGTAATATAAGATTAATATTTAAAAACTTGTAAATAATAGTTTTGGGCATGAAATAATAAACTTTAAACCACAGGGATTAAAACTGTAATTTGAATTTAAACTAAAACTAAAACTTTGGATTTAAACTGAATAACTTAAAACCGCAGGGACCTCGATGTAAATTTCAATATAAACCCAACCCACACCCCGTGATTCCGGCCATGTACTCCGGCCAACTCCGGCCGAGAGTCCGGCGAACCTTAAACCCTATAAAAACACACTTTTAACCCCTAAAAAATGAACTCAATCGGCTTGAGAACAAGATTCGAACCCTAAGACATGAGTTAATTCAAAATTAACGTTGATTGCATTTACTTTCAAACCGAAACCGATCATCCTCGAAACCCAAAACTGATTTTACACTTAAATCAACATAATCATCAAATTAATTGATCATAATTCATCGGTTAATCAAATAGAACTTAATGGGATGATTAATCCCACCTGAAACAACATTTAATCCGGTTAGTTCGACCTGAAACCCCCGACTTTAAGCTTATAGCCGTTGGGCATGTAATCGAGAAAACTGAGGTATATAAACAGAGGGGAAACCTTCAAATCGACTTTCTTAAGCTTTCTGCATTGTTAATTTCACCAAAAACACACACACATCGAATTCGCAAATCAAAAACCGTCGACTTGTACCTCTGTCTATTCTATCGAATTTCAAACTATGCCAGGTAATTACATTAGGGTTTTTACTCGTTTTTACATGGGGGACAAAAGCCCCATGGTTAATTTGGGTATTACCATCGAATCGTTAATCAATTTGATCGAATTGATAATTAGGGTTCTTATGGAATTGGGGCTTTTCTGGGAAAATTGATTTAAGGTTTGATTTCTAAAAATTAACACAAACCAGGGCTTTGGCCCGGTGGTTTGAGTGTTGGTTGTCTTGGTAAGGGGCCCGTGTTCGAACCCGAGGCCCTGCCACTATTTTTTTAAAAGGGTTTTAATAATATTTAAAAATTCAAAAAATATTTAAATATTATTATTAATTATATAAAAATAATTTTTAATCAGAAATTAAATAAAATCATTTTCTTGTTAATTTTCTTAGAAATTTAATTAAGAAATTTTCATTCTTTTATTTTAAAAATTATAAGAAATTGTTACAAAATACCATTCATTAATAATTTTAAATATTAATGAATTCCATTTAATATTTAAATAATTTTAATTTAACAAATTCCTTATTGTTTTATAAAATATAGTTATAAATTTGTTTATATACATTTAAAGAAAGTGAATATACATGTACATATTTAAAAATGTACACTTATTGTAATTAATATAATTATTTTAATCATTTAAATCTACAAATTACTATTTTATTTAAATAGTAAATAATACCCATTTGAAAATAAAAGTTTAACTTTTAATTAATGGTGTTAATCACTAAAATTCTTATTTAATCATTTAAATATCAAAATAATAACAAATTGTGTCTATATTATAACTTAAAAATCATGGGTTAAATGGTTTATAAATATAACACCATAATTATCATGATTAACTTAACACGTCATTCATTTAGGTTGAAGGTTAACGAATCCTCGGCATTATATACAAGACCTTCTTATTTGACATCCTTATTATCCATGTGAGTTTTCATACCCCTTTTTATATGATTTCACACTTTTAGGGTGAAACATGTTAATCGTATTATAAACACACTTGTAACCATGTTTTTAATCTTGCAACACTTGTGCAATTCATCTTATTTTGTCATGATTATTTGAACTCTTGTAACTATCATGTGATGACTCTTGTAAGATACAATCATTAACTATTGCTAGCCTAGCGACGTCATAGATCTATGGGCCTGACAAGCCTATTTGGTGCTAAAGCCGAGGTTATTGCCGGCTCCTAGTGTCGTATTCTTGAGCACTATGGGAACCAAGTACACTTAGCTAATCGTTTAATCTTGTAATGGCTATATTTGTCAAGGTTTGATTGTTACATTTGTTCATCCATCTTTATTTACTTTATTTAATAACTTATGACGTGAATTGCCATCTTTGATATATATCTATGTATGATTAATCTATGGAAACTCACCAACATTATGTTGACTTTATTTTTAACATGTTTCAGGAAATGATACAGCTTAAGCTGCTCATGAAGACTTGAACACATCTAGGATTTGGACCTAGACTAAAATAAAATGACTTATACTGTCACATGATGTTATGGAAACTTTTGTATTTTGTTTGCTTGAAACTTATGATATCTCTTTCCTGTATGTTATGAACCTTGAAAACTAATAATATTTACACTTTTGAATTAGCGTTGTGTGGCATGAACAATTTTAACCCTCACATCTCGACGTTTTCCACCGTTAAGGTTGGGGTGTGACAATCACTACCATCTGACTACCATAAACACCACACCATGTTTTTTTGTCATCTAGAAAGAGTGAGATGAAGTAGGTGAGAGAGGAAAGACAAAGAGACAAGAAGATGAAATGGGAATTTAGGGTTGTTGTTTTTAGAATTATTGGGTGGGTAAATAGGGAGAAAGACGAAAATACCTTTAATAGAGAGAAAAAGTGGATGGAAGGTAACAGACAAGGCTGGCGTCGTCAGCCTTCGGGATTCAAATATATGAACAAATAAAAAGTCAGGGTATATAATAATGTTTTTAAACTTTAAGGATTCAAGTAGTTAGTTTTGGGAAAGGTCAGGGATGCAAAGAGTAATTTACTCTATTTGAAAGATTTGAGTTAAGTTTGGTTTTGCACCTTGAGGTTTGTTAAAAATAACCATTTTCCTTCAAAAGATTAAAAACATCAATTTACCTCCAAAAATTTTATAAGTTGTTTCAATTTCAGTCTAAAAATTTCATTATCATTTCAACTTCATCTAAAATAATTAATCTTTTGGTGTGAAATTGAAACAACATTTGAAACTTTTGGAGGTAAATTAATCTTTTTAATCTTTTGAAAAAAAATATTTACTTTATTCAAATCTTAAGAAGTAAAATTGAAATTAAATCTAAATATTTTTTCTAAGGATAAAACTTTAACGGATTTAAGCTTGGTGAAGTGTAGAATAGGGAACTTCTTAAGTTTTGGGCTTCATTTGTTGGGCATTTATACTTATGACATTATTTGAGCTATTTAATCATGATCATTGGGCTTCATATTTGAGCTTTTTTATTAGATATTAGATATTAACATACATAGGATTATTACATTGAGATCACTATTATTTAGATGTGTCCTTTTACCCGAGGTCACTTAGGGCGAAACTATAGTCGAGTCAGTTTGACTCGAGCTTAATTTTATTGGGTATTTTAAGTTAGTTTCAAACAAGTTGAGATATACGAAGTTATCACTAAATCTTTTAAATAAAATTCTATGCATTCCAAAAGCTCAATCTTTCAATAGGCACGTTCAATGGAACATTAAAAATCAATTACAAGTCAATATGAGATATAACAATCATTATATTAATATATCATTACAACAAAAGAAACAGTATACTAGTATAGTAAAACAATATTAATCAACTAGACATTTTAATGTGACCATCTTATATAGTGATCCTGCTTACAACTTGTGATACCAGTATACACCTTGGTGCTCACTACCTTGATCCGACTCGATGTAGATGCACTCCTTCGCCTCTCTCCACATCGCCTTGACGATCGGTGTCCTATCGATCTTATAGTACTCACCCAACACCGGCTTGATCGCGTCACGCGCCTCCTTAGCATGATAATGCGGAATGTAGGAGATCAAATGATGCAACACATGAGTATGTGTAACATCATGAAAAACCCTATTCAAGAACCCGAAGTCCCTATCGATCGTTGATAGCGCGCCTTTGATCCACTCCCACTCGGTCGAATCATAGTGCGGTAGCGAGAGATGAGTGTGGTGTAGGTAAGTGATCAAAACGAAAAAAGCATCCACAACAAGCACAGGAAAACCGTAAATACACATAACCCAAGCAGCCCCTTTGGCTAAAACAGCCTTACGAACCGCGTAAGCCACTGCGATGAGTCCTAAATCCGAAAGCAAGACTTGCACACGCTCGCGGTCGGTGAAGATCGGGCTCGTGGGATCAAAGTGGTTCGCGAACCGCTCGTATTTCTTCCCGGAGACATTAGTGAAAAGGTATAGAGGAAAACCAACGATCAACCTAAAAGCCAAGGTGAACACACGCCCAGGTGGGTTGTTAAGGATCTTTGAATACATCTTAACCTTGGACTTAACTTTGGGGATGTAAACCTCGTCGTTATCAAGCGAATTCGTGTTCGCATGGTGGTTACGATGACTATACTTCCACGAGAAGTATGGCGTAAAGAGCACCGAATGAAGGACGAATCCAACGGTGTCATCGATCCACTGATGCTCACTAAACGCGTGGTGACCGCATTCGTGACCGATGACCCAAACGCCGGTGAGGATGCTACCTTGGCAAAACCAGTAAAGGGGCCATGCAAGGTATGCAAGAGGTGTGGGGAGAAGAGGGATGTAGGTATTCGCGAGGTGGTAAAAGACGTAGGCGACGATAAGGTCGTGAACGACGTAGTACGAGGAGCGAATGAGGGATCGTTCGAAGCAGTGAGGCGGTATCGCTTTCTTGAGATCGGCTAGTGAGAATGGTGGTTTGGAGCATGGTACGCGTTGTAAGATGTTCTTCTGATCATTGTCATAACTGGAGGTAGATGACATACGACCACCGGCTCCCATTTTATTTTATGATGTTTTTGTTTATGTTGGTGTTAGTTGGTTACTTGAAGTGTGGGGTATTTATTAGAGAAAATTTTAAGTGTAGAGTTTTTAATCGTGTGAGAAGTAAGGATGAAACATCCTTTGGCTAAAAACAAAGTCTTTCTTGTTAGAGGATAATGGCATATAATAATACTATAGAACACATAAGTTGACCACCATTAGTTCAAGATCATTTGTTTGAATTTTGTCTCAAGTATAGTTTTGTATTGTTTTATGTGTTTAAATAAAGAGATTGTATATAATATGTTTTCTAGTTATATTGCACGTGAAATTGGTGAAAGGTGCATACGAGATTTGAACATTGGGTGTATTTTAATTAGTATTTAATTATAACATCTTTCCAATTTAAGATTCCATGATTAAACAAAGAGTGTAATACGCTTCATGTGGATACTACTTGTATAATATCTATTGAATATTAATGATAAATACGTTTGTACTCTGTCAATTATTTGACGAATTATTTATAAAATGTACTTTTAATCTTTTTTGAAATTTCTTCTATTTGCCGGCGATTAACAACTATACCATATTGTTGGTAATGTTTCGAAGTGATAGTCAATTTTCTAGGAATGTAGATGAAAAATATAGGGAGGATATATTGTAACTTCATTGTTATAGCTGATTGTAAAATCGTTTTTCAACATAATTAATATACTAGAATGAAGCATTACTAAACAAGGTTTGAATACACAGTTCAGATAGACTTGTATGTAGTTTCGCGAGATTTACACCTCTTCAAAGGGCGTCAACTGATCATTGTTACTGCTCATGGACTTTAAAATCTAGAGTATATATCCACTCCCTAGAACAAATACGAAATTTACCCTCAAGTTTGCGTTGGAGCACACATAAATACATCTTGATGTCGTTTACCCTAAAGGACTAGATCGGGTTGTAGTGAGTCGGACTAAATCATAATGAGCAATGATAGAAAATCGTCCTAATGGTTCATTGTGAGCCTTAGTAGTCATGATAGCTTTCAATTGATCGTGATGGGCTTTTGTTAAGTTATATTGGGTCTAAAAGGTTAGATCGGATTATAGTGAATCATATTAATTACATCATAGGGCTGACATAACAGGTTAAACACGATATAATATAAGCACTGACATGAAAACGACATGATAAGTAATCGTGTCATTTTTTTAAACACAAACTTGTTAAGAAAAATGTTACACGATAAGATCTGTTAAGGGATATGGTAAAAATCACATATTTAGTTTAATAAAAGTTGCCAAATGTTTATAAAGTTTTAAATACATAATCCTTTACATATATAAAACAAAACTCAATGAAAAATATTAATTAACCAATAACAAAGTTTAAACAGGTATGTTCGTGTCGAGAGGGGTTAGAAGGAGGCTGGAGACTCGGTCAGTGGTACTGTAGTAACGGAGATTTAGAAATGTGACGATTTGTTCACAAATCCTGTTAATTTCATGTCGTGTCGTGTTGTGTTAACAAAATCGTGTTAGAAATTGTCCGCACTATTATATCATAATTGAGTGATAACATATTATACTTGTTAGGCCTTAATAGTCATGATTGTTTTCAATGGACTATGATGAACCTTATTAGGTCATATTGGTATTTAATAGTTAGAATGAGTTGTAGACTTGTAGTGAGTCATAATGCTAGATCATAAAAGACTGATAATAAATAGTTCTTACATGTCTTACTCTTAATATAAATAAGTGCTTTAACAGTCATGATAGCTCTTAATGAACCATGATGCGCCTTTGTTACTAGACCAGGTTATAATGAATCATACTATATCATAATGGATATTAATAAATTATACATTTCTCAGTGGATCATAATAATTAATCCTTAATAGTCACAATATATAGATCATACCATAAAAAAAAACTAAGAACGAATATGGATAAAAAGGTTTTCTAGTATTGTGTGTTACCTGTTTCTTGATTACCATCAACAAACATCAAATAATGATATAGGAATCGTATGTTAGAAAGGTTTCCAAAAATCACTACAATTTAAAATGATTTGCGGGGTGGCCCAAAAATATACTCATTTCATAGCCTCTCATAGTTGATATTTTTGTTTTCTTGAAAAAAAAAAATTCTTGCTGCTGTATATAAATAGAAAAGCCAAAATACTGATGTATCTTCAAACTTTACAAAATATGTTGAAAACATAAAAAAGGGATCTGAATAAAACATACATGAATCCAAATAAAACCATTTTCTAGATATATGTTGAAATATGTATTTCGAATGTAACTTAAAAGTAAGAGGTATATAGTAAAAAAAAGTTCATTAAATAATAACTAAGTTTCATAATCGTTAAATCAAGTCAAAATTAAATAAATAATCACTAGATACTAACTAAACTTCATGTTTTAAATTACTTAACTGTAATAAAACCTGATACTTATAGTGAACTTTTATTAGAATAAAACATCTAATTAAAGTGACGAGGTGGAAGTTATAAAATATAAACAAATTAGTCAATCTAGCAAGTAAAGTTAAGAAGTTGGAAAGCATCACTCCGAATAAACAAATTATTTGGTCAAATAAAGTGTCCTCTTAAATCTTAATCAACGTGAATAAATTCATTTATATTAATCACTTACATGGAAATTTCCTTCTAATCCCATTCTAACACTCCAATCTTCGCTAATAAATACCCAAACTCACACCACCACAATCACCATATATCCCACCTTCATCTTCTCATATCAAACACCTTTCAAACATCATACCAAATGGGAGCCGGTGGTCGTATGTCATCTACCACCAGTTATGACGACGATCAGAAGAACATCTTACAACGCGTACCATGCTCCAAACCACCATTCACACTAGCCGATCTCAAGAAAGCGATACCGCCTCACTGCTTCGAACGATCCCTCATTCGCTCCTCGTACTACGTCGTTCACGACCTTATCGTCGCCTACGTCTTTTACCACCTCGCGAATACCTACATCCCTCTTCTCCCCACACCTCTTGCATACCTTGCATGGCCCCTTTACTGGTTTTGCCAAGGTAGCATCCTCACTGGCGTTTGGGTCATCGGTCACGAATGCGGTCACCACGCGTTTAGTGAGCATCAGTGGATCGATGACACCGTTGGATTCGTCCTTCATTCGGTGCTCTTTACGCCATACTTCTCGTGGAAGTATAGTCATCGTAACCACCATGCGAACACGAATTCGCTTGATAACGATGAGGTTTACATCCCCAAAGTTAAGTCCAAGGTTAAGATGTATTCTAAGATCCTTAACAACCCACCTGGGCGTGTGTTCACCTTGGCCTTTAGGTTGATTGTTGGTTTTCCTCTATACCTTTTCACTAATGTCTCCGGGAAGAAATACGAGCGGTTCGCGAACCACTTTGATCCCACGAGCCCGATCTTCACCGACCGCGAGCGTGTGCAAGTCTTGCTTTCGGATTTAGGACTCATCGCAGTGGCTTTCGCGGTTCGTAAGGCTGTTTTAGCCAAAGGGGCTGCTTGGGTTATGTGTATTTACGGTGTTCCTGTGCTTGTTGTGAATGCTTTTTTCGTTTTGATCACTTACCTACACCACACTCATCTCTCGCTACCGCACTATGATTCGACCGAGTGGGACTGGATCAAAGGCGCGCTATCAACGATCGATAGGGATTTCGGGTTCTTGAATAGGGTTTTTCATGATGTTACACATACTCATGTGTTGCATCATTTGATCTCCTACATTCCTCATTATCATGCTAAGGAGGCGCGTGACGCGATCAAGCCGGTGTTGGGTGAGTACTATAAGATCGATAGGACACCGATCGTGAAGGCGATGTGGAGAGAGGCGAAGGAGTGCATCTACATCGAGCCGGATCAAGGTAGTGAGCACCAAGGTGTATACTGGTATCACAAGTTGTAAGGCCAGTTAGAGTGAAGATGAAGATTGAAGATGGATGGTTAATTGAATTAATGTCTAGTTAATTTGATGCTATGCTTAATTTATTCATGCATGTTGTACCACATATTAACTAGCTCGTAGTGAAGTTTAATTAATGTATGATTGAATAAATGCAAGCACAATTTGGTGTTGTAAACAATAGAAAGCTTTTGTATCTGTTGCAGGATTATATTTTTTGAAATATGTATGCAGAAATAATAAAAATATCAATTTGACCAAACCAATTTAAGTGAGAACCTTTGACCAAAACTTTTTCTTTTTTGACAAAAAGGGAAATTCATCGATGTTGACTGACCAAAAAAATCAAAGTAAACTACTTTCAACTAGCTAACAGGAGGATGTCAAATACTTCTTGTGGCTTAGGATGCAACTTCCTAACCAACCAATCATTACTTAGGAGTAACTGAAATAGAATAAGAAACTTACATGTCCTGACTACATCAGAGTCGGCTTGTGAGCCCACTTATTTGCCCTTAACTAGCTTAACTTGGATATGGGGCAGCTAGCCAATAAAAAGGAGACATCGGGTTACGACACGTCACATACAACCGGCTAAGCTTTAACTGTGTAGGGTATTGTCAAGTCTCGGTTATCATTTAACTGAGTAAGACCAGCTAAAGGTTAGCTGAGTGGCCCCAAGCCAGCTTTGGTGTAGCTGAATACACATGTTAGCTCCCTGTTCCATCTTGTGTGGGAGATTTAGCCGGCTAAAAAGCAACCGTCTTAGTCGGGTGTGCGCACAAATATACATATATGGATATATATATATATATATATATATATATATATATATATATATATATATATATATATATATATATATATATATATATATATATATAAATATGTATGTATGTATATATGGTCAAATGAAAATCAACCATTTAACAAAAAGACCATGAAAACTAATATCTATCAATTATAGAATTTTAGGTTACTACATCTTTAGTTATTGTAAGGGTTTTTATGTAAAATTACATATATTTTTGGTAGTTTTGTTTTTTTAAATGAAAAACCCCTTGATTTCCTCCCACTCAATAAACCTATAACAACAATCCCTGTACCGTTTAAAGCCTTGTATGGTCGGAAGTGTCGATTTCCCATCAGGCCCGAGATCGGTGAAGCACAAATCTCCGGTCCTGAGTTAAGAATCCACCGAAAAAATCCATAAGATCCACGATAACTTGCTTGCTACTAGAGACCGTCAAAGTATTATGCTGACAAAGGATGAAAAACCCATGGAATACAATGTTGGTGATCTCGTACTTCTAAATGTATCACCTTAGAAGGCAGTCATTCACTTTGAGAAGAAAGGGAAGCTAGCACTGTGTTGGGTCCATTCAAAGTGTTAGAGCATATTGGGAAAGTGGCTTACAAGCTTAAACTGCCCAAGAACTCAGCAATGTTCATCCTACCTTTCACGTGTCAAATATGTAGAAATGCCTTATCGATGAAAATCTCTACATCTCTCTCGATTAAGTTCAAATTGATGAATTCATGCACTTTGTTGAGAAACCCATAAAAATTATGGATTGTGATGTCAAACAACTCAAGCGTGGCCGAATATCGATTGTCAAAGTTTGTTGGAAGTTTAAAAGTGGCCCAGAGTTTACTTGGGACATGAAGACCAAATGAAATCCATGTATCCTCATCTTTTGCATCAGCCTTCTCGTAATCCAAAGACGAAATTTTCTAAAGTAAGGGAGAGTGTAACATTTGATCCATTTACAATGTAAATACAAACCCATTTGGGTGATTTATGTAATTGCAATTCATTTTTCAATCATTTTATGTAATTTGTTGTTCAAATACAATAATCATATAATTGATTCAATTTATAATAATTTTATAGTTTATAAAATAAATTTTTATAATTTATAGAGTTTTATTATTAATTATGAGATTTTTAATTATTTAATCAAGATAAATAATTAATTTTCACAATTTTCAAGATTTATAAAGTTTATAAACTTTTATAAATTAATAATTTTATTTATTATTCAAATTAGGGTTTTATTTAGTTTCGAGTTTAATATATAATTTTTAAAACTTAATTTAAAAAGTTTTAACATAAAATGTTCACTTTAAACCACAAGGACCACAGTGTAACTTATTAAAATAAACCCAAACCACCCTCCTTGTCAACCACAACTCTGGCCAAGTTCCCGACCACTCTCCGCTAATTCCAAATACTCAAAATTTGATCAAATAAATCAAATAAAACTGCCCCTCACTATTACTTCATCTGTCTCGAATGTTGAACCGTTCAATTCAGAGTATTCGACTGTTAAATCTTGCTCGATCAAAACCGACAATGCCCTTTCAAAAATCAAATAATTTTCAAAATGTAATTAAATAATTAGATTGATTGACCTGAAACAAATTCTTGATCATTACAAGCGTTAAAACTGAGTTAATTGATCTTGTAACGCGAAATGGTTATCAATTCAAAACAAAACTCCCGAATCAATATCCTTAACTCGATCAATATGAAACAACTGGAACTGTCACTATATAACAGAGGGAAAACATCCAAATAAGTTCCTTTGATCATTTTGAACACTCAATTATACTTACAACACACACACACACACACCATCATAGTCATCATCGAGTTCTAATCGGAATTATAGCCTTAGTGTTCACTGCCTTTTGATCATCCTAAACTACAATCGTTCGAGGGGTTTTCATCTTCATCACCTAAGAAAGCCTCACACAACCTCAATCGAATCATATCATCATCATCTTCTAGGATTGATTCATGTCAATTGCGATCTTATATTTTTCTTATTATCATCAATTTATCATCAAATCAGGTCATTTAATACACATATACGCACACTCATTTTTATTTGTGAAAATAAAGCCCCGTGATCAATTTCATTTACATAATTGATCTAATGTTCACTTTGGTTGAACCCAATCTAGGGTTTATACAGATTTGGGGATTCCTTTGTTTATTGAATTTAATTATATTCTAACCAGTTCTAGGCTTTGGTCTAATGGTTTAATCATTCACCCATTACACAGGGACCCAAATTTGACCCCGGGCACCCTTGTTATTTTTTAAAACACATTTTTAATCATTTTTCAAACTCGGAAAATTATTATTAAATTAATATAAAAAGAATAAATTAATATTAATCTAGAATTTATTAATTAAATTCTAAAAACTCTACAAGATTTTAATTTTTTATTCTTTATTTTAAAGGTTTAAATGTTTTTAAAATATTATAAAATTTATTTATAAGTTTTAAACTTTAATAAAAATTATTCTAAATCATACATATATGATTTCAAATTATTTTAAATCAAGATTTATTACAAATACAATTCAATTAAATACTTAATTATTAAATTAATTATTTTGATCAAGTTATTTTAGTAATTATTAAATTGATTATTTTCATACTTTAATATTGAAACTCTATTTGTTAAATTATTATAAGTTAAACATTTAATTGCATTACTCAAACAAAATCTAATTATTTTATTTCATTTATTTTTAATAATTATTTTCTTTAAACCTAATCAATTTACTTCATTTCATTGAACGAAGTTATATAATAAAACCAAATACACTATTTTACATTTTTTGTTAAATCTCAAATCCTAAATTGAAACCCTAGTTTCTCAAATCAGTACCTAATCTTTAAACATGACATTATTTTAACTTAAGATATTGTTTCTTAGGTTAACTCGTGAGAAATCTTGATGCTTATTCAGCATTTTATTATCTCAAATTACTTATAATTACCAAAGGAGTATTCATAGCCTATTTATATGTGTTTTATATTTTGTGAAAATCATGTGAAAGTATACAATCAATTAATATTCATTATTCATTTTATTCAAAATTAAATTCAAATCATGCTATGTTATTATTTGCAATTAAGTGTTCATAGTTAGATAAACTTTAGTGTTAGCACAATCATTAATTTATACAAACCATGACAACAATGATAGATCCATTGGTTTGATAAACTCGTCGCAGTTGATTATTCGAGGGTAACTGAAATCGGATTTATACATGTGCTTTATTCATAAGACTTCGTCTGGGGAACGAGTCAATTTAATTATTAGGTTTGATTATGTTTAGTATGTCTTTATGTTTCACTATTGCCTTATAAGTCTTGACATGTCATGAGAATAGAATTATTACAATCAATTTATACAATAATTTATGTATGATAAGCCTGTGTTTATTTATCGTCTAATTCTTTAGCTGACTTGTCATTTTTCATATGATTTCTAAACATACAATGTAGATGGACTTCATATATGCTCATATCTAGGATCTGAACCTAGACAATAAAGGAAATTAGTTTGTGATTCATTTGAATTTGTGTGGTTGTTAGACAATTATTAGAATATTTAAATTAATGAAATATGCTTTTTAATACTATTTCAACGCTTAAAAACCATGTGTTATGAGCAATCGATTTACATTCATTCCACTCGATTATTCCACCATCGGTTGATTTGTGAGATAATAAGTACACACATAATAACCAATTATCAACATGTGTAACAAATAATTTTTTTTTTTGATATTAAACAAGCTAGCTTGACAAGAAATGAGATGACTCGAGCTTTTTATAAGTCGAACTTGTACTCGACATTTCAACTTATTAAGATAATTGAGCCGAGTTGGCTCAAAATGGTTCCTACAGAACCGAGCCCGAGCCCGAGCCCAACATAGGCAGAAGAAAAGTTTTGAAACTAAAATCGAATTTTCACCGAACTACGAACGGCCTATGTAAATAAAATCAATTTTGTTAGTTATCTATTAAAGTTAAATATCTATAAATGAAAATTCTTTAATTTGATTAAGTTGCTAGAACATTTACAACGTATTTCGTTTATTTATTTTAATTTTTTAGTAATTTAATAGAACTTAAACTAAATGTATAAATTCTAACAAAATTTATACCTCATTTGAATTTATCTATATTTATATAACTAGTGCCTAGGTTGGCCAGTGCAATGCAACGGCTCCAATTAAGACTATTTTAACCGGAGAGCCCAATCTAACCCATACTCCCCAAACATTATTTAAATTCAGATATTATTATTGTTATTAGGGGTGTGCAATGGGTCAAACCTAGACCGGACCAGCTAGAACCGGCCCGAATCGAGGACCAAAATGTATGAGATTTAAGGATCAAAGACCGGACCTTATAAAGATGGGTCGGTCCGGTCCGGTTCCGGGCCTAACGGGTCAGTTTTACTAATTGGGTCGGGCTGATCCTCAATTATCATCTTAACTAAAGCTTTTCGACCTTTAAATTGATCGAACTTCCATGTTTTCAAAGTACCACTACTACCACCCTCACCATCATCTTTTTTTTTCATAAATAATATATTTCAATCTACAAGATTAACAGGATTTGATTTACATCTCTTTATATGTCGACTCATTGTAGATGTTCCATCACTTGCACAAATATTTAAATTATAATATTTGCATCGTCCTTTTCTTTTACCCTCCACATAGATCTTCTCGAAATGGTCCCAAACATGAGAACGAGTAGTCGACTTTCTTTTCTTTTTATTCACTTGTTGATTACGGGCTTCTTTTTCATTAATGGTTTGTTCTTCGTCACTTGATAGAATCTCATCATGTTTTTGTGAATCCATCTACAATAAACATACGTAAGAAAATAGTATCATGCACGAAATATTCTGGACCATTATTAAACAAACATAGACGAACACATACAAACATAAATGAACAATTAACATAAGTAATAGAATAACATACAAAGAATAAGTAATAATAAAAAAGCTAACAGTTTACATAAACAATTAATATTAACTAACAATACTAACAATAGAGAGGTGTGTTGCGTCAAATTAACAAATAATAGATCGAACGACATGAATGTATAAATATTAACATGAAAAAAATTGTGTAGGCTAACCTTTGATTGAATCACACTAATAGATCACCAAGAGTAAAATTATCTTAATTCTTGAATGACACCACTTGCTTCTTGATTTGATTTATTAATTATGCATGCATGATATAATAGTTAGGATTATATAGTTGGATTATAAACTTGGATTTGCATCTGCCGTCATGGAAGGTCAAAGGGTTTCTAGTTTTTCTAGGTTATAATTATGCATGCATGATATAATAATTAGGATTATATAGTCTCAGTCGCGTTTTATTATATTTATTAAATTGGTCTTTTTGGGTAATACGAGCTTTTATCGGGCCCGAACCGGCCCGGACCAAGGACCGAAATAACTAAAAATTTAGGACCGCGGACTGGACCATGTGTATGTATAATGGTTTGGGCCGGTCCGGTCTTTGGTTTTTGGGTCCGGTTTTTCGGGTCGGATTATATTATGCTCACTCCTAATTGTTATATACATATTTAGTAATTATATAGTTAAGTATTAAAAAAATATAATACTCAACTTAAATAGTATTTTTTTAATAAATATTTATAACTAATACATATAAATTTAAATATTAGTTTAATTTATTATGAATAAGATAATATTTAATATAGTGAATTAAATAATCTTATGTGCCACAAAAATGTATTAATAATTAGAAGTTTATTAAATAAAAAGAAGAGTGAATTGTCGTTTTTCTCATTGTAGTTTGGTTACATTCGTCATTTTCATCTATTTTTTTTACATCCGACTCCTCAAGGTTTTAAAAAGAAGTCATTTTCATCCAAAAACGTTAACTCCATTAATTTAAAATGTTAAATATGTAAATTGACTAAATTACCTGAACTACAGAAAAATCCTTGAATTACACAATTATTATCGAGTGGAACTGAATCACGATATAAGTGAGATGGTGACTGGAGGCGATGATCCCTATTATACAATCGCTTTGCAATGGGTTTCCGACCACCACTAGAAACCAGGTCCCTCCTCCTCCACCGGTGAAGCCGACAATCTTATGATTTAGTCATGATAAAAGGTTCGAAGATGAAATGTCCGATGTAGGTTTTCTAAATGGAACAATAACACGTGAATGAAATTTTAACACATTAAGTTAACAGAAATTATGATTTTGTCTTTATATGCAGTAATTACATAGTTACCCCTTTTAATGATAGATAGTTTAACATTATAAATAAACGGAGTTAACATTTTTTGATGAAAATAACAACTATTTATAATCTTGGGGAATCAAATGCAAAAAATATATCTTTTGTATAAAATAATAAATGTGACCAAAACACAGAGAGGAAAATGATAATTTATTCAAAAAACAATTTATAACTATCGCATAGAACAGTTGTTGTCTTAATTATCTTAAACTTTGAGGCAAATTAAAATGTCGTCCCTATTCAATTGTTTTATAAAATATTATAGATTATTAATCGATTAATTTACATCAACTTTGAGTTATTACACCTCGTGTGTGAAACCGAACTAGCATGGTTTCCTCCCGTATGGTATATCTCGTTTGATCTAGGTCTCTGGAAACAAATGAGCTAGGACTTATAATCTGTGACATAAACTTCTAGCAGACAATGAATATTTAGGTGTTAATGAGTCAAGAAGATCTCAAATATTGTATTAAAAGATCAAAAGATAAGGTGATTTTGATTTACGTAACTATAATGGATTCTCAAAGTAGAAATTTAAAAAAAAAATTCACAAAGTCCTAAACGATTTTATAGAATCATAAAGTGATTTTACGAAATCCTAAAACGATTTACATAACTTAAACTTAATTAAAATCGGCTGACTTGTCATTGTAGAGAATAAATTCTATTAAAATTAAAAAATTCACAAAATCCTAAAACGATCTTACAGAATCCCAAATCAATTTTAGGAAATCCTAACACGATTAACATATTTAACACATATTCACATGTTACTATAATAAATTGTCAGTACGCGAGGTAGTGTTTATTTTGCAAATCAAGACAATTCACATGCTAAAAAGGTTAAATTAATATTAAGTTGTCCTTGGCTGTATTTAGTAAACTTTCTTACCTAAGTTGTAGATTAAAGGTTTAAGGATTGATTTGGAGTCAATGGGGTAATTTTAATATAGTTGGGTGAAAATTGTATCATTTACCATGCTCTCTTTAGCTGTTAACTAGATAGTATTTTAGGGGCGGCGGTTACTATACAAAGTGTAATTTTCGTGCGAATCGTATGAAGTTAGCAGGACATGACATGTGTTTTTTGACGGAGGGATAGTTTCGTGCGCGTCATAATTACGCATAAAATGTACATAATTACGCAATTTTTATTCATAATTACGCAATTTTTATTTATAATTACGCAAGTTATAGCTATTATTACGCAAAGTAAAATTACTCACGTTATAAAAAATAAATACGCAAGTTATATTTATAATTATGCAAGTTATGTTCATAATTACGCAGTTAATAATCACGCAAGTTATACGCACAACACATAAATGTTTTAAAAAAAGTGTTATTTTTTAAAGAAAAAGTATACCAATACTAACTCATATTAAAGATGATAAAATGATCGATTTATGATGCAATTTTTTTTAAAAAATAATGTCGTATAAAAACGTTATATGCATTTAAAAAAACGGGGTGAATTAGAAAAAAAGTCAACAATTGTAGGTTATTTCCAAATTTACCACTCCAGCAACATTACTTGCGTGATTATGCATGCTTAAATCTGAACCATTAATTTTTTAAAGAGTTAATTACACAAATAGTCCCTGTGGTTTAGCGTGTTTCCCAGGTTTGGGTACTAATATTTTTTAGTAACAGGTTGGGGTATTGTGTTTTTAATTTTGTAACGACTTTAGGTATTAAGGCTAACTTCCGTTAATTTTTTCGTTAAATCAAGAGCATTTTAATCTTTTCAAATCTGTGGGACTAATTTTACAATTTAGCAAACTGAAGGGGTCATTTGTGTAATTAACTCTGAAACAAAAGCTTGAAACCCAACCCCACCATCCCACCCGTCGGCCCCCCTTAAACAACCACCACCGCTCAAATCCGACCACCACTCCCCCTCTGTCACCATCTGCCCACCACCGCCACCATCGCCATCTGCCGTCGCAAACCCTCTTCCCACCGTCTGACGCCGGGTGCGTCGACGCTACCAGAGCCGCCACTTTTGCCACCGCTGGAGCAGGGGCCAATTTGTGTTTACAATAAGTCTAGTTTTATATTTTTTTTTTCAATTTTTTTATTATTATTTATAATAATTATATCACCCACAGTTCATGTGACTTGGCTCTAGTCATATTTTTTAGTATATAAGTTTAATACTTTAGTATGATGCATATTTGAAGTAGCAAGTTTGAGTTTTAGAACAAATACTCGTTAAAGATTCTGTTAAATTGTCATGTAGCGTCAAAACTAAGAGCAATTTGTGTAGAAAAACTTATTAAAAACTGACCTCTATCTTGAATAAGTTTTTTTAACTTTAAATAAAAATGCTTTGTTTTATATGTAACTCAGTTTATAGTAAAATTATATAAAAAATAGAAAATATAAGAAATTAATGTAACATATATTTTTTTTAAAATTACATATTATTAATTATAATTTACAACATATACTTTTGCCGTTAGTAATTATGTTTATGTACTTTTCGTTCGAAATAATGAACAATTTGGTGGCCAGCCTAGTGGCTTGTCCTCGCCTCACTCATACCTAAGATTTATGTTCAAGTTCCTTTCCGGAATAGGATGTCTTGCGTTCAAATTTTATGTAAACAATTTGCTTCTCGCGAGTTAGGAGTTTTTTTCAGTTGTGGTTTTCCTTCTGAGTGGGTTGGCCGGGCCTCATGTTTTGATCATCTGGCGAGGGTGATTCGTTTGCCAAAATGATCCAGGTGATTAGACTTTTGCTCTTTTAAAAAAAAAGGTTCTTTCCTGGAAGGTTTTTTGTTTATTTATTTTTTCTTACATAAAGGATCAAGTTACACATTGATTTTTTACTTGTGGTTTCTCTCTCATCTACTTCTTTTAAACAAGCAATTTGTTACTTTTGTTTTATAAGTATCATTATTTGGTGAGACGGAGTAGTCTTGAATTTTCACCTTCTCACCAAGCTAATTCCTCCATCTTTGAGCTTCAAAAATGGGCAATTTGATTGTTGGATTAAATAAAAAGTAAGTTTCTAATTTCTAAAGCTATATATACAATCAATCCTACTATATTTCATAATTATTCCAATTTTTTAAACTCTTTACTCTCTACACTTCAGTTGAATCATCATCTCGATTTGCTAAAGTATCAAACCATTTCCGAAAAATTCGCTAAACAACCCAACAATCGTTACAACCATCGTCTTAATGAAAGCATCCATTTAACACTTCGAAATATTATCCACAACAATGAAAAAATGCTAGTTATATATTCTTTTTATAGTTTTACTAATTTTATAAATTACAAAAAATGTTAAAAATAACTTAAATGATGTGGCATATGGTGAAGATGGAGAAAACTAGGATGCATCCCTCAAATTTGGAGAAAACTTAAATGATGTGGCATAAGTGTGACATCGGAAAAAAAAAAAAAAAAAAAAACTTAAACGACTCCCTATATTGTTATTTCTACTATATTATTATTATTATTATTATTATTATTATTATTATTATTATTATTATTATTATTATTATTATTATTATTAATTATTATTATTATTATTATTATTACTATTATTATTATTATTATTATTATTATTATTATTTTATTATTAATTATTTCAATAATAATAATAATAATAATAATAATAATAATAATAATAATAATAATAATAATAATAATAATAATAATAATAATAATAATATAATAATAATAATAATAATATTCTTGTGTATTCAAATCGATTGTCATATTGCACTACAAATATAACACATTCATGTCATGTCTATGGAATGATAGATTCAACACCCATTTGAATATCAATATAAAACATACGCTCTTATGTTTTTGGATATGTTACAACTCTTATGTTTTTGGATATGTTACAACTTTATCTTTATTATACGAGATGTTATGTAAATATAAGCATCGTACACATTTGTCATTGTTTGTCGTATTGCTTTTTAGAATCATACATCAATCGCAACCCAACTATACTTGTGCATATTATTCAACATTGGATCTCATCATGCGTTGGCCTAGCAGGAATCTTTACGGATGCAATAACATCCACCGGTAGTTTAGCTATGTTTGACTTCAGCCTATCAGATAACCCATCATGTTATGAGTCCTAGGCTTCCTTTGGTGTTGGTAGATCTCGAACATATTCCAATAGTTCTTCTTCAATAGTGGTCTTTATCACGGACATTGCTTTTCTAACTTTCACCTTCCACTTATGTATCACTCCATTAGTGTTGATTCTTGGTTGCTTAGACCCGTTAACAACCTTTCACAAGTCTTAACCTTACTTGTAGATACGACATCATGCAAGTCGTCGATGTGTTATAAATTTTGTTGTTTAATTTCTTGATATTGGCACCTAATTGAAAATGGGCAATTGGTGAGTGTCTACAAATTGCGATCTATAGTCTTTCTTCTTTATCATTCTTCGCTGGGTTCATTCCCTTCTCAGTCTTGATCTCCAGCTCGTCCTACAAACCTTGATTCTTCTATTGGTTTCTTCTTGATCCACTCACAAACACTCAGATGTGATTCGGTTCTTTGTTGGATTCAATTGTTTTTTCTGACCTTAGTCTTCGGCCTTTGATCCTAGGTATGAGCTTTACCAAGCTCTGAGACCACTTGTTAATTAGAGAAGTCTTGTAACCAAATCCCAAACATTGATCTTGAACTCGGCTCATTGCAAAACTCCAAGCAAATATTTTCTTATTAAGAATTTGAAAAAGGATTACAATGAGTACACAGTTTCAAGTCCCAAAATACGTATTTATACCACTTTCTTATCTTACTTAACATGTGACTTGAAACCGAAGTAAATACTAAACAAGTAAAAGATAGACTTAAAAACAAATAACTCTTGTAATCTAGCCACGATACGACTCGAAAACTTAGGAATATAAACACACTATACCACGAGATGCGGCTCAATGATTTCCTGGCCACAATCTTTGTTATACTTTCGGTTTTGTACTTTTAAGTTTTACCCAAACAAATAAACAAACCGAGACATGTTTGAACGTTTGAACCAAACACAATGAAATAAGTGAAAGTGAATACAATTAAACCAAATATAGTGTAATAATCAAATTTGACCAACCATATTTGACTAACCACAATTTATCTATATATTACATTACACAAAATACAATGTAAATTATTTATTTAGATTGCATTATTAAACCATCAAAGATGTATATCCACTTTTAATTTTGAAGTTCATGAAATGTAAACCAGATAACGAAACATTTTACTCCATTAATCTTATCGATGCACACCATTAGAAGGAATTACATCATATTGATTGGAGGAAGAACGAAGCACAAAGATTACACCATCCACATAATTAACATAAGATAATTAATAATAATTTCCATTTTAACTTCAATTCTTTGCTCTCTTGTTCAATACTTATTGCTGTACCAGTACACACCCTTGTTCTTTTCATCACTCTCATCAGGCTCAATGAACAAACAGTTCTTCGATTCTCTCCACAACGCCACGAAAAACGGGGTGCTATCGCTCTGATAAAACTCGCCCAAAACCGGCCTGATCGCTTTGGTGGCCTCCATAGCATGATAATGAGGGATGTATGAGAACAAATGGTGTAACACATGTGTGTCAGTAATATTATGAAACACCTTGTTTAAAATTCCATAATCGCGATCAACTGTCGCGAATGCGCCCTTCATCCAGTTCCATTCGGAGTCGTCGTAGTGGGGCAAAGACGGGTGAGTATGATGCAGGTATGTTATGGTCACGAGAAACGCGTTCATGACCATCAATGCACCACCATAGACACAAAACACCCAAGCAAACCCTTGAACCAAAGCCACTTTGTACAAAAAGTACGAAAAGCTCAGGAGCCCGATGTCAGATATGAGAATTAGTACCCTCTCGTTATCTGAAAATATCGGGCTCCTGGGGTCATAGTGACTAGCAAACTTATCATAAGGTCTACCCGCAGCATTTATGGACAAGTAAATATACCATCCTAGAGTAAGTTTCACAATAAGTGTTAGAATCCGACCGATTGGATTATCGAGGTAAAACGCCGAGGCGTTAAGTTTTGATCGTGTCTTCGGGACGTACACCTCGTCGTGCTCGAGTGAGCCCGTGTTAGCATGGTGCCTACGGTGGCTAATCTTCCATGAGAAGTACGGTGTCATGAGGCACGAGTGTAGAACCAGCCCGATAGTGTCCTCGAGCCACTCGTGGTCGCTGAACGCGTGGTGACCGCACTCGTGGGCTATGAGCCATATGCCCATGAACACACACCCTTGAAGGAACCAATACACGGGCCACGCGAGGTACGGGAGGGGGTGCGGGAGTTGCGGGATGAACGTGGTGGCTAGGTAATAAAAGGTCGAGGCCGCAGTGAGGTCGGCGATTAGATACGAGAACGATTTAACCAAGGACCTTTCGAAACAGTGAGGTGGTATGGCTTTTTTGATATCGGCTAGTGTGAATGGTGGTTTGGAAGTTGGGGCTCGTTTGATAACTTCGGTGTCGGATTTTTTGGCATGTGGATCATGGGGGTTTGATCGGCCACCGGCGCCCATGATTTTGATAAACTGGTTACAATGGTTGCGAGTGAACGAAAGAGATAACTTGCGTTTGGGTCTCTTTGTGTTCAATGGGTGGTGGGAGCTATCATGTTTGAGCAATTATATATGGTTATAGTGGTGTAAAGTGTTGTGTAGCCGCCTTTGCTTACTTTGGTGAGTTGAAGTAACTAGTGGGTTTTTTTTATTTTATTCTTTTAACATCGCAATGAGTAGAAATCAAAATGTTGGTTGTTGTAGACTTTAACATGTGCAACATATTTAAGGAAAAAATATCTTAGATGGGCGTTAGTTGGAATTGTGAAGTTAATTTTAGAACATTACGAGAACAGGAGGAACACATCTAAATAGTTTAATTTATTATTAATCGTTTATATCTTTTAAAGTTTTTGCTAATATGTTTTTCTTTTACTTACAATTATGTATGATATCTACATAAAAAATAATTGAATAATTTTGTTAATATGTTTTTTTACTTACAAACATGTACAAGTTATGTGTCAGTAATTACCTACAGGTGAATTGCACCCGTATAGGCACAACAAATAAATAAAAACTCTTCATAACTTTTTTTGAATTTCAAAATTCATGAGTAGCTTTTAAATTTAAATCATTTCTTCTATTTTGACAACGTTTCAGATTGAAAAAATGAAAGATTTAATTTGTTTCTATAAAAAATGTGTTTTGCATATAACCGTTATTAGAGTTCAAATAGGAAATAGCTAGTTAAAATAATCATTAACTTTTTTTTAGTTTTATAAAGATTATATCTACTTCTTCATAATTAGGAGATTGTATTTGATTAAGTTTTGTTATCTATATCGTTGTTGTATCTCTAACTATAGTGGTCAATATATATTACAATTTGAGGCGGTTTTCACAAACTCTACATGTCATTAGCCTGACATTGATACTACTCCTCATCTTATTTCTCATCTTTATTCGTCGCCTATTAAACCCTAATAGCTACCTCCACCTCTGCTATTATTGAGGGTATCATCGCCTCTAAACCCGACTAGTGCCTCCCTTCCTATTGCCACTCTCCTTCATGTGTTAACAACTAAAATTTTATTTTCGACTTACCTTCTATAGCACAACCAATTTCTTCCTCTAATCTCTTTTGAAAATAACACCACTGAACCGCCTCAATAGACTGTCCTTATCGATGTCCCTCCATCCCTAATCACAAATCATCTTATTCTTCACCATTCTTCCTTGACTGTTGAAGCTCTTAGGCTCCAAACTGCTCGTCTAATTTGGTGTGCTTTAGAAGCAGCATACATTCTTGACTCTTTTGAACTCATTATAAAAGACTAGTCGTTACTACAACTCCAGAAATGTACTTTTTTATGAATATGGTCACAACTCACCAATTCAAGTTTTAGTTGCCTAACTTGTTTCAAATTAATTAGTGAACAAATTTAATTATTAGTAAAAAAATTTATATATATAATTTCCCTAAACTAATTTTAAAATTTTTTAAAAATATTAGAAATCATATTACATAAAAACAGACAATAAAAATTGAATGATTTTAGAGAGACAAAAATCTTTAAGTGAATTTAGTGAAACATTTAAAAGCTTTGTTACCAACGTGTGAAAATTTCCATTCATGTTTATCTTCTTCACAGTTAAGAACTTGGAATTGAATAGTTTTTTCTTATTTTTAGGGTCCTTATATTAAAACACGACTCTTATAAATCTACACCCCTTATACATGTCGTATAGCTTTATATGAAGAGTATAGGGTCGACGAAACTGAAGACAAGAAAAATTCAGGGGTCTGTCAGAGAATTATGCTCCCCATATAACCCTATACGACCCATAAAGGACTATAAGACACGTATAACAAAATTCAACACTGAGTGCGAGGAAAAACTCAAGAGCTGTCAGAAAGGTTATACGTCCATATATACGACCTCCAAATATAAAGCTATACGACCCATATAAAATTTCAGAGTGTTAATTTATAACAAGAGGGGTGTCTAGATATCAGATCACTAGTTTTACCCTTTATATGTATCTAGTATGATTTGTGAATTTCAAAAAAGAATTTCCACAAGAATTAAATACATGTATAATAAATAATCTATGCATTATTGCATTATCTTGTCCAATTAAAACTGTTATATTTATAACTAGCTTTAGTAAACATGTGTATTACACGGGTTGAACAAATAAAATATTAAATAGAATAATAATTATTAATTATACAACGATATACCAAGACATGATATCATTGGAATTACATATGAGTAATAAGTATAAGTAATAAAATAATAATATGAACTTTTTAAATTTTTTTGTAAAAGATAAGTTAAACATTTTATTTTAAAATAACATTTTAAAATTGTTCATTTTTAAAAATATCCTTACTATAACTCCCTATTTTAATTATTTTTGTTTTATAAAAAAATTACTTTAGAAAAACCAATTTTAAAATATTACGTAAAAATAGTTTAGATTTTTAGAAAAGAATTCTTTTTATAAAAAAACTATTTCTATAGAAATAACATTAATAAAAAGTTATCTTTCTTAATTTATTAAAAAACTAATTATAATATAAAAATAAGTAATATTATTAGTAATTAATGTAGTTATTTAATAGAAGAGAGAAGCGAAAAAAGTTTGATAAAAATAAATGTAATGCTAACACGTGGCACCTTCATTTACTTTTTTATTAGATTAGGAAGATATCAAAAAGCACGCCGAGTGTACCTTTTCAAAAATGAAGAGGCGCATAAATACCATGTAGTATTCCTCCACGTAGTGGAGAATTAAATGAGCGCCAATGCTTGTGACGTGGAGGTTAAGTGACGCCAAAGCCACTACTCCAAAATTAAAAGGGGGCATTAAAGTTGTAAACGTCATAGTGTTAACGAGCGTGAAATTTTTTTATTTGTAATCTTTTATATAAAAAAGAATTATCTATCTAACTACCTATATATACACATATTTTCAATCATACTCTCTCATAATTCACTCTATAGTCTCTTCTATCTTATTACGAATGGATCAACTACCTAACGATTTATAAAACACTTTAATATTTTATCTTTATAATGTTTATTGATACGTAGGGGATTCTCAAAAACGCTCAAAATTTTGGACTCGTGTTCGAGATAAATTCCATATTAAAATGCGACGTGATTTGTATCGTAATCCCGGCCAAATTTCTGGAAAATGGTCGGCTATGCGAACCAAACTTACCCACTTCAACAACATTTATAATCGGTTATCAAATAATCGATCAAGTGGGTCTAGTGATGTCGACATCAGAGACGAGACGCATGAGATTTACAAAGACGAGTATAAAAACGCGTTTACCATGGTAAAAGCATGGGAGTTACTGAGGAAGTCGACAAATTGGCATCTAGTTCCTCCGCCAAAGGTCCGTGGATCAACTAAAAGAGCAAAAACATCTAGCACCAACGAAGCAAACTCTTCTCAAGATTACTCAGATGTTCGTTCCCAAATAAATTTAAACGATATTGACAACGAGCTTGATTTTGATCTCCCCGAAGAACTAGTCCGCCCGATTGGTAGAGATAAAGCAAAGACAAAGACTAAGGCCCAATCCTTATCGTCCACCTCGACTACAATAAATCCCGAGATAATATCTCACATACAAAGCTTGGATTCTAAAATCGACCGTTTACTCGGGTTTAGAAAGCAACAACAAATCGATAGCGAAGGAAGAATGAAATCCGTGCCAAATATCGTGCCAACGAGTAGTCGTTTATTTGATACATTCTAGTATTTTATTTTGTTTCAAGTATTTTTTTTCTTGTTTTAAATGTCGTCTTTTATTTATATATATTCTAATAACTTTTATTTTATTAAAATGTTATAGTATTTTTTTGTGTGATTTTATTTAATTAGAATGATTATGCAATTAGTTAAAATCACTACACTTAATTTAAAATAGTTTTTAGTAAAATTAATTATACTGACATGACATCTAGGTGGCACTTTAACTAAAATATCAATGCCAACCACTATACTTAGTCTTATTTCTTAATATCCAACTCTACATTTTAAAATAACAAGAAATATTGTTTTTATGCGACTGATACGTTTTTATTTGAATATTTAATTATAGTTTAGTGAGGCAATAATATTATATTAATCTACTTTATCTAAAAAGTTATATAAAAATAGAAAAAATAATATCCAACAAAAATTCGGTTGTTTTGATGGGAAAAAAATTGTGTGAAGAGTAGTTGGGACAAAAAGATCGACAAAGAAAGAAGGCCCGTTTTTGAAGTCATTTATCAAGTACGTTTGACTAAACTGGCCGTTAGATTACACCACAGCGAAATTGTTATAAAATATTTAGCAAGAATACAAGAAGGTTGAAATTGAGAATTTAAAGAGGGGTAAACACCCCGTTGAGTGATGTTATTCTATAAAGTGTATTTTTATTATAAAATATGTGAAAACACAATGAGACTAAAAAGTCACAAAAAAAATTATATCTCACAATCTAAATCAAATTTCAAAAAAGTATTCGGAATCTCTGTTGCTCTCGTCGTACTCTTTCAGAAAAAAATAAAAAAAAAACTACTGTGTTTTTTATGACACAATGACACAATGACGTCATTGTGTCTTTCATAAATAACACAATAAAAAACGTTAATTTTTTATTTATTATTTTTTGTTTATTTTTTTAGTGAGGACGGTTAGGGGAACAAAAGCTCAGAATTACTTTTTTGAAATTCGATTTAAATTGTGAGATATAATTTTTTGTGACTTTTTTTGACTTATTGTGTCTTCTCACACTTTGTAGCAAAAATACACTTTGTATTTGAACCTCTTTCGTTCTCCTACTTGTGCTCTCCATTTAAAAGAATTGTGAATAAGATCTATTTTGTTTTAAGTGGTAAAAAGCCTACATATGATTGATTTTACAAGTTAAAATAGAGAATGTAACAAGTAAAAATAGTGAAAAGAAAGTTACGTCACTACTAGCATAACTCATTAGATTTAATGTAACTTCATCTTATGTAACTTTTGACAAAAAAGTTGTTTTATGCTAATGTAACATTTTTAAGGGCTAATGTAACATTTTCAAGGTCTAATGCATTAGCATAACTTATTAAAAAGTCCTAGATTTAAAAGTAGTTAGTTGGGTAATAGAGAATGTAACAAATAAAAATGGTGAAAAGAAAGTTATGTTTAGAAAGTCTTATATTTGATAGTCTTTGAGCTAGTTATGGTATAGATGGGCACTACTAGAAAACTACACTTTCAGCGATTGATATATTCTAACTGAAAAGGTCGTTGGAAATCATCGGCGAATTAAAAATTGAAACAGTCAAAAAAACATTTTTATTTTATTTTTTAAAAAATATTAAATGGTTCATTGGTAATTCATTGTAAAGTTACCTACATATCAAAAGCTTATCGTCATCCGTCGATAGCTAGAGGCCAATAATCATCCCCAACACCTTCTTCATGTTTAACTCCCGTAAAATTGTCCAGTAATGTTAAACTGTGGAATTTAATCTCATATCAAAGAGTAACGGAATCATATCCATCAGAAACTCATCATGACAAATTTTTTAGGTCGTTTCAAAGTTATTTGATGTAACTTAAAATTACAGAGTCCATAATCATACTACAGGTAATAAAAATTTTCTGTAGATCTATCGGCGTTTGTATTATAGGAAACTAAAATAATTAAATTTTATTTTAAAAAATGTTTACCGACAGATACGTTGTCGGTAAATTTATAAAATGTCCATCGACAGTTTGTTGATGACACGAAACTCTAGCCATAGAAAATGAAACTTGGCTGGAGGTCCCCGTCAGTGATTTGTCAATAAGGATGACATCGGTAATATATCCATCGCACACTTTCAACAAACTTATATCAAAAACGCATTTCCCCAATCATTTTCCTGACGAAATTTCACCGACTAATCACCAACTGAACTATCTGTCGGTGATAATTTAGTTTTCTAGTAATGAGGCTTTAGAGTTTTAAGTATGTTGCCTTTCAAATAGTGGTTACTTTATGGTTTTACGACATTCTGATACACAATAAAAAAACAATTTTATCTTTGGATAGTACTGTTTGTTTTTAACCTAATAGTAAACAATCTTGTTGTTGTCACGCTTTTATTTATGTCCCTAGTGTTGTTGCTCACATCGACACATCATTTTAGAAAATACCTATAAAACAGTGGGACCGTGACTTTCCTACAACATCATAAAGTTTATAATGGAAATAGACCAAGGCACAGGCATATCTGTCATTATTCGCATGAAGTTTTCAAGATATAATGGATCGTCTGGAAGTATGTATTAGTCATGTTTTTTTAAACATCACTACTAAGGGTATTTATTAATAATAAAATTAATAAATTTTGTAATGTACGTTTATTGTGTCAAAAATCAATTTATTGTATTATATATTTTAACATCATTTGTCATATGTATTCATAATTGTGTTGTAACCTTTCGTGTTTTCGTTAAATAAATGTTAGCATCGTTATATTCTTGTAAGGGTCTTGTTGTCATTTATGAAACTTTGAGGGCTTATTTATGTTTGTTTCTTAGTTAATTTAGAAGTTAATAAATTAATTTATTAAATAATAATAATAGTAATAGTAATTACCACATTTGTTTAATATTATAAAACTTAACATTGAGTTATGATAATAAAATAATAACAATAATAATAATCATAATAATAATGGTTATAAAAATATTACATGTTATTATAACTCTTGTCCACATTTAAAGCATAATAACAAAAATAATAATAATACTAAAAATAAAATAATAATAATAATAATAATGAAATTAATAAATTATAAAACTTAAATAATTAACAAGATAGATTAATATTAAAAACTTAGAGCTTAATTAAGTCAAGGGGGCTTTATGTCAATTTGGAAACTTAAAAAGAAAGTTTTCACATAAAATAACAAACCTGCAAACCTACGGGACTAAAATTGTAAAATCTTAAAACCTAACCCACCTTCCCCCCAATCGCCCGTACTTCCGATGACATTCCTGCCCACCCTCCGGCCAAACTCCGGCGAGGGTTAAACATCCAATATTCAGCCGGTTTAACCACATTAAACCATTTTCTTTCGAACGTTAACACGAATCGAACCCATAACCGCTGTTAATTCGGTTGAAATGATGGTTCCATTAAGAAAACACCTGAAACCGAAACATACCAATCGATTCAACAAAAAATCCATTGAATTGAGCCGTTTGATCGACTAGAAACGTTTGTTCAATCATTGCGGAACTACATGTGTAGTTTAATTCGAGTTAAACAGCCATTTAATCATCTAATCATAACCGAAACAATCGAATCAAAGGCGAAACCCATTCAGGGCTAAATCGTCCAAATTGAATCTATATAACAGAGGGGAATCATCCCAATTGACCCCTTTCAACTCTCTGCAACCTTAATTTCTCTAAAACTTCACAGAAACATCGAATTCATACTCCCTGTTCATCGCATAAAGAACTGAAGCTAAACCGGGTTAAACCATTTCAATTCGTGCACAATCGGGTAAGTTGAACACATCCACACACTCGTTTCCATCTGGGGGATGAAAGCCCCAACATTAATTTGGTTAATAACATCGATTGATGATCAATTTGGATTCAATCGTTCTAGGGTTCATGCAAAATGGGGGTTCTGTTTAATAATTGCTTTTAAATATTCAAACCTAAACCTAATCAGATTTGGGGCGCTGGCCCGCCGGTTAAAGTTTCAGACTCATACACAGGGGACCCAGGTTCGAACCCGGGCACCCTCAACCATATTTTTTTTAGGCTTTTCAGCCTTTAAAGAAATTATAGAAATTTTTTAATAATTATAAAAATTATTTTTGTAAACTTTAATTATTTTTAAAGTCACATAATTAATTTCTGTAAATTTCTTCATTTAAATACTTTAATATTTTATTTTGTATAAAACGTTTTTTTTTACAAATGTCATACTTAGATTATTTTTATAAAATTGACTTTAAATAATAGTTTAAATTAATAAATTATTATTGGCCAATACGTTAATTATTGTTTAATCATGTTTATTTCAAATAATTATAAAATTTATTTGCATCTTATATTTAACTTTACAAGTTATTATAAAGGATTTAATTTCTTTTCTCCATATTAAAATGATTACTATGTTTATAATATTAAATACTTAATATTTAGTTTTGAATTTTTTTGTTTGTGAACATGTGTTCTTTTCATTGATATTGTATTCATGTATTTGTTTTTTAAAATAGTAATACGCTTATGATATTTGATATATTTATAATTTTCTAAAAACTATTTTTTATTTATAATTTATCACGTCCAAGTATTCCCAGCCTAAGCCGAGTACTCTCAACTCACCATTTGACCGACCTGACAACGCCTAACGAGTTTTGTAACCTTGACTTCTGTGATTAGTCGAGCAATGATTTCCAACATTCTATTCATAAAAAATTGACAGTATTTTAAAATATAAAATCCCCACAGATCCACAATCCATAATTTTAAGGAAAGATTCCTGATTAAACTTTATGATTACAGGCCATCGGTTTACCGTAAAAAAACGTACTAATTATGGAATGAAACCATCGGATATAAAAGTTGAAAACAAATTTTTTTTTTTAAGTTTTATAATATATCCACTTGATAAGGGGCACAGACCCGTTTCTCAATCAATGAGTTAAATTAGATTCAAATCGCAAACCGTGCAGTAAACAAGTCGATAGTTGTACCAGAAAGAAAAAGTTTGATATTAAATGCCGAAGCTATACGTGTTTATGTTTCATTCCTGCTAAACAACTTGTACCTATTTTCAATTTTACTAACAAATAATTAATAAGAATATATTTAAAACAAAATGTCATTAAAATGGACATTTAATTTGTTGGAATTTACTAAATGTAGAATCTGAATTCTAATCCTGACAATATGTTTGATTCGAAGAATTCATGAGAAGTGAAAGTGAATTCAGATGATCATATATTTGCTTGTAAAATAGATGAAACTGAAATAATTATCTTAAATTAACTTCAAGTGAGTGAGTTTAACATTTATTTCAAATTGTGAATAAGTTAAACCTAAGAAAGTCATCACCATTAAACTAAAGTGAGCAAGTTTAACGAAATTTGTTGGGATGTTGTCGTCGTTATAGGGTGAGAAAACATATAGTGATGATGTGTCATAATACGTATGTTGAAAAGTTTATCAATAACAATCAAGTTTCATAACTGTTCATTTTAAGTTGATGTTACATTTAAGTCACTTAATGTAAAAAATTTCAAACTTCGTAATTTAAAAATTTTCAACGTATATAAAAGTTCATAACAATGGAATATTGAAAATCGAGTGGCTTTTTACATCTCTAGAAATGTTAGTGAATTTATTTTTATTTCATGAATTTCTCTCTTTATGATTATATAAATTACTTGCACCAAACATCACAATTTCATGCATGTTTGTTATAACAATAACATCTGAAAACTATCTTTAACTTTGTTTTACGTCCTTAAAATGATTTGCCACCCGTATGTACACGAACAAAAGGTGATGTTACACGAAGAAAAGGTGATGTCAAGAGGTGATGCGACTATGCGTCGTCATGATTTTAACTTGCATGCATTTCGTTCGAAGAAGGTGGCATATGTGAGGCAAGTGGATACACCCCTTCGTTTCTCGTTATGCGTATCAAACATTATATAAAAAGAAAAAGAAAATCCCCTACTACTTTCATGATTTTCTAGAATTTTAGCTAATTTTAGGTATAGTTTTTTGGCACCCCACTTGCCAAGCTAATTTGAATGCCACGTATAATATTATTCCTAATGTGGTTTTGGAAACTACCTAAAATTAGGTAAATATAATGAGAAATAATATTTACATGCAAAGTTTTGTCTAACTATATTGGTAAAATACTTAAAAATAGAATAAAACTGAAAACATAGCACCTTTGGTTTTCTTTTTTATATGGTAAGTTTGTTATACTTCAATTAAAGTATTATTTGTAAGAATTAGGTTATGGTCAATACATAAATTTTGTTACAATATATGTTTTGTTTTGAAGAATTTTCAAATAAGACAATCAAAGTGGAAGTTCAAAGTTTAATTGTCTTTCATAAATATAATGTGCGTTTAAATCACAGTGATTTGAAATGATTTGACAGTTAGTTTCAACCATTATAATTTTGCGTAGCTATTTTAGAAGTAAACACATTCCTTTCGAAGTATAGATTTAACCCCATCCAGGGGTTTTGCCTCTTGAACCCAACTAGGGTTGCCGTCCCTAGGCACCTACTAATTAGGGGCACTGGCCCCGGATCCGTCCCGATTATTCAGTTGGCTTCGCCCCTTGATATCACAACGGGTCTATAGCACTATGAATTATAAGATCATCAAACAAGTGTGCACTACATGCTTACCAAATTGTTTGAGGTTTACTTATGACTACCTAAATGGTATATTTCTTTCATTGGATTAAAATATATATATGATTTCAATAGCTAACCTTATTTATTTATAAAAACCCCAAATTCCTATTGAAACCCTAGTTCACGTTTAATCGTTAATATTACATTTAAACTTAACCTTGAAATATATACGTTAGGTATCTTGTAAAAGGAATCGTTGGAGCACCGTTTAATTTCTTGTTATCATCTTATATATATAAGGTGAGTTTTCCATGCCCCTCTTTTACTTTATTTCACACATTTTGGGGTGAAACATGTTAACTTTATAAACTTGCACTTGTAAACATCTTGATACTTGTAAACGCACATGCAATTCATCTTTACTTTTTGTCATGGTTATTTGTAATATTGTGAGCCTTATATGATGAACTTATATGTTGACAATCATTACTATTGCTAGCCTGGCGACGTCATAGATCTATGGGCCTGACAAGCCTATTTGATGCTAAAGCCGAGGTATTGCCGGCTCCTACTAGATCTATGGGCCTGACAAGCCTATTTGATGCTAAAGCCGAGGTATTGCCGGCTCCTACTGTCGTATTCTTGAGCACTTTGGGAACCAAGTACACTTAGCTAATCGTTTAATCTTGTAATCTTGTAATCTGTCAAGGTTTGATTGTAGCTATATGTTATCTATAAACTTGCTTTATTCGTAACCATTGACATGAATTGCTACTTGTAAACTTTTATAAATATATGTATGCTTAACCATGGAAACTCACCAACTTTTAAAGTTGACCCTTTATTTTTAACATGTTTCAGGAAATGCACAAGGTTGATGATTATCTTTTGAAGCATGCTTACACCTAGGATTTAGACCTAGGAAAATAAATAATATGACTTGAAACTTGGAAACTTGAACTTTTTTATTTTATTTCGTTGAGACTCTTGGATGTAATGTTTATTTAATCTTATGATAATCATATTTACAATTAATGGTAGCGTTATGCGGCTGTGAACAATCTTAACCCTCACATCTCGACGTTTCCGCCATCAAGGTTGGGGTGTGACAGATTGGTATTAGAGCCCATAACTATAGGGATTTAGGTATTAAAAATGGTGACCTAGACTATAGTTGATGCATGACCTTATAAGAAAAATCTTTATGACTGTAATATATTTTGTTGCATGCTACATGATGCTACTTGTTTAGGAAGGCCTTTTTATGTGCAACATGATGCTTTAGTTAGGATTGCCTTGTAATTGATGTGACACATAGACACCTGTATTCTGGATTCCTGGCAAAAAGCCTTCGGGTAAGGTAAGCATTTCGCATAAATCCCGTGGGACTAGTTATGCATACCTGGGGATTTTGGGATGAGTGATAAACTATGGTCAATATACACAAGTTTCTAAGGCAATTGGAGTTAACTCCCTTGACGTGTTAACGTTTCAAATGGTAATGCGTTACCAAATGGAATCATTCCATGTGGTTTTACAAGTCTTGAAAAATCTTGTTGATTATTATCTTCTACCTCCAAATTTCTATGACTAACTTACTTTGTATCCAGCATGTCTCGTCATCATGGAAAGCGTGGTAGCTCCGACTGCAAATTAGCACCCATGATTGCCCGTCAAATGGCTGCAGTCATTCTGACCATGGTTGCCGAACTGAGTAGCACCTTGATGACCAACGCTAGTAACAACACTAATGGCAATGGCAAGGAGAGAATAGTGCAAATCAAGGAAGAAACAACCAAACCCGCATGTTAAGCACTTAACTCGTGCAAACCCACTAGCTTTAGTGGGAAGGAAGGAGCCACTGGACTTCTCGAGTGGTTTGAAAGCATGGAGAACACCTTCATCACTGTGAGTGTCCCAAGGCACTCAAAGTCCGTTATGCCAAAGTGTTCTTCAACAAAGAGCATTACGTGGTGGAATAGTGAGAAGAGGAATCGTGGTGCTGATGCTGTGTTGGCACTAACTTGGGATGAATTCAAGAACATTTCCATCCAAAAGTTCTGCCCGAGAAGTGAGCTGCAAAAGCTGGAGGAGGAGTTTTGGAATCTCAAGTAAGATGGTGGGGATCATTTGGCCTATTCAACTAGGCATCACGAGTTGAGCATCCTGTTGCCTCACATGGTTGACACTGTTCCTAGGAACATTGAGAAGTTCATCAAGGGGGTGCCACCTCAAATCCAAGATGCCGTGGTGGGAAGTAGACCCACAACTTTGGAAGATGCCATTACCATCACCGCTCAACTTACTGAAAACCATATTCGAGCGCCCACCTTGTTTGTCAAAGGTGCTAAAAAGACTGAAAAGGCGGTCCCTGAAGCAGCTAAGGAGAGTAAGAATGAACCGTCTTACAACAACAAGAAACGCAAGTTCACACCGACGCGTAATTTTGCTGTGGCTACACCCAAGGTACCTCAAAGACAACCCGCTCCTGTTGCACAAGCACCTGCTGCTAGAGCCTATGCTGGTCCTCTACCATTGTGCAATGTCTGTAGGTATCATCATGCGGGTAATACCCCATGCCGAATCTGTACACTGTGCGGTAAGTATGGACACTTGGTGGCTACTTGTCACCATGCACCAAACAATGCCGCGTTAGTTGCTAATCGTGCTTGCTACAACTGTGGGGAACCTGGTCATTTTCGCCCACAATGCCCTCGTCTTACGGGTAACGTACCACAAGCCTGAGGACGTGCCTTCAACATCAATGCAAACCAAGCACAAGCAAATAATGATGTGGTGAACGGTATGTCAAATCCAACCCCAACTTTATGATCTAAGTTCTTTTGTTGCTTTACCTGTATCGTTAAACGTCTTTAAAACTGAACAGGTATGTTTCTTATTAATAATTCTTATGCCTACGTTCTGTTTGACTCTGGAGCCGATAAGAGTTTTGTCTCGTTAGAATTTGAGCCTATACTTGCTAAGCCACATACGAAATTAGAAACACCTCGTACTGTCGAAGTCGCCGATGAAGAACCCATCACTGTTGATGTCGTTATTCGTGATTGCATTTTGAGCCTAAACGAGCATGATTTCTTTATCGATCTTATTCCTATGAAACTTGGAAGCTTTGACGTTATCATTGGCATGGATTGGCTAGCCAAACATCATGCGGAAATTATTTGTTTCGAGAAGTGCATTCAAATTCCTTTACCCTCGGGGGATACATTGAAAGTGTTCGGTGAAAAATCCTCCAAAGGACTCAAACTCATGTCGTGTACTCAAGCCCGAAAATGCCTAAGCAAGAATTACATGGCCTTCTTGGCCTACGTGGTCAACACGAAAGTCAAAGGGAAAGATCTTAAGGATGTCCCGATTGTATGAGACTTTCCTGAAGTGTTTCCCGATGACCTTAGTGGTTTACCTCCCATGCGAGAAGTCGAGTTTAAGATCGATTTGATTCCAGGAGCGAACCCCGTGGCTAAGTCACCATATCAACTTGCACCGTCGGAAATGCAAGAGCTAGCTAGTCAACTTCAAGAACTGTCCGACAAGGGTTTTATCCATCCCAGCTCATCGCCTTGGGGTGCACCTGTTCTGTTCGTGAAGAAGAAAGATAGATCGTTTCGTATGTGCATCGATTATCGTGAGCTTAACAAACTTACCATCAAGAACCGCTACCCTCTTCCTCGCATCGATGATCTTTTTGACCAACTTCAAGGAGCTTCTATTTTCTCAAAGATTGACTTACGTTCTGGCTATCATCAATTACGAGTTCATGATGATGATATCCCAAAAACTGCGTTCTGTACTCGATATGGACACTATGAGTTCATGGTTATGCCCTTTGGTTTAACAAATGCTCCTGCTGTCTTTATGGATCTCATGAATCGAGTATGCAAGCCGTATCTAGACAAGTTTGTGATTGTCTTTATTGATGACATACTTATCTATTCCAAGTCCAAAACCGATCACGAAGTTCACTTGCGACAAGTTCTTGAGCTATTGAAGAAAGAACAACTATACGCAAAGTTCTCAAAGTGCGAATTTTGGCTTGAGGAGGTCCAATTTCTAGGACACGTGGTGAATAGCCAAGGAATTCACGTTGACCCTACAAAGAAGCTGTAAAAAATTGGTGTGTTCCTACAACTCCAACCGAAGTTCGTTCTTTCCTTGGTCTTGCTGGCTATTATCGACGTTTCATTGCCAACTTCTCTAGAATCGCGAAGCCGCTTACTTCCTTGACTCAAAAGAATAAACCATTCGAGTGGGGGTCTGAACAAGAGGAAGCCTTTGAAGCATTAAAGCACAAGTTGTGTAATGCTCCTATCTTGACCCTTCCCGATGGAAACGATGATTTCACCATGTATTGTGATGCATCTAAACAAGGCCTTGGTTGTGTTCTCATGCAACGAGGAAAGGTCATAGCATATGCATCGAGACAATTAAAGGTCCATGAGGTGAATTACACGACACATGATCTTGAACTTGGTGCTGTGGTTTTTGCCCTAAAGATTTGGAGACATTACCTTTATGACACGCAATGTATAGTCTACACCGATCACAAAAGCCTACAACACGTTTTCAATCAAAAGGATCTCAACATGAGACAACGACGTTGGGTTGAGTTGATTAGTGATTATGACTGTGACATTCGTTACCACCCTGGAAAGGCAAATGTCATAGCCGATGCACTAAGTCGTAAGATTCATAATAAGATGGTCTCGTTTCAAGAAATTCGCGAGCGACGACAATGGTTTGATACCTTGGGAGAATTTGATACTGAAATTTGTCTGGATGTTAACGAGACTACGGTGCTGCTGCAAAATTTGAGGATTGAGAACGACATCGAGACTTGTATCATGGAGGCTCAACAAGCGGTTCAAAAAGAAGGAAAAATGGGAGAGGAATTGGAGTACAATCTTCGAGCTCAACTGGAAACGAACCCAATGGGTTGATGTATTTCTTGAATCGAATTTGGATTCCAAACCATGATCATCTTCATACCTTTATCATGAATGAAGCTCATCAAACTCGTTACTTATTTCATCCTGGTTCCGATAAGATGTATATGGATCTGCGTGGTCAATACTGGTGGCCTGGGATGAAGAAAGACATAGCAACTTACGTAGCTAAGTGTCTTACGTGTACGAAGGTTAAAGCCGAACATCAACGTCCTAGTGGATTGCTTGAACAACCCGAGATTCCCATGTGGAAATGGGAACACATATCCATGGACTTTATAACCAAACTACCTCGCACCTCTCGTGGTCATGATAGCATATGGGTGATCGTTGATCGATTGACCAAGTCAGCACATTTCATACCCATACGTGACACTTACAAAACATCAAGGTTAGCTCGTATATACATTGATGAGATTGTGAGTCGTCATGGCGTACCTTTGCATATCATATCCGACCGAGACGCTCGTTTCACTTCGCACTTTTGGTCGTCTATGCAAGAACTCTTGGGTACTCAACTGGATTTAAACACGGCTTACCATCCTCAAACGGACGGTCAAACCGAGCGAACCATTCAAACCCTAGAGAATTTGCTACGTCTTTGTGTCCTTGACTTTGGTGGTGACTGGGATACGCATTTACCTCTCGCGGAATTTTCGTATAATAATAGTTACCACTCGAGTATCAAGATGGCACCTTTCGAAGCGCTTTATGATCGTAAATGTCATTCCCCGATCTGCTGGACTGACATTGGTGAAAATTTCATCACTAGTCCTGAGCTCATACAAGAAACGACCGATAAGGTCTCCATGATTCGCAAGAACCTTGAAGCGGCTAGAAGTCGACAAAAGAGTTATGCCGATAAACGACGCAAGCCGTTGGAATTCCAAGTTGGGGATATGGTTCTTCTTAAAGTCTCACCATGGAAGGGATTCGTTCGCTTTGGGAAGAAGGGTAAATTAACCCCATGATTTGTAGGACCTTTCAAGATCCTGAAAAGAATTGGGAAAGTGGCTTATAAACTGGAACTACCTTCCGATCTTAGCGGGGTTCACCCTGTTTTCCATGTCTCAAACTTGAGAAAATGTTTGGCTGACGAAAGTCTGCATGTCCCATTAGATGACATCCAGATCGACGAGTCATTACATTTTGTGGAGAAACCCGTTGAAGTCATGGATCGCATTATGAAGAAGACTAGAACCACTACTACCCCAATCGTCAAGGTTCGTTGGGAGAATAAGCGTGGACCTGAGTTTACTTGGGAGCGTGAGGAGCATATGAAGAAGAAATACCCGTATTTGTTCGCTTAGTTCATTCTTAATTTCGGGACGAAATTCTTAAAAGTTGGGGAGACTGTAACCTTTCGTGTTTTCGTTAAATAAATGTTAGCATCGTTATATTCTTGTAAGGGTCTTGTTGTCATTTATGAAACTTTGAGGGCTTATTTATGCTTGTTTCTTAGTTAATTTAGAAGTTAATAATTAATTCATTAAATAATAAAATAGTAATAGTAATTACCACATTTGTTAATATTATAAAACTTAACATTGAGTTATGATAATAAAAATAATAACAATAATAATAATCATAATAGTAATGGTTATAAAAATATTACATGTTATTATAACTCTTGTCCACATTTAAAGCATAATAACAAAATAATAATAATACTAAAAATAAAATAAAAATAATAATAATGGAATTAATAAATTATAAAACTTAAATAATTAACAAGATAGATTAATGTTAAAAACTTAAAGTTAATTAAGTCAAGGGGGCTTTATGTCAATTTGGAAACTTAAAAAGAAGTTTTCACATAAAATAACAAACCTACAAACCTAAGGGACTAAAATTGTAAAATCTTAAAACCTAACCCACCTTCCCACAATCGCCCGCACTTCCGATGACATTCCGGCCACCCTCCGGCCAAACTCCGGCGAGGGTAAACATCCAATATTCAGCCGGTTTAACCAAATTAAACCATTTTCTTTCGAACGTTAACACGAATCGAACCCATAACCGCTGTTAATTCGGTTGAAATGATGGTTCCATTAAGAAAACACCTGAAACCGAAACATACCAATCGATTCAACATAAAATCCGTTGAATTGAGCCGTTTGATCGACTAGAAACGTTTGTTCAATCATTGCGGAACTAAATGTGTAGTTTAATTCGAGTTAAACAACCATTTAATCATCTAATCATAACCAAAACAATCGAATCAAAGGCGAAACCCATTCGGGGCGAAATCATCCATATTGAATCTATATAACAGAGGGGAATCATCCCAATTGACCCCTTTCAACTCTCTGCAACCTCAATTTCTCTAAAACTTCACACAAACATCGAATTCATACTCCATGTTCATCGCATAAAGAACTGAAGCTAAACCGGGTTAAACCATTTCAATTCGTGCACAATCGGGTAAGTTGAACACATCCACACACTCGTTTCATCTGGGGGATGAAAGCCCCAACATTAATTTGGTTAATAACATCGAATTGATGATCAATTTGGATTCAATCGTTCTAGGGTTCATGCGAAATGGAGGTTCTGTTTAATAATTGCTTTTAAATATTCAAACCTAAACCTAATCGTTTCCATCTGATTTGGTTAATAACATCGAATTGATGATCAATTTTGGATTCAATCGTTCTAGGGTTCATGCGAAATGGAGGTTCTGTTTAATAATTGCTTTTAAATATTCAAACCTAAACCTAATCAGATTTGGGGCGCTGGCCCGCCGGTAAAGTTTCGGACTCATACACGGGGACCCGGGTTCGAACCCGGGCACCCTCAACCATATTTTTTTAGGCTTTTCAGCCTTTAAAGAAATTATAGAAATTTTTTAATAATTATAAAAATCATTTTTGTAAACTTTAATTATTTTTAAAGTCACATAATTAATTTCTGTAAATTTATTCATTTAAATACTTTAATATTTTATTTTGTATAAAACGTTTTTTTTAACAAATGTCATACTTAGATTATTTTTATAAAATAGACTTTAAATAATAGTTTAAATTAATAAATTATTATTGGCCAATACGTTAATTATTGTTTAATCATGTTTATTTCAAATAATTAAAAAAATTTATTTGCATCTTATATTTAAACTTTACAAGTTATTATAAAGGATTTAATTTATTTTCTCCATATTAAATTACCTAAATGGTATATTTCTTTAATTAGATTAAAATATATATATGATTTAAATAGCTAACCTTATTTATTTATAAAAACCCCAAATTCCTATTGAAACCCTAGTTCACGTTTAATCGTTAATATTACATTTAAACTTAACCTTGAAATATATACGTTAGGTATCTTGTAAAAGGAATCGTTGGAGCACCGTTTAATTTCTTGTTATCATCTTATATATATAAGGTGAGTTTTCCATGCCCCTCTTTTACTTTATTTCACACCTTTTGGGGTGAAACATGTTAACTTTATAAACTTGCACTTGTAAACATCTTGATACTTGTAAACGCACATGCAATTCATCTTTACTTTTTGTCATGGTTATTTGTAATATTGTGAGCCTTATATGATGAACATTATATGTTGACAATCATTAACTATTGCTAGCCTGGCGACGTCATAGATCTATGGGCCTGACAAGCCTATTTGGTGCTAAAGCCGAGGTATTGCCGGCTCCTAGTGTCGTATTCTTGAGCACTTTGGGAACCAAGTACACTTAGCTAATCGTTTAATCTTGTAATCTGTCAAGGTTTGATTGTAGCTATATGTTATCTATAAACTTGCGTTATTCGTAACCATTGACATGAATTGCTACTTGTAAACTTTTATAAATATATGTATGCTTAACCCATGGAAACTCACCAACTTTCAAAGTTGACCCTTTATTTTTAACATGTTTCAAGAAATGCACAAGGTTGATGATTATCTTTTAAAGCATGCTTACACTTAGGATTTGGACCTAGGAAAATAAATAATATGACTTGAAACTTGGAAACTTGAACTTTTGTTATTTTTATTTCGTTGAGACTCTTGGATGTAATGTTTATTTAATCTTATGATAATCATATTTACAATTAATGGTAGCGTTATGCGGCTGTGAACAATCTTAACCCTCACATCTTGACGTTTCCGCCATCAAGGTTGGGGTGTGACAGATTGGTATTAGAGCCCATAACTATAGGGATTTAGGTTATTAAAAATGATGACCTAGACTATAGTTGATGCATGAACCTTATAAGAAAAATTTTTATGACCTTGTAATATATTTTGTTGCATGCTACATGATGCTACTTGTTTATCTTATTTTACGATCAAAAAATACAATAAGACATTGTATTATTTTATCTTATTTTAATATATTAGATTAATTAGTTGTTAATTTATTATTTATATCGAATGTGTGACTCTGTTTTGACTCTATGGATGCATGTTTTCTTTTTTTCTTTTTTTTTCTTTTTTTTAATATTCTTCATTTTTCTTAATTAATTATAAATATTTGCTTTTTTTGACTTTTATATTTGTTTTTACTTTCTTACATATATTTGTTGTTTTAATGCTAAGTTCTATTGGTCACGATTTCTATTTTTCGATCACGTTAATAACAATGATGAAATGTACGTAAGATAATTTGCAAACTCGTTGTATCGCGCGTTTAATTTATAGTTTCTCTTTAAATCGTAATGATTGAGATTGTGTTATGAATGCTATTAATTAGGTGTGTTATGAATGCTCTTGAAAACATCAAACACATATTTCCTCAAGTTTGAGTTTTCTATATAAATAAAATTATATAATTATAACTTCAAATACAAAAGTTCATTTCAAAACAATAATCACCCTAATCCAAGTCATATTTTCAAATACAAAACACAATTGCAAAAAGGTTTAAACAATTATAATAACAAAATATTAATACGTAAAAATCTTTTAGTAAAAACAAGATATGATAGTCACTTGATAGGTTAATTTAAATAAAATAGATAAATATAATATATGTGTATTAGGAAGGGAAGATATGTAATTAATTTTATGTCTTGGGGAAATATATAATTTAAGGTCTTAAGAAGGGGAAATATGTAAAAATCCTTAAAATATATGACACAATAAACATATATGACATAATGAACTGATTTATTTAACACAATGATCAAAATGTCCTCCTCTTGAAAACAATAAAAGTACACGTGTCAAACCCACAATTTTTTTTAGACTTTTTAAATTAAATACCCTTTTTACTATAACCTTACCCCTATATATAATTATGACATAATCCGGTTTTTAGATCCAGTCCAACTAGTGGAGCAGTAAGACGTCTAGTTCGCCGTACCGATTTTGAAAACATTGCTTGAAAGTGTAAAAGTTAATGAAAATTTCCCTAATTCGATTCCTTCGTATGATTACTTTTTTTGAAAGGCAAGTTGGATCACTCACGGTCCACTGACCCACCCGGTTATCTTTATTACTCACATAACTCGAGACCACTATCAGGATAAAACTTGTCATAGGTGAGAGAAACACTCGGCCTAACCTGAAAACCTCTTTGTGTTACAGGTGGTATTTGAAATTAATATTTTATCCTATTTTAATGAGCTCTTAAGGTATCTCACCTCAGCCACTTCGTATGATTACTTAATATATTAAAGCTTGAGTTATATGAAAATCGAATTTTATTTTTTTAACACCCCATACCTTTTTATCTTGATTTTTTATGTATCTATATGTATGTATTAAGAGAGATATAAAATATAATAGAATTTACCAGGAACAAACCCCGTTATTAATTTGCATTGTTAAGATCCTATTTGGAATTATTTAAAACATTGCACTAATTTTAAAACTAAGTACCTTAGGCCAAATGATTGGTCAAGTAGAGAAAGGGATACGAAGTCCATATTTGTGGGCTCTTGAAGTACCTGTGACATTTTTCTTTTAAAAATAATTTATACGAAATAATTTTATAAAGTAATTAAGTCCCAAGATTCATTTGATTACTTCACTCATGAATAATTAAGTCCCAAGATTCATTTGATTATCAAATTATTCATAAATTTTATCGTCTAAATAAAATAACTAAAATTCCAGGATTATTGTAATTAGGTTATACATAAATTAAAAAATATTTTAAAAAATAAAATATTTTAAAATTTTAAGAATATTTTTCGAATATTGAATTATTTAAAAAACTTATGAGCATTATTTAAAAAAATTAATAAAATATGAGTGAAATAATTGGAAGACGATTAAAACTTTAGTAAACTGACTATAATAAATAAAAATATCAGTGACTTAATTGGAACAAATAAAAATATGAATTACCTAATTTGAACACTTATAAAATCTAATTACTATTATGTAAAGTATTTTTTTAATATTATATAATATGTCTATGCCTGTATATTTAGATGTTAGAATTAGCCTCAACTTGTTTAGGTCTAATGCTAAGTTTGTATTTCAAAATATTTCATTATTTACGATTTAAATTCAACTTTAAGTATTATCCATAGATAAACATATTTAATATAGCAAGAGGTCTGTCCCGGGTGTTCGTTGTTCGCAATGGCTCAGATAAACGCATATCATCTACTTATCGTGTTATTAGCATCATTGTCATTTTGCGTAAATTAAGGCTCAAATTAATTAACAGTTCATCGTGGCAGAAACATTTCAGTTTACCAACCCATGACAACGAACCGATCTATTTTTGTGTATCGTTATCGTCTATCAAGTGGAGCACAATCAACGTCTACATGAGGTAGGTACTGCCATCGCCAACCAGGTAGTACCATCATAGGCAACCTGGTACTATCACAAACGACATACCGGCCCATGCACCCATCAGATTTAGGCTCAGAGGACAACAAAATTGTCGTCACCATCGTTCGAAAGCATATTCAAGAAACCCACAACACAATACATATTTACATACACACATATCTATACTTATTAAAAAAACAATAACTTTAGTGCCACATGTCATTCTCTTAAGGCTCTATTTTTTTTAATTTCCGCCTAAATATGTATACGTTCTCAATGTTAGTTTAGATTCATTTATAGACATTTAGGAAAATTTGAAAATTTAACCCTAAATTAGAGTGTATCTTTTTTGAAAAAAAATCAACTAGATGATTCTTCTTTCTTCGAATAATTTATCTACAAAAACTACAGATCACTTTTTAAATCCATAAAATGTTCGGTTTATATTTGAATCGTGACAAAAATTACGGGATTTCTTCATTGGTTCCTCTTCAATTCGAAGGAATTCATGGATATCATTCTTTGAAAATGAAATCATACCCGATTTTGTAACACACAAATTGAATAAGTAAAATATCAAATAGTTTGTATAAAATTTTAGAAAATATAAAACAATATTTTCGTATAAAATATGTTTAAATTAAATAGGTAAATATTTCAAGTAAAACAACAATAATATCTTTTTAAACTTTCGTTGATGAAATTGTTAATTATTAAATAAGATAAAAATAAAAATAAAATCAAGTGTGTTATATATTAAATAAGACATAACGACTTTTGATTATAAGGTCACAAATAAGCAAAAACATCCTTGTAAACTATATTTGTAGTAACATTAGTAAGTTTACACTCATTATCTAAAGCTAAAAGTTTCAATTCATCTTTACTTTTAACTTGTGACAAGATGTCATAAAGCTGATAATGGGTAAAAATAGACTCTTTCAAATATAAACTGACACTTGACAGAGATTGACTTTGACTTTTGTTTATTGTCATAGCGAAATATACAGTCAAAAAAAATTATCTTCTTTTAGACTTAAAAAAATTACTTATGAAGGGTTAAATCGTGAGCTATGAAGTGTTAAATTAAATCGAGAAAAAGATATTGAGTGGGTGTGAGGATATTAGTCTGAAAAATTAAGATTTAAATAATATACACTGAAAAGTTATGTGTAATAATTAGATCAATTACGAATTATTTAGACCCTGTAATCAAATATAAAGATAGAGTATTGAATCAGGTTGGATTGGGCTATAAATGTTTATAATATCTCTAATTAGTTGTTGATTATTATTTATTTAATACTAACTTTAGTAAACCCGTGTATTATATGGGTTGAAAAAATAAAATATTAAATATAATAAATTTTATGAAGTATAAAATGATAATCTAAAAATTATATATGAGTAATAACTATAAGTAATAAAATAACGCTATCAATTTTTAAACTTTTGTTTTTAAACTTTCTTTCCAAAAAAAGTTAAACATTTTTTTCAAAACAAACCGTATTAAAAATATTATTTTTTAAAATTTTTTATTATAACTCCTAATTTTAATTATTTTTAGTTTATAAAAAAATTTACTTTTTAAAATACCAATTTTAAAATATTTTAAATTTTAAAAAAAGTTAGATGTTTTTAAAAAAAAATTTGAGCCGTATAAAAAATTGTTTTCTAAAAATAACATTATAAAAAGACATCTTTCTTAATTTATTAAAAAAATTAATCCAAAAAAGAATTAAAATTATTTAATATTTTATTAATTTAGGTAATTATTTAAGAGGAGAGAGATGCGGGAAAAATAAACTTAGGAGGCCTAGAAATGTGCCAAGTATCCCCCTAAGTTACAATTCACACAACCTTTTAATGTGATATGTATGAAATGTTATGCAGATTAATTAAAGAGTCTAATTTTATACTCTTTTTAACTCATTATTTGTATCTGTATACTATGATGTAACATTTAGTTTAAATTATTGTGGTTTATCGTTTTACCTTACTATGAACATCAATTAAGCACCTTCTTTGACTTTCCACATACACATATATAACAGGTTATTTTAGATGCTTACTTCATCTGAGTATTATTATAATTGTTTAGTTATGTGCAATTATCAAATTATCGTTCATTTCGCTATATATTATTTTAGATGGTTTAATTATATACACACTATTATTTTATATGCTTACTTTATCTAAGTTGTATTGCAATTGTTTAATTATATACAACTTGTATTGCTACTTTGTCTGCTGTTTAATATTCTACCTGCAAGTTGAAAAAAATCATAACATATATACCTATAAGTTCAAACTTATTACGTACCTGCGAAGATTGTTTGATGCGTACTGCAACTTGTTTGATGTTTTTTTTTAATTTCCGGGTTTAGAGACATTTGGGGAAATTTTGTAAATTTAACCCTATTAGCGTACTGCAACTTCTTTATTTCTTTTTATGTTTACTGCCATATTATTATTATTATGTTTTATTGGAATTCTTTTGATATATGCAAATTGTTTTGATGCATCTGTAATTGGACAAATAATGATGAATTTATTTTGAAACTCTATCTTAGCTTTCTAGATAATCTATTCAACACGTTTTGAAACTCTATATCATGAAACAATTATAAGATGTTTTGTTCATCACTTAATATTTGATTATATGATATTAAGCTTTAAAAGAATTGAATGATTAGCTTCGTTTGTTTACTCTGCTTAGGGTTAAAACATTATCTTATATGTTTCCTAACATTTACTTTAAATTATTGTGGTTTTTTGTTGTGTTTGTGTCGTTTTACATTACTATGATGTAACATTTAGTTTAAATTATTGTGGTTTTTAGTTCTGTTTGTATCATTTTACCTTACCATAAACATCAATGAAGCACCTTTTTTGACTTTTCACTTAGTCATACACAATAGGGTGTTTTAAATGCTTACTTTATCTGAGTTGTATTGTAATTTTTTAGTTATGTGGAAGTGTCAAGTTATCGTGCCTTTAGCTATATATTACTTAAGATGGGTCAATCATACGAGCAAACTATTGTTTAATTATATACAACTTTTATTGCTACTTTGTCTGTTGCTTAATATTCTACCTGCAAGTTGAAAAAAATCATAACATATATACCTATAAGTTCAAACTTATTTGTATTATTTTACCTTACTATGAACATCAATTAAGCACCTTCTTTGACTTTCCATTTACACATATACAACAGGTTGTTTTAGATTCTTACTTTATCTGAGTAGTATTGTAATTGTTTAGTTATGTGTAATTATCAAATTATCATTCCTTTCGCTATATATTACTTTAGATGGTTTAATTATATGCACACTATTGTTTTAGATGCTTATTTTATCTGAGTGGTACTGTAATTGTTTAATTATATACAACTTTTATTGCTATTTTGTCTGTTGTTTAATATTCTACCTGCAAGTTGAAAAAAATCATAACATATATACCTATAAGTTCAAACTTATTACGTACCTGCGAAGATTGTTTGATGCGTACTGCAACTTGTAACCTATTTATGTACAAGCAAGCATTGTATATCAATTTAGATCTTTAGTTACTTTGTTATTTAATTGAATTAATACATTTAAATCCAGCTGCTAATAATATTTTCACAAAAGTCTATATACAAAGTATTATCAACAATATTATAACTTACGAACCTTTTTAAACAGCAACAATATTTTTGGATTGAACCCGTGTGTTACACGGGTCTTTAGCCTAGTATACATATATAGAATCTTTGTATTCAAATTGCCACCACTTAAAACTTTTGAAAATTAACCGCCAGATTTGCTTGATAACAAAGATCTCTTTTATGTGTTGATATTGGCGTAAGTAGCCAACAAAAAAGAGAATATTAAATTTACGGTGAGACGAAGATAACTCACATATTTACTTGTAAATTCATGTATTTATTGTGAATACCCTCATAAATGCGTTGACAATTCCATAGTTGGCATAAAAACAATACGGTTTTTTTACAACGACTTAGTTGTTAGTAATATTAAGTCAGTAATTATTCGTCAATGTCAATGATTGAACTCATGACCTCTAAGAGAAGCAAATCTTCTCACATCCCGTTTGAAATGAAAACATTATGTGTTCACCAGATATAGTCTGTATTAAAGTAGACTATGAATACAATAATATAGCTAAATAGTGCATCAACTGCTGAAATAAAAACCCTAATGTCTTTTAACCTAATTACAAATATATAGTCGTTTGAAATGTCTTCATCAAACATAATTGATATAGTTAAAAATTCTTATTATATTAATATGGCTTCTTAATTTTTTTTGTGATGCATTTGTACACAAGCCACGCACGTGTGTGCATGTGTAGGGACGAAACAAAAAGGGTGTTTAATTTGGCATGCATAGAGATGATAGGAATCTATTGTTCACACTAATAGGATATAAATAATAAAATATATTCGAACATGTAAGTCTGATCACATTGCCTTAGAGGTTAAGAGTTTCATAACAATTTCCTGGATTTGATTCTTTCGTATCATTATTAATTTAAGTTTTTTAACACGTTTAATATACTTGCATATTTGTTAAGATTCTGCTGTTAGTATTTTTCAAAACATTGCCCTTACTTTAAAGCTAAGATTTACTTTCGTCAAATAGTTAGTAGAAATTAACGCGACTAAAAAGTCCATTTATGTGGGCTATTGAAGTGAGTGTGATACTTTCCTCTTCAAGATAATATATTCTAAATATTATATCATATTAAAGTATATTGCTAATTTAAGATGTTTGAACTACCTACAAATTGTCTTGGTGCGACGTTAAATTTGTATTTCATATATTTTAATATTTACGTTCTTAAAATTTGGCTTGAAGTAGTTGTATTCAAAGATAACCACATTTTGTATAGAATATTATCATATGCTTTACTTTTATGTTGTTTCCGAACATATAACATCAATATTCAGAAATAATATATTTCAAGTTGATATTAATAGTGTAACTATTAATAGTATTTTATTAACGACTTATACGTGAATCTTATTTGTTTATACCAATTTTAGTTACACATATATTAGATGCCTAAAATGTCATTATGTCTTTTTGAAATAATAACAATTTGAAGTTACACTTGTTAACACTTCACCTGAACAACCAACATATCCGATAAATCACATCGGTAATTATTATATGTATGTATTATGTATGTGTGTGTATTTACATAATTAGTTTGTTACCACTAAAATATCAAAAGCATTTTAAAATCCCCTTTAAAGCTTAGGGTTTGTTTGAAACGAGTTTTTTAAGCATATATATTAGATATTATGTTATAGTCTCGTGTATTACACAAGTCTTTATAATAAAAATTATATAATTTTATAATATGCAGGATATAAAAACATTTGAACTGCAAACAAACAAAGAAAAAAAATGTACGTTCTTAATTAACTTAAATACATGTCTAACTAACTTATGTTTTAAATAGGAAACACAAATAGAAAAAAATTGTCTCACACTATGCAATTATACAATACCTTTAACATATGATACATAACTTAAAAACCACTACTAGTTTAGTATTTTAACAAGCACAACCTCACTATTAAATCAATATATCAAAAGTTTAAAACATACTTTGTTTATTAAAAAAAGCTCTATTTTAGATAAAGTTTACATCATCACATTTAAATAAGAGTTATAAACAAAACGGTGTATTATATTTTTTGTTTAAGTTAACAAATATATGTTATTTACGAAAAATTTAATTAAAATGTTAAATATAATATTATAATAATAAATAAAAATATAAAAGGTTTGTTGTTATATTTTGATTGATTGAATCATTTAAATATTAACCTTGAGTTTTTCTAAATTGAGATTTTGTTTTTGATTATTGAGATATTTTTGCAAGAGTTTGTGAAATTTATTTGAAAAGCTAGAGATATATGTTTCAAAAGATAGTTTGATAAATTTCAAAGTCAAATGTCATATTTGTAATCTTAAGTGGTCAAATGGTTAATTTGATAATTATCATTTAATTTAATAGGTCATAGAAAATTTGGGTGGGAAAACATTTATGTGATTATATGTGGTATTGACACGTAACATAAATTACAATAATTTATTAGTATAAATTTGTGTAATTAATGAAAAACTGTTTATATTCACGGTGAATACTTGTAAACAATCGCCCATTCACAGGTGAATACTCTATACTTTGACATGTTGTAATTAATTTTGTTCCCTAGATATAATTTTTATACTAATAAATGATTACATTGTTTCGACACATGTCACCATTATATTAATTGTACCGTTGATTTTCCCACCCAAATTATTTATCAATTTTTAAAAAGTTAAAATAACTAATTTTTAAATTCTCTCTCTCTCTCTCTCTCTCTCTCCTTCTCTCTCTCTCTCTCATTTTAAACATTTCAAATTTTTCTAAAAATAATGTTTTTAATAATTAAAAACTAGATGTATTGTTATTAAAAATATACTTTTTTGAAATAAAAGAATTTTAGAAACTGTGAATTTGTTTAAACAACGTATCTTTTTACACATATGAAATATTTTAAAACAAACTTTTTTAATAAAAGTTTTACATAAAACCGTCTTTCTAAAATGATTAAAAAAACAACCGAAATCCAGAGTTTATAAACAATGAGATATTTATAAAAATAATATTTTGTCAAGAAAAACTTTTTTATAAAATACGAAAAATAACTTATAAAACAAAAATAACTAAGAATTATAGTTTTAAATTAATGAGATTTTTACTAAAAATAAATTTTTTCTAAAACAATATTCTTAGAACAAAACGTTTCTTAACATATTTCTAAAATAAGAGTTTTAAAAAAACCTTTTTAAAATGAAAGTTTTAAAAAAAAGTAATAAAAATATTTTATTAACTAAAGTACTTACTCAAATATAATTTAATTATATCTTATATCAAAATTATATATATATATATTACTAACTTTTTTTATTTTTAATATTTATTTAACCGTGTAATACGCGGGGTTATAACCTAGTATGTCAATATGCAAGTACCCAATATAAATGCAGTGTTAAGCTAATTTTCCTTGAAATTTAAACATTTTTGGCAGGATCGGTGTTTGTCTCACAAAATAGGATAATCACACAAACTCACTTAATGTCATCGGGTTGATGAAGCAGAATCTCATCTAAGTTCACAAGTAATATAATAAGTTAATAAAAACACAAGAACACAAGAATGATTTTTCAAGATACTTGTATATATTACTTCCCAACTCAGTTTTACAAGACTCTTACAAGCATAGTTACTAAGTTACATGAAGAAACTATATATACTACTATCTACAGCCGGTTATACTTGAAAAACCAACTGAAATCTACAACTAGACAAATACTATATTGCTAGAAGTAAAGCATCTAAGATAAAATAATATCATAGATTAGTTAGTCATGACAGGTCCATGACTTACCTTTTGTTACCAACTAAAAGTAACAACTATACTAATCTGATAATGGGTGAACAGTGGATAAAGTATGGTCAACTACATGGGCGTGGGAAAGCGTCATGCAGTATATCAGAGTGGCAGCGGACTGTTAGATAGACCATACTTATGTCCACTGGTTCATAGTTAGTTCTTACGAAGCTAAATGACTTCGGAAGAATAAATTCTTCCGAGGCCATTTTGGCTTCGGAAGAAACAACTTCTTCCAAACTTCTGCAAGTCTTCAGGACTTTATTCTTCGGAAGACTTTGCCTTTGATCTTCTAAGTTGTATACTTCGGAAGAAGAACAACTTAGTCTCGGAAGACTGAGTTCTTCCTTCGGAAGTTCTTCATTCTTTAAACTTCGGACGATCTCTAACTTGTATTCGGAAGAGCAGCTTTATCTTCGGAAGACCACTTCATTTAGCACATCAAAATCTTTTTTTTTTGAATGGCAAACGAATACTACTCGTACACTACATCAAATTACACCATTGTTTGAGATTGAACCCAAGACCTCCCCTCTAAGAGGCAAAGCCTCTACCAAATAGGCTAACCTCACATCAAAATCTTTCTAAGTGTTGTTTGGTTGCACCAGTCTCATATGATCCAACACTTTTGTCCCTCTTAATTACAAAAATGCTACCACATAAAATACCTTTAAGATATCCAATGGCTAAAAATTTCTAAATTAATTAACAAAAATGATATAATGATAAATCTATTAGACAAGAGCCCATAAATATTCATTTTTATGTCAACAACTAATTAGAGTAACATGTTTATTAAATAATTAATTTATAAAATTCTCACGTGTAAGAGTCACATGACTCACATCTGAGGACCTAATATCAATAATGAGAGGCATATTATAATATATTATTATCAAAACATTAATGAAACTGATCGATGGTTAGTCAAAAGATTGCGTTTCAAACATGGGACCCGAATAAAACAACTTGTTAGTTGTTGAGCAAAAACAAATGGCATGACAGACAACTAATGAGTAGTTGAGAGCCAAAAACTAATGAGTAGTTGAGAGCCAAAAACTAAAAGATATGTGTAATATTAATTTATTTTCTTATTAATTAATCTTAGTAATTTTCGGGGTTAATCCAAATTTTTGGATTTGACTCTTAACATTTTTGTCTGTATTTTGGTAGTGTTCAGGAACCGTTCAGGACTCTTAACAGTTTCTTTTCGTTAAAGATATAAATTTTTAAATAACTAAATAAATACAAAAATTCTTATTCTAGTGTACACAAATCAGGATGCATTTAATCCTTTGATAAAATATCGTAGTTATAATAAAAGCATTATATTAATATTGTTACTTATTATTAACTTTACAACATTATGAAAAAAGAATAAACATATAATGGATCAACGTGTCAAGTGATAAAATAGTGTAGAAGTGAATATGAATAAAATCATGTAAATGTAAATTAAGCTAATTATGTACCAATTTATCTGCATTATTATTTACTTATTTTGCTTACATTGCACTAGCTATAAAAAGATAGTTACACGATGGAACCATTCCATATTCAAGACGTCAGGTTCAAGTAATTTGTAACTCGTAACACTACTTATTAATCACGTTATTTTACAATAAACTTTAATTTATGTAACAATATTCAGCATACTAAATTTTCATATATATTTTATTTTATCTGTTTCAGGAATATCTTTTCACTTTATACATTTATCATATTTTGTTCAATATATATTTTATTATTAAATAATTTAATATCAGCATAAAATAAAGTATAAAAAATAAAGTTTATCTAAAAAATCTCATAAAATATTTTAAAATAATTTGAATACGGAATATTGATTTTTTTTGGTATTCATTTGCACTTATAACGTATAAGTTAAATAATTGATGGTTAACATAATTAGGTAAATAACTAGTATAAGCCTCTCGTGTTGTTGTGTGGGGCATAAAACCATGTCAAGTAGCATTAATTTTACACCAACGTCATCGACCACATACAAACACCGGAAAGCTCGTATTAAAAAAGAAATAAAAACGAAAAAAATAAAACCGAAACGAAAGTAGACATAGAACGTTGAACCACGCATGCAAAACATAAAACTAGTTGATCTAGGACCTGCATGTTGCAACATATCGTTAAATGAATAAAAAGTAGGTGTAACAAAGTTGAACCACACGCGAACGTTACGATGTTTAACGTTCAAAATTTAGACCAGATTAATTTAAAACGAAAAATTTGTAAGAGATGAAAAAGTTAGGGAAACAAAGTTGAAAGTGAAAACTTGTATGAATTAAATTGTCAAAGATGTAAAAGTATTGGGTTGTACTACATTATAATATGTAAATACATGTTAGTAATTAGAATTCAAATGACTTTGTTGGTTTAGGCAAATATATCTCCTGTTCTTAAATAAGTATCATTTTTCTTCTTTTCTTTATTATAACCCAATTAAAAATATATATATTCTACGAATTCATGTTAATTTTATTATCTTGATAATAGAAAACTTGTGTTCAACTAACATGGAAGTAGAAATGCACGTATCCACGTGCCCAAATACATATCCTAATAAACTAGTCACCATAAACTTTACAAAAGAAGACGGGTAGGGAATAAAAAAAGAGAAAAATCAATTAATATTATAGTATTTGTTCTTTTAATTAGTTTAATTTTATAATATAAAAAGAAGATCAACGTGTAGTAAGACAGAAACAGAATAAAAAAGTACCCATGCTTAAAAGCTTCACAGCCAATTAAATTTGTAACTGGAAAAAAAATCAATTATAGATATGTTCTTATAGTTTGAGCAAAGTAGTAAGCGTGAGTTTTTTATAAAAAAATACATTAATTTTCAATTTTATAACTAGTTAAATATAATTAAACTAACTTTTCACTTTAATTTAATAGAAAAATTACTGAAAGTAACAACTTTAGATACTAACATTTCACTCTAATATAATTAAAAAAGCTAATGAAAAATAACCTTAATACATAAACTTGTTACAAAATTAAAAGTTAATGTCTTAATTAATTTGTTGTTTAGTCATCACACCTGTTATTTTTATCAAATTTGTTAAAAATCTAAAACCGAAAAATGATTTGTATATTACGCGCGACGATACACGATCATATGTTTATGTTGCCGAATATGAACGAAAATCCAGGTCTACTGTTCATCGCCAAATGCTTTCTTGTTGGCGAAATCATAAATCAGATCGATTTACACCAAAATTATTGGATTAATTAATACATTTAAAAGCTTCATGATACATATACCAGAACTGAAACAAAGAAGCATTGCAATAATTTCAGATCTTATTGTTGAACCAATATACACCTTTGCTGTTGTCTTCACCTTCATCAGCCTCAACAAAGAAGCACTCGGTAGCTTCACGCCACATGGCTTTGATGATCGGTGTATCGTCGAACTGATAATATTCTCCCAACAGAGGCTTAATCGCTTTTGTGGCTTCCATTGCATTATAATGAGGGATCGTGAAGAACAAATGATGAGCCACATGAGTATCAGTAATATGGTGAAGAACCGTGTTGAAAATACCATAATCTCGATCAACAGTCGATAACGCCCCCCTGAGCCAGTTCCATTCGGTCGAGTCGTAGTGTGGCAACGAGCGGTGCGTGTGGTGCAGCCATGTGATGACCACGAGGAACCCGTAGACGATGACCAAAGGCGCGAAGTAGACCAGCACGAGCCATGTGAGCCCCTGAGCTAAAGCCACTTTGTACACCATATAGCTTGCTACAAGCAGCCCAACGTCTGTGATGAGGATCTGCAGCCGCTCGCGATCGCTGTAGATAGGACTCTTGGGGTCGAAATGGTTAGCGAATTTCTCGTACTTTCGCCCAGAGACGTTGAAGCAAACGTATAACAACCACCCTATGGTGCACAATATCACAAGCCTTAACAAACGCCCAGGTGGGGTGTTGAGAAGTTTAGCTGAAGAATTGACGTTGGATTTCTTTTTGGGGACGAATGATTCGTCGTGCTCGAGTGAAGCAGTGTTGGAATGGTGACGACGATGGCTGTATTTCCACGAGAAATAAGGCGCAAGCATGCCCGTGTGGAGGAAGAACCCGATCGTATCGTTTAGCCATGGGTAGTCGCTAAACGCCTGATGGCCGCATTCGTGACCGATGACCCATAGACCCATTTGGACACTGCCTTGGAGGATCCAGTAAACGGGCCACGCGACGTAGGACAAAGGGCCCGAAAGGTTGACAATGTATTTGGCTGCAACATAGTAGAACAAGAATGAGCAAAAGAGGTCAACAAAGAGGTAGTATGATGACCGGATAAGGGACCGGTTGAAGCAGTGTGGTGGGATGGCCTTTTTGATGTCGCCGAGGGTGAAGGGGGGTTTGGACGATGGGGCTCGCTTGACGACGTCGGTGCCCGAGTTGGTTCGCTCGGTCGCTCGCCCACCGGAACCCATGTTGAGCAGCTTAAAGGTTATGGGATGGTATGTTGTTGTTTTCAGTTTAATTCTGTAAGAACTAAACTGTTTTAAGGTGTGCTCAGAGAGGGTGTAAGGGCTCTGATGGTGTACAATGGGGAGTGGGGTTTGGTATTTATAATGATAGATGTGGATGATAAGTGCAAGATGTTAGTTTAGTTTGGAAAAGTTATTAGTCTAAATTTGACTACCACATGAGAGTTGGGATCGAGTTACTTGATGGCTTGGTTGTTGCTTAGAAGTTGCTAAAGTTTTGAACTGTATATTATTTAGTTTTAAAATAGTACGATCAATAAAATATATAAACGTCACTGGATTGTACCCTATATATATAGTGTGGCAAGACATAAAACTTGTTGGGGGTAAATTCTGGATATATAAGGAACGGTTTATTAAATAGTTTAAATTTAAATGTTGTGTAAGTTTTCCTTAAAAAGTAAAATATAAACCCGTAATAAAATCTTGATTCAAGGGTATTAATTGTGAGAGTTTTTTTTAGTTACTATGCAAGATGAGCAATAAGATATTCGTTTAGAGTTGATTACATAAATAAATTTTGTGATTTGTTAAAGTTACTTTTTACAATTTGAGGTGAATTATATAATTAAAAGGCTAATTGTTTTAGATCTTTACATGCATGTTTTATAATAACATTTTTTTTTGGATAGATGGTTCGATTGTATAGAAAAATAAGCTCTCACTTAGGGTTTTTATATTTTATAAGGGCCCTTATTTTTTTTATTATATATTAAATCGTACATAGCAAACAGCTTTCAACAGCCTGAAAAAGCTTCTTCAAAGAAGCAAGTCGTGCTTGGAGCGACCGAATTTTTTGAACCTATCAAAAGTGGAATTTGTGCTTGTGGAAATTATCGAGTAATCGGAGATGAAAAGGAAGACTCGCAATTTTGCCAGGGGTAGCCTTCCTGTTATTTTTTAATTATTTGTATATGGTTTTGTAATTTTTTTTGTCTTGTTAATATATGAGAAGTATTAGGAAAAGTATTTTATCATTTATCGTTGTGATTTTTTACGTTAATTCACAAATTTTATCTCAATAGATTATCTGGGTCTTCGTTTGGTTTTCAGTTTTGTAAGGAAATGCAAATAATTAGCATATTTATAAAAGTTTGTTTCAGTAAAACTCACTCCAACTCTGTTACATGTGTGTTGTAAAAATCTCTACATTACATGTTCTTCCATCTGTTAAGATATTAAACAAAGAAATATTTATTTTACGATAATAACTCCGGTTTTAGAGTTCGATCAAGGCACCCAAAGATATTGTGCTTAATAGCAACTTTATAGATAAGTTAGAATTGTATAAGTTGGTTAGTAACTTAATATCGAATGTTATTGATTATCATAAGATGTATAGACAAGCTTGTTAGAGTTATATGTTAAGTTTTTTTAGAGATGTGAAATCTAATTAAAAAATAATTATTAGTTTGTAAAAATGTTCAATTTTTTACTTCGTTTAAGGATCCTGAATAGATTGAGCTGCCTATATATGCATAAGTCAAAATAATCTTATATATTTGTATTTTTATCGACTGCTATGACTATTTATCTTCACGTATTAATTCATTCCATGGTAACATGAATGATAGATGGAAGCTGAATTTGGAAAGCTTAACCCATGATTCGTAGAGTAAAAATATTTTAAATAGAAAACTAGAGAAAACATACCATATCTATGAACTTTGTAAACGAAACCTTAATTTGATTTTATTTTCTTCTTCAAATGATTCTTTGTAGTGTATTACTATAGTTTTCTAGGCTGGTAATGTGGCTTCAACAATGCAATATGAAGGATTAATTAATGTGACAAAACTTTTAATTTCTATGTATTTTTGGACATTCATCTTTAGAAGGATAAGAAAGTAAAGAAAATTTAAAAAACAAAACTTGATATAAGTTTAAAAAAATTATTTATAAACGTTATTAACCATTTTTATTTTCAACTACATTTAATTAGATGATACTTAACCATCTATTTTTGGACATTCATCTTTAGAAGGATAAGAAAGTAAGGAAAATTTAAAAAATTAAACTTGATATAAGTTTAAAAACGTTATTAACCTTTTTTTTATTTTCAACTTTTAATTAGATGATATTTAACCATCTATTCTTTCTAGTTACGTAATTATATATGGAATTATATGATAATGCTATTAAATTTGTTAACTTATATTTTATTATTATGTTTACATTATATTTAAAAATTTTAATTCACTATATAAGGTTTAAAAACTCGAATGAATAATTATCTGTTGTGATTGGTTGGATGGTCACGTGACAAGATTGAACCAATAAAGTTGTATCTCTTTTTTGTTCCCTTAATTTGTAGTTGTGTATAAAGGACAAAAAAAGGTTAATTACAAAGGTTGAACCTAAATAACTCACTGGTTTAGTGCTAAAGGCTCATGATGACCACTTGTCTACCTGGATTCGAATCTGCTGTAATGGCTTTTTTTTTTCCAGTAACTCTTTTGAAGGTTTTTTATATTTTATTTTTAGTTTAATTTTTTTAGAATTAAAAAGTAGTCTTATTCCTTGTTTTTTCGTTTTCTTTTTATAATATTTTAAAATATTTCAGTTTTGGGTTTTTCTTTAACGTAATGTATATTTGAGGTTTTTGATTCTCGTTTTACGACTGAGTACGTTGTCATGCTATATACAGTGAAATGGTGGTGGCTTTTATGACGAAGTAAGGCTTTTATGAAACAATGCACTTTTGAGATTCTATAGCGAGATAATGCTCCTTTCAATGTATGACACTCGTTGCAAAGTGTTTTTTTTTATGTTTTTCTTGATGTCGACTAAGGGTTTTACGTTTGAACGTCAATCGTTGCGTCGTGTTTTGGTGTTTGTGTTATAACACATGGGATCGCCGAGAAATTCCTCGTATAACACGGACTGGAAAAATCCTAGTTGGTCCAAGTCTCCCATACATGGTCAAAGTCTAAAGCATTATCTAGTGTATTTATATATACTCCCTTACATATGTGTAATCAAAGTTTAACGACATGGTAAGTTATCTTAAATTTATAATATCTATAGATTAGAGCAAAGCGTTAAACTAAAAGAATGCAAGGATTATGAACAATTTGACATGTATTGTATATATTGCAAGAAAGAGCTAAAGTTGTAACATGATCAAAGTTTATGCGTAAGTTTGTGTAAAGTCTTTAAGTTTGGAAGATGCTACAAGGGTTCATGTAGTAATACAGTAGAAGTTTATGGAAGGTTAAGTGTTATGTGTGTGCCTATGCATGATATAGTTACACCTTGTTTATGTGACAAGAACGGATTAAGTCTTGCATATGTTACAAGAAAGGGATGATTAATATTGCCTTCATGCCAGAAAAAGTAATAAAAAATAAAAAATCTTGTATCGATATAAGCATGCTAGTTTTTGTGTTATATATGGTAAAGTTATACAACCTTCTTAGCTATGTTATGACTATGTAATGTTTATGATATGTTATTATTCAAATGATTATTACGGTTATGTATTGTAATGAAATGGCTAGTCTTGTTTTGTAAAGAAAAATTAAAACTCACTCAACAGCTGATTTTTTAGTATGCATATCAGGTTAAGCGAGTATGAGTTATACCTATAATGATCAGTTGATTTTTTAATGTGCATATCAGGTTATACGAGTATGTGCTATAGTTATAGTGATCAGCCTGGCATGAAAGCAAAGACTATCCAACATCACAAAAATTGACATATTAGTTATTAAAGTTTATGCATTAGACAATATTATATTTACTATTTTATAAATATCATGACTAAATGATTGATGTCTTAAAGTTTTTGCTACATATTCAAATGGTCAACGTGAGACTAACCCATTTAGAAGAGGTCTTGTCACTTCAAATGAGGGTTTTTGATTTAAATCCAGACATAATGTAAATCTAAGTATTGAATTCTATTATATTAATTTACTAAATCAAATGATTAATTAGACAAAACTTTGAAATTTTAAGTTTGGGTCAGATAAAAGTAGGCACTCACTATCGGTTAAGAAGACACCATTTACATATTATTTAGTTAAGTCCGATTTGTATAAAAGACATCCTAACAAATCATATAATCCGAATAAGAAAAAAAACATAAATCAGAAATCCGATTCAAAAACCGAAAAAGGAACTCGGATTCCAATGACTCCCGATCCATTAAGAATTCAGATTTCTTTTCAGTTTAATTTGAATACGGTTTGGATTAGGATTTTTTGGTTTTTGGTTTTTGGTTTTTCTAACACCTCTATGACTCATCACTGATGATTCTTGATTTAACTTTCATTGTTTCTCTATCATATGTATATTATATTATATATTTTTTATTTTATATTATATTTTACACAGTTTATTTCTTATATACGGTATTATACTGTTTCGAAACAAAATATAATAATCATTACAAGTCATAATGAAACCTCCATTATTATACTATGCATAGGATTTTTTTTTCGATTAATATATCAGAAAAATTGAACGTCATGAAACTGTACTATCAATAATACATTTAGGTTATAGTAACCAACAACAATACAATGAAATAATGCCGACGTAGCAAGTTTGCATGAAAGTGCCACAATTGCAACTTTTACATCTTATTATTGAACCAATAAACACCCTTATTATCTTCACCTTCATCAGCCTCAACAAAGAAGCACTCGGTAGCTTCGCGCCACATGGCTTTGATTATCGGTGTATCATCAAACTGATAGTATTCTCCCAAGAGAGGCTTAATCGCTTTTGTTGCTTCCATTGCATGATAATGTGGAATTGTGAACAACAAATGGTGAGCAACATGTGTGTCAGTGATATGGTGAAGAACAGTGTTCAAAATACCATAATCTCGATCAACGGTCGATAAAGCGCCCCTGAGCCAGTTCCATTCGGTTGAGTCGTAGTGGGGCAACGAGCGGTGCGTGTGGTGCAACCAAGTGATGACCACAAGGAACCCGTAAACAATAACCAAAGGCGCAAAGTAGACTAACACGAGCCATGTGAGCCCTTGTGCCAATGCTAGCTTGTAAAGGCCATAACTTGTTACAACAAGTCCAATGTCAGTCACTAGTATTTGTACCCGCTCACGATCGTTGTAAATCGGACTCTTTGGGTCAAAATGGTTAGCGAATTTGTCATACTTTCGGCCCGAGACGTTGAAACAAACGTACAAGAGCCAGCCTATGGTGCATAAAATCACGAGCCTTAACAAACGCCCCGGTGGGGTGTTGAGTAGTTTTGAAAAAGAATTTAGGTTAGATTTCTTTTTGGGAACGAATGACTCGTCGTGATCGAGTGAACCAGTGTTAGAATGGTGGCGACGGTGACTGTATTTCCACGAGAAATACGGTGCGAGCATGCCCGTATGGAGAATGTAACCAATGGTGTCATTTAACCATGGGTAGTCACTAAAAGCTTGGTGTCCACACTCATGACCAATGACCCACAAACCCATTTGGACACTACCTTGAAGGATCCAGTATATGGGCCAATGTATGTAAGAAATGGAACTCGGGAGGCGAGTGATGTGCACGATAGCGAGGTAGTAAAAGAAGAAGGAAAAGAAGAGATCGACGAAAAGGTAGGATGAAGATCGAAGCAAGGATCGGTTGAAACAGTGTGGTGGTATGGCTTTCTTTATGTCACCGAGGGAGAATGGTGGTTTAGACGATGGAGCGCGCTTTACAGTTTCGCTATCGGAGTTGGTTTTGCCTATCACACGGCCACCGGAACCCATCCTAGCTACAATCTTGTTTTCCCTGTAAATATTTCACAAATTTATAACTACGGTTAATATAATTATTATTGATCAACTATTTATACGAGTAAAATAAATATAATTAAAAAACTAACCTAATCATAACAATGAATTATAATAAACATATATATAATTACGATGTATAAACTTTATCTATATAATTAATATGTTATATCTAATATATATTGCTAACATTTACATGCATGTTTGCTAATACATATTTGCAAGATCAATACCTGAAGGTGAAGAAATGATGAAAGGTATATTCTTTCTCTTCAAGAAAATTATTTATTAAGAGTTTGAATGTTATGATTTTGAGTATGAATTTTGAGCATATTTATAATATTATATCTCAATTATTTTGATACCAAACCACGAACATATTGGAATTTGACTAGCCATGAGCAAGTTGTTGAGTGAAGTTTCGGATCTTGCCTCGAACTTGCTAGCGATTTTGAGCACATGCAGAAAAATTATATAAACTGCTTTTAAATACCATAGGTTAATCTAATTTATAATTATAGCGTTTTTATCAAGTATATCCTGCCACCAAAATTGACCATTGAAAACACTAATTTATTCAAAAGGAATATATCAAAAACGGGTTAAGAGAAAAGATTGCTACAGAAGTGATTAAGACGTTATCACTTGGGTGATTTGTTCTTATTTATTTAATATAAGGGTAGGGTAGAGTTATAACAAATAAATAATTTAATTTAAAAAGATTAAAAATGATTTTGATTTTGATATGTATGTGTTATTTTATTGTTTTTTGAAAAGAGCGTACTTTTGTTATTGTGTCAAAAGTCTCATATAATTGTGTCTAAGATGTTATATTAATGTTTTTGATGTATTAGATAAATTACTTGTTGTTTGATCATTGTATTTTACATTCTAGAGTTACACAATAATATTATTTCATCATTATATTTTTTAAAATTTGTTATTTAGAAAAAACACAGTGGCGTTCAACAAAACACCATAACAAACAGAAAGACACAATGAATTGCAAGAAGACACATTAAATTACAGAAAAACACAAAGCCGAATAGAAGTTATATACTGAAAAACGAAAAAAAAACTTTAAGTGTATACAGATATTGTACTTGTGTTAAATATAAAATTATGTTCGTTTTAATGTTGTAATTTTTATTAAAAAAATAATATTGTATAGGGAAGGAACTTAAAGAAAGTTAACAAAAATAGATATACCTAAAATACTTTTTTAACAAACTTGTTTCTTAAATTTGATCTCAACAATTGATTATAATGATTAAAAATTAAAATTGTTTCTTATAATTTTCAGATTAGAAATCTTTTTTACTTGAGCTTTACCTTAATCTATTAAGTTAACTAATGTACTATAAGAGTTAAATAAGATTTATAAAATTATAATTAATTTAAAAGCAAAATCGTTATCTTTAATTTCAATGTTATTTAATCACATCGTTATTTAATATTTAAAAATATAATCTTTTAATTTTATCATTACTTAATATTATTCTATTAAAATCATCATCATTTACTATATAAGAAAGAGAGATAGGAAAAAAAATAATAAAGTATACATTAAATAGGAAAAAAAATAATAAAGTATACATTATAAAGAAACATGCTTCCACTATTGTTACTCTTTTGTTAAGAATAAAGATTGTTCTTTAAACTAGAGGAGTTATACAAAAGATCATTTACGTGCATCTATTGCATGTATCAAGTTGAGCTATCACTTAACTAGTTATTGTTAGTTGGTTTTCTAGTCATGATATGTGGGTGATGATTTGAGATTTGGATGTATATTTAAGATTTTAGGTTCAAACTTGAATCAGTAAGGTTTTTTTTTTACAGTAGTGGACTTTTTTTTTAATGATGTTTCTGGATGAGTCAGATCTAGACCGTCAAAATCCAATATGACGTGTTGACATCTCGTCTCAGAAAAACTCAGACAGATATTGAGCTACTTCCAAACGTCTTTAAAAAAATTAAAAACAAAAAACTTAACTTGTTATTGGGAATAAGTTATAATACCTTCATCACCTCCCACTTGGAAACCTTTATAGGAATTTAAAATCCTCATGGGTAGAACAATTGAAGTTTATTGAGTTTCTTTTCTTTTCAGCATACTAACACTAAAGTCAGTTATATTTTCTTTTTCGAAAATATTTTCCAATTGCCCCTTTATCAGTAGTATGCTGGGAAGACCCTAGAATCAATATAATGCGAATTCAAACCAACTAGAGTTTGTTTTTTAGTTGATGAATATATAATATGTTACTTCCCTTTTTTCTAATTTAATCGTCCATAATAATCCAAGTGTGCACAGAAACTACCCGGATCTTGTCTCTTAGGAACAACCAATATTTTGTTTCTTAGTCGGGAAACGTTTAGAAATAATAATTTTACATTTATACAATGTATTTACCATCTTTCTATAATGCATTGATTATTCATCTAACCACAGGTGGGTCTAAGCTTTAACATTGTTTTGTGATATCCATAATTTATTTATATAAGTGATATATGTGTATGATATATCAAGTGACATCGTAATATATTTTTATAATGATAACACTTATTCAAATGATTTTCCTTATGAGGATAAAAACAAATCGTGTATCAACTTCACTACTACATTATTCATAATATGTCAAAAAGATAAATCGTGTATCAATCTTGTAGATTGATGGTGCAAGCAAAGAAATAACTTCCGCATGCATTGGTTTATCAATTATGGTTGCTATTATAGTTTTAAGAGGAGCAACTTTTGAATGATTTTTTCATAGAAAAATAATAACTTAATTATATAGCAATGTTTAGAATGAAGATTTAATAAGTTTCTTTTTCAAATTTAAAGTTTTTAATGAACACCTATACAATGCAACTTTTCTAGTAATATTATTTTTTCACTGAATTTCGTATTAGCTGGAATGTGGTGAGTAACCCTGCCTGAAAGATCTGTAAATAAATTAAAAGTGATAAACATTTGAAGAAAATCATGATACAATGATAAAAAAAAGTTTGAAATTATTTAAATCATAGTCTATTATAATTAGGAAATAAAGGATACTTAACTCATTCTATACTTTTCCATGTATTAGCTTAGATGCATTAAAGGGACGAACATTTCATTATTGATGTTCACAACCATGTAAACCGATAATAGACAATACAAAAATCTGCAAATTAACTATTATAATAAGTTAGAGCATTTTATACTTTTATCAAAATCCTCTTTGCGGCCTAAGAGTATTTTTATCACTTCTATATTAAAGACTAAATTTCTTAGAAAAAAAAAGGAATTATTTAAGGTAATAGATTATTAAAATATCTATAGCCAACTTCTAGTAATCATCATAATTATTGAGGAAGGAAACAATCAAAGTTTTCTTGTTTTGAGTGGGGCAATGATGAAAAATGTTCAATTTCTTGTAACAAGAGTTAGATAAAAAATTATTTGTATTAACTTTAAATAAATCATTATTAGAAGCGACTAAATGTACTCTCTATGCATTAAACATACCCTCCTCTTGTGACAGAAATATCAATCTTTTAGTGTGAAAAGGTCTATCAAGTATGTAAGAAGAGATGTCACGTTTAGCAGCAATAATACATACTTTTAATAAATATGAGATATATAATTATTAATTAATAGGTTTGTGTATTTTAAAATATAATTTTCATAACGAGTAAAGAAGTGTCCAAATTTGTTAAGGTAAGATGAATACGTTATCAATTTTAAAATTGGTTTGTTCTCATAGGTTGGTACACTTAAAAACATGTATAGTAAGCTCCTGAATTGTATTTTACTCTGAAAGTTGGAGTCATGCATGCATAATTACTACATGTGGATATGGCACTAACCCACATTGGTTAACGAATTACCAGTAAGTAAATCTCGCAAACCATAGTGAGTTGTTGTAACTACCACCATTAAAGAATATATCGATCTCTTAAACTGTTATTAAATAGGTTTTTTCATCTAAAAACCGTTGATCGAGTAGATACGTTTTTCACTCGAGAAGCCAAGTAAATAAAAAGTTTTTTACATTTTTTATTTGAACAACAAACCTATCTTACTCCTAATTTAAATTACGTTATTGTTTGGGTTTAAACTTAGTACCTCTTATTTAAAAAGCAAAACATCTGCAGGCAAAGTTCTCTACATATTTGTTTACTCTAATTTCATGTAATTATAATGGTCTTTAGTTTATTTAGCAGTCACCTTCCTTATAATTTTGTTTTCCGCAAACAATTATACACAAAAAAAATTAAAAGAAAAAAACCCTCATGTTATATTGGCCTTTTGAGTTCGATCAGTGTAACTACAACTTTAATTGTTGTATAAGTGATAAAGTTGTACTCCGCGTACAGAAGTGAAATCTGTTTTTATCTAAAAATAAGGCCTAAACTATAACTAACTAATTTAATTCATCTAAATTTTTAAACCCATATATACTGGCCTAAATCATTCTGTTCTAAACATTGTATTGTAATGTATTTTCTACAAGAGCAATGCATTATACTATTTATTATAAAACTAAGTACGTATTTATTTTTTATGAGAAAATAAATGATTTTTCATAGACTATAACATGTTTTATACTTATCCAATGTATGTATTTTATCAAAGTTTAGTTATTTTTCTAACTGAAAAAATGTCCTAATATACCCTAGGACCTTTAAGTGGTATTTTTTTTCGTGAAACTATTATTTTTTCTTTGAAAATTTCCATTTTGATTAATCAACCAATAATAGAAAATAGAGTATAATTAAACGCACACTCCTTAGTTGTTCAAGTGACAAGTTGGTGTACCCTAGATAGTGATAATTTATTTATAACAAAACGTGGTAGTTAGCCATTAAAATAGTCAAGCAATTGCATTTCAAGTGAACCAACTTTATGGGCAACTCTTGATTATATAAACCAACCACAAGAACCCCAAAACACACTCACCAAGCACAAGAGAACTCAAATATCACTTCTCTCTGAGGTCTCAATTTCTTTCTTCATATCTTTAAGTTACTCTTATAACTTTAGTACTATACCTATATCTTTATCTCATAACTGTATCTTTTATCTTATGTTATATTATGTATGTTTTCTATGCAGGTTATCACATATCCAACAACATGGGTGCAGGTGGTCGGATGTCAGACACGTCTGAGGCCCAAGATATCCTCAAACGCGTCCCCATCGATCCACCCTTCACGCTAAGCGATCTAAAGAAAGCGATCCCCGCGCATTGCTTCGAGCGATCCGTCCTCCGTTCGTCATACTATGTTGTTCATGACCTCATTGTAGCCTATGTGTTCTACTTCCTTGCTGACAAATATATCCCTCTTCTTCCTACGCCTCTCGCTTACCTAGCGTGGCCCGTGTACTGGTTTTGTCAAGCCAGTATTCTAACAGGCCTTTGGGTCATCGGTCACGAATGCGGTCACCACGCGTTCAGCGAGTACCAGTGGATCGACGACACTGTCGGATTCATCCTTCATTCAGCACTCCTCACCCCTTACTTCTCATGGAAGTATAGTCATCGTAACCACCACGCGAACACGAATTCACTCGATAACGATGAGGTTTACATCCCCAAACGCAAGTCCACAGTTAGACTATACTCTAAGATCCTCAACAACCCTCCAGGTAGAGTGTTCACCTTGGTCTTCAGGTTGACCCTAGGTTTTCCACTATACCTCTTCACTAACATCTCTGGCAAGAAGTACGGACGGTTCGCGAACCACTTCGACCCCATGAGCCCCATCTTCACCGAGCGCGAGCGGGTTCAGGTTCTCCTTTCGGATTTCGGTCTTCTTGCAGTTCTTTATGCACTCAAGCTTCTTGTAGCAGCGAAGGGGGTTGCATGGGTAGCCTGCATGTATGGAGTTCCTGTGCTAGGAGTAAGTGTATTCTTTGTATTGATCACATATCTTCACCACACCCATCTCTCATTACCTCACTACGACTCAACCGAATGGAACTGGATCAAAGGCGCGCTATCAACGATCGATAGGGACTTCGGGTTCTTGAACAGGGTTTTCCATGATGTTACACATACTCATGTGTTGCATCATTTGATCTCATACATTCCACATTATCATGCAAAGGAGGCTAGGGATGCAATCAAGCCGATCTTGGGCGAGTATTATAAGATCGATAGGACCCCGATTTTCAAGGCGATGTGGCGAGAGGCGAAGGAATGCATCTTCATTGAGCCGGATGAGGATAGTGAACACAAAGGTGTATATTGGTACCATAAAATGTAATGAGTGAGACAATGGAATTGTATGCTTAAGGTGTTCAACTTTGTATTCCCTATAATAAGGGCTGTTTGCATGGTTCAATTACCGTGCATATTGATATATTATGTAATGGCATTTATGTGAAATTTCTTTTTTAGTCATCTTCTCTATGTTTGCCTATCATTTCTAGTTTTAGTTACTTCATAAATATACAAGTGGCACCAGACTAAAGAGATCTCTTAGGGGATTGCATGTCATGTTGTGGACTTATGGTCCATAAGCCTAGGAGTGGATGAAGCTTAATTATGTGACATAATATTTTAAGGTTAACATTTTAAGGATCAGAATTTTGGATAAAATCTTGTCTTAAGTTTTTCGGTATTTTTAAGAAAATGGTACATTTGCGGGGGAAGTTTAGTTAGTGATCCGTCTCAAAAAAAATTTATATATACTCACAAGGCCTCTTTGATTATTACATTCATCATAATTCGATCTCCCTCTAGTGGTATTATCTGTTGATATCAATATAGTATTTGTTGGCGTCAGTGGTCTCGGAACTAAATCTACCAAATATGATGTGGATCGATATGTGTCATTGGGAGTTTTCACATGTGTACGTGCTAATGTACGTTGAGACTACATGTCTCATTATGAAGATTTTTGTTTGTTAAAACCAATTCTTCATCCAATTAAGTTAACATAATCAGCAAGATTCTCATCATAAGTGGTTGTACATGATCAGTTCAATTCTGCCTCTTTTTCAAGAAACTGAGGGCTTCTAGCCTTAGTCCTAATTAAGGGCATCATCTCTTGTTGCTTATAATGGGTCAAAACGTCTGGGATACTTTCCTGCATCACATGTAACGATAGTGCAATAGTATCTGCTCGCTTACTGATACATTGATAGTTGTAATTACAACATCAATGTCTACCTAGCTTATCATGAAATAGGCTTGGCACATGTTCTCCTTCAATCCTAATAACATCCATGACGGAATCATTGGATCGAGATTAACTAGTTCATGTACCTTGGTCAATTTAGACTTTGGCTCAAGTTTAACAAGCAGTTTAGTCCTGGGAGTCTAATTTGAGATATTAGACTAAAACTCTCAAAGAGTGTCGATATAGATTGGAGGATTAATTGCAAGTATATTGTGATAAAAAAAAAAATGCTACTTTTAAGTCTGCTTTCACTGCATATTTTGTGTGAAAGAAATATATCATATATATTTTGTGAGCAAACATCCTATTGATGGACATTAAAGTTCTTTGATATGCAGATTAATATCATATGAATCGGACAAATTAATACGCGTACCCGCCTTTCAGGTTTGACTAGATAATGTAAGTATAGCATGAACTAATGAGTGACGCTATATATAACCTTCTTTAAACTTTTTTACTTGTTACGCCCCTGCTTTTAACTTGTAAAAATAATTAATTTTTCCTTTTATGTTTTTTATTTACCAAATCATCCTTTAATATATTAAACTAATGTTTTTTTAAGTTTTATCTATTTATTATTACTTTTAATCTTTATATCTTTTGTTTTTTATTATGTTTATTTATAGTGGTTACGAGTGATAAAAAAAGCCAAAAATAGAAAATAACCGAAAACCGAATCTTATTCGTAACCATAAAAATCGAATCAAAGCGTAAATTCAGTTTTCATTTCGGTTAACGGTTACATCAAATCTTGCTTATTCAGTTCGGCTATCCGTATAAACCGAATAAAAACGGTTTAACAGGTTTAATCGGATAACCGTACCGAATAAATCGATTTAAACGGTTTAATAAGTTGAATTAGATTCATTTAGGTCTATTTTCAATTCTAATAGATATTTTTAAAAGTTTTTTTTACTTCAGAAATTCTTATATTATTTTTTTATAGAAATTTTATATTCTAAAATATATTTTTATATCATTAATAAAAGAGTTTTTGAAACTTACTTTAAAAAAAAAACTTTATTTTAAATTTTTTTTTTTCAAGATAAAATATGACAAGTTTTAAAAATATTTTTTTTGAGAGGAGAAGTATAAGAAGTAATAAATATACGTATATATAGTCGAACCTGAACTAATTTTAACCCCAACTAATTTGGACACGTTTGTTTGTATAAGATGGTAAGAAGCCCACCCACCCCCCTAAAGACAAAAACCAAGTAGGTACCATCGCAATTTTATAACATTTAAATATTATTTAATCTTACATTTACAAAAATTTTGATCATACAGCTTTGTGAATAACAATCAATAATATTACTAAACCATAAGACCATAATTAAAGATATAAGAAAGTGTTTAGTTCGTGAAATATATTGTAATTGAAGTTACTATGTGAATTTAAATTGAAATTATAAGGAATTATATTTGAAATTTTATACTTTTCAAACTTTTTGGAATTTAAGTGAATTGAAATCTATCAAAATAATTTAACTTTTAATTGCATTTAGTGACAAAGCATTCATAAAAGATTTCACCCATTGCAAACTGCAACCGCCTGCATAAGTACTGATCACCACCACTGCTACGTACCACCGACAATTGTCGCCGACAACCGACTGCACCCTACTTCTACCACCACTTCACCAAACGATCATGCGCGTTGTTGACACCCGACCGTCTCCGCCAACCGTGATCATCGTTGACAAACGACCACCGTTGCTGATCACGTCCACAACTGTCCATATACATCGGGAACAAAACGACTGACGCCGCACATGGTTAGCGACAGCGACATTGGTTGGCTAGGATGGTGCCGGTGGTGGTCGACAATGATGGTGGGGCTCGACGCTCGACAGCGGCGGGTTTGGGATGTCGAGGGTAGGGCGACAACGGGAGGTGGAGGGGGTGTCAAACGGTTTTGAGCAATCGGCAGCAGTGGGCCATCAGGGTCGGCGGCGGTTGGGGGAGGAGGTTGTTGGAGGCAGCGATCGGAGGTTGGTGGTGTTGGCGGTTGGAGGTCAACGGGGTTAGGTGGCGGTTAGTGGTGGGGCCTGGGGGTAGGAGGTGCTGAAGACGGTCTTTGGTGCTGGCCATTTCATGAATAAGATTTTAACTCTTTTTATTGAATTTCTTTAAGGTCTGAAATAAATTTAAAATCATTTCAATTCCAATTATAATATCTTTCTCAAACAAATCCGTTAAGAATAGAATTCAAATTCTAATTTCAACGAATTTCACAAACCAAACATATTGACTAATGGAATAGATTCCAATTCCAGTTTTTTAAATCTTGTATACCAAACATCCCATAAATATTTCGAAGTGTTTTATAATATATATATATATATATATATATATAACTCGTTTAATACGTATATGATTTTAGTCTAGTGACATTAGTGATTTCTAGGGCTGCAAACGAACCTAACAAACACGAACAAGGCCTTGTTCGTGTTCGTTCACTAAAAAATAAACTTGTTCATGAACTGTTCACGAACACTTACCGAACGGGTTTCTTTATTCGTGTTCGTTCATTAAGGAAATGAACATGTTCATAAACTGTTCATTAACACTTACCAAACGCAAATGAACACAAACAAAATCAAGCGAAAACAAACAAATGTTCATAAATATAACGAACACAAAGAAGTCAATGAACACAAACGAATACAAATAATCACATATTTATTTTAGAATAAAATCAGCATTTTCATCACAAAATTTACCAAAAATAAATAAACACGTAATATAAATATCCACAAACACTTGACATACTTATTATAAAAATAACTAACACAAAAATTAAAAACATAATGGAACACATTAACGAACATAAACGAACACATTATCGAACGTTTATGAATGGACATTAACGAACATAAACGAACACATTATCGAACGTTCACGAACATAAATGAATGAGCACAACTTGTGTTCATGTTCGTTCATTTAATTAAACGAACGAAATTTTTTGTTTGTGTTTGTTCATTTTCTAAACGAACTTCCCGCCGAACAGTTCACGAACTATTCGCTGAACGTTCATTTCATTTGCACTAGACGTTGGTTTAAATCCATCCAAATGTAAGGTCAGGTAAAAAACTTGTCGTGTCTTACACATAGACGATATATAGATGTTTTAACTATATATTAAGTTTTATAATTCGCCTATATCTCTACTCTACTTGAAATTAGAGGTGGCAAAGTGGACGAGTTGGACTAGATTGATGGTCGGGTCTGTTAGGTATTACGTGTACGCGGCTGACCCGATGATTAGGATAGGGCACGGAAATCAATACAATACTACGGCTCGGGCCTTAAGAACTTGTCGGTATTTCTAATTGATTTCTAAAACGAGTGCGAGATAACGATAGCAATAATGAACAGAATTACGCAGCGGAAATAATTGAACCAAACAACCAATAACTTGAACTAATCAAACTGAACAGAATACCCAGAAAACAAAACTTGTTTTGTGGTTGTTCTTTAATCAGAAACAGAGCCCAAAAAAACAGCAGCAGTGGCGCACAGAAAAGAACAGAGCAATAGCCTGTTCTTGGCAGCAGCAAAACCTCTTTGCGGCGGCTGTAATGGCGCCTGCTGGTGGTTGTCGATGGCAATCAGCAGCCATCGCAAAGAGGTTTTGCTCCTTATGGTTTGGCCCAAATAACACTTTTCATCCAAACGTTTTAAAATTGCTATTTTACTCCCTGTGGTATGTGATCTGTGTCAGATTACTCCAACCCACTAACACCGTTATTATTTTCTGTTAAAATAAAAGGGCATTTAGGTCTTTTTATATTTAAGGACTAATTGTGTAACTCTAATAAATGAAAGCATTAGTTATGTAATTTACTATAGATATATACATTATCAGCATTGTCATCATCATATCTCTCTCCCTCATCCATTACACCACCATCATCAATTCATCATCCACACCAGTCTCCACCACCCACCTCCACCATCGCACCACCACCCGCCTCCACCACCCACCTCCACCATCGCACCACCACCCACCTCTCACACCACCACCATCGCACCACCACCCGCCTCTCACACCACCACCCGCCTCCACCATTGCACCACCACCCCCTCCACCATCGCACCACCACCCGCCTCCACCATCACAGCACCACTCGCCTCCACCACCCACCTCCACCATCGCACCACCACCCACATCCCCCATCACACCACCATCTTCCATCGCACCCACATGTATCTCAGATTTGTTCAAGAAAAAAACCCACAACAAAAACTCTAAATCTATTTGGGCGTGCGGAGTAAGATGGTCATGTAAACTCGATGACGATGGTGACTGAAGACGATGGTGAGAGATAAAGAGGTGTTGTGCGGTGGCACCGGTGGTGGAACTTACGGCGGTGTAGGGGTGTGGGTTGGCTGAATCAAGGGACAAAGGAGGTGGGGTTTGGGTTTTAAGGTAAGTGATAGGAAGGGGGTTGGACGATGATGGTGAGCAATGGTGGTTGGGGGTGGTTACGATTTTGCTGGTGGCGGTAGGAGATGAAGGTGATAGTAGTGGATGGTGGTGGATGGTGGAGGTGGGTGGAGGTTGTAGGAGGGGAATGGAGAGTTGGAGGTGGGTTAATTATGTAAATTTAACTAAATTACACATCTAATACATTTACTACTTTGAGCATATTACATAACTAAAAATAGAGAAAAAGTAACAAATTATAAAAGCAAATAATAAATATATACTAGATTATAATATATTTAAGGATAGGCAAAATTATACTTCCATATTAAATTTTAAGAGTTTAAGGGATAAAATTACCTTTTATAAATTTAAATACCTTAATTATTTTTTTACGCATTTGTAATTATTGTTATTATGATTGACATTTAAACCAACTTCACCCATAATTTTTAAATGGCTATAACACTCACCGATTGTATTACAAATCCATTTCCTTCTCATTAAGACATTAACCCATATTTATAATACTACACATGAAGAGAGATAATGACAAATATATGTTATAACATTTACGATGGTGTTCTCATCCCCATCCTTTATAATTAACAAAAACCATCGATCTTTAAAATTTTCATTCATTTTTTAAAATTCTTTCGCATCAACCATATTTTTCCTTATTTCAATTAAATAATGCTTAATTATTCATATTTTATTATTTATTTTTTTTTCACTCACAAAACGATAAGAGCATTTATAGCAGCTTTCCCATCATCATCCTATAATTAATACAAAATCATCATTATTTAAAAAGGTTATTTTTTAAAAGCCTTCAACATTTGTTTCTCATATCTCTATCCTAAATTCAATTAAATAATACTATTTTTTATTATTTTTTTCTTTTTCTTTCACTTAATCGCTCATTAAAAATATAAAATAATAGATATGAGGATGGATAATAACTTTTAAATATGAGGATTATTATGAGGATTACTATGGTTTCCCCTAAAAATATAAGGGATAGAGATGAGGATGGAGAATCTAATATAAAAATAAACTTTAATTTTTTATGGTTTTTATATAATTTAAAGAGGGGGGTCAAGATAGAAAAGTTGATGTGAATGCTTTAACATAAAACTTTACTACATCTCATCCCCAATTCTCATTCCCTACTTATATTTTTTAGGGTAATCATACTCACCTCTTATATTTGAGGGGTCACTATTTATCCATATATTCATTATTTAATATATATATTTAATATAAGAGGGGTCACTATTTATTCATATATTCATTATTTAATATATATTTTTTAGTGGATGTGGGTGGAATGAGGTTAAAATAATTTTAAAAAAAAGAAATAAATAAATGTTATTTAATTGAATAGAGATAAAAAAAAATATAAGAAATGAGATGTAGAATGTTTCATAAAATAAAAAAAAAATTAGAAGATAATATATTTTGGGAAAATTATAGGGATGGTGGATGGACTGTGTTAGAGAAATATCATCCCAGCCTCCATCCTCATCTTTAAAAAAAATTATCAAAGTAATCACTTCATTCAATTCCTCATTCCTATAAATTTAGAGGAAAACAATCCCATCTTCTAATTATAAGTGTCACTAGTCATCTCTCATATCTTTTTTATATATTTTTAATAGATGTGAGTGGAAGAAAAAAAAATAGTATTAAAATAAGAATAAATAAGTATTATTTAGTTGAGATAAAGAAATATATGAGAAATGAGATATGAGTGGTTTAAAAAAATATAGGTAATTTTAGAAAATATTGTTTTGTTTACGTAAATTATAGAGACGAAGATGGGGAATTGAATGTGAATCCTTTGTATGCTTTAAATATGGGGATCATTATGATTTCCCTTAAATATATAGAGGATGAAGATGGAAAATAGAATATGAATGCTATGTATGCTTTAAATACGAGGGATCTTATGGTTTTCCTTAAATATATAAAGGATTAACTTGGGAATGAGCCACTTGATGTTGGAGTAAAAATTCTGTTTTTATATTTCTATTATACTTTGAAGATGGGTTCAAGATGGAGAAACTGATGTGAATATGCTCTTAAGAGATTTAGGAGTATAACAATCATTATATCTAATACTTCTAATTGAAATAAAATTGTTAAAACTTCTATAAACATTTTTTAGTTACATGTTTTTATTATTAGAGCGTATAACTTTTTATTGCTACTAATTTTAATTTTTAGTTGGAGGAAACAATCAATATTTCTTGTAAATTAATTTTGAAAGCCTTAACAAGATATTGAACACAAAAGTGCATATGACAAAGCACAAATTCTGTTCAATGGCACAAGCCAATTGTGTGCTTAAGCTGCTCTACCAGTTTTGTTTATCTAGAATTTATCTCAAAACCATGTGCATAGGTTGTATTTGGTTCGACGATACGTTATGTGCATGCTATATATCACTTCTGGTCATGTGTATCACCATATCAACCATAACGAGTAAAGGGCTGTGCTTCCAATGGTTCAATCATACTCAAATATTTTCCGTTCAAGGATAAAAGGAATATCTATACATATTTATTTAACTTGGTCAGCTCTCGTACTCTTCAATGGGATTTTGAGTCACATCTAATCGTGTAAGCACTTCTGGTACCCTCTCGTATCTCTTATAATCTAAATGACATCCTTTGCTAATATTATTACATATAACTATATACAAATTAACAGGATATAGACCTTTGTATTACACGGGTTGTATAAAAAAACTATATAATTTATAGATCTGTAAATTTTGTTTACATATAATAATGAAAATATGAAAAGTTATAGTGCTCCCTCTTTTGTGGCCAAAAGGGATTTGTTTTCTTATAACTCTCGTATAACGTAGATCTGTGGGTTATGGGGCTTAATCAGGAAAATACTTTTATACATCTGCGCAGGAAAGTTTCCTCTTACAAAATGTAATGGAAAGAGCATGAATGTTAACAAAATGTCGACAGTGTAATGGTGTCGTTTAATGATATCGATCTCTTAAAAATGCAATGAAATCATTTCATAGATACTTCTTTTAATTGTTAATAAGCAAACATGATAATAAAATTCAAACACCATAGATTATTACCAGATACATGACTTTAAAAATATACAACTTTAAAATATATAACTTTAATGATAGAAATTTTATGATCTATGATCTTGTAGTTTGCCTAATAGTCCTACTCTAGAACATATAGATTACTAAGATTTCTCTTTCTTGTCTAACCCAAAATGTTAATGCAAGAAATAGTTTTACCATATTAGGGAGATCAGATAAACACAAATCATTATGACAAATGCATACAACATGCAACTTATGAATTTCAAATACAGAAGCATAATATATTAATTTGTAAAAATGGGAACACAAACCTTTTTGGTGAAGGGAAAAACAAACCCGATACAAAAGGAGAAGCATTCCATGAGCAAAATGAACCCATCTTGGTGGTGGAGAATCCAAATAAGGTGAATATATCTAAAACGTGCTCAGTCATATGTTCTAGCCGTGGGAAACAATCTCTTACACAAACGTGAAGGATAAGACTACATACATCAAATCAGATCCCTCCTCAAACCCTACAGAAAGCAAAAGCTAAGTCAAACACCGGGTACGTCATTTTTAACTACACCAATGTAAACAGTGCAGAGTGCATAAAAAATAAAATATAGAAAACAACCAACTCATGGACTCACATAGCCAAGCAATGCAAAGACCAGCAGGAGCATGAAACCTATGAGTTTAATCTAGAAAGGAAAACATATGGTAAGCAATAGATAGGAAAATAAAAATTCTATAAGTCATGTACCAACAACTAAGGCTGTATAATATGGTTATAAATTCATATACCATATTGGGCCAGAGTCATCCATGATATGAAAAAAAAGCGATTAAATGACTACATAGAAAATAACATTCAATAGTACAAAGTTCAATAAATTATCAACATATCAAATATAAAAAAAAACACAAAAATAACATTTAAGACTTGCACATGATCATTGCAATAGTGATGGGTCATGTACACATCAAGGCAGATTATGTTGGGTTAATTGAGCTTGTTCACGGGTACACAGTTCAGCAGGTTAACGGGTCACGGGTCAATGGATCTTTGTTAAATGAACGGGTCAGGATAATTTATTATGTCACATGTTTTATTAGAGTTTAATTGTTCAAAGTAGTGTGGTTGTGTTCCTAGCTTTTAGGGAGTTCACGTAGCATAGGTTGTTACATTTTCTTTAGGAGCAAGTTTGTTTGTTTTCTATATAACGTAAATTTTTCTATTTATGAAATATGGTTCATGAGGCAAACACTAAGCTATATTACGTGAGTTTGAGTGTAAGTGATTGTGTTTCCAAAGGGCCTGAGTCAACAGATTAGTAGTCATGATAGACAATATGAAGCTTTAGGTATATGTAGACGCACCATAAGACTTTAAAAAATGTTAAAGCTAGAACATATGTAGTATTTTAAGCCTCTTTAAACGTCCAATTTAAGGTGGAATTGGTAAGTCAACTTACTGTTATGGAGATCCCTGCCAACAAATTTTAGTAAACTTAAAAGTTAGAACATAGATCCAAGCCAAATTACTACTTCATATGATAGTACAAACTCAACTAATTAACTTCACCATAACAATAACTTAACAATTTAGGTGCAAACTCAACAAATTAAGCAACCAGAAGATCAATAATTTAGTAAGACAAAAAATCATACCATCAATTCAATATACAAAACAAAACTTCATCATAATGTAGGATTCCTCCATGATCAAACATGTTGTTTTTATCATCTTGTAATTGTTATGAACATTATAACCAAAAAATCCTAAAAATTGGCACACAGTAAACAAACCTCTTCCAAATCTTTAGGGCAATGGAAAACCTTCAAGTCTTTTAATTTGAATCTCTTCTTCTCCAACCTAGAAAGTATCTCTTCTGCCAAGAACAACCCCATTCAAAACTATAAATCGCCAAAATTTATCAACAGTTGTTAAATAACAAAAGATGAAGCTCAATACTTTGCTCGTAAACTAAAGGTGAAACTTACAAGTCAATTTTGAACACCAACAGGTTTAATCATAATCCTCCATTTCCCAAATTAATTCACAAAAAATGAGAACAATTGCAACAACTGAAGTGAATTAGAAACAAAAAAGCATTACGATTGAGTAAACAATGATAAGTTAATAACCATTGAAGCCACCAATTAAGGAATAAATATGTGAGTTTTGTGACGCATGAATCCGACACTAAAGTGAATTGTAGCCAATTAACGGTGGTCGATAATAGAAATAGCAGTTGTAGGTGAGGATAAGGTGGTATCGGTATCTGTTGAAGATGATAATTGCATCAAAGATAGGATTGAAATCAAAGTATTTAGTGATTACCACAAAAACAATACTTTATAATAAATCAAGTACTTACCTTTTTAGAACTAGGGTTTGCGAGAAATGATTAGTTCTTCCGGCAGCTATTCCCGTTGGGGTTGCTTTCAAACGAATATCAAGAAAAGCAAATTCGATGGTGATGATTGCTGAAGAACCAGAAAATGTTGAAACAGGGTTTCCCGTTCTGGTTATTATGTTTCCAAAATGAAACAAATTACTGAAATCATCGTTGTGGATCAAAGCGAAAATTTGTTAGGGAGATTTAGGGAGACCGAAGGTGGGCGGGAAAATGGTTGTGAAAGTGAACGTAAGAATGCCACGTGTCCCGCAATATAAAAGATTACTAGGATGGATATCGTATGTTGTAAAAGATTATAAAAACAGATATCGTATGTGTATGTGTGTGGGTGTGTATAATAACTTACTAGAATCTCTTCATCAGGATAAGAAATCATTAACAAACTCTTGCGGATATTATTACATACAACAATATAAGAATTATATCGTGTGTGTCTGGAACAAGAACACAAAACATAGTCAGAAACAAAATGAAACGACATTTTCCTCGATAAGAATACAAAAAAATATATAAAAAAACACTCACTGAGGGGAATTATGACACCACTAGAAACAACATCCTTAATCGGGGTGGCAAGTTGTTACATTGTATTAGCAACTTGCCCTAAAATGCCCTTCAGCTGCCGCGGGATTGTTTCTTCATCAACAGTTGGAGTTTCAAGCGGCACTCCTTTTGTATATTTTTCCTTCACTCTAACCGGGTCTTCTACTATTAACTTTTTTTATTAAAATGAGATTGTTTTCTATCTACGTATGATCGAACAAGTTTCATTTTATGTCTCTACACCACATATATTATTCAAAATGTAATAGATAATATCAAAATGTCTTAAGTAGAGTCTTAGCATATATTATTGCATTTAGATATTTCATGTTGATGGTAATCTTTGCATATCCATCAATATCACCACATCACATCCATCTCACATAAATTCGCTAATATTGCAGGAAATCTCCTGCAAATATGTAGAAAGTTGTTTAAAACAAGCTTATATGATAGTATAAGATTAGGTTCTTTTTAAAACTAGTTTTATTTTCAAAACCAACAGAACTAATGATAATTATTGATTAAGTTGATCAATGGTTAAGATTAAAAAGTATAAATATTCATTTAACTAAATGAGTTTAATTTAATAGAAGATTATAATAGTAAAAACAATTTCTCTCTCTCCGGTTAGTTGTCAATTAATTAATTTTCTTTCATATCTCATCCATGTAAAACATATGAAAAATCCTAATATCATTAAATATCTCACTTATGTTACAAAAATCATTCATTCCTTAAATCAAAGAAAAATAAAGTGATTTACTTATATGTAAATTTGTGTAGTTTGTAAAATATACGTTACCTAAACAGGATTATATGTGTGTATGTTAGTGTTATCAATTTTACTAAACTTACATCAAAACTAAAAGAAACATAACAAAGTTTAAGTTGTTTTTTATAAGATAAATTTGGTGTGTGTAACAAATCAACACCAAACAATGTAGCTTAACCCACATATATGATAACAGGTTATATGTACGTTAGTTTTGTGGATATTGTACGAAGTTAAGCGATTTATATACATGTAAGTCATTGTATTTTTAAAAATAGTTGTTAACAATATGCAGGTTAGATATATGTAAGTTAGTGTATTAAATTTACATATATGTTATCAAATTTATGTATATGCAGCACTATGAACCTTCTCCACAATCTTCATATATTCTCTCTTTCAATGATATTGTGGTGGAAGGATTGTTTTCCTTTTTATTATCAATCTTCATTAGAGAAAAATCATTTTTCCATCAAACCTGTCAAGATCAAACTTCATTGTCAGCAACTTGACATCTCGAAATCTCCTAATCATAATTCTAACTTTCTTCTAAATACAAACACTAACGAGACTACAATCAACAACACAAGAAGAAAACTACAAGAAAAATCAAAAACCGTTTACTACTAAGGAAAAATCCTCCAATTATTACAAGGGAAAATATTGAACTAGAAACCAAGAATAAAAATCTATTCTCTCTAACCTACCTGTAGAACCCAACTTGCTCCTGTATTTGTTACTCCTAATTTAGTAATGTGTTAGTGCAAACACTTGACAACTTTACAAATCTGCAGCTTTTTTATAAAATTCGCTTTTTTAATTACTTATATTACTAAATTACCCACACTCATATAACACAAAATAAAACCCATAACCCCAAATAAGCCTCCCAACCCACCATCGACAGAAATAACCACCGTCGTCGGCTGCTCACCTGCGGCCTCCGGCCACCTGCTGTAGCCGCCGGCTGCCCCCTGCTGCCATCGTCCATCGATTTGTGAGGTTAGTTTTCTTCATTGTTGATTCAAAGTTCAAACCTTTCATTGTTAGACTTGACTTATTTCATTTGTTTGTTTGTTAGTTAGTTATTAGTTTGTTGATTTTGGTATTTAGAAATCTAGAATCTATAATTTGTATGTTGATTTGGGTATTTAGAAATCTAGAATCTATAATTTGTATGTTGATTTGGGGATTTAGATCTATAATCTGTTTGTTAATTTGGGTATTTAGAAATCTAGAAGCTATAATTTGTTTGTTAATTTGGGTATTTAGAAATCTAGAATCTATAATCTGTTTGTTAATTTGGGTATTTAGAAATCTAGAAGCTGTAATTTGTTTGTTAATTTGGGTATTTAGAAATCTAGAAGCTGTAATTTGTTTGTTAATTTGGGTATTTAGAAATCTAGAAGCTATAATTTGTTTGTTAATTTGGGTATTTAGAAATCTAGAAGCTATAATTTGTTTGTTGATTTGGGTATTTAGAAATCTAGAATCTGTAATTTGTATGTTGATTTGCGTATTTAGAAATCTAGAATCTTTAATTTGTTTGTTGATTTGGGTATTTAGAAATCTAGAATCTATAATTTGTTTGTTGATTTGGGTATTTAGAAATCTAGAATCTTTAATTCGTTTGTTAATTTGGGTATTACAACACGAAAAATTTTATATTGTTCCGTTACAAAGTAAATCACCGAAAAATAGTGACCCCCTAGGAAAAAGTTTCCTAGTTCTGCCATTGTCTAGAGACATGATATAATAAGAATTTCATTGGGAGTAACTATGAACAAAGTATTGAACAAGAATCAAATAAGTCACAAATCAGAGTTTTTTCCCTGGTATTATGACAAACTTATAGACTTTTGGGAAAAAGACGTGTTTTTTTCTAATATACTTACAGACTCCCTCCTAAATGTTCATTGCATTCCGCTTTCGATGTCACTTTCTCAAGAAACATCATGCTCCTATCCTTATTCCTACTCCTAAATGTTAAGTTGGTTATTTCAGCTGTGGCTACTTGCGAGACGATACCTTGGGGACAAGGGTCCATGTGAGGGAGGGGTATTGGTATGTATTAATGTCCACGAAAGTTTGCTAGTCTAGTCTCTTCCATAACTACCTCATGAGAGTTGGTTATATGGTTATTATTGTATGTGTGCTTGTGTAGTTGTGTACTGTAAGAACAAAGTTTAATAGAGAGTATGAATAACAAACCACTCTTAAACTCTCTCTCTCTCTAACTGTTATTCTTCCACCAAATCTTCTCAAGCAAGTAGATTGTGTGTGTGTGTGTGTGTCTGTTTATGTGTGTGTGTATTTGTCAAGGCTTTGAATAAGGAGTAATACTATAACAAGTCTGTTGATGCTCTGTTGAACTCATTATCATATATTACCTTGAGATAATTCACACTTAATAAATTATTTTCTAAATACTATGTTCCCACACAATTTGTGAATTCTAAGTTAATTTGTTTGCATGATATATTATTAAAAAGATTTTATTATAATTTTTTTTAATTACTTGTTTGCTTCATTGTAATATAATATGCTTAATGGTATCTGGTTATTGAGTTTTTCTTTTTATAAGAAGCTACATTTTATAAATTTTAGTCTTTATAATTGTGTCAAGTATGTCATCAGTGAAATGTATAAATCATGGACAAAAGATTGTTAGCGAGTCAATCAGACCCGTTTGCTTATATAATTTTACCGACCAGCCATAACCTACCAGTTTCCCACTTTCAGGTTGACAAGTTGTAATATTAAAGACAATTGTATCTGAATAATATACATTTCTTGATGTCTTTTTCAGTGTAGCCAAGCATGACAATCAGGAGTATTAGTTGCAGTGGTTATGGGTTATGGTACGGCATCCAAACAAGAACGTCTTGTGGTTTTATGGGATTTCTGTCACTTGAAGTGGGGAAGAAGGACAGAGGAAGGATGCGGGTAACAATGAGAGACAGAAGCAAGAACAGGAAGCCCTTGCAGAAAGGACGAAATCTCAGCATCGAGGCCATACAAACAATTCAATCTCTCAAACGAGCATCTAAATCTTCTGCAGACGAACGTCAACAACAAGTGGTCAACTCCAAGTTTAGTAGATTACTCAAGTTTGATATGATGGCCATACTCCGTGAGCTCCTTCGCCAAGACCATTGCCTGCTGGCCCTTATGGTGAGTTCATTATTAGTATGGTGACCCTAGTTTAACTTCGTGAAGGTTTTCTTGCCTAAGTTACTCAAAAGAACCTACTTTTGAAAAGATGGTGATTTTAATTATGATTAATAAAGTTCAATGACTAAATTTGAAACAAGTGAAAGAATGTTGCTATGCTTCTAAAAAGATTATCTATATATAGAGGGACGGGCGTTCAATGCAGAAAATTTTTTTCAAGTTAAGAACCACGAGAACCGCTAATACATGTTAGATATAGTGGGAGAAAGAGTGGCGGTTATGCAGTCACATAACCATCTTATGGATCACGGGTAAAACAATAGGTACAAGTATTTATGCGGTTCTCGCAGTCTTTTACTTAAAATGTGTTCTTTATCGAACATCCCTACACGCGCGCACGCACACACTCACATATATGTATATATTTACTTATAGAGTTTTTTTTATTCATTCTTAAATCAAACCATGTCTAACATTCGCCTTTCTTGATATAGGTTTTTGCGGAGATTCAAAAGGAACATTGGTATAAACCCGAGGTATCATTATTTGCTGAAATAATCTTGGTTTTGGCACGGAATGGCTTGAATGACAAGGTTGATATCATTGTTCATGAATTGAAAAGAGAAAAAGGTCGATTAGAGGCCAAGACAGATGGGTTTAACGCACTGTTGGAAACTTTGATGAGTTACAACCTCATTGAACATGCCATGGGTTGCTTTGAGTTGATGAAAGAGGTAGGTTGTGAGCCTGATAGGTTAACTTTTAAATTATTAGTCGCGCAGTTAGAATCAAAAGGAGAAACCCGCCTTTCTGAAAGTATCAGGCAAGAAGCTTATAAATATTATGGTGATTCTCTCGAGTTTGTAGACGAGCAAGAAGAGACAGCAATGAAGTAAGCTCCATTGATTGGTACTGTTTTGGTGTCTATACTTTAGCCATAGAGTAGTGTTCTTGAAACATGGTGGTTATATGATGCTTTTGTTAATCTTATTATCTCGACCATCGGGAGAGAATCAATAGATTACAACAACACGCGTTCACATAAGTACAAGATTACTGGAAATAAGAAATGAGAAGATATCAAGACTTTCAAAACTCTAGATGTATACCCATTTGCATCAATGAAGAATGAGTTACATACACTCATTTCCTTCAATGGAGAAGAATTAGTTATGTTAACATAGATTTGTGTAATTTTAAGAAAATTGTTGAACCACATGTTTTCTGTAGGCTTTTAGTTTTTGCAGCATGCATGTGAAACCAACGAAATCATGACAAAAAACTATGAAGCTCATTCCCTCTTATAGCCGATAGCGATTGGGCTCAAAGACGTGGTTCAAGCAACCTTCTTAATCTTTTCATGGTGTTTATGGAAGGCTAGGAACGAGGTGTTTAACAACACATGTGTCAATGCGGAGGAGATTATAGGCAATGTAAAATCATTCTCCTTCCTTTGGCTGAAAACTTGATGGAAAATAGGAGTTTCATGGTTTAATTTTTTTGAATCCCCTCTTGTACATTATTTCTAGCTTCTTGCTAGTTTAATAAATTTTGGTCGTTAAAAAAAGAGAACTAAAGTTAACCTTTCATATTAGCTTTTAAGTAATGATCATTTTGCTTGTATCAATTACATGTCAAATTGTGTAACTTATACTAATCTTTTATTTATTTTTTATTTTTTTATTTACTTTTATTCTTTCTCTTTTTCTCACCATTTTTCTCTTACAAAATTATTAAAGTATTATTAATTAATTAATTTTAATCTTTTATAAAATATATTTTTTTCTATTTTTTTGGTTTTTTATAAATGTTTTTATTTGTTCATATTAGCTATTTAGTTTTCTAATAAAATCAATAAATAATTAGAGAGCTTATAATATTTTTAAACTAAAAATAAAAAGTACATAAATTATTAAAACATAACTAATTAAGAAAGTAATTATAATTTATAAAATTTTAAATTATTCTAGAATAAAACTATAATTTGAGTTTTCAATTAAAGGAAATTTAGAAATGAAAAACTAAGGATTTTAGTAATCTTCTGTTCAATTATTTACTCCTCTTTCAAAAAGTAATCAGATTCTTTTAAGAAATAATCAAATAGAAATAACAGATATTGCCCTTTACCTCTATCTTACCCTTCCACTTAACATAAAATGTTTAATTATTTACTCTTTCTTCAAATCCAGAAACACAAAATAATATTATACATTAATTTCTCCTCCCTTTTTTATTTCCTTAATTTCATTTCCTTCTTTATTTTCTTTCAAACAGCGCCTAACATTATGTTCGTGAGTCCTTTTAAAATAGAGAAGTGGAAAAAATGGAAATAACAGGAAGATATTTACATTCTTGAGTTTTTCAATAAAAAAATAATAATAGAAGATGAAGATTTTTAATAATTTTCAGTTCTAACACTTCTTTTCAAAAAGTAATCAAATAGAAATATCATATTTTGCCTTTTACCTATTTTACTCTTGTACTTAACACAAAATCTTTAATTATTTTCTCTTTTCTAAATTTCTAAAACATAAAATAACATTATATTTTGAGTAAATTACTATTTTAGGCTTTGGGTTAGGGTCATTTAACCTTATCAGACCAAAAAAAAATCTTTTGACATATCAACCACTAACGTTTTATTTTTTAACTATTTTGATCCTTAACACTAACTCTGTTAACTTTTTTATGTTAAATGTAAGAGTATTTTGATCATTTTTCATCTTAAAAACTATTTATGTAAATGTTAAATCTTTTTACGTTGATAGGGTTAAATAACCATAACTCTAGATACCAAAATATTAATTTTTAACTTCTCCTCTTTCCTTAATTTCCTCTCCTTTACTTTTTTCTTTCATTTATTAAAAGTCAATAACACAGCCTAACTCCAACTCACCAAGCTACCACAACATCCAAATTTGTAAGAAAACAACACACACAAAAAGCATATAAAATGCCGTCCAAGCACAAATAATATCCTTTTAACACCAAGAAAACAAGGCGGAAATTTCATCATAACCCCATAGGATTAGCCGAATGGCCGTTCAACACATACAAACAACTCTCAAAAACACCACAAAACCAATGATAAATTGCATCACACAACAACACTGTTCAAACCCCACATCAAATCAGATCACTCAAAATGGACTCCAAAAAAGATGAACTCAAGTACCACCATTTTAGCCATGACCACCCCCTAGACTACACCAAACTGCAGCCCCATCGCGACGCGACTTGCGCGGGCTGCAGACAGCCCATAGCCCCAAACAAGTTCCACTACAGGTGCAAGTTATGTGGCTTTTACCTTCATCAAGTGTGCTTCAGTATGCCCGAAAACGTCACTCACCCGTCCGACCCGAACCACCATCTCACACTCGAGACGTTCCCGACTCAAACCAAAGTCCCCGTACCATGCAAAGGCTGCGAAACCCCGATCAAGGGCTTTTACTACCATTGTCCCAAATGTGTGGATTATTATCATACTTTATGTTTGGCTGCCCCGTTGTCGATGAAAACCTCGTTGCATCGACACGCGCTGAATATCGAATTCGTGCCTGTTTATGACTTCCAGTGTGACTTATGTGACAAGCCGAGTTATAGCGGGTGGGTGTACCATTGTAACTTGTGTGAATTCGATGCTCACCTTTCTTGTGTTCTTAGGAATACTGGGGCGGCTCAACCGCACGTTGAGCCGCTTGGTTCTGTCGCTGGTTACACCACCAGGGGTAATAACCAGCGACAGGATGAGTTAATGGAACTTCTGACTAGTAGTTCCAACGTGGTGCAGAGTCAGGATCAGTCAATGCAGAGCTTTCAGCTTAGTGAGGCGTGTTTTTCGATTGATTTTCAGAACTCGTTGATCGGGGACGATGGGGGAAAGGTGTCGAGTGTCGTTCGAGAGGTTGGGATCCCGGAGGACAAGAGAATGTATGGAGGTGTGGATGATAGTGAAGGGTTTGAAGAGTCGTCTAGGAGATCGGAGAAGAGTAGAGGGTCGAGTTATGGTCGGAAGTCGGTGTCGGTGTCGGTGTCGTCTTCGGGTGTGATCGGAGCTCATATTTGGTCGGAGTTGGAGCAAGCAACCGAGAAGAGGAACTCAAAGGCTGGAGAAAGACGAGAATTGGACAATGTAAGTCATGAGAGTCGTTAATTCTTAACGTCACTTGGGTTGTTATTCCAGTAATAAAAGTTAAAAGGCTTTTAAAAAAGATCAAAGTTTAAATTCTGGCATGATTTAAAAGTTGAAGTTGTTATTAGAAAAACTAATTTTGAACAAAGCAAGCAAATTATTTTAAATGTTAATTGTAATAATATAATTATTATAATAAGTAATATAGATTATTAAAAACATGTTATTATTGTGGTTTTTTTCAGAGGAGATCCAGTACAAGCTTGCCAAAGTTCATGTGCTGCTTCAAGATGGGGAAGATAATATCATGAAGTTGATTACTTTAAGGTTTCATTTGGTGATGTATGTATTAATCGTTAAATCATTTCTAATATATATCATGAGTTTTTGGTGACCTAAATGTATAATACAGCTCACAGGTGATATGAAAAAAATTATTTATATATTATACATAGTTTCTTTATTTATTTCGGGTACGCTCTCTCACCTTTTTAATGAGATATAATCTTTACTATCGCTATGACAACCTTTGAGGTATAATACATATTGTTATGTTACTTTAATTTATGTGTAATATCTGATACCTGAAATACAATAAAAATAAATGATTGTACATGAACATAAAGAAACATAAGTTAAAAGCAAATGGAAGGAGAGATTTTGAGTGATGTGCTGGCGGGCGGTGGTGACGGTGGTGGTGGTGGTGGACGATGGTGGCGGGGTGGTAGCGGTGGGCAGTGCCACGATGGTTTCAAGTGTGTGAGAAACAAACACATGGAAGGAGAGATTTTGAGGATTGTGATGTTTGCTGTTGGGTATAATAGCATTCACAATAGATTTTTTATTTTTATTCATATAATAACATTAAAAAAAAAAAAATTCTCTCATTTTTAATTAAATAATACTTTCTATACCATTATCATTATTTTTTTCTCCCTCCTCCACTCACAACCACTTTCAAAACTATTAAAAAATTTATAGAGATTGAACAGTAATTCTTCAAATATACCAATCAATAATAACATTTTTTCGCTCCTTTACTCACAACCACTTAAAACCATTTCATATAATATAGGAAACACACTTACATCTTTTTAAAGATTCCACTGTAAATACTCTAATGATAGGGCATCCGTCATTTTTTAATTAAAACTTTAAAGTGGTGTGAAACTTTAAAAAATACAGAGAGATGTGTATGAGATCTTGATGAATGATAAAGTGAAAAAGAAAGCTAAGTATTGAGGTAATTTTATTTTTTCAATTTAATTTATTTTTATCAGTATTTTATTTACATTATTTTTTTCCCTACAATTTTTTAGTGCGGTCAAAAAACAATTTTTTTTAAATCCATTTTTTAGGTGTCGAATAATAGCTGAACGTGCAAATAATTTTCATTTTTAAGATAGGTATTGCAAGGGGTTTTTTTTATCGTGGCATTTATTTTTGACATCTTATATAACGTTTATGTTTCAAAGAAATAAAAACTAACCCATTACAATATATACATATGTGTACTAATGTTATGCAACTTATACTTTATGTATTTGGAGTCATGTCAAATATAATTCGTTTTCATTCGACGTTATAAATTCGACTTACTTTACATTTCGACGCAAATTATACTTTATCACGCCGTGACGTTGCCGCCGCAACACGCGGTTTGGAGAAAATACTAGTTCCAATTAGAAGTAAACATAAATTATAAGTTGATACTCTACAAGTGTTGTTGTTTCATTGCCCACCCTAATTCTTGTGATTCTGTTAGTCAACTCAGACACTTTTGAGTTTACATTGTGATTTCCATAGTTCTAAAGATAATTTAGGTTTCAATCCATCCAAATGAAAAATCACAATGGTTGGTTGGTTAAAGAATGACCATTGAGCTGAAACTCATAGGCTAAAGCCTAAAGATTGTGATTTTATAATCATGAACTCATAAGGTGATGGCGTTTTTATCCTAATAATAAGTTTTATTTTCTTCAAAAATTCCACCTAGTTATTAATTTATAAAAATTTAAACTCATATCATATTTGTGAAAGATAATTACCAACGTTACTAGACACAAAGTAATAGTCTAATTGGCTAAACAAATTTAATGTATATGGAAACAAATATAGACGTATTAGCAAACTTGACATGTGAAGGTGTAACACCTAAAAAATAAACACGTGTGAAATATAACACTAGATGCGACTCAAACATCAACCGATTCAAATGAAAAATCACGATGGTTGATTAAGGAATCACCAACAGGTTGAAACTGATATGCTGAAGATTAAACGAGTGAGCTTGTGATTTTATAGACTTGAACTCTTAAGGTGATGCTTTTTCCTCTAACAGCTAACTTTTTTTCCCCTTATATTTCACCTAACTACCTATAAAATTTTTAACTCATACTATATTAATAGGCTAATTACTAATGCCATAGGTAATACGGTGATGGTTTAAAATCTAAATAGCTAAATAAGTCGAATAATTATAAAAACAAATATAGATGAACATAAACGAACTGTCACAGACATAAATTAACGAACTTGACTTGTTAAATAAACAAACTTGTCACCGGACGATCCACGAGCAGATTACTTACGTTTAAACTCTGCTTCATCACAATTAGTTAGGGGCTGTTTGGCAATTTCTGAATGATTAAGTGCTGAACCAATAAGATGTCTAAACCATTAAGTGTTAAAGAGGTCTGAACCATTAAGAGCTAGTATATCACTTAACTATTCAAAGACAAATGTTTGATCAATTCAGATAAGAGATCTTAATCATTCAGTATTAGACCTCTTAACCATTCAGCATTAGTATAATACTTAACCATTCAGAGACAAATATCTGAACTCTTCAGACATTTGCTCTCGAAACAAACAGTCTGAACCATTAAGTGTTAAACTATTAAGACAAATCTGAACCGTTAAAAGGTTGATTTAGATGCCGACAAACATCCCCTTAATCATTGTATTGTGTGTTCAATCCATCAAATCACAATTGTTAGTTTCAAAAAGTGAAACTACCATAAAGAACTATCCAAACAAAGGTTGGATCCGAATAACAAGGGGTACAAGAATAACAGAAGTAAACGTGACAGCAACATTAACGTACACCTCCGTTTTTGGCGGTTGATACAAATACTCCAACAACAAACCCATTTGAACCAGATATCCATCATACCTCTGCAATTCACGATCCGGCGACTGTGAGGAGAGAGAAACAGGAAAAGAATCCATCAAACCTTTTTCTGCTTTCTTTCTCTTTCTGCCTGCCGATTGATTGATTTCTTCTATTCAATTCGGCCTCAATTTGTGGTTATGGGGTATGCTGTTACCTTCATCCTTCGTCAATTTCATGTTTTTGTTCAAATGGGTGTGTTTCCCTGTTGTTTCTTGGTGTAAATCTCTGTGGGTATGAGGTGTTTGATGAAATGCTTCACTGGGTGCGTATAAAGATATGATCTTGCTATTCCATTTGTTTGATTTTGATTGATTGATTGATAAGATGATGTAATGTTTTGGGATTTCAAATAAGAATCATTTGCCCCTTTTGTTTGATCAAGATTTTATAGGATTGATTCAAATGGGTTTGTTTTCCTATTGTTTCTTGGTGTAAATCTTTGAGGGTATAATGTGTTAAATCAAATGCTTCACCGGGTGGGTGTACAAATATGAGGTTCCAATATCATCGTTTGATTTTGATTGATAAGATGCTGTAATGTTTTGGGGGTTCAAAGAATAATTAGATCTTTCTGTTTGATCAAGATTTTGTGTGATTGATTAGAATGTTTGAATGCAGAAATCTGATTGGGTAAGATATTGATAAAAGAAACAATATTGTGGGCTTTCTGTAGCTGGAATTTGAAGGATGCGGTGCTGTTGTAGGAAGAGAAAGCAGGGCAAGGTATCCGATGGCACAACCACAAACAATGGTCATACAGCACCGCCTCGAGGACCCCTTTATGGTGGAGGTAAGAAATTGAATTCTGTCCATACATGGTGTTATATTCTTCTGTTTACCTATTTATCAACCATAACGTCGATGAATTGTTATTAATAACAAGAACTTATCTTTATGGTAAGATGACAATCTTTAAGGAATTTTTATAAAGGTGATAGATATGGTTTGTCATGGATGTATATCTACCTGATCAAATACATAATGGCCATGAAACATAGTTATGACGATGATGTAGGCAGTATGAGAGAGCCAAGGACTGGTGGAGCTACAAAAGGGGCTGCTAACAATGGCTCAACAATTGAAACACAGTCATTTTCATTGGATGAGTTGAACAAGATTACACATAATTTCAGCTCAGAATCTTTGATTGACGAAGGTACTTATTGTCGGGTTTTTTATGGAAAGCTAAGCACCGGTGAAGAAGTAGTCATAAAGAAGCTGGATATGAGCTCTTTATCAGATTCTGAATCTGATTTTAGAGAAAAGGTGAAAATATCATTAATTGTGTACTAATATATGGTTTTGTAGTTTATATTGTTTGATTTTGTATGTATGCAGTTAGCCATGATTTCAAGACTTAAGAATGAGTATTTTTCTGAACTGTGTGGTTATTGCTTAGAGAAAAAAAACCGAATCTTGGTATATCGTTATGCAACCATGGGTTGTTTGCATGAGATATTACATGGTAAAGTCATTTCAAACATCCTTTTTAATGTTTGTATTTGATATTTTAGAATTTGATGATAATAGAAATTGTTTTATGTTAAATAGGAAAACAGGGTGGTGATGGTGGTCTCGTTCTCAACTGGGCTCAGAGAGTTAAAATTGCTTATGGTGCAGCAAGGGGTCTTGAATATTTACATGAAAAGGCTCAACCGCCAATAGTTCATTGTGATGTAAGGTCAAGCAATGTTCTTGTGTTTGATGATTTTGAAACAAAAATGGGCGATTTCAGCTTGAGCAATTTGTCTTCTGACACCGCAGCTCGGCTGCATTCAACAAGAGTGTTGGGAACTTTTGGTTACCATGCTCCTGAGTAAGTCGTACTACCAAATAATTTTGGTTATTTGGTTCACAATGCCGGTATACACTGATTAACGTTATTGAAACATTCATACATTTTTACTCAGATATGCTATGACAGGACAGATAACTCAAAAGAGTGATGTCTACAGTTTTGGGGTGATTGTTTTAGAACTTTTGACAGGAAGGAAGCCTGTGGATCACACATTGCCTAAAGGACAACAGAGTCTTGTTACATGGGTGTGTCTTCCCTACTCACTGGAGTCCACATTTGACAGTTTGAGTATCAAATTAGTCACTTTCTAAACTTCAAGATAAATATTAAAAAAAAAAGACTTGGTCTTTAGAGTATAAAATGCATCATGTAATTTAAAACCATGGAATCAAAAATATTTTCAAATTTAAGCTTGAAAACCATGAGGATTGACTTCCAAATGAAGACGGGACTCGTTTTATGGGACTCGTCTTATGCAATTCCTGAAACAATGTGTGCATAACTGCATACTGATCTTGTCATTATGTAACTGTAACAGGCAACTCCAAGATTGAGTGAGGATAAAGTAAAGCAATGTGCTGATCCCAAGTTAAACAATGATTACCCACCAAAGGCAATTGCTAAGGTTCACTTCATATATCTCTACATTTTATGGTCTCATCTTGTATCCTCACATTGTAAATGGGATCAAAATCAATTTCATCAAAAAGAGAACGAGTCAAATGATTTATAAAGAGGTGAAATGGGTTGAAAGTCACCATAGTTTTTTAAATGCATACAGTTTATCAGGTTTTTAGCCAAAAAAGAACGAGTCAAATGATTTATGATTGAAAGGGTGAAATGGGTTAAAGTCACCAAGGTTTTTTAAATGCATACAAAATCAACCCGTTAATTTAATAGAGTTTAAACAATGACAAAAAAAGACATTTCTAAGCTTACATGACCTCTAACGTCATTCAAAATTTCAAACCATATATAATGTGACTCTTCCTAACTGAACATGTTATATAACCACCATCTTGTCACCTCTAATGAAATTGTTAGAAGAACCAAATAGAACCTAAATGTTCCGATCTCAGATGGCGGCGGTTGCAGCACTGTGTGTCCAATATGAGGCAGATTTCCGGCCAAGTATGACGATTGTAGTCAAAGCGTTGCAGCCACTTCTCAACTCAAAACCAGCAGGCTCAGATTCATAACCCTAGTCGATAATTTGACAAGCAAGCACGACGACAAATATCCCTAAAGAACGATCATTAGATGGTAGATCATACCGAAATTGTCAATGATACAAGAGACGCTTGTGTATAATCTTTACAAAGTATATTTCAGTTGTCACTCCCCAAATGCAGTATATTTCAATTGAAATTTCTTTTGGTTCTGGAACAAAGTGCTAAATTTGAGGTTAAAGTGATACTATTTTATAATTATAGGATTAGGTGGTCAAAAGTAATGATTAAAGTGCCAACATTTAAAAACTAAAATGTCAACCTTAAAAACAGTCTCTAAAATCATCGCTCACTTTTAGATCATTTTAGTCCATATTTAATATATAAATTACTAACACCCGAAGAAATAAAAGATCTTTCTCATTTTGAGACACTCGTTAAGAAATCAAATCGAACTAAGCTTAAGCAAGCTCATAATGACAAAGCTCCATCATGTTCCAGGCTTGACTGTATTCACAAGCCAAGCTCATTTTAAATATAAAAAAATTTATTTATAATATATACAATTCCATATTAAATATTATTATGCACATATAATAATGATAAACAACTAATTAAAAGGTACATATTTTGTCAAATATATACAACTATAATTATACACACAACGATTTTTAATGCATGTATATGTATATAAACAAGATAATTAAATGATTAATAAATAATGGAGGAACTAACGTAAACTAAGCTTAAAATATACCCACGAACATAAATTAAACTTTAGAAGAAGACAGTATTTATGATCAACAACTAAAACAGCTCTAAACATTAAACTTTAAAACATAACTTAAATTTTTGAAATAGAGCTCTGAACATTAAAAAAGCTGTAAGATGGTGCCGATCAAGCAATTATGAATTTTCAACTCAAATTTAATCCCTACGAACATCATAATCACAAACTTTGTTGTATAGAGATAACTATTACATTTTGCAATTAACAGCAATATGAAAAGGATAAATAAACCCAAAATCAATATCTAATAATTTGGAACAGCAAGAACGACACTGAAATAAGAACAATAAATTAAAACATTTGTATTCAATTCAATCTGGACTGTATGTAATAACCAACTTTAAAAGAAAGCAACAAACAAAAAAAGTCACATCTTTCCTTCCTCTATTTCCCCCCACCATTGACACACCTGCAACTCCATGAGAAAACTTCAACTCATGGGTCATGACTAAGTTAAACTGCTGAAAATATATATTTCTATTATAAACGAAACTGAACACGAGAGATTTTCCTGAGTCAAAGGTAGCATGATACAGAGTAGTAGATCATTGCACATATTTCCTACAAAATCTACTTTTTTCACACTTGTCACTTACATTGGTTTCCCTTCACTTCTATCATAATCATTATTTTCCCATTCAACCTGATCTGCAGACATTTGGATTAATACGCAGCACTTGATTATTAAATGATAATTGTACGCATAAATTACTTGCCTAAAATGCATTAACGTCTGGGGCGTGGCTTGCACCGAAATTCAGCTAAGAGTGCAATGTGATCAGAGGACCACTCTGGAGAAGGAAGTGCTGTATCTTTCCTCAGGCTATCCTCATCCAAAAGCTCCAACAATGATTCCACAGTCAAACTATCAGCTGAAATCCATGGAAACAAAAAATATGCATTTGAGGGTGTTTGGAGATGTGTTTTCAAGTGCTTGTGTGATTCTGAATAAGCAATTGTGATAAAATAAAGTTCTGAGTTGTAATTATCAGATTACTAATTGTTTAAGTGTTTGGTTGATTCTGACTAATTAGAGAGGATGACAAATTGAGTAAAACAAGAAAAGATAAAGTACCAGAGTAAAATATGTAATCAAGGGTGCCAATGAAGTCTCTTGTGCAATTTGTAAACAAGGGTTCGTTTGTATTGGGGTCCACCCTCTTCTTTTGTTGCTCATAACCAATTCTAGCAAAGGACGAGTACGCGCTTACCTGAACAATATGAAACTAAAGTTTAATAAATTGCAAATATTTCTAAATAATGCTCAACCAATAGTTAAAGGTGCATAGAATACCAAGGGAAGAGTGTGTGTCAGTTTGGTAGCAGGCCGCAAAATTCCAAGAGGGTCTACCGCTAAATCCGGATGCATTGGGTCAACTTTTCCAATCGCAAGAAGTGCATGTGGGGCACTGTAATTGAGTATAAATTGTGTCCTTTAATAAAAATAGTAAAGCAATAACATTTTTTTAATTTAACAGATACCTAATTCACAACTCACTCACCTTCCTGGAACTGAATTGAAGTCACCACACACTAACATTGGAATATCTGCACTGGCAGCTATCTTTTCCAATCCTTTTAACAGAGTGTGAACCTTCACAGTTTGCCAACCAAATACATTTTATAAATAATAATAATGATGATGATGATGGTCAAAGAATACTTATTTTTGTTTGTTTAGTTTAAGGTCAAACCTGCCATAGTTTCACATCCTTTAGGTCATGCTGCACGTTCACATGAGTATTTGCCTACATACCAAATCGGGAAAAAAATGAACTTGGTTCATTTTAATACATCTAATTCGTATTATATGAAGATAACAACCAAATCTGTCATATTAGTTAATGTCTAAATATTAAAACGTACGTGTCTTAGTATCTTACCACACAACATTTAATTCGTATTATATGAAGGTAACAACCAAATCCGTCGTAATAGTTAATGTGCAAATATTAAAACGTACGTGTCTTAGTATCTTACCACACAAAATTTAATTCGTATTATATGAAAATAACAACCAAATCGGTCGTAATAGTTAATGTGCAAATATTAAAACTTATGTGTCTTAGTATCTTACCACACAAACAAGTTGGCGCTTCCCAAGATTATCAACACCTTGGTTACTGAACTTTGCTTCTAGAACAACAATCAGTGCAACATTATCCTAAAAATCACAAGGTTATCGTCATAAATGACACATTTAACCCAAAAAACAAATATATTGAAACAAAGTATCAGGTAAAGATCTGAAGCTACCTTGACCAATCGGTTTAAAGCTGCTTTCTTCTGGGCATTAGGAACCAAAGCATCAGTTAAAGACTGTGCAGCTTTATTGAACTCAACCTCATATTTTTTCACATGTGAGAATCTATCTCTGCGAAAAAATGTAGCACATCCATCAATCGTCTGACTACTGCCATTGTAAACCTCAGTAGTTCTCCTCTTAAAAAGAGCCTGATATCCATGCTTATCCAGCTCAGGTGCAAAAAATTCTTCAAAATGATCACTTTGAACCTGAAATCAAATTAAAGTACAAGGTCAAAGTCAAACTTGGCACAGGCTTGCAAGCAATAAAAGTCAAGCTAACCTCTTGAAGACAAACAATGTCTGCAAGGTAGCCAACGATTTCTCTTAACAAATTCTGCCTGCGGTACGGCCAAGAAAGAGCCCACGAAGGGCAATAACCGTACTGATCACTAGTAGCGTACGAATCACATAAAACATTATACGAAAGCACAGAAAAAGTCCCAGAAGATGAATCCAAATGGCCTGCAACATCAGCGTTGGTGACTGAAATCAACCTTCTTGGACTTGGTGACGGAGCAGGAATCACACGAGATGTTAATATAGTGTTTGCTTGTCCAACAGGCAACTTTGTCTCTGAATCTACAACAACACATTCAAATTTAAGCACATGGCCAATATCATCTGCCGTTGGTGTGTAGGTTTTAGAACGCCCAACTTCAAACCAAGTTTCACCACCATTTCTTTGTGTAACTGCAGCAGGATATAATGGTGTTGTACCGTTGACAACAGCTTGCACACTTGTACTGTTATTATTATTATTCATCCCAGATGCTGTATTATTGAACCGTCCATAGATATCCTCCTCTTCATTTCCATTCTCATTAACAGCACTTGCAGCACGCTCATGTAAAACACGATGGTGCTGCCATGCATCAGAAAAACATTTGGGAGTGCAATGGTAGCTTTTAGCAACAGGTATTTTGGCTTTAACGCACCCTAAACACTGCAAAGTGGCTTGCTCAGATGGATGTACACTACAGATAGCAACTTTCTTATCACTTTGTATGCGATACCTGCAACAAAAGCAGAAAACTTTCTCAATATAACTATGAACACAACATCTGAGTTCATTAATTCAGGTTGTGCACCAGTGCAGACTGCAGATCATACAATATTAACAGAAACTACAAAAAGGAAAGGAGAAATAAAAGAAACTTCAAATTCATAATATAATTTTTTCATGGAATTCCTAGCCTCCATCTCCTAAACACCCCCCCCCCCCTCCTTCCTCACACACACACACACAAAAAATATATGTGGAAGAGGATCACACTCCTTTAGCACAAACTACCATGCCTCAAACAATGTTTTAGGCCATATACTTGCAAACTAGAAATGATATTCTTATTACATCAATAGTCAGCAAAATAAGAGCAACTTCACTTGTCATCAACCAAACTTTCAAAGATATTGTAGCTTACACAAACTAATATAAATTCTTCCAACACAATCATCCTAATCAAATTCATATGAAAAAAAACATCTTAATAGGAAAGAAATACGGAATCCAAACAGTTACACACTCACTAAACATAAGCATTTACCACTGATCGGAGAAAAAGGTAAAGACTTTGCAACAACAACTAATGACTAACCACTTATATCTCAAGAAATGACCCTCAATCGGCAAAGATTCAGGAACATCTTCAGTAGAAACAGTCTTATCGGGATGTCGTATAAGCACGTAGGGCGAAAGCTCGCAACCCACAATCGGAATATCGGACGGGAGGTGCACTCTCAGCACGCTCAGCATGCTTTCAATCACAAGAACAAAACCCAATTCGAAAAAACCCTAACCCTGATTTAACAAACAACGAGGATGACAGTAGGATCACGATGACGAAATCGAGCGAGAATACGTGGCGGACACCTGGCGATTCCGCCATTACATGCTGTGGACACGCGCCAGCCTTGCGCAATGTTGCGAATTTCTTGATCGGAATCAAAAACCCTTGTTTTTACAAACAAGATTCGGAGATCGATTAATTGAGCTTCTGCAACGAAGATCTGAAAGATGGGAGCTTGTGTGTTGAAGGAGATGATGGAATGAGAGATTGAAGAAGGGGGTGAATGATTGATTGATTGATCAGATGGAGAAGAAGATGAAGGAGAATTAGGGTTTGAAATGGGATTTGATTGGGCGTGTTGAATTGGGGTTTTACAAACAGAGATAAGAAGAAGACGTAATTTTGTATTTCATTATTGATTATTCTCCGTTTTTCCAATATTGGTTTTAGTGGTTTTTATAATTTTGTTTTATTTCTTTTTGTAAGATTTTTTGATTTTGAAATCTAGATGAAATTTTAAGGGTTGTGTTTGACGTATCTTTTTTTTTTTGCGAATGAATTTCAGACATATAAAGATTAGTTACAAACGTATATGAGACCATGTATATTAGATTGAATAATTAGTTCATTAACATGTTATAGAGATGTGTAATGTCAAAATCAATTTAAAGAATAAGGATGTATTTAGTAGTATTTCGATTTAGGTGTAGCTTTAAAGTGTTGTGTAGTTATGAATTTTTTGAAACGGCGGACAATTTATTTAAACAAACGAAATGATAACTAATAAGAAAATAGAGTTAATAAGTGTAATTATAAGCATTCTTCCATGTGGTTTGATATGGTTTATTTACTTTGCTAACAGCTCTATACTTTGAAGGTTTGTTTTAATTTCAGTACAACACTAACATTGTTAATGTTTGTTCTGTTAAACAACGTAAAAAGACATATGTGCCCCTGGATTGAGTAAAAACCCCACCCCACTCTCAACTAACAAAAATAGTTGAATGACTCAATTTTTAAGTAAACATAAGTGTTGAACATGATTAAAGTTTAACGAATACTCTCAAGAAAATTCACATTCGACGTAGTATAGGTTGAATTGCTTTGATGCAACAATGAAAAGATTTGTTATGACATTGGATATTAAATATAGATATATTAATAGAAAATCATGTGATACATTTATTTGAAGCAAAATGAGGGTATAATCGGAAGATTTCTTATAATATTAAATATTAAAGCTTGTAATCATTTATATATTATCTTAAAATTATTGTAAAATTACAATCTTGTTTTAAAGAGATGTTTTATAGATAGTAATAAATAATAAATGATATAGATATAGATTATTATTATTGTAAAAGTATTTTCTAATTATATAGTTAAGTATTTAAATAGAATAATACTTATTTATAAATTTTATTATTATTATTATTATTATTATTATTATTATTATTATTATTATTATTATTATTATTATTATTATTATTATTATATAAAAGTATTTAGTTAAGTATTCAAATAAGGTAAATCTTATTTATAAATTTTTATGTTTATTTAAAATATTAAAAATTATATAATATTTAATGTAATGAATTAAATAATCTTACAATATTAAATAATGTATTAATCAATGTATTAATTACAATAAGTTTATTAATATGGGGTAAAATAAGAATGATTGCATTGAATACGTGTATCTAATACTTAAAAAGTTGTGTTAGGTGTCTTAATTTTTTTATAAAATTACAGGTGTATTCTAAGGTTTTGTTTTATATAGTAGTATAATAGACACCCGTACTTCGCCACGGTTTGATTTTAAATGTATATGTGAACATCGCAATGATAGTTTTTGGGATTATTATGATTTTAGTGAGTTTAATGATATAAGCGCTCGGATTCTCATGGATATCTATACATGCTTTAGTGATATGTTATTATATCGTCATGATACTATTATTGAACATATGATATTTAATAAGTCGTGGATATTAAGTAAAATAAATACGTTAAAAGTATTTGAATAAAAACTATTATAAAATGTAGAACATTGTACAATGATTAATGATATGTTATTATTAGATTGTTACAGATACAATAACATTATAAAAACACAATATTAAATTTAACATAATATTTTTGTTGTTGTTAACCTTTTAATAAAATAAGCATTACTATTAATATTATTATATTTTTTAAATATATTAAATAATATGTCATTTACTAACAAATTTAGTCATAAATACTAAAGTTATCGACTACCCAAAATACCCCTAGAAAATATAACTATTAGTTATTATAAATATGAGTTGTATACTTAATTTTTTAAATTGTATTTAATAAATTTAAATGTCATTTTCAAGTATTACAAATAATATAATATTACTATATTGAATTAAATAATATCATATTATTAAATAATGTATTAATAATGTGTATTAAATAGTGTATTAATAAAAATAGTTTATTAAATAGGGATAAAAATAAAACTATTGCATAGGACACTTGTAATCTATACTTAAAATATTGTATTAGTCGTCTTACAATTTGAATAAAATTATATCTTGTCCTCTTAAAATGTATTATATGGTAGTAAAGAAGATAAAGATAAGGTCAGTGGGGACATGGTTTTTTAATTATATTTTACTTTTTTAATTTAATCTATGTAATTTATATAATATACGGTTTTTAACTCATACTAATTTGATTTTTACGATAACTGTTGTTCATTAAATTTTTTTCAAAAAGATGAATTTATTGTTGTATTTAATTTTTGTCTAGACATCCTAGTATAAATATTGTTAATAATAAAATTTTATTTAAAATAGGTTATGTTTGGGTATTGTTAGTTGTATCAACTCACTATAACGTGTTGCTATCATAAAAAATGAACACGAAATAAAATTGGTACCGTTATGTGTGTGTAATAAAAGGCAAGATCATGTTCACTCACGTAGTCAGCTTGGATATTATTCGCATTTTTAAGCTTTAGGTACAACAACGTTATGTTCGTTTTTGTTATATAGAGTTAGGAAAGTTATCTCAACGTCCCTTATAACTTGCAATGACGTTGGTTTTTTTCACGGTTTTGCGTCTTATATAAAATATTGAATGTTATCAACGACATAAAATTTTTGTTTTTCTTATATAAAGTTGTGTATATTATTAACGTTTCTTTTAATATACGTGTTCGTTTTAACGTTTCGACATTATAATTTTCAATGTTTACCTCACCGCAACACAAAAGATATACTAGTTATATATGATTTCATAGACATACAAGTAGATAAGATATGATGACAATAAAGGGAAATATCATATTGACAAAGCCCAATACAAGATCAAAAAGTTTAATTGCAATTAAAACTAAAAAAATTATTATAAGATGTATAAACTCAATCTTAAGATAAAAGATCAATAACTTTAGGCAAAAAATCAAATACGTAATAGAAGATCAAGACTAATAGACGCGATTACAATATGCAAGATTATTAGAAAACAAATTATGCATAATGTTGAGCAAATAATGATCATCTCAATTGGTTGAATAAATAAGGTTTATAAGAATTTTTAAACCTGTGTCAGTCAATTTATAATAGGTTTATATTTGTAAAATTTTAAAATATTAAATTATTTTTTTGTTGGGAGTCGGTGTTAATATTTTTGGCAGTCGATGTCAAAATTTCATTGGGGTCGGTGTCAAAATTTCTTGAGATCGGTTGGATTCGAACATATTTATATAATAATAATTACCACCCTAGTTATGCAATATAATTTGTACCTTATGTTTTTGTTAGGTCTAGAACTCATGTATGTATAGGTTTAGATGATAGATCAACTTTTGTAATCATATTGTGTAATTATCATTTTTATAATATATTGTTTGGGATTGAATTATAAAATAAACTATATTATATGTGTGTTGATTTATGTTTGATTGCGGAAAACATTAGACTTGGTCAATTTGGAAAATTGACTAAGTGTTAGAACAAACTGTGGATGAATAAGTGTTTCTCCGTAGATGTTCTCAGGAGCATAACTGATGTGCTTCCGTAGATCTCCTACGGAAGAACATCAGTTGAACAAGGCTAAAGAACAAGTGAAGCTACTGAAGGAGAGATTGCCACTGAAGAACTAGTACAAGAACTCCTGTGGAAGCACAATCACAGAAGAACAAGCCCCGAAGACTAAAGTGTTGCTGCGGAAGACTAAGTTCCTGCGGAAGAATAATTTCCTACGGAAGACTATTTAACACTTCAAGTTGTCAACAGAAAGTAAACAAGTCAACGTGGCAGAGCAACATCATTAATGACGATGAAAGACATTTATTTCAAGTAAATATTTCACGTCATATCAACATCAGTTTTCAAATTTAATTCATTGTAAATCGCGAACTCCTATGCCGATAAATAAGGCAATGATACTCATAGCTATAGGAAGTTAGCTTAAGTATAGCAACTAGATAGTGAAAGATCAGCAATGAATTAGGAACAGAATAGGAACATGATCTCTATATATTGATAGAAACAAGATCATTAGAGAAAGGGGGACGAAAAACACAAAACAACAACAGCAACTTATCAATAGCAATAGAGCATTACAATCGATTGATTGTGATTGTTGAACAATTCTTGGTTTGTGCGTTTTTATATTTATGTTTGATTGTTCTATTCACTGTTGATCAATTTGATATTAATCATCCATTAAACATCAAGTGTTGATAGTTCCGCAATCAGCACTTGTTAAAATCAATCTGATAATTCCTGTTTCGATCCTTGGATTCACAGGTGGTATCAGAGCCTGGTGCCCATTGATCTAGATCAATTGATCTATTAGTTTGATTTGTTTAATTGGGTTTATTCAAACACAATTATTGCTTTTTGATATTTAACAAAATTAATTAACATGAGCAATTCAATGGTTGGTGCGTATCAACCTTCGAAGTTGGAAAACAAATCTGATTTCAAAACTTGGAATATCAGGTTCAGGAATCATGTTAATTATATAGATTCTGATCTATGGGTTTCGATTACAGAAGGTCCATATATTCCTCCTGCCTTAGGACCGGATTATAAGGACAATAATCAACCCATAAGTCTGAAAAATCTGTCACCTGATGACGCAAAGAAAGTCAAAATCAATATCAAAGCCTATAGCATGCTTACTATGGCTTTGCCTGAAGATCTATTGATCAGGTGTGAATCATATAAAACAACACACTCGTTATGGAAAATCCTGCACACTCTGTGTGAGGGAAGTGATGAGATTAGAAGCATAAAGAAGGATACACTTCGCTCACAGTATGAAACTTTTCATCATATTGCGGGTGAGTCAGTCCCTCAACAACTCCACAGATTTATGCAACTGGTTACAGAGATGAATATCTTTGAACTGAAGTACAACAACGAGGAGTTAAAATAAAAGATGCTTCATGCACTACCAGAAAGTTGGACACAGACTATGTCTATATTCAAAAACACACTGGATTTGAAGTCGATAGGACTAGACACTCTGGTTGCAAAGGTAGAAGCTTTGGAGTTAGACGAGAAGACAAGAAACAAGAGCATTAAAACACCTATAGCACCGTACCAATTCAAGGAATTAAAGGGTGTTGGAAGTGCGTTCATCTCCAATGAAGATGAAGACAACTCATGTATTGAGAGTGACAATGAAGAGGTAACAAGCTTCTATGCTGCCAAGTCTTCCAAATTGAGCTCTCAAAACAATCTAAACAAAAAGTCAAAAGGAAAGGCTGATGACTCCAAGATCAAAAAGAACAGCGATCAAACAGAACCAATCACTGTGGTTCTGGAATCTGAAGAACAAAAGGCAGCTTTTGCAGCATTCAGTTCAAGCTTCCAGGCTTACTTGGGTAGCACTTTGACTCCTGCCCACTTCTGTCATCGGGACCTTAAAGAACTTCATCCTGATGAAGTAGAAGAGATGGATCTGCAATGGCAGATAGCAATGATAGCTTACAGAGCTAAAATGCACATGAAAAGGAGCAAGGGACTGTCAGTGGAAGGAAGATCAACTAAGATAGGTATTGATAAGTCTAAAGTGAGATGCTTCAAGTGCAATCTCTATGGGCACTTCTTAAGGGAATGCAATAGCAATCAGCAACAAACATATGACTCTAGACAATCAAGTCAAAGAAGTTTCACACAACCTCAGCTGACCAACTCATCCCTACCATCAACAAACAACTCATCAGGTACCAATAATTCTAAAGAAACTGGTTTAATTATTTTGCAGGATGGTACCTGTGATTGGAACATGTATGAAAAGGATGTAATGGAAGAAAATCAAGCACTGATGGTCAATATGGAAAACAAGATTCCACCAATGGCCAGAGAGGTATGAGAAAGGTTATGTTCTTCCACCTGTGTTGATGAAGTTGAAAGATATAGAACTCATGCTCAATAATTGGCTGATAAAGTAAAAGAAACTTTGCTTTTAAATGAATCACATGTAAGAGAACACAAACTTTATCAAGTAAAAATCAATTCATTATAAAAAGATTTAGATAAACTTATGTCTGAAAATTACAATCTGAAAGCACAAGTTGAGCATTTGACTATTTCATTAACAAAGTCTATGTCAGATCATGCATCTACTAAAGTAAAACTTCAAGAATTCCAATTGTCATCACAACAGTATAAGAAACTATTAAACTCTCATATTGAGTCAAAGAATAAATCTGGATTGGGATTTCATGATGTTGCACCACCAGTAAATGACAACTACACCACCCTACCTGAGTCCATGACTAACAGTTTATCAAATCATTTCGTGTCTAGCACAAAAACTAAGTCAAAAGATGAAAATAATGAAGTGGTAAATAATGACTCTGAGTCAAGTGAAACAGATTCATCTCAATCAGAACTTTCAAAACAAAATGAATCAGAATTTGATTATGATAACTGTGATGATTTGGATGAGGGTGATGAGCCTAAAATTACAGGTTTGGGTAAGGGAAAAACTATGATGAAAGAACATCTAATTCTCAAAGTGTTGGATGAAATAAATCTTCCTTATCCACCAAAACAAAGAAATTTGTTGAAGACCATTTACACAAGAATTGGTGAACTGAATGAAGGCATTCATGTACTCAACCAACACAACAGCAATTCAGCAAAAAGAACCATAGAAGAAGAAAAACTCACCTCCGCAGATCACTTGCGGAAGAAGAAGTCAGATAAATCCGTAAAAAAGTATAAGAAACATGTTCCAAAACAGTCATCTGTAGAAGGAATATGGAAGAAGAAAACATCTGCGGAAGCATCAAATGAACAAAGAATTAAGAGACAACAAAAATTGGATGCTCATAAACAAGAACCCTTTGACATCATGTCAGGTAAGGGTAAAGAATCATCAGCTGTAAAATTTGAAAATGAATTAAAGAAGCAAAAGAAGGCAATGATCAAGAAAAAGACAAAGGTAAAAGTTGATTCTGACAGTGAAGCTGAAGAGAAGTATTGTAAATGGTGTGATATGCACAACCACAGCACAAAAGAATGCTACTTCAGCAGCTATTGTTCAATATGCAATATGAATAATCACATGACTTCTAATTGTTACTTTAACAAATATTATGCAATATGCAACAAACATAATCATTTCACTCAAGAATGTTTCTTCAACAAAAAGAACAAAACAAAGGTATTCAAGAAGCAACAAGCAGAAAATACTGAATCAGACTCACAATCTTCTGAGTATGATGATTCAAAGGTTTCAAAACAAAAAAAGTAGCAACAAAAGCAGAAGAATTCAAAGACAAAGAAAACATCAGTTGAGAATCAAACAAAGAAAGTGAAAGAAAGACATGTTCAAATCAAGACACCTCATAAAAAGGTAAAATTGCAGGAAGATGATGACTTCTTTGATCACTTTGGAAAAGGTGACCATATGCCTCAGTCTAAATCAAAGGATGCAGAAACATTTTTAGGGCGAGCCTCAATCTCAAGTCCAATGAAAAAGGCACTGAAAGAAGAAGTGATTGAGCAAGTCAGTATGAACCAAGATGAAAGCACCACATCATCATCATCAAAAGAATCAACCTCACCCAAAACAAAACATAATGAAACAATTGAACCTAAAAATAATTTAGTAACATCAAGGCTCATCCATGAAAAAATAATTATATTAGATAACAATGGCAAGCCCAAGACCATCAAGGCTTGGGCTTCACGTTCTAATTAATTTCATTATGTTTTGCAAGAACATCCAGGGAGGGCTGACAACAAGTGGTATGTTGATAGTGGCTGTTCCAGGCACATGACAGAAAATTGTTCTCTCCTCCATGATTTCAAACTTAAACATGCTTCATATGCAGCATTTGGTGGGGATAAAAATGGAGGTAAAATCATTGGTGAAGGAATGGTAACAAATGGTGTACTGAAGTTTGAGAAAGTTAATTTTTGTGAAAATTTACAATTCAATTTGTTAAGTGTCTCTCAAATTTGTGATCAAATCTATACCACATTCTTTGATAACACTAACTGTTATATTCTTAAGCCAGGTTTTAAAATCCCAGAAGACTGGATCCTTCTTAAAGCACCAAGAAAAGGCAACACTTACGTGTTGGACATGAACAACACATCAATAACAAGCAAAGAAACATGCCTGATTTCTAAGTCATCAGAAGATGAATCTCAACTATGGCATAGAAGGATGGCTCACTCCAACATAAAAAACATGAATAAATTGGTGAAAAATGACTTTGTCATTGGTGTTCTAAAGAAAGAATTTTACCGTTCTAATAACTGTTCATCATGTTCTAAACAAAAACAACACAAAGTATCATATAAATCCAAAACAATTAACACTAACACAACACCACTGAAGTTATTGCACATGGATCTCTTTGGTCCAACCAATGTGTTAAGCATTGGAAAAAGGCAATACTGCTTGGTGATTGTTGATAATTTCACTAGATTTACTTTGGTATTTTTCTTAAAACATAAAAGTGAAACATCAGAAATTTTAATGGAGTTTATCATCAAGATAGAAAATCAACTTGATCTAAAAGTAAAAGGTTTAAGAAGTGATAATAGAGCTGAATTTGTTAATTATATTTTAGACTCTTTTTGCAGGGACAAAGGGATAGTTAGACAATTCAGTACTCCAAGAATTCCATAACATAATAGAGTTATTGAAAGAAGAAACAGGACTCTAATTGAAGCAGCAAGAACAATTTTGGTTGATTCAAAGCTACCAATAATATTTTGGGCTGAAGCAGTGAATACAACATGCACTTTTCAAAACAGAACCTTAATAGTCAAAGAACACAAACAAAACACCCTATGAACTTTTGTTTAAACGAAAACCTTTCATAGGATATCTTAGAGCTTTTGGGTGTTATGTGTCTGTCTTAAACACTAAAGAACAATTAGGAAAGTTTGCTGAAAAGGCATATGATGGTTTCTTTGTTGGGTGTTCATCAACATCTAAATCATACAGAATATATATTCCACATGACAACATTGTGGAAGAAACTCCTAATGTGTCTTTTGATGAATCCATGTTTACACAATCTGTAAAAGGATCATCTTGGCTGTTTGATATAGATGCATTAACAAACTCATTTAACATTGGTTACTTGAATGTGATAGGTCCTGCGGATACATGTTATCCTTATGTTCCTCCAAACATGGGTGAAATGCCATTGACAGCTGATCCACCAAGAGCAGTTCAGACACACAATCAAAGTGTTGTTGATGTTGAACATACAACTCAAACAGGCTATGATCATCTTGATAGAAATGAGAATTCAACATCAACAGAAGTACCAGTTACATCAGTGAAAGTTCCCTCTCCAACAAAAGTTCCTTCTTCAATAGAAATGCATCCTACTTCTGTAGATATTCCAACTTCCGAAGCTGATCCACCTTCATCACCTGAGGATCCAAACACAACAGAGATCATGCCGACTACTTCTACACATGCAGATAAACCAACTACAACATCAGCAGCTGATCCTTCAACTGCTGCGGAAGTTATAAACACATCTACAAAAACACAAGTGCATGAAGATGGACAACATTCAGCTTCACAAGATCAACATACAAAGGAGTTTGACTACTTTGTTGCTTCCTCATCCTAGCTGACTCTATCTCCATCAACTAATATCACCAACTTGGATTCATTTATCCAAGTTCATAATGTTCCAACATTTAGAACTCGCAAGGATCATCCAATTAACAATATGATTGGTGAACTTAATAGCAAAACTACAAGAAGACAAGGGAGAGCAGCCAATATTTGTCTATTTTCTTGTTTTCTATCCCAAGTAGTTCCTCCAAACATAACTGAAGCATTAAAAGACAACAAATGGATTGAAGCAATGCAAGAAGAGCTTCAACAATTCAGAAAGCAGAAGGTCTGGAATCTAGTTGATCTCCCTAAAGGCCAACATCCAATTGGCACTAGGTGGTTATTCAAGAACAAACTACATGATAGAGGAATAATTGTTAGAAACAAAGCAAGGCTAATTGCACAAGGCTACACACAAGAAGAAAGGATAGATTATGATGAAGTCTTTGCACCAGTTGTAAGGATTGAAGCCATCAGAGTATTTCTAGCCTATGCTGCCTACAAGAAGTTCACAGTTTACCAAATGGATGTAAAGTGTGCCTTCTTATATGGTAAAATTCATGAAGAAGTCTATGTTTCCCAACCCCCAGGCTTTAAAGACCCTGATTACCCACACAGGGTGTACAAGCTTAACAAAGCATTGTATGGTCTTCATCAAGCACCAAGAAAATGGTATGACACATTGTCTGCATTCCTACTGAAGCATGGATATAGAAGAGGAACCATTGATCAAACTTTGTTTCTCAAACATAAACATCAAGATCTCTTAGTTGTCCAAATATATGTTGATGACATCATCTTTGGATCAACAAACAAGAGATTGTGTGAAGACTTTGAAGCTTTGATGCAATCTGAGTTTCAGATGAGTTCAATGGGAGAATTAACTTTCTTCCTGGGTCTACAAGTTTACCAAAAACCAGATGGTATTTTCATCAATCAAGAGAAGTATGTACTTCAAACACTAAATTAATACTATCTTGCTGAATCTTCATTATGCAAAACACCAACATCTACCATAGATAAGATAGTACCAGATCCTACAAGGAAGTCTGTTGACCAAAGATTATACAGATCTATGATAGGATCCTTAATGTACTTGACTGCCAGTAGACCTGACATAATGTTTGTTGTGTGTGTTTGTGCTAGGTACCAAGCAGATCCAAAGGAGTCACACTTAAATGCAGTGAAGAGAATTTTCAAATATCTTAAAGGGAAACCAGCACTTGGACTTTGGTATCCCAAAGAAGAAGACTTCAAACTGTATGCATACTCAGACAGTGACTATGGAGGTTGCAACAACAACAGAAAATCAACAACTAGAGGTTGTCAATTCCTAGGACCAAGACTTGTTTCTTGGCGGTGAAAAAAGTAGACATATGTTTCAGTATCCACAGCTGAGGCTGAGTACATAGCTGCTTCAGCTGGGTGCTCTCAAGTTTTATGGTTGCAAAACCAATTACTTGATTATGGTTACAATTTTCTTCATACACCAATCCACATAGATAACTCAATTGCTATGTTTATCACTGTTAATCCAGTGCAACATAGAAAAACTAAACATATAGAAATCAGATATCATTTTCTGAGAGACTGTTCAGAAAAGGGATTAATCAAGTTGATCAAAGTGGACACAACAAATTAGCTTGTTGATTTATTCACTAAAGCCTTTGATTCAGTTAGATTTGATTTCTTAATTGAGTCATTAGGCATGATCAATTTAGATTAAGTCTTAATCAACATAATGAAAAGCATGTTCTGTCCATTATAGTTTTAATATGAACATCTACGGAAGAACAAACTTGTCCATCCGCAGATTGTTATTAAAACATATAAAAATACAAACCTATTGTCTTATTTACATATTTTATTGAATAAGCAGTTCATATAATGAGAAATGATAGTACACTATATATTTTCTTACTTTCCTCATTTATCAAACAATTCATATAGACTGATCAGATGTGATTTGATATGTGAGTAGGTTCAGCTTGAGTTAAAACTAAACAAGACATGCATAACATAATGTCAAGGTGACAAACTATGGCTACTTCCATTTTGAGGAGCAAGGAAGTAAGTCTTATCCTGCTGTGATCAACTTACTCACCTAAGCATACTATGTTGTAACACTTTATAACCTCTATCTTTGCGCATCATGAACTCTCTGTTTTGCGTAAGCAAAGACCTGAGTTCCTGGGCACCTTTGTTTTATGTAAGTAAAGACCTGGTGTCCTGATGCTTAGTATCAAAAGATTCCAAAAGGAACAGCTCTAAAAGAATCCATGGTGAACAACTGTATATTAATTCAGAGCTCACAAATCATATCAGCATTAATAAGATTTCAAAGAAATCTTAAGATAGAGCTTATAACTTACGGAACATAGTTTTAAGTGTGAAAAAGTGATAAATTGACTCATCTACGGAGGACAAACTTCAATGTGAAATGAATGTGAAGTCCATACTTGTCCTTCTTTAAACAATTTTAAAACATGATAAATAGCATGACAAGTTGAATATACACTCTTGTTTGAATTTATGAGGATCAATATACTTGCAATCAATACTAGATATGTCTTCTTTTATCAACCAAAACTGTCATTGGGAAGTTCCTTAGTGTTATAGGATGAACCCATTATATGATATCAATGCTTGTAAATAATTTCTGGTTTTGTTCTTTTCTTTGCAAATTAGTTGGAAAGATAATGTTTTTCATGCTATTCTTTATAAATTTTTGATAAATGCATAATTTTATGATTAATCACAAATTTAGAGGGAGTAGTAGACCAGCATGAAAATCTGAGTATCAAATGTGTTACATTTTTAAATGAAGAAAGTTGGAACTTGAGCACTAACTTGGCTGCAGGATATCTGAAAGTTTTAACCAAATCAATTTTGCATAATGGCCATGAAGCAGAGTCAACAAGGTCCAATAGCAAACAACAAATGATCTAACATTGTGTTTCAAAAAAGAACAATAATCGTCTTTCCGTAGATTGGTAACCTACAGATAAAACAACAAATTCATAACAAATTTTGTCTTCCGTAGATGTTCCTGCGGAAGAATTAATCTATTAAAGGTTAAAACAGCAAAGTTTTTGCCTTCCGTAGATGTTCTGCGGAAGCATAAGCTTGTGGATAACCTGGGAAGGGTAAAAAGGGTAAATGGGTCCCACGTCATTAAGATTAGGTTAAACAGCCAGGAAAAGTATGAAAAAGGGCATCTCGACCGTTGACCTTTCTATTCACTTGCAAAACACTTTCAGACCTAGAAATCCGTTCATCGAAAACCCCCTCTTCATCTTCTACATCGAACACTACTCAAACACCATAGTCACCATGACTAATCAGTTCATAAAAGACCACAATGTCTGTGCATTTCTGAATCCAGATGTGGAGGACGAATGCAGAGACATTATAAGATACTTAAGAAGAACAAGACTCTACTATGCACTAACTGCATATCCTGTTATCTATCAAACACACATGATAGATTTCTGGGACTCGGCAAGGGTGGAGGAAGAAGATGAAGCACACGTCATATATGCTACCATCAGAAATCTACAACTGCGGATTGATGAACGCACAATCCGGAGGGCACTGGAATTCGGAGATTCTGAAGAAGACCACCCTAATGTATTCGACCATGAATACATTCAGAAAGTATTTGGATTGATGGGCTATGACGGTGACTACCGAAACGATGAGATTAAGAAGGGGAGGTTGAGCAAACCTTACAGATTCTTGTGCCACACTTATCTCCAATCGATAGTCAGGATTGGATAGGTTCTCTAGGCACATTTCATCAGGAATTATTGGGATCCTTGAGGGGAGAAAGTATAATTATTCCAAGTACATCCTTGGCTGCCTATGTGATCACATAAGGGTGCAGAAAGAGAACAAGATGTACATGTTCCCAAGATTCCTTCAACTCATCATCAATGATCAACTGCCAATCATTGCAAGAGATGGTGATGTCTGCGTACAAGCTCATCTGGGAAGATCACTCTTGAACAAGCTGACAGGACAATACAAGGGAGGAGATGTAGAGATGTTCACTCATGTCCTAGATGAGGCAGAGGACATACCTCAGGAACTACTATGGGTTGAAGAACCTTAACAGCATAGTCCACCAGCTGAATTCCCTGAACTATCCCAACATCAAACACCAGCAGCTGAATCTCCTAAAGCTCATCATCAAGAACATCAACCATCATTATCACCAATCCACTTGATATCCTCTTCAAGTGAACACACACAACCAATCTCTCCTGATCACTCTCAAACCACGGCTAACACAGCTTCAACTGAAGTAGATGGTGAGGAGGTTGTTCAGTTCTCACCCACACACTCCCTAACATCCCATGACTCCATTGCCACTAAGCCAATCTCACCACAACTCATCCAATCACCAACTGATCCAATTGTGTCACCCACACCTACGGAACATGTCTCACCATCAGTAAGCCCTGCACACACTGAGATACTCAATCTGGAGGAGGTTGATGAGGTTCAAGAAGGCACAACTGAGGAGATCTGTGTAGAAGATGAAGGGGAGAAAGATGAGAACATTGAACAAGAGGAGAGGAGATATGTTGACATCATTGCTTATAATGAAGATGACTTGAATGAAGAAGAGATTGATGTGAGTAAGAGCTACCTGGTAGCAAAATACAATAATTTGATCATTAAAAGCAACAAGAAGTTAGAAAAGTTGAGGAAAATGAAGAAAGAGCTGATAAAGAAAGACAGACTGATAGCTGAGAAAGATGCTACAATCACTAGATTGGAAGAAAGGTTGAAAAGGCTGAGAGAAGATGTGGAGATAGATAATAAAGTGATAGATGCTTTGAATGACTTAATTGATGAACAATCAGATCAGTTGAAAGCAAAAGATGCTAAGATTGAATCATTAAAGAAAAGGTTGGCTGAAGGTGAAATGAGCAAAATAGGAGAAAGTGAAGTGAGAAAAACTGATGAACCCACAATCACTTACAGTAGAAAAAGGAAGTACCTGATGAAAACCCAAAAGGCTCTTGGTGAACCTGAAGACACAACAAAAAGATCAAAAACAATATCACCAGAGCATATAGCATTAGCAGAACCAATTAAAGAAGACAGTGATGAAGAATAGGAACAGTTAACCACTGAAGACATCCTAGAGGAGAGAGCCCAAAGCTCAATGTTCATGGATCTTATCAACAATGGATTCCCATATGACCTGGTAGAGAAGATGAACATGGGAGAGATGATTCAAGCTTTAAAAGAATTCGATGCTGCAAGACTGATGCTCCCAGTCTGCACATATGAAACGTTCTCCAAGTATAAAGCAATAGAGAAAATCAAGAAAGACTTGGGTCACTGTGACACAAGAAGCTTACTAGGTACAACATGACATATTGGCTGCAAAGCCATAACTATGAGCCTTATGAGCTAAAAGGAAGAACAGTTGGCGAGCTCAAAAAAATGATGGAAAATGTAATGAAGATTGAGCTAGATACGGGAGTAAAATTCAGGACTGGGGCTCCCAATCCTGCTTATCAACAACAATCAAAACAAACTCCTCCTGAGCCAACTGTAGTTGATAGCAGAGACATGCACAGAGGAAAGGAAAAGTTGATAAGAGAGCCAAGGGATGTAATTCCTAACAAGATATGGCCTCTGGGAACTACTATGAGGGAGATTACTGAACAGAAAACAAGTCTGATTCAACTGTTTGATCAGATGACTACCCCAAGGTCAGTAGAAGATCATCAGATAATTGCATGGAAATTTGATGTTGAATGGGATTGTGTTATGATAAAGAGAGCATCTGGAATGATACAATACTTCCCATTGGTGGAAACCATCCTCACACTTCCAGATGCAGATCTAACTACTCCGCAAAGCACCCCTATCACAAACTACCCAATCAGTCCAAGGGGTAGAGACTTCTACGGTATTATGGCCAGACTCAGGCATAAATTCAAGGCTGATGTGCTGAAGGAAGCAAAAAGAAAAGATGCTGAGCACAGGAGAAGAAAGCAAAGGCAAAAAAGGTCTCATTCCAGTTCTCATCTGGTTGATGTAAAATTTCTACAAAGAACTGGATATAAAGACTTGACTGATGTTGCAATCAAAGTCATTGAGGGAAATAAGTACACATGCCCTATCACTGAATGGGGGTGTGTCGAGAAGACAAAGGAGTTGGTACTGCAAAGAAATGATCCACAGAAAAAAGCATCAAGTATCAGACTATTTGATCCTGTAGAGATCAAACTGCTGCACCCAAGCTATGTCTTATACTTACATGATAAATACTTCCCAAAGTTGCATAACCAAACTGCTCAGAATGACTTGTGCTTATATGTTCATCTGATTCAAGTCATAGACAAACTACATGCTAAGGCACACAAGAGGGGAAAGTTTGAGGCTGGGCAGTTAATGGGAACAAAGATCAAGCCCATAACTGAATTAAGAATTTCAGAACAGGATGAATTGGAGGTGGTGTCTAACAATAGTGTTGTTGCAACACTCACCACTGAAGAGGATATCCTGGGATTGAAATACAAGACGTTGAAGAGAATGGGAAGATGGCATATCAAGTATAAGTATGAAGATCAAAGGAATGCCGTGGAATATTTCAAGTCAAAGATTTTGGCAAGAGTTCAAGAGCTAAAGGACCTAAACCCATGATTACTAGAGTCTAAACCTAAGGGGGAGTATTGTTAGGTCTAGAACTCATGTATGTATAGGTTTAGATGATAGATCAACTCTTGTAATCATATTGTGTAATTATCATTTTTATAATATATTGTTCGGGATTGACTTATAAGATAAAATATATTATATGTGTGTTGATTTATGTATGATTGCAGGAAACATTAGACTTGGTCAATTTGGAAAATTAACTAAGTGTTAGAACAAACTACGGATGAATAAGTGTTTCTCCGTAGATGTTCTCAGGAGCATAACTGATGTGCTTCCGTAGATCTTCTACGGAAGAACATCAGTTGAACAAGGCTAAAGAACAAGTGAAGCTACTGAAGGAGAGATTACCACTGCAGAACTAGTACAAGAACTCCTGCTGAAGCACAATCACAGAAGAACAAGCCCCGAAGACTAAAGTGTTGCTGCGGAAGACTAAGTTCCTGCGGAAGAATAAATTCCTACGGAAGACTATTTAACACTTCAAGTTATCAACAGAAAGTAAACAAGTTAACGTGGCAGAGCAACATCATTAATGGCGATGAAAGATATTTATTTCAATCAAATATTTCACGTCATATCAACATCAGTTTTCAAATTTAATTCATTGAAAATTGTGAACTCCTATGCCGATAAATAAGGCAAGGATACACATAGCTATAGGAAGTTAGCTTAAGTATAGCAACTAGATAGTGAAAGATCTGCAATGAATTAGAAACAGAATAGGAACATGATCTCTATATATTGATAGAAACGAGATCATTAGAGAAAGGGGGACGAAAAACACAGAACAACAACAACAACTTATCAATAGCAACAGAGCATTACAATCGATTGATTGTGATTGTTGAACAATTCTTGGTTTGTGCGTTTTTATATTTATGTTTGATTGTTTTATTTACTGTTGATCAATTTGATATTAATCATCCATTAAACATCAAGTGTTGATAGTTCCGCAATCAACACTTGTTAAAATCAATCTGATAATTCCTGTTTCGACCCTTGGATTCACAGTTTTGTAGATTGTACTTCATTTTTTCTTAATTTTTTTACTTTTAACTCTATAGTTTTCTTCTTTTACATTTAACACAAACATTTTTTTTCACTTTCAACTTTAGTCCCATATACTTTTTATCTTTTATAAATTTTTTATTTTACGTCTCGGTCTAAATTTTTCGAGTTAATATACTGCAACATGCGTATGTGGTTTAACATTTTTATAACTACTTTTTTTTTGTTTAACGGCCGCGTTGTGTTTTACGTTTCGTTCTAATTTATACACATTAACACGCCTTAACGCAGGTGCATGGTTTAACGTTTTACATCTATTTTTTGTTCGGTTTTATTTCTTTTGTTTTACGAACTTTTTGGTGTTGGTGGTCACTAGCAATTGTGTGACATAGATGCTACTTGGCACCAGTTTACGCCCCCACCGCAACGCGTGAGGCTGAATACTCGTAAATACTAAAAGGTAAATTTTCATGGGGTGTGGACGAACCTATCAGTGCTATCTAGGTCCAACCCTTTACCCTACTTAAACTCTAAATCATTTAAGAATATGGGTACATGTGAGTGGTGAATAGAAAAAAATACTAGAGTGTAAAGCAATGTAAGAAGAGGCATATAGGGAAGAGAAGTGCAATTATAAATTGTGTTGTAGGTTAAGGTGTATTTAAGTCACCCTTTACGAAATTGGCCTAATTTTAAATCTAGCGTCGATGTTTTCTTTGTGTTTGGTTATTGCTGTAATATAAAAAATCTAACACTTGATTACATTTATCGCTAACCTCTTGTAAAGAAAAAAATACAGTTCACACTACAGCTTAACTCTGATATTTTATTATCAAGCTCGAGATGATAATAAGAGAAGAAGTGAGCTTGTGAGTTTGATTCTAAAACTAATAACTCATTTCTAATGGCGATCAATGACGGATGAGCACTATCATTTTAGAAAGGTGAGAAGTTGTTATTACAACCATATTAGTGTGATATTATATGATTTCTACCATCTTAGAAAGATGATAATAGTCGAAACAATTGTCGTTAAAGATCAATGGTCAGACGTAATATGGATTTATTAACATCAATTCAATATCTTTCTCTTCTTGAATTTGTTTTTGGTCTATTTACACATTTAATGTTACTTGCAACAGTTCTTAAAAATCGTAGGTGAAAAGAAAATAAAAATGTACATCCTTATTTTTCTTATAACTGAATCCTTCAATCCATACACTTTCTACTTTGTAGTATTAAAAAATCATATGAGAAAATAAATACTATTCGATGCTTATATTTAAATATATTAAAGCAACAAACACAACTCTGGTCATCTAGCCGAGAGCTATCGAGTGTTATATAATAATAACTTATAACTATAACAATAACAATGGAAGTTATATAATTTCTTAATCAATAATACTGAATTACAAGGAAAAAAGGACAAATTAGCTAAGAAAATGTCACATGATCTTGTAATTTAACCACTAGTAATTTAACCATTATACACAACTAACTAGTATTCAAGTTACTAAATGATCAAAACTAAACATAGATTAAGTGAACAAAACAAGAGTGAAATAAATAATACAGATTACGTGTAAATGTGTATTAAAACTTACATATAACTTGTCCTAGAAATACAAGTAACTTTGTATTTTATCAATTTTCAAATCTTGTTTTCATATTTTCCCTTAAAAACCTAACTACAAAGTTTAAACCATTCAAGCTTTTTAACGGCTCGAGCCATCTTTGAGTCGAGCTTTAGGCTACAACAAAAAGAATAGCAAACCTATCAAATATTGTTCTAGTTAAGCCTAACACCATTTAATCGAGCTTAAATGTTATTGATCTTGAGCTCTGCTCACCGCAACCTCTACCTACAATCAAAATTAAATGATTAAATAAAGCCTGAAGGTAGTTAAGATGATCTTATCTTTACCATAAAATTTAGTTTTATTGCAAATAGAAGTGTTACCTAGTAAAAAGGGTTGCCATACCAAATAGGGCCACAACCAAATGATTAAATGCCATGACCCGTAAGGTGGAGTTGGGATTGAATTTTTAAAACAGATTATGCTGTTTCGAAAAATAATAATTGTTTTTAAATAAACTAAACCCAAACGCCCTCAAGGCTTCTAAATATGGATATTACTTATTGGGTGGGGTTATTGTAAAAAATAAGAAAAAATAAAAAGTGTGAGAAAAATTATTATCTATTAGATTTTAATTCCAATGGCTAAGAATATTCGGTGTTATAATGGTAAATAATTGAAACTTTAAATTATGTATCAAGGGTATTTTAGTTTTAACCACATTTTCAAGTTTCATCTTTTTTTTAAATGCTTATAACTTTTACATACAACATTATTTTTTTTTTTAAAAAATACACCATAAAAACAAACGTTTTTTAATATTTAAAACGTCTATAATTTTGATACATAAAAACAAAGTTTTTTTCAATTTATTTCAACTCATTGTGTTAAATTTGTTAGCTCATTGTGTAATATCATATTATTGTGGCTAATGTTGATCATTTTGTTATACATTGTGTTTTCTAAAATTGATTATTTTCAAATAATGCAATGCTAAAAATGTATTTTTTTATGTTTTTCAGTTCATTGTGTAATCTTGATCAGGACATTGTGTAATCCTCATCAAGCAGCTCATTATGTTTATTGCTAATTATCGAGTCTGGTGCTAGTCATTGTGTTACCCATCGTATCTAATGTTAACCATTGTGTTTTTTAAAATGATGATTTTCAAATAACACAATGCTGAAAATGTAAATTTTTACGTTTTTTTAGTTCATTCTCTAATCTTGATCAGGTCATTGTGTAATCCTCATCAAGCAGCTCATTGTGTCTATTGCTAATTATCAAGTCTAGTGTTGGTCATTGTGTTATCCATTGTGTTTAATGTTGACTATTATGTTATACATTGTGTTTTTAAAAATGATGATTTTCAAATAACACAATACTGAAAATGTAATTTTTTATGTTTTTCAGTTCATTATGTAATCCTGATCATGCCATTGTGTAATCATCGTCAAGCGGCTCATTGTATATATTACTAATTATCGAGTCTAGTGTTGGTCATTGTTTTACTTATTGTGTCTAATATTGACCATTTCTTTTTTAAAATAATGATTTCCGAATAACACAATTATAAGAAATGTAAACTTTTTATGTTTAAAGTTGCAATTTTAATAAAAACGTGCATACGATGTGTGACACCCCGTACTTCCAGGTTAACGCCGTCAACTCGATTCTATTATTTAAACATTCCTTTCTTGATAATGAAATTAATTATGTGATTAATTTATTCCATTAGTTACTTGAGGGTCTTTTGTGCAATTTGAGCATAATTGAGGGACCATTATGCGCTTTTAATAAAAGTTGATTGTATTCTATAAAATCAAAACCCCCCTCTCGGCTCTCCCTCATAACCGACACCCCCTCACCCCCCGCAAACCCTAGCAAACTCCCTTCATCAACGGAAGCCTCTCTCTCCCTCACGGCAAGCTCTCCTGAGGCAAACGAAGTTCCTCCGGCAACCATAATCATCGGCTGAAACAACTCCGGGTGGTACGTTCTCTTTCCGTTGTGTTTTCACGCTCATTCGGTTACGGTTTCGGCTATGAATCAGGTTACTCGATCTCATGGTTTGCGTATAGTGTTGGCGACCGGGGTGTTCGTAAGGGATGTTCATGTTCGGGCGATCGTATGCATCCATGTATTATGCGTATATACATATATATATCTGCGGTGTGTGCGTGATGCTGCTTGGTGTGTGTGTGTCTCATTTGAGTGGGTGGCCTCATTCTATTGTGTTCTGTGAATGTGGTCAAGTACGTATATATGCGATGGTGTACGGGGTTTTGTGGTGTGTTGACTTTATCGGGGTGCTTGGGCGGCGATCGAGGGTCGCAGCCTGGTTGTATGCATGTATATAATTTAGTGTGCATGTTATACATGTATGTGTATGTGCACTGTGTATGTGATGTGCGCTGTGTATGTGTATGTGCGCTATGAATGTGTATGTGCGTTGTGTGTGTATGTAATGTGCGTTGTGTGTGTATGTGCGTTGTGTGCGCACTGTGTGTGTGTATGCTCGCTGTGTGCGCTGTGTGTGCGTTGTGTGTGCATGTGTGCGCTGTGTGTGTATGTGCGTTGTGTGTGCGCTGTGTGTGCATGTGTGTGCGTTGTGTGTGCGTTGTGTGTGCATGTGTGTGCATTGTGTGCGCTGTGTGTGCGTTATGTGTGTTGTGTATGTATTGTGTTTTAGTGTGTGCTGTGTATGTATGATTGTGCTTTGGGTTTGGTGCATGGGTTTTATGGATGCACCGAATATGCATTATGTTGTGTTTATGGGCATATGATCATAATAATTGGGTTTCTATACATGTGGTGTGAGTTGAGACTTGGTGGTGTTAATGCCTAATGCGAACCCGTAACCGAGTCGTGGAACGCGAAACTGTATAATTCAACTAACTTAAGTTAATGTATATATATTAATGAAATGTGGAATGTGCATTCAGGTTGTTCGTTAACCTAACTACTTGTGCTTGCATTATTGAACTGATGTGCTTATAAGGTGTGTTTACAGCCTCACTTTCATACTATACTCTCTTTTGGGGGAGAGAAACATACTGATTTTCATAAACTGTACGGTTCTTTAGATTGGTAATACTGCATATACTGGTTTACTATTGTGATACCACTACGCCTCATTCGGACCATTAATATGGTATTAGCGAGGTAATTGTTAGTAGATCTACTGGGTTTGACAAACCCCGCCCGGGCTAGTCGCGCTAACTTGACTGGAGGTCAAACGGGTGAATGGTTAGCCTGTTTTACTGTGCTGTGGTCTGGTATCCACAGCCGGGGCATTCATTACATTATTATTGTCAGTCCGGTCGCGAAATTCATACACATAGTGACTTGTTGTGGGCTAGCTACCTATTTATATGCTTTGATTACTGAATCTGGATATCATTACTATTACTTACTGTTTTCTGATAAACCTGTGAACTCACCAGTCTTTGTACTGATCTTAGTATGTTTTCTCTCAGGTCGGTGATGTGGCACGTCTAGGAGCACAACATACATTCATACCTTCATTATTTACTTCTAAACTGGTTTAGTGATCGAGTTACATTTATTGTTACTCAAATTGGTTTGGGCGCATGTTTCGCAGTTTTAACAGTTGTTTAAATGTTTCCCAAATTCGCTTCCGCGACGATTTAACATTACGAGTTTATTTTCACAATTTAGCAATTGATTTAAATGTTTTGTAACTATTGAGTCGTTTGGTGTAACTAATGGTTGAGATCCTGTGGCATGTCACACGTCTAACGGTAAAACCCCGTTTGTGAAAATTGAGGGTGTGACACGATGTAATTATTGAAACTAAATGACATACGGTGTAATAGTCATTGTGTTACCCATCGTGTCTAATGTTAACCACTGTGTTTTTAAAAATGATGATTTTCAAATAACACAATGCTGAAAATGTAATTTTTTCATGTTTTTTTCAGTTCATTGTCTAATCCTGATCAGGTCATTGTGTAATCCTTGTCAAGCAGCTCATTGTGTCTATTGCTAATTATCGAGTCTAGTGTTGGTCATTGTGTTACCCATTGTGTTTAATATTGACTATTGTTATATGCATTGTGTTTTTAAAACGATGATTTCAAATAAAACAATGCTGAAAATGTAATTTTTTACGTTTTTCAGTTCATTATGTAATCTTGATCATGTCATTGTGTAATCCTCGTCAAGCAGCTCATTGTATATCTTGCTAATTATCGAGTCTAGTGCTGGTCATTGTGTTACATATTGTGTCTAATGTTGACCATTATCTTTTTTAAAATAATGATTTTTGAATAACAGAATTATAAGAAATGCAAACTTTTTATGTTTCAAGTTCATTGTGTATTCTTTATCAGATAATTGTGTTATCTTCATCAGTTTAGAAGAATAAACAATAACCTGACGAAATAATACAATTAGTTAAAAAAACATGAAAAAAAATCTTTGTTTTTATATCAACACTACACGCGTTTTAAAGATAAAAAAATACTCGTTATTATGGTGTAATTTTTTTTAAAAAAATAATGTCGTATGTAAAAGTTATGAATGTTAAAAAAATGATGAAAGTTGAGAAGTGGTAACATTACCAATTTTGCCATCAACCTAATTTTGATCGAAATGACACATGTTAGTATCTTAATCCTTATTACACTTTTTAGTTTTAGAAAGCTTTGATTTTAAACATTTTCCTTACTTATTAGGTTAAAACTCATGTATTATATGAGTAGAATAAATCTAACTTGCTAAAATCAATAGTTATAAAAAAAAATTATGTATTAAATGTTATCAAGCATTAGTAAAATAAGAAATAATAAATATTTAAGAAATTATAAATTACAAATAACAAAGATTAAGAATTACAAAATTATATTTAAGATATGATATAATTGAATACTTATATTTTACTAAGTCTTAAATTATTAGAAAAAAAAACATTTATATTTTAGATATGTAGTTGTTTAATTTATTTTACTTAAAACCCCTATTATTAGAAATAAATTTAGGTTTCACCAAAAATTAACACGTGCCATCTCTAAACTTATATTTAGAGTAAATTACAAATTATGTTCTTTATTAATATATAGAATCACATGTTATATCTTTCGGTTTTAATAATTAGATGCATGTCCTTTTCTATGACTATTTATACATCTATCATTCTTTAGACTAAACTCCATCCAAATTCACTAGTAAGTCAAGCATGTACCACTCACATGAGAGACATTTATATATATTACATGTCTACAATGAGTCAAAGATATTTTTATGTCGTTTGATTCCTGTCGCCTTCATGTTAGGGTGTTTAAAGTTGAATATCTGAAATTTTCGGATAGTAGGAATCACTATCCGTATTCGTATCTGAAATTTTGGATACAGATATTCGAACTTTTTCTTTTTTTTAATAAATAAATTATTATAAAAATAATATAAAAACAAGACACATTAGAAAAAATCCCAATATACACCAACAAGTACCAACCAAAATTAAAAAAATACGTTTAACACTTTAAAAAAATAACAAGAAGTATTTTTAAATTACCCAAAAACTTAAAAATATTTTGTTATTTTCTAAAGTATTAAACGTTTTTTTTGTTGGGACTTATTAGTGTATATTAGGACTTTTTTTATGTGTGTTGTTTTAACATTATTTTTATAATAACATATATATAATTATTGAAAAAATTAAAAAGAAGAGAAGTTCAGATACCCGAATCGCTATCTGTATCTGTATTCATAATTTCGAATGTCTGAACTTCAAATATCCAAAATTGAAGATACGGATAGTGCTTTTTACTATCTGAAAATTTCAGACATCTAACTTTAAACACCTAACATGAAGACAACAAAAATGAAACGATGTAAAATTATTTTGACTTATTGTAGGCATGTAAAATAAATAAATGTCCCTCAAGTGAGAGACACATGTCTGACTTAACTATAAATTTTGATAGATGCTAGTGTAAAGGACAATATGTGTGCAATTTTAATAAAAAAGGACATACGATGTAATTATTGAAACTAAAAGACGCACGGTGTAATTTCATGTTATGTATTAATAAAGGACACAATTTGTAATTTACTCTTATATTTATTATTTAGTATAGATATAGGTTCACGCGATATTCAGTCGAAAACCAGCCAGCCAACAACACTCAAATATGATACAAATGGCTTTCTACCCGCAAGGGATTACATACAAGTCTACACTACTATTGAAATTGTGTATGTCCCAATGTATACAACTCTGTATTCCTACATCATTTTGATTGACCCGAACTTGGTGACTGGTTAGACTGACTCCCGTTTTCTTCACTTGTTAATAAACGTGGAGGGCCTAAACTGAACCCGTTTTCCTTAATCGATCCAAACATGTCATCTTTAGGGAGTAAGGAAGTAATTTGTGGTGTCTGGTTCTGGATTATTTCCATTCACTTTAAGGATGGAACTTTACCTTTACAGTAGCTACACCACATGTCCCGATAAGTGGACTCCAACCCAGTAATAAATTTGGTTCCATTGCACAGAGAGGATTTGGACATGAGGTTTCTTAGATCCATTCCGAGGTTAGAGAGTGATGTAACGTCAGAAGCCAATTGTATTGCCAGCCGGATATACTCATCTTTGGTTTTTGCAACCAGGTGTCCTAATCCAGAAATTTAAAGTCAAGTAATTAATTATATACAAGTTAAGGCAAGTACATAATGTATTAAATAAACTAATAACCAAAAAGAGTGAAAAAAGACATCCTGCCAACTGCAGTTAGAAGACTGACACCGACATTATGTGCATGTACTGAACCGCCCATATAAAGGGATTCACAGGTGGTTGTAGTTCCTGCATATGGGAAGGTATCCAAGCTACATCCCAAGAAAAAAATTGATTAAATATTGCACAAAAAGTAAGCTGATTATATCTTTTGAACTATTTACCAAAATGCATGAAAATAGTTTAAGAGAATATGCTTGCATATGATCATGGTTGAGCAAAATCAAGGGCACAAGATCAACACGATGTGATTCCAAACCCAACTGCTTCAATGTGGAGAGAAATTTGTGTCTTACACTATCACAGCAGAAAGGCTTGCACTTCACAATAAGCCTAGAGTTTGGGACTGCACATAAAACTTTGGCCTAAACTTGAAGCACTTTAGGTGTTATCTGATCAAACGTAAAGATTTTCAGAAGTCAAGAAAAATCCACTGAAAGTAGAAATTTATTAAATTGCCCAAGTTCCTTACATTTGCTAGATTATTAAAACTACCAAATGTGACAAAGCCATTGGAAAGAGCAGGTGCTGGTGATGTGGGCCCAGCCTCAGGAGATGGTGTATAGCAAAGAAAGCATTCTGGTAGATGAACAAGATCTTCAACATGCCTGTCATCAATACAATACTTTCATAGAGTTTAATATCCATATTAATAAAAAATTAATTTACCACGTCATCATGGGAATATATTTTAGAAAATCGCACTTCTGCTTTGTATCATGAGCGTCAGCCAGGGAATCAGTGATTCAATAGTCAATAGTAGGCAAGCCAATAGTATTTCGGTACCCAATCCAAGTTACCTGTCAGCATATGAAGCCAAAAAATATAAGCAACAAACAAAATGAGTTCACTAAAAGTCAGCTTAACAATGCTAAAAATGATGTGAGGTGAAGGACAGCATTTCATTGCTACCGTAGTAGCAGACTCTCTAGGAATTGTAATATAAGATTTCTGTTAATTGTTTCCCTGAATTTTAGCTAAATTTAGTAAGGTAAATAACAAAAATATCAAGTAGCAATTTGACCTGAAGAGGTGCAGGGCGGCATGCCATCATTCCCAGCTTATTATTAGCGGTATGACCAGTAAGTTCCACCAAAATATCAACTTTATCTTCTCGAACCATGCTTGCAACCTTCTCATCAATTCCATAAATATCTCTCCATGTACCTCCTCTTTTCAAAACTATATCTCTGAACTTGTAAGTTTTTGCATCTGCCTGCAATATATATAAACAGCATGCAACTACCGTTGCAGTTACCTTTCTGGAATAAAAAGAACTATCGGACACGTTAATGTCATGTAGACAAAATACTTTACCTTAACAACCGCCGAGTAAACAATCACCTTATAGTTAACATAATCATGATAGAAAAGGGGTGCTTCAATAAAATAAGATACAAAATGTGTAAAATAATCAGGAGATGCATATCCAATAACAATTGGCCTTTCTGGATCTTTTGAATTGTCCCATGAAGTATATTGAGGATATAATCTCACAAAGCGCCAGCCCTAGTCCCTGCAACAAGTCATATGCATATATGTATGTGTATATGATTTATAGTTAAAAAAACCTGTGAGCTTCAAATAGTTTATCATCTGTTCCCTCATTAATGTAGTTCATCGCTAGTAATCGGTTCTGCAACAAATAGTCAACGTACAAGAATCATAACGACATTAAAATAAGCACAACCATGAGGTGAAGATTTTCAAACCGTCTTCAGTTATTGGTCTGATTCAGATGCAATCAATACATGTATGCATTGAACTATAAGTTATACATTAAGTATGAGCATATACCAAAGTACAAGCTCCTTGTTTGTAGTAAGTGAAGATGATCAAAGAAACCAACTTTAAACCATTTGGGAGATATATACTCTAACACTCATATAAACCAAAATGAACAAACATGCCAAAGTTATTTCAATATTTCCTAAAATACGATTATGTTATTCATAGGAAAATCAGATTGTATCAAATTGTGGAATCACATTAGCAATACTATACTAGAAATGGTTAGAAATTATAACTTAATGGTTCATACATACAAACATGAAACATGTGCTGAGCATTAAGTGTAAATGTTTTATCGTTTGAAGATAGAAATACTTTGTTCTTCTTACTACATGCTATGCCGTTAAATTTTACCTCTCTGTTTGACTTCATTTATTTTTTATGTTTCACGCTTTACCTTTTTTTCATCTTCTCTCTTTATTTTATTAACTCTGTTTTTTATGTTATTACTTCTACATATTATAAGTTTAACTTTTAATTTACAGAAATACTTTCTAAGTGGGACACTACTGTGTACATGATACGGTTCCAAAGAGGGGAGTGGGTCAGAATGGGTCAGGGCAGACCCATAGGCTGCTGGATGGAGGGAATTCTGATGGAGGGAAAATTAATGGAGGGAAAAGTAGGAGTTGTGGAGGTGTGGGGAAGTGATCCACGTTTTCAGGAGCTAGAAGACCAATTCTGTAGTTTAGTTTAAATATTTGATTTTCTGCATTGTTTTGGGCTGTCTTTGATTTTAGTTTTAGAACTTGGTGTTTCATTGTAATCAGGAGATCTGCCCTCGAAGTGGGCTGTAACCTTGTTGTTTTCTTGTTCAATCAAGCAAGCCGACTTTAGGCTCTATCATTTGGTTCCATTGCCGGGAAAACATCAACATGGCACCCTCAACTCGCAGCAACCCAGAAGGTTCTTCTTCTACCCCTGATGCGATTGCAGCCCAACTAGCAGTCATAGCTTCCAAACTGGAGTCTATGGAATCGTTGCAAGCAGATGTTGCAACACTAAAGAGCCGAGTGATGTCCAGAGACAAAGGAAGTGGTGGCCCTGGCAGAATGGAGGAAGGGGAGACTTCCTGGAACCACAGCCGATCTCACCATCCCAAAAACAAGATGGCCTTCCCTGTTTTCAGCGATGGTGATCCACGGGGGTGGATACTTAAAGCAGAGAAGTACTTCCGCTATTACAATATACCAGATGAGGAGAAGGTGGACGTGGCCTCAATGCATTTGGAAGGAGATGAGCTGGATCTCTACTCCTGGCTGTCCACCGATCAGGAGATTGCCTACTGGGAGGAGTTAGTCCGAGCCTTACAAAAGAATTTTGGACCTGCTGAGTTTCAAAATCCGGACAAGCACTTATGTAGCATCCGACAAACTGGTACCGTGCAGGAGTATCGCCAAGAATTTGCAAAACGTTCGTCTCGCGTTACGAACTGGCCTGAGCACTGCCTATTAGGGGTATTCCTAAATGGCCTCAAAGACGAATTAAAAGCTGATGTGTGGATCCACAAGCCCAGGACCGTGAAAGCTATGAGCATTGCGCTTGAATTTGAATCAAAGCTTTGCATAACCCGACCCGGGAAGAACCTAACTTCATCTACTAATCCGAAGCTTGTTTCGGCAGAAAATGAGCCTGCAAGTACCCTTCAAACCGAGGCTGTAACTACCAGCAAACCTGCAGTTCGCATTTCTGAAACAGAAAAACAGAATCGCCTGTTGCGGGGTGAATGTTTTAGGTGTGGTGACAAGTATGGACCGCCCACAAGTGCAAGACAGGAGCCTTCAAACTGATCGAACTCACTGCTGATGGGGAGGAAAGACACAAGGAAGATGGTCCCGAAGATTTAGCCGAAATCAGCCTTCATGTGCTCTTTGGTCAGTCAACAATAACCACCATGAAGTTAGAAGGGATCCTTGAATTAGCAGAGGTTCAAGTCCTTATTGACAGCGGATCAACACACAACTTCATCTCGGATAAGTTGGTGAACGACTTAAAGATCACTGCACAATTTATCACTCCGTTCGGTGTTCAGATTGGAAATGGAGATGTTATTAGATGAAATCGTGTTTGTCGAAATGTTAAACTTCAGCTTGGTGACCTCAAGGTGATACAAGACATATATCCTTTTGCTTTGGGAGGGGCTGATGTGGTATTAGGTATCAAATGGTTGGCAACACTCAATACTATCCAAGCAAACTAGCAACACATGTCCCTCACTATTGAACCCTTCGAAGTGCACACTGCTGGACCGGGGACACAATTTTCTGTTACTCGACTTGAGGGCAAGTCGATTCTCCGGGCAGGTTGCATTGATACGGTTCCAAGGAGGGGAGTGGGTCAGAATGGGTCAGGGCAGACCCATAGGCTGCTGGATGGAGGGAATTCGGATAGAGGGAAAATTAATGGAGGGAAAAGTAGGAGTTGTGGAGGTGTGGGGAAGTGATCCAGGTTTTCAGGAGCTAGAAGACAAAGTCTTAACTGCTGTAGCTTAGTTTAAATATTTGATTTTCTGCATTGTTTTGGGCTGTCTTTATTTTGGTTTTAGAACTTGGTGTTTCATTGTAATCAGGAGATCTGCCCTTCTCGAAGTGGGCTGTAACTTTGTTGTTTTCTTGTTCAATCAAGCAAGCCGACTTTAGGCTATCAGTACATTTGTTTATTTATTTGTTTTACCGTCTAAAAATGGTTTATGGGATGCTAAATTTCTATAATTAAGACCTTGTATATGGAATGCCTAACAAATGATACTTTTCATTAGTATCAGTTCTAAACAAGCATCTAATCCACTTAAACTCTTTCCATTTAGCACTTTTTCAGTCAATTTTATTCATATATGGTTGGTATCTAAGTACAGATTATCAGTTTCAAAAATACCAGAAGCCCTGCAGCTTAACTCCGATCGCTTTTCTCCAAAGTATAACAATTTCCCATATAATCCTATATGTATGTTTCAAAGATCAATTCTGCACTACCTACTTACAGTCTATCCTGATCTTTAAATCTTTAATATGGTCATATAGGCAGATTAGTATGCATGATGTTCTATCAATTCTGCACTACCTACTTTCAGTCTATCCTGATCTCATCTGCATTACCACAAGTCCACAACTCCTGTCTGCAACTTCTTTTCTAAAAGAAAATTAAGCATGTGAACTGACATCGTTTATACTCGAAATTACATTCTCTTGTTCAAGAAAAAAGGATGGTGAGATTCACTTAAACATTAGTAGTTGTCATAATATACTCTTCTAATGAACACTTGCAAAACCAATCCCAGCTACCATTGTAGCAGCAAAAATGTTTTCCACCAGATTGCCATTTGCCAAACATAACAACTTCACATGGCAGTGAATCATATGAGTTCACATTATGTCATTTTAAGAAGTAAACAAGAGATGATCCCAATTAAGGCATCATGTACTCTATTTTTTAAGACAATCCACGTCATCATCTAATAATCCTAAATAAACTGTGAACTAGCAAAAAATTCACAAGCATATAATGGTACCTGGCCTCGTTGCGAGAATCTGGGTCTATCTTAAGACACTGTTCATATGCTTCAATTGCCAAAGATATACTCCCAGCATCTCTGTATAAAACACCTACAAGTAATATTTTGCAACAAATAATTGATGACACGATACATATAACAAGAAGAAAGATAATACTAAAAGAAGCAATAATATAGCCACTATTAATATTTTACTTTAGAGTCATTGATCCCTGTAGGAACAAAATCAAGGTGGCAAGATGAAAACTACTACAAAAAGTTTAAAAAGTTTAAAGATTTTGTTTGCGCACCTAACAAACTTTCACATATATAACACACAGTCATGCTTCCTACAATACTATGATTAATTTTCCATGTCAATAGCAATTCCCAATAAAAGAAAAACAATTTAAACCTTTCTACTGTCATTCCTAAACAAATCATGTATTTTAAGAAACAGTATAATCCCAATCAGAAAGATAATTCCACCAAACTGATACGAACCCAATCCTCATCTTTGACCCGTTGCCTAGTCAAACCAGTTCCAACAGTTGCCGATTAGTGGGGGGAAGTGGGGAAAACTGCCATATAAGTTTTAGGCTTTATATTTGTGTTTTGTTTTAGGAAAAACTTGTCTTGAATATTATTAACCAGTTTGTGTTTAGAATTTGGAGATTTGCCCTCTAGAATGTGGCTATTCTTGTAATCTTTTTCAGTGAATCAAAGCCTTCGATTTCCAGTTCTTAACAATGGTTCCATTGCCGGGAAATCGAATGGTACCTACAACCCGGAATTTGGCAGATCAACTAGCAACTATTGCAGCAAAATTAGATGCCATTATTGCATCTTTGAGGGACGATGTTGAAGAAATTAAAGCTCATGTGAACACATATGATCGAAACAGTGAAGAATCAGACCATGATTTGAAAAATATGGTGGAGGAGGAACCGCAATGGTCCGAGCATGACCCTCTTCAGCATCACGGATCCAGCATTGGTGGTGGAATCATTGATCGAAACGACGTAACCGGTGATGGGATTGATGGCGCTGCCGAAATAGATGAAATAGATGGCACCGGAATTGAAGGATGGGGGCTGACGAAGAAATTAACAGAAAATGGCAGCCATGATCGGAAGAAGAGAAGGGAAATTGGTGCTCTCATTGACAAAATTGACAAAACCGATGGCACCGGAATTGCAGCTTGGGGGGCGGCAAAGAAATTAGCTGTAATTGGCAGCCTTGATCGGAAAGGGCTAGGAGAAATTGGTGCTCTCGTTGAGAGGTTGGTGTGGCTGCCCAGTGGTTTGAACTTAGTGAAGTTGAAGTACCATGATTGTATGGGGGTGTCACAACAAGTACCGTCACCCTTTCTGTTCATGACCACAACCATATCAAGGCAGTTTTTTACGCTGAGAAAAGTCACTCAGCAGCCCAGAACCGTAGTTGTATTTTTTATATTTGTGTGGGACCCAGGGAAGGAAATTTGCAGATCAATTGGGCTGTTTGGTAGTGCCTATACATGTAGTCATGTGTTTAATTGGAACAAGCTTAGAGGCTACAACTACCCTCTTCAACAAGATACATCATTTGATTATAGATGTTATGTTCGACTTGAGGTCAAGTCGTTTCTTCGGACGGGTAGTATTGATACGAATCCAATCCTCATCTTTGACCCGTTGCTAGTCAAACCAGTTTCAACAGTTCCCGATTAGTGGGGGGAAGTGGGAAAAACTGCCATATAAGTTTTAGGCTTTATATTTGTGTTTTGTTTTAGGAAAAACTTGTCTTGAATATTATTAACTAGTTTGTGTTTAGAATTTGGAGATTTGCCCTCTCGAATGTGACTATTCTTGTAATCTTTTTCAGTGAATCAAAGCCTTCGATTTCCAGTTCTTAACACAAACTTTCAGTACAAGAACGACTACAATCTGATAAATGGTGAATGATTTTAATGTATGATTACTTGATTATGTTGGAAACAAACCTAAGTTATTGTAGTCGTGTCCGATTAAAATGCGTTTAAAAAACTAAGAACTATAACCCACAAAAGAACCAATTAAATTGTGAATTAGGTTGGTTTCTAGTCGTGTCCGAATTGTAAATTCGGTTTTCGTTTCAATTATCAGTTTCCAAAAATATTGTTTATTCGATTTGCTTATCCGTATTCAATTGAATGGATTGTGAATTCAGTTTAGTGAGTTGAATTTGATTCAATTAGACTAATCATGACTTAATTTGTAGCTTAATTTTTTCTCACCACCGAAAAAAAAAAAATTTCACCGTGGGATTCGCCAAAATTGCTTTCTCCATCATGCTAGCAGCAGCATCCATTTTACCCTATATGTTAGCTCAAAATGCAATAAGTTAGAGCTGAATCATATCATCCTATTAGATGTTGATTAATTAATATGTACTTGCACTGTGTAGACTATTCCAAGATTGTTCAACGATTGAGAGAAATTGGGTTTCATTGACAAAGCTAACTTCAAGAGAACAACAAAAATATATTAAAGCAAGTTCTTATGGTTCTACTCATGTTTGTGGGTTAAAATATTCATGGGTCAAAAGTTGATTAAATGGGTTATGGGTCAGAAAACTGGATCTGTCCAAAATCTATTTTTGGAATTAATAATTTAATAATTAGGCAATCAAATATAATAAAGTAGTCAAAGTATAAATCAAGCAATGTTTGATTTAAGCTATCAATTATGATTCTCTTTTATGATAGGAGTTATTTTCTTCCTTATAAATAGATGGTAGGAATAAGATGCAAAGTGTACCAAAATGTATTTTCTTTGTTCTACTTAATAAAATTATGTGTGTTTTTATCAATTGTTATTGTGCCAATTGTCTAACAATTGGTATCAGAGCCACGTTCGGTGAAGACAGTGTGGGGTCGTTTTGATAGTCGATCGTCGAAGGGTGTAGCTAGTCACTGCAGGGCAAACGCAGCAGTCAGCCGAAGGGTTTCAGAACAACATGGTCTGTTTTTATAGCAGAAAACGGAGACGTGAAGGTGTTTCGGTTAACTGTTGTCTTGGTGGAAGTACTATTTGCGACAGCATGGGTGACAAGTGATAAACATTGGTGTCCCGGGGCTGTTATAGGTGATTAAAAAGCCTTTGAGCGACTTGATTCGTGATAAGAGGAGACCGGCGTAGGGCGTGAAAAACGGGCAGAAAGGATCAGTCAAAGCAAATGGCCTTGGATTCGGCTTCGTTTGGTGGGTGAAAGAAAATGGTAAAGGTGGTGTGACCTTGTTTTCTTTGTCGGTGGAGAGGCCTCTTTGAACAAGGGTGCTCAGGAAAAGATTCAGTTTGATGACGTTGTTGGAAGTTTGAGAGTCTACGAAGAACGCATTAGGGGACTCAACAAAGAAGAAGAAACTCAAGGGAGGTTAATGTTTTCTAAAAGGGAGAAAGACAAAAGGCACGGATGTGAGCAATGCTGTTATGAAAGTTCAAACCGGGATGACTTTGGGAGTGGCCTAGGAAGAGGTCGGGGTCCCGGAAGAGGTCGGGGTCCCGGAAAAGATCAAGGTGGTGAACGGTTCCAACGGAATAAAAGCCACGTTAGATGCTACAAGTGTGGTGAGCTTGGACGTTTTCTAAATGAATGTCCAAAGTGGGAGAAAAAGGAGGAGGCTAACTTAGCACAATATATGGATGACGAACCAACATTACTATAAACAATGAAGTGCACAAACCATGATTAGGGGGGTGAATGATGGTTCTAATCATGTTTGTGGGTTAAAATGTTCACGGGTCAAAAGTTGATTAAATATGTCATGGGTCAGAAAACTGGATCTGTCCAAAATCTATTTTTGAAATTAATAATTTAATAATTAGGCAATCAAATATATAAAGTAGTCAAAGCATAAATCAAGCAATCAAGCATTGCTTGATTTAAGCTATCAATTATGATTTTCTTTTATAATAGGAGTTATTTTCTTCCTTATAAATAGATGGTAGGAATAAGATGCAAAGTGTACCAAAAAGTATTTCCTTTGTTCTACTTAATAAAATTATGTGAGTATGTTTTTATCAATTGTTATTGTGCCAATTGTCTAACAAGTTCTACATATATTAGACGTGATACAAATACTTGCAAATATTTGAGATGAAATACCTGATAACACTCCACAGCTTTATCAAGGTTGTCACGGTCCTTATAAATAACTCCAAGATTATTGCACGCCTCTGCACAATGGGGATTAAAGTGAAAAGCAAGTTCATAGAACATAATTGCCTGCAAACAGAAAGGAGATCTTACTACAATTTCTAGAAGATAACACAAAGACGCTACATATGACTGAAAGTGTTTCTTTATATAGCAAGCAAAAGATAGTAGATTAACAACATAGCGAGGGAGAAGACACAAAGCAGATCCATCAACATTACCATTTCAAACTTGAGCATTTCCCCATAAGCAACCCCTAGATTGTACATGTCATCTGCATAATGCTAGTTATAGTACAGAGCTTTTTTGTAATATGCCATACCTTGGTTAATATCTCCCTCCAATTTTACCTGAAAAATACAGCGCGTATTTAGAAATAACCAAAAGAAAAGAATTAATCGACCGTTAGCATAACAAAGAAATCATATGTACAAAATATTTAAGTGCATATATATGAAAAATATAAATGTAATATTCACCGTATTCCATGATCTACTTGGCAAACATTCTACACTGCCTATTTTGGTCTTGTTGTAACAACCCCCCCACCCCCCAATAAAAAAAATAAAAACCCAACACACACTCCAAGGGTTATAATACTACCTTTGTGCCTAAATCTGTCAAAGCAATTGCCATGTTATTCTTAGCAATCTCAAAGTTAGGTGACACTGCAAGGCACCTGAAAAATTATAACATAAGAAACATACAAGAAAAAATAGTAAAACAGAATAACTGTCACCCAATGAGAATGATCGATAAACATTCATAACCTCTCATAACAAGCAATAGCTGATTCCAGATCTCCACGATTTTTATAAATCACACCCATGTTACAATATGCTTCAGCATACATGGGCCTTTCCAGGGCAGCTTTCTCGTAGCAATTAAGTGCTGTATCATATTGCATCATTTCAGAATACACAACTCCAAGGTTGTAATATGCAGGCTGCCCAAAAAAAACAAAGAGCAGCAACATTAAGAATGCATTAAACAGAATGAAACCTTAATACGATGTAAAAAGAGGACGAAATTACAGCATAGTGAGGGTCAATCTTGATAGCGTCATAGTACTTCTGAATTCCCTCCTGTGTGTTGCCAGCAAGCTTTAAACTGGTTCCAATATCTGTAAGTACAATTGACAAGCATTCTGCTGCTGGTTTATACGATGGATCTGCTCCCAGAGCCTTACGGTATGACTGCATGAACAGATAGCAAATTTGATGGAAGGAAGACCAATGTCAGAAACCATCAAATGAGTAAAACCGAGATTTAACCACATATAAAATCAGTAGAACTGTGTAATACCCTCTTAATACAGTAATAGTGTTAAGTACGGCACAACAATACCTCAGCAGCCTCCACCAATCGACCTTCATCTTTATACAAGATACCACAATGAGTGAGTGCACATGGATTTTCTGGATCTAACTTAACAGCTTTAGAAAAGCTCTCAAAAGATTGTTTTCTCATATTTTGCATTTGTAAGCAAATTCCTTTGCCAAGATGAGCCTCAACATTTTTATTATCTTTTTCTAATATACTTCCATATATACCCAAAGCTTCCACAAATTTGTTTCTAAACCGTAAAACATTAGCATAACCAAGCTCATCTTTCCCCTCGTGACTCTTTTCTATTGGATTAATAAATGCTGTAGAATTGCTGACACTTAAAGATGGCTCAACTGCTTTCAAAAAACCATTTTCTTTACTTTGACCCTTCTCTTTCCCTCCACTAGCATCCTTCTCTGTCAATGTCATCTTGGTACACCAACAAGCTCAGATTCCTGAACCAATTGAAACAAATTGAAAATTGATGGTTAGAAAACACTGAAAATGTGTATCTCCCAAAGATTTACTACCACACAAACTTTTTAACGCTTGAACCTCAATCAATCAATCAGCCCCATTACTAACAATGGAGCAGTTTTGTTATTAATCATACCACCAGCATTTACCATCTACAATACCCGTAACGTGGATTCATGTATTTGTGTAAAAGGTTTTACAAAGAAAAATAATCTTGAAATCTAAAAGTAGCCAGTTTCGGCGCAACATAAAGAAGTATCACTTTTGTCTTAGATTGAATTATGCTATATACTACATGAAACTTCCATCGAATCATCTAACTTCGAGCAAAACTAGAGCATTAATTCTTCAATAACTTCACTAGGCGGTGTGTTCTACGTTATAACTTATCCGGTACCCTGTTATCCCCTCAAAACCTAACACAAACACAAAAAAGTGAAGATGATCCACCCCAAAACCCTGGCAGATACATCAAAGTGGCAATCACACAATCACACACAAACCTCGAAAACCAGCCTAACACAATACAGATCAAGAGCTCAGCTTCACTCCCACAGTTCCACCAACACAAAATCAAATCACCAAACGAAAAAAACCTAGAACGTAACTCCAATTCATATGCACGATCCAACTATTACAAACACAACACAACAAAATGCAACCTCAAAAACCTAAACACAAATTCAAATCATAGTTTCCAACACAAATAGCATTTTCGATCCTTACGTGTATTGGTGTTCGCAGAGTTGATTGACAGAGAGGTGAGAGGCTTTAGAAGGGTTTTAACTGACGGCGATACGACGACGGTGGAGATGAAATAGAGTTTCGGCCGCTGGTGTCGCCGACACGGTGGTGGATGGCCGCCGGAGCGCCACCGGTTGCGGTGGTGGTGGTGGACAATGAAACAGTGGTAACGGAAAGAGGAATGAGCAATGGTTTGTAGTCGAATGTTGAAACATGTTGCGTCTATGATTTTGCCCATGTTTCAAGTCCATATGGTTTTTTATTGTTTTTACGTCTGTGTAACAAGTCACCACCTGTCTATCGAAGGGGGATTTCCCGGCCTATCTCGGTATATGTCACCGAAAGAAGGAAGAAAAATCTAATGATTTCGTTTTACATTTTACTTGATGAATTAGAAATACGGTTTGAAGACCAGACCAGACAAAAAAACCATAAATGATGAATTTGTTGGATCGAAGAATTTGACCCAACATCGATTTGATTTAGGGTTGATCTACAGTATAAAGCTTGTTTTCATATAAGAAATCAAAAATAGTGATTATTCGCTCTTTAGTTGTGTGTACACATTACTTTATCTTAAACAAAGTCAACTCTATAGTCATGTAACACAAGAGCTTTTGATGGTGTTATCCTTTTAAAGCCATCGCTTCTTGTAAGAGACTAATACGTTCATTATGTAATAAGTTAACTAAGTTGAATAAAACAATATCATGTTTTGTCTTAACATTCAAAGTGTTTATATTACATTTTAGATCGACCGGTGTAGTGGTATCCACAACACACAGTCAAATCATTACACGATTTATTGGCATTGGTCCTTTTTGGAATAGTGTTCCTTTCACTATTGCATCTGACCGGACTATGATTGCCAAGCAATTGAGCACCAACGTTACGATGGTGTTAGGCAATCAAGCAATGGTAACTGAAAGAGCTACTTCAGGTTAAAAGAAAGCAACTATCTAGACAAGATTTTTGTATTGGTGATTTTAATAATCTAGGGTTGTGGTTATCCAATTGATGACGAAATCTAAAAAATAATCAACGTAAGAACTATAAAGATATGTAAGATCTCCTATCAATCTTACTTACAATACCTAATAGGACCTAAATAGACATGTGAAACTCACCGAGATATTGGTTAATTCTTCTTTTGGTCTCACTAACCTAATGAAATACTCAGGACTTCTAATAATTGATTGTCTCTCGACATCACAATTCACAATGCATGCAGGAGTGTAAGGGAATGCAAAGAACAACTTACAGTTACTAACTATTTACTAAATTAACAATAATTCACTCTCGTGCAATCAAAACCTAAAACCTAATAACCAGGACTAACCTATAATCCTTCACCTCTCAATCTCATTACTATTCTAGTTTATGTTTTTAGATCAGTTATGTTATCTATTCCTATGGTGATATACGTTTAGAGTCAACCAAATCTAATCAAAAGACAAAGTAATAATACAAAACATATAAATTAACCAAACGGCACAAAACCAAGCACCCAAAGCATAAGAGGAACATAATAAATATAATCATCCCAAAACTACATAAACTATTTAACATCAAGATTAGTAGCAAGAAGCGTTTAACATAAATATTAACCAATCAATCCAACTACTTGTAATCATGACAAACATATCAAATCCAAAAACAATGATAAAAATGATGGAAACAAGTTTTGAAATGGATTAAAATCTAATCAAAGATGTAAACCGATTTATTAACAAACCAAAAAACTCTTTTAGACTTCAATCTTAGGCTCCAAGTGCACTCCAATGGCTCGAAAACATCATCTCCAGTTGCTCCAACAGGCACCAAGCTGTATATCCTCAAAACCCCCCCGAAATAATGGTTTACGTATCAAAAATTAGGATTTTTGGCGATGCCGCCCACATCAGTTGGGCGATGCGAGGCACCTTGGCCTAAGGCGGTGCAATCAAAATGACGTGGCAGGGAAGGCGTCATGCATACGCACCTTGATGCGGCTCTCATCCATCTGTGCGAAGGGGCGCATCAACTTCACTCTCTTAACTTCGTCTTTCTTCGTTGTTCTTGCTACTCAGGGTTCAAATCTTCGTTTCTTTAGTTATCCAGTATCATTTCCTGCAAATCCATCATGAAATATACATAAATACCAACTTAACTTGGACGAAATCAATCAAAACTTATTTAAATATGTATATTTTCAACTTTAAAAACCTATGTGTTTTGAAAGACAAACTTCCTTGAGGGAATAATAAATTGTCAAAATATAATTACTATATTATATATAGTACAAGAGTAGTCTTTAAATTATTATAGTTTTATTTTTTACTCTCCTACAACTAATAAAATTGGGTTGTGTATGATTTGAAGACTAGGACTAAACCAACCCAAAAACCCAGACCAGACAAGAAACCGAGAACAATGAATTTATCGAATCAAAGAACATACAGAAAGGGTTTTAGTCAATCAGCCGGTTTTTTAATTCATATTATACACCACATTCTATATCTTCTTGTCCAAGTGTTAAGTATATAAAAGCTAAATGTTAATTGTACTCGAAGCTTATTTGACTATTAAATATTTGCTTGTTAGTGAAAAAATATTGTATATTTGGCGATTATGTTTTCTAACTATCTTCATTAAAAAAAAGGAAAGGAATCACGAGGGAATTTTCGTATTGGTGTTAGCATGGTAGTAAACAAAGTATTTAAAATTGAATAAAGAAAAACCATCAACAATAATTATGATAACAACGATATCTAATGTTTACGGTTTGATAACAAATAGTATGTGTAAAAATAATTAGAGACCATCCGGGTTCAAACATAATTAAGTGTTGTTTAAGGATGTCTTAAAATAAAGTGTTTAAGTCCACATCATATATTTTAACCCTACTTATTCTATTTTTTGTTGTTTTTTTCTTATTCGATAACAACAAGAAATCAAGTAGTACTCTTTTCACTCTCTTTTTTTATTCCAAACTATTGTTATTGTGTAGTAAACAAAGTATTAAAAAAAAAAAACATCAACAATTAACGTTGACAATGTTAGCATGGTAGTTATAAATTGCATATATCTTTTGAAATCTAGTGTCGACAATGTTAGCATGGTAGTAAACAAAGTATTTAATGCCAACAATGTTAAAAACCAAAAAAGAAAAACCATCAACAATTAATCTGAATTTTGATAACAATGATATCTAATGTTTACGTTTTGATAACAAATAGTAGTGTGAAAAAAATTAAGATTACCATCCGGATTAACATAGTTAAGTGTTGTTTAAGGAGATCTCAAAATAAAGTATTTAAGTCCACACCATATATTTTAACTCTACTTATTCTATTTCTTTTGTTGTTTTTTCTTTTTCCGATAACCAAAAGAAATCAAGTAGTACTCTTTCACTATCTTTCTTTTTATTCCAAACTCTTGACTCTTATTTTCGTGTAAGCTCGAAAATCATTTCATTGAAACGATGATCAAATAATACAGGTAACGATAGACGATCAACTCTATAATATTGTGATTCGATGGTGAATTAAACAAAATAATAATTTAAGGGTGTCAAACAAATATGCTTATTCAAGTTGTTTTTTAGTTTAAAGTTACAAAAATAGAATACGAAAGAAAGAGAGAAATGCTATTTTTGTGTGTTTTTTATTTTAGAAGTACTTTATAATAAAGGAAAAAGTTAAAAATTTGAGTACAGGACATATATTGACTAGTCATCGTTTCTTTTTCTAATAACTTTAATGTCTTGATTTCTCTTTGAAATTTGATATTGATAACTAGGTGCTACTCACGCGCGTTGAGCCGATAATATTGATGTGATTACATATGTAAAAAGAAGTATATGAAGCTATGACGGCTCGGCTTTGATATAAAAAACGTAAAGAAAAAAGAGATCTTACATCTATATGTTATGAAAAAGTTACATTGTAAAAAAAACACAAAAGCAAATTTAATAAAATCATGCTTAATCTTTATATATTCAACATGAAGGTTGAGTGGAAGACTACCGATAACAAATCTGATTCATGTTATTATCGGAGACTCTTTCAATATATAACAATTATATTAAGTCTGCTTTAGATCAAACACTTAACTACATTTTATCTTGGATAAAAGAAACTTACATTAAAATTAATAAGTTATGATAAAGTAAATGCAATATGATATGGTAAAGATCATCTATATATTATGACTAGCGGGTGAAACTCGCGAGATGCAGCGGTGGTATAAATATTTTTAGGACTGTGCTGATTCTTATTTTGTCTTTTTATTTGATTAATGTGGGATATCAAATATATTTATATTACTATAAAGATGAGTAAATTTGTAAATAATAAATTGTGTATGCATAATCACTTGTACCAAATGTAACAAAATTGTTTATTAAGTGTCTTAAAAATAGATTAAAATTAAAGTATTGTCCAAAAAGTTGTATTATATAATAATATAGATATAATTAGATTAAGATAACCTTAAATATAATAGTCATACTTTAAATTTAGAGTTAATTACATAAATGATCCATGTAGTTTATCCAAAATAAAAGGTTTGGGTACTAAGACTTTTTTGTAACAGGTTGGGGTACTATGTTTTAAATTTTATAACGAGTTAAAATACTAAGACTAATAGACGTTAGTTTTTCTGTTAAGTTTAAGTAAATGACTAAAATACCCTTTAAGGGACTACTTTTGTAAGTTTATATATTTTTTTTATCCATGGACCATTATTGTAATTACATATAACTTTAAAAAACCCAACCCCTATTTTCCCCCGTCGCCCACCATCACCACCATCTACCAACCACCATCTACCCACCACCACCACCACTATCTACCTACTGTCACCACCACCCGTGCCTCCTGTCCACCAGCCAACACTAAACAAACCCAATCCCGTTTTCCCTATCAGCCACCATCACCACCACCTACCCAATCCCCCTTTCCCCATCAGCCACCATCACCACCACCTACCCATCATAACCACCATCGACCCATCATCACCACCATCTAGCCGCCATCAACATCATTTATCCCCGTTAGCTACCATTACCACTGATTGTCCTTCTATTCACAATAAACCACTAAAGAAAACCCTAAAATCGTCAAAAGGGTAAACCAACACCATATAGGCACCATCATCGGCCACCATCACCACCTGAAATTGAAGTGTTAATAATGGTGAGGGTGAAATTAATTTGGTTATAGCTTTGATTTAAAGCATTTGGACATTCAAATCAGAAATTAACAAGGGAAAAGGAAAAGAAAGTGAACAGGGTTGATAGTGGTGGTGTTGACGGTTGGTGGTGGGAGGTCGGTTGGAAGATAACAGGGGAAAGGGGGGACAATGGTGGTGTTAGCAGTTGGTGGTGGGCACTCGGTTGGAAGTACTCGGTTGGAAGTTAACGGTTGGTGGTGGGCACTCGGTTGGAAGTTAATAGAGATAGATGACAGTAGTGTGAGGGTGGTGATGGCCGCTGGTGATGCCGGTGGTGGTGGTCGACGGTGATGTCCGGCGGCAGTGGTGGTGGTGAAGGTATTATTGTTTAGTGATGTAATTCAATATATATATACATACACATATGTATATATCTATGTGTGTATATATAGAGTTATATATAAATATACTATTTTAATTAAATTACACAAATAGTCCCTCTATTTTATAAAATAATTCTATAATATGAAAAGACTAAAATGCCCTTAAACTTAACATATTATCTAACGTCTGTTAGTGTTAATACTCAAATTTGTTACAAAAAATAAAAGTGAGTATTCAAACCTGTTATATTTTTTGTTAGTACCCAAACCTGTTATTTTAGATAAACCATAGGGACTATTTATGTAATTAACTCTTAAATTTATTTAGGAAATGGTGGAGTACAAGTATTTAAAACTTAAAAAGAGTATAAAGGAATAAATCTTATGACATTACACATTAAATCTTGTAACTATTCATATGCCAGCTTAAAATTGATGTAAAATTTCAAATCTAGCCATGGTTTCTCTATTATATAGTAGTATAAATAATTTTTTTATTTTCTCTTAGTTTAGACTTAATTACACGGGTGGTCCCTATGGTTAGGCCTGATTTCACTTTTGGTCCCTAACTCTTTGAAATTACAATGTTAGTCCAAAAATTTGCATAAATGTAGCAACGATGATCCCTGAAATGGATGGACGTTAAATTTGAGTGTTAAATTTTCTTTAATTACTAAAATACCCCTACACTCATTCTCTTTCACCGGTCACCATTTTCAGCCGCCGCCCCCTTCATCGCCGACGACTCACCGTCCACCGTCAGTGACTCACCTCTACCCCACCTCACTTCATCTTCACCACCACCTTACTAGAAATTAAGCCTACCACCACTATGACACCATTGTCCCGTTCATCTTCACCACCCTCCCTCTTCGGTAACCGTGTCAAAACCCTTCAGCCATCACCACCACCACCAAGAACAACGATGGATCTGATTGGTGATGGCGGTCGGCGGTTTTTAAAGGTTGTGGTTGGTGATGGTGGCGATTGAAGGTGGTGTTGGCAATGGTGGTTGGAGGTGGTGCTGATGGTGGTTGGAGGTGGTGGTGGTGACTTGTTTTTCAGATAGAGCGAAGTGGTTATGATGGGGGAGGGGGAGGGGTTGTATAGACTTGTGCAGTTGTGTTTTATAAAGATGTAGTAAAAGGTAGTATCTTGGGCTCACTCTGTGTCATTTTAGCCTAGGCAATAAAGCATTGTATGTAATGCTTAAACTATTGTAAATCACTGTAGCTAAGAGTTTGTAATTATATAGATAGATAAAGTTGAAGTAGGAGTCTGAACTTAATGCAAACTACAAAAGACCATAAAATCCCCACTACCAGAATAATGGATTGATCATTTGATCATGTCGATTGCCTGCAACACATTTTAGCCATAGGAGAAACCGAGGGTGACTTTATGCCTCGACTTTAGCGTGAGAACCAGTTATCTGGTCTGAAATGGGCAAGTGTGGGGGGTGTGCAAAAGTCGGTTCGGTTCAGTTTTTATGGTCCACCAAAACTTAAACGGATGGTTCTGTTAATGGATTTCAAGCTATCGAAACTGAATTCGGGTATCAATTTGGTTATTTTCTGATTGTTAATTTGAAGTTATAAGTTTGATTATGGAGCTCGGTTTCATTGTTTTGAATTATTTGAACATGTTCCAAGCATACAAATACAGAGAAATACATGAAAAATATATGAAAAATGTGTTCAAAGACATGGGAAACATATGAAAAATACATGCATATATAACTATCGGTTTGGTTTGGTTATTTCGGTTATGGAATAAGGGAAAACCGAAATCTCAACCGAAGCTTATTTACTAGATGGTAAATAACATAAGCTCGAGCTTGTTTAATCTTAGTTTCGATCCAAGATTTTAACGAGGCGGTCTGAGTAACTCACGACTTCTCTTGTCTCATTTACACACTTAGTTTTGAATGTTATTTGTTTTAATTTGATTTTTATTGTCTTCTTGTTGTATGATCCGGACCCGAATCGGACCGTATCAAAAAGATTTGTTATTGACGATAGAGGATCAACCCTTAAAACTCTCTGATCGCCATGTTATAAGTTTATGAATACGCCACTGAAGATGAAATCTAATTCTAAACAAGTTATTATTAGCCAAAAGAAATTCGTGATTGAATGAATGTATCACATAAAAAGATTATTGAAATAAGTGTATCGCAAAAAAAAGGATACCCCTGACTTTTCGAATTAGATTCGCGACTGTGTAGCTCCAAGATTTATTAAGGATGGTTCAAGGGGTTACACTCAACAACACCGACGATTAACGGTTTTGGATGGGGTGACCCGGGAGAGTTTTTGGTTAAGTCCATTAGAAATATACTCGAGTTAAATCGTATGCAAAGTTATTTAAACCCTTTTATATGAAGTGCATGTGTTCTCACATAAAATAAATTGTTTTGCTTGGAGAATTAGACTAAATAGATTCTAAACCAAAGAAGCATTAATGGAGAGGGGCATTAATACAACATCTTCTTAATGCTCTTTTTGTTTAGGGACGACCAACAATATGTATTACTTAATATTTTTATATGAAAAATTAATATGTTTTATTAAAAAATATTTTGGATATTCAAAGTTTTTATAAAAATATCCTAAATATCGAATTAATATTTGTTATTTAGTATTTTTAGAGAAAAAGTTCAGATAATTCGATATCCGAAAATCCTGAAAATCACCATTCGAATATGAATTTTCGGATATTTCGGATTCGGATTTTCAGATATTTCGGATTCGGTTTCGTAGTCGAATATTTTGAACACCCAAGGTGTGGTGGTCCATCGATGCGGGTATCATTCGTTCAAGAACTGTTAGAGGCTCATTTTGTTATGGGAGGAGGTGAAAAACAAAAAAAAAAGACAATTTATATTATTATCTTATTTACTTGGTGGAGTATGTATTATTTTCAATTCAAGGTTGATCTCAGTGTTAAAAGTGGTAGATGAAATCAAATATATCTCATTCTCGTGAATAAAACGCATCGCAAATATTAGAGATTTATAATGAAAAAAGTTATGTAAATTTTCTATGTATTTATGTTGTTTCTTTATGGCCTTAGTATCTTATTAATTGTCTCTTTCTTTAACAAAAATTGCCGTTAAAATAAAAAAAGAAAAACTCAAGAAATAATAGCAAGCTAAAAGAGTAAAAGGAACTAAAAAATATTAGTTGGGCCTGAATGGGCCAAAAATTAGCAACTCGAAACCCTAATCGCAAAACCAGAGTATAAATTCTCTTATACTCGAACAATCATCAGCCTCAGATCATCTAGAGAACAAAGATGCAGATCTTTGTGAAAACCCTAACAGGGAAGACAATAACCCTCGAGGTTGAGAGCAGTGACACCATTGACAACGTCAAGGCCAAGATTCAAGACAAGGAAGGTATGATAATTATCGTTTTATATTGAAAGAGAATTTTTGGTTATTCATGTGTAACTGCATCTACAATGATTTTGACATTTTGAATCATATAGGTATCCCCCCGGATCAGCAGCGGTTGATCTTTGCTGGAAAGCAGCTTGAAGATGGCCGGACTCTTGCTGATTACAACATCCAGAAAGGTTTTCATTCTTTCAATCTTTTGAGATTAAATGATAAGGAACTTGACAATCAATTGCTAGGATCAGTTGGTTTGATTTAGAGACATTAAGCTTTTGAGCATTAATTGATTGATTGTATAAAATGACAGTTTTATACGATTTTCATGTTTGTTTATAACTCGTATTAGCTTACAACTGATCATTTATTCTTGTTATTTAAAAATTATCGGGTTAGTGGTTTTACTCGAATCGTATGACAGCTTGTTGCTCTAAGAAGTATAGATTCAATGATGTTTTTGCTTAATTGTAATGTTTTGTTATCTAGTCTTTTGTTGTTTGTTCAGAATCGACTCTTCATTTGGTTTTGAGGTTGAGGGGTGGAATCATCGAGCCTTCTTTGATGGCATTGGCTAGGAAGTACAATCAAGATAAGACCATTTGCCGCAAGTGAGTTACTTTAACTGTCATTTAGGCTGATGCTTATATGCAATGAGGATCTGTACCATATTTGAGTTTTTCCTCTCATACCTGATCCAAAAATTGTAGTTTTTAGCTTCACATGAACCGATGAACATCAACATCTATTGTGCTCAGATTCTTTCTATTTTTCTGTTCATAAAAAACTTACTTTGATTTACCAGCACCACATCATAACTGCTATCTGCGGGGTGAATTGTTTTCAATTAGGTGTTATGCTCGTTTGCACCCAAGGGCTGTAAACTGCAGGAAGAAGAAGTGTGGCCACAGCAATCAAGTAATTAATTATTCCTTAAATTTGCAATCTTATATAATAAACTTGCCCTTGGTTTAAAAAATGATAGCTTGATTTAAAAAAGCTCGAGGGGTTTAGGTCTCGGAAGTCAAGGCGTCAGGTTAGAGTTTCATGTACACGAGGTGTTGCTCTATATGCAACCAATTAAGATTTATGTATAACAAAAAGCCGAATCTCTCACATCTCTTTTACATATCTGTCTTTTCAACAACTAAACGTTCATAATTTTATAGTCCTTCCAATCACTTTTAATATCGCCCTCTGCTAGGCCTTAATTTTCACCAATATTGACACGCGTGTACATGAAGTCCCATTTCTAAGACCTGATGTGTTTTCCTATTGCCGAGCACCTGAGATTGTTAGGTATATTTACGCAGCGGAAATAAAACACAAACACACGTACGCACACGAAAGCAAAAAGAACACGAGAATTTATAGTGGTTCAGTCAAGATGACCTACGTCCACTCTCTGCAACTAGGTATTTTTATTAAGCTCAAGGGACTAGATTACAATACAATGACATGTTCTATATATAGAGATAAATTAGAGTTTCAAGAAGCTTCAATGGGCCAGGCCCATAACTCCATACAAAAGCCTAAGGGCCTTCACACCTCAACAATCTCCTACTTGAAGGCCTTGCGAATACTCCAGCTAGCCATCTAAGTATAAAGCAACCCTGTCATCCAGTATTATCAGTAATCTTCAAGTAACAAAAATCCTCCAAGCCTTCAATTCCAAAGAACAAGCTAAGATTTCAATCCAAATCCCCTAGTTGCAGAGGCCTTTTTTCATCAATTACTTGAAAGGGCCTGTTGAAGCTCGCCCGAGCTCCAACCCAGTCGTGGCAAATTCCACCAACGACCCATCCTCTGTCTCAACTGGTTTACACGATCCACCAGATTCAGAGATACACCGAGAACCACTAACACTCTCCAAATTCAGCAAACAATCACCAGGAGAGAATTTTTTCGTCGTAGTCTTCAAAACCCAACGATTCTTCGTGACTGTACCCGGAACATGCCCCATGCTCCCACTGTCACAAATCCTCTGACTGATTTAGACTTCTGACCCCATTCAGCTACAATCTCTGCTCCAGACTTCATGTTTGCAAAATGAACTCTCTTAGCAGCAGATTTAGCGAACCCGACTTTGACTTGCTTAACCGGGTTGATCAATCCCTCAGCAGGTACCTCCACCATGTACAATGACCCATGCTTATCACCACGAGCAATCATCCTGTTTCCATTGATTACCCTTCATTTACCACCACCAAACTTGACTTCCAGTCCTTGTTCATCCTGTTTACTAACATAAATTAATTTCTTCTTCAAACCCGGAATCACCTTGACATTCTTCAAGTTCCATGATGTTCCCAATGGAGTCACCAAATCAATATCACCCATGCCTATTACATCAAGCATTCTGCCATCAGCGAGACGTACCTTCCCAAAATTGCCTGTTTTCAGATTCACCATCATTTCACCGCTGTGTACGGCGTGAAACGAAGAACCAGAATCCATGATCCAAGAGTCATCACTGTTTTCAGCCTCAAGAATTAACACGTCACCATCATTGACATCCTCAGCAGCAGTGTTCAGACCTTTCTTTGGACATTGACTCTTAACGTGTCCATCTTCGTTGCAGTTCTAGCACCTCACATTTTTCCGAGTCCGAGTTGAACTCTTTCCCCGACTCCCACTGCCTTGGCTAATTTCCCTTCCCCTGCCAACATGTAACATCTCAGAAGATGATCCAACATTTGCACTTTTTAGACGTGTGTCTTCACCTATCATAATGTCTCGGATTTTTTCAAATGTCATTTCGTCAGCCCCTATAGAATTTGTAACAGCAGTTACAGTTCCGGACCAACTATCAGGCAGTGAAGATAGCAACACCAGAGCTTGAGTCTCATTATCGAATTTTATTCCCACTAATTCTAATCTGGTAAGAATAGACATCAGATCATTAATGTGAGAGGTGACTGAGCTTCCCTCTTTCATTCTCGTCATGAACAGTTCCCTCATCAAGAACACCTTTTCATACATATTTGACAGAGCCAACATCATGCTTCTATTTGTATTTTCCACCAACCAAAATCAGTGCCATTGAACTTTTCGATCACAGTCTTCCCGTCTTCAGCCATATTAGCAAAACAGAGACAAGTCTTCAAGAAACAAGCGCACTGAACAGTTGATAACCAGTCAACAAAAGGATAGACAAACCAGATCTTGTACTTCCAGCCAAAACCCTAAGCGGCTGCGCAGAAACCCTAAGTGACGGCGGCGACGACAGAAACCCTAGGCGGAGCGGCGGTGCGGCGTCGCAGAAACCCTAGGTGATTGCGGCGGCGGCGGCAACCCTAGGCGATTGCGGCGGTGGCGGCGGCGGCAGCCCTAGGCGGCGGCAGAAACCCTAGTTACACGGCGGCTTGTTCGTACGAAATCTTCAAGAGCCTAATGCTCTGATACCAGTTGTTAGGCATATTTACGTAGCGGAAATAAAACACAAACACACGTACGCACACGAAAGCAAAAAGAACACGAGAATTTATAGTGGTTCAGTCAAGATGACCTACTTCCACTCTCTGCAACTAGGTATTTTTATTAAGCTCAAGGGATTAGATTACAATACAATGACATGTTCTATATATAGAGATAAATTAGGGTTTCAAGAAGCTTCAATGGGCCAGGTCTATAACTCCATACAAAAGCCCAAAGGCCTTCACACCTCAACAGAGATGCCCTTCTAAAAAGGGTTCTAGGCAGTAACACGAGGCTGCAATGTGGAATGATCCCGTTAAGAGGCTTGAGGCTGTCGCTCTTGCCTCCAGACTTTTATGACCTAAGCGCCTTTCCTTTATAAACCAAGAACAAGAATTGCATTATTTTATTTAGGATGTTTGTTTTTAATTAATTGTTAATCTTATTTATTGATTGTGATTGCAGCTAAGGCCAAAGAAGAAGATCAAGTGAAGACCTAGAAGAGCAACATATCTTATTAATTTTGGGTCTTCATCTTTTTCAGTCATTTTATGTTGTTAGCTACCTATGGTTGAATTGTTTGTTTGATTCAAGAAGCAATACTGGTTTTAAGTTTCTTTGTGCCATCTTATGTGAAGCTTTCTATTTTGCTTTTAATGGTTTTAATGTCGCTGAGCTAATATTGGAGTTTGTATGTTGCTTAACATTTAAAGAAAAAATAAGTGATGATGTGTGATGAGTTGCATATCAAGTGTAAATTAGCATGTTTAGATACAACAGGTTTTTTTAAAATTCCTTAAGCTTGCCAACTATAAGTATAAAGAGGAGAAACCAAAACCTTAAAGCACATATTCATTACCAAAACTTATAATAGAGACCTTAACATCCTTAACCTTAAGTAACTATTAAGTTATTTTACCAGCCTTCTTTATTAATGATCTGAAGGTGATAAGTTTCACCAAATAAATGGGTTGTCTAAAATAATTAAATAGTTAGGCGATTTATCATACACATAATTAAGGTTTACTTTGTTATTTAATACTTGCGTATTTGTGTAATAATTTAACCCGCGTGTTGCAGCGGGTGAAAACACGAAAACATTAATACTAACATTACATTCAAAACATAGGAATTCATTTATAGAATTAAAAAGGATTCAACATAGTAGATTTGTACTTGCAACACACACCAAGCTTTTTAGTACAAAAAATAAAATGATAATTGTAGAATTCTTATTTTTTATAGTTGCTTTAGTTGTAATACCTTAGTTCTGTTTTGCACCTTGTTTCAATAGCTTCTTTTTGAAAAGAGGCTGCATTTGACTACATTTGTGGTTGATTTATTCAATTTTTCAATTCAACTACAACAGAATCTCAACACCACCTTTTGCAACCACTTTGATGATAAATGTTAATTCATTTATGCTGCTGTTGTCTACATCTTTCGATGACACTAATACAACCACTAACCATCAATTATAAGCCGTTCAACTCGGGAGTTCTAATCACATGCAACGTCTTGTCAAAAGCTCGCATCTTTGATGGATTATTTATTAAGTGAATAGCATTGAATATTGGTTCGATTTCCACATGACACTGCTCCACTGCCCTCCCCTACGAATAATGAATTAAAAGCTTACTACTTTAACTTTTTGAGTCAAACTCATTACCTTTAAATGCAAAATTGTGGTTTATTATAAATCTAAAACCACCATTCTTTATGTTACACAAATTGTGGTTTATTATAATTCTAAAACCACCATTCTTTATGTTACGCGCATATTGTATGCTCTAGTGGAGTTATAATGATTCACACATAAAATGCTAGTTTCATGTGAATTTTGAAGTTTGAAGTCTAAGCAATTTGACCAGCTTTTTATAAGCCCTCTTGCTAAATTCTCATAACCACTATTTTTTTTGCTGCATTTCTTTAATCATGGAAATATAATAGTAAACAAAGATGAAACCAATAAGGATCAAAATACCAAAATTGATGACTAAATAGCCTCTAGATAATTTATGTAGTACTTGAGTGTTGTGCAAACATGATTGCTTTCCAGCTAATAATTTTCCCTACTACCTCTAAAAAACTTCTGCACTGCATACATAACACAATAACATAGACATCTTAATTAAAAAAACCAGCTCTTTGAGCATAAGTACTACATACAATTTTCCACAAAACCCTCTCCCACAATTGCATAACACTTTAAAAAAACTCATGCTTGCATTCACATAATTTAAAAATCATCATGGAACCAAACAAATAGTGTATTATCATAGTATTTATAACTAGTTACATCTCATTCAGTAAAATCCATTAAAAACTAAATTATTATAATTTGTGCATAAATATGTTGATATAAAAAATTATACACAATTTAAGAACAAAATCTCATGATTTTTTTCACATCAGTGACTTTAATGGTAACCTACTTGTTGGTTTCCTTGTTAAACCTACAATCAAGAATAATCGTATCAACACTATGCATAATAAAACTTAGAATTAAGATCAAATTTCAAAATTTAACCCTTTCAACACATCACCACAAGATCTTCTTCCAATGAGAAGAATTGATCTTAATTGCATTTAAAAACCTATCATACTTATGTTGGTAATTGCAATAAAAAGTAAGACCAAGAAAACTTAAGAAGAAACTTACCAGTAACCAATCCGAAAATAAAAGTTACCAGTAACCAAAAGCTACATCCCATGAATAAAACTTAAAATGACAAAGGCACAACTAAACCTAGATAGATAGAAAGATTAATAATCAAGAGGCTGGTTCGCTGGTAATGCCGACCAAATGTGATTCACAATAACTTTAATATTCACGTCTTTGTTTATTTACTTGTTAAACCTGCAAATCAAGAACAATCAATCAATGTTATGCATAACAAATATCAGAACTAAGTAGTCAACGTATGCAGGAAGTTTATATGCATTTTTAATTGTAGTTCATTTTTCAAGTAGAAAAACATTGTTAATGTTCATAGAGTAATGATGTTAGTTATATTACATGCCTTAAGAAATTGACATTAAACTACAAACTACTTTGCTCTCAACTCATACTTAAACCACAAGTTTACTTATTATGAAACTATAATGTATTTCTTTAAACTTCTATCATCTTACACTTTTCACGTTCTACTTAATTATAAGCGATTCTCAAATAACAAGTTTTTCAAAAGTCAATAAATATAGTTAGTGATATTAGAGGCGCTTCAGGATATCTAATGTTACAAAAGATATCAAATACTAAATAAAAGGAAATTCCACATTTCCAGTTCAATGCATTGTGGCAGGTTCAACAAAGAGCAGCATTCAGCTAACTTATTTTAGATTTTAAACATGAACAATAAATATCTTGAGAGTAAAGCTTATCTTATTTTATTATCTTAAGAACCTCCGAAATGACCAAAACCAAATAAATGATATAACCAAATCTACACGTCTCGCTCTATTAGCATGGTTCTCCCCCAGCCCAGTTTATAATAAGGTCATGAAGTTGATTATTTAATCCGTGTGCAGCATCTGCTAGCAAGCAAGTGTACATGTATGCATAAAATTTGAATATCAACTTAAATATTCTTTAAGATGAAGCCTACTAATTGCTCCTCCAACATATATTCGGAAAAATTCAAACATGTCATCAAAGACAGGGCAATCTGCTCCTTGCTTAACTAATTATCATAAAAGTGTGCATAAAAAATAACAATAGAAAACGCCAAAGACCCCTTAGATTGGGCATTATATATATCTCATTTGTAGCACGAAACAAATTTCTTACACTCTACCATTTCTTCTAGAAATAGATGTGTGTCTGGGTTTATTCACTGCAAAAACTCCACGTAGTCAGCTAAACTGGATACTCCTTATGAGGCCTTTGTATGTACGTTAATAATCACACATTAGCTATCATCCAGAAAATGTATGAAGTGTGTCTATCTAATTGTTCTTCTAGTCATGCCACTTTTTGATATATTTAAATCTTCCTTTTAGTCGGGTTATAAATTAAATGCAATTATTCAAGGGTTACATATTCAAGAACCCATATCTAAAATGAAAACAAACTTAAGAAAATAGTAGTATATCCCAATAGCATATGCAGGGAATGTGAGTTAACATTAAAAAAAAGTCAGTATACGTGATGGTGGTTCTTCAATCATTACTACGGTCTCGTCATTCTGGTTTTCAATGTCCATATCATGGGGAATGCACGCTGATTCAGAACTTGTTCTACACTAAAATTTAATCATTAATTTTAGAACTCATATACAATTACCCAAACTAATAAATTTAAAATAATGTTGTTCAAGCTAAAGAAGCATGTAAAGCACTCATATGAATGGTCATGTTATCCAGCATACGTTACACATTTCATAGAAGGAAACATTATGAAAAGCCATAAGAAATTTAAAGCAAATCCATACCAAAGTTAGACTAAAAGAAACAATTTTAATGTATTTAGATATATATGAGACCATATTACAATTTTGATTAAGTGAAAATCAATTGTTGATCAGTTGGTGTAAATGTTTTCAATAATAAAAATAAAAGAAACAATGAAAGTCAAAAGCAAGTGATGTGTTTTTCATTGTTGTGCTCCTAATCTTTGAAGCATTAGTGACCATTTTCAGCAGTTTTGTTTCTATTTAAAAACAGTTATATGTCTTTTAATGTATGGCCACCATATGGGCCAAAGTTTATATATGATCTCCCAGCCTTAGCGTTCTTGAGCAAGTTCATTTATTTTATAGTTGTATAATCAACAACATGAAAAGCTCCATAAACCATTCAAACACCCTCTTGCTAATGTGAATTCAACCTATGACTATGATCATAGACATCCTTTCTAATCCTCCTATTATGGAATCCATCATAATCATCTTACTCTATCCCATTACTTATCCTGTTTTTGGTTTTCTAACTCTCTATTTGACACAGAAACCCCACTACTAAATGCTAAACGATTATGATGTCTATCCGTATTTTAGGGGTAAGGCTCTATAAACTCACCACTTAACTCAGAATCACTCCTAGGCAGTCTAGGTCTTTTTTCTCTTTAATGGGGTTGAATAAGTTCGTTGATGATGAATCACTAAACCCTTTAAAGCCTCTGTGACCAGCTACTACCTTCCTTTTGATAATCAAACAACCAGAAGAGCTTTTCTTCTTTACCACTTCTGAAGACTGAAGAATGAATAGAATTTCCTTATGTCTTTCATCTTATCAATATATAAACCACATTCCCGCAATTATATTGAAGAAACACCATCAACCGGTATAAAAAAAAATTAACAGATCTAAGCACACTAAATCGGAATAACACAACAAAACAAGAATCAAGAATATCAAAGGTGATAAGGAATAAAGGAAATTTAGATTTTCTTACGAGAAATTTAGAAAGAGTCAAGAAGTACACCAACAGAAAATGTTGATTGGCGAAATTGAATTAGGAAAACCCCCAGTTTTGATCAAAGAATTTAGGTTGAATGCGCGTATGCTGAAAGATATGCCGGTGTCTCTATAGGGTTCCGTTGATATAGCCTTTAACAAGAAAAACACTCTCTTTTCAATGTATTTGTACATGAACGTGTCCTAATTGAATGACGCTTTCATCCCACCGAATGATTGAATGGCAGTTTACTCAACCGTTCAGCTGCTCCCCATCCCATCAGATGATTGAATATGGCGAGGAAGAGACTCGTCTTACAGAAATTGTGAAATTGCCAAGTGGTTAATCGAATTTCAAACTGGGGGTGTTTGGGATTGATTATCAAAATAACTTTTTGACTTATTAACTTTTAAAAAGTCAAAAAGTCATTTTATAGTGTTTGGCAATATGATGGTTGTGAGAGAAATAGGTTAATAAGTCAGTTCATACTAACTTATTAACTTATTGAAAAAGTTAATAAACAGTTTGAGAAGCAATCCCAAACACCCCCTAATATGGTGAATCTGGGTAAAAATTCATACCTTCCTGGATGTAGATGCTAAGTTGCAATGTATCCTAAAAATTCCTATTTTCTTTTATATAGCAGTAGAGACAAAGATATACGTATTTATATATTACAATCACTAAACAACAGACATATTATAGTATTTCATATTGCAAGCTCTATAAATAAAAAAAATTCTTAAGGTTTAAATTTAAAAGTCAACAAAATACAAGACATATTGAATATTTTGAAGACGAAATTAATAATTAATAATTCATATGAAGTTATTAGTCTCGTATGAAAATATTAGTACCGTATGAATGTTTTATTGGCATAGCTTCGTACACTTGTAACTACTATATATAGCTTGTTCTTTATATTATTTTGAGAGCTTTTTGATAAGTGATCCTTGACATTGTTATATTCGCATGTAATTACTCTGTAACAACTTGTATTTAGCGAATCGAATCAAAGTTTTTGTTCTTTGCATTTTGATTTGTGTTACCCATTTGATTTGCTTGAAAGCCTTAAGCATTTCTACAATTCTGTGGTCCAACTGATTCATATATATTAGAATTAGCACGATATGGTCGATAGAGCTTACCATTTGGTATTAGAGCCTAACGCTCTTGTTTGAGCGGTTTTGCTGGATTTTAAGGATTCATTGGTGTGTATAGCTTTATTTGGACTAGTTTGTGATTTGGATTGGCCGTGTTGTTGTCAGGAATGAACTCATGTTGCGTGTTAGATTGGTTTTAGGTGGCGAATTGCAAAGAAATTAGGTTTTTGGAGGTGCTTTTTGTATTTGCACTGAATTCTGATAATGATTGGACAATTGAGTGTTGTTTGAGGATAACTAGAACCGATTTTACGTTTAGGATATGATGGCAAATGGTATGATTGCAAGATCTATACACGAGACCTTGTAATTCTTGAGTTTAGCAAAGTTTGAAGAGGGCGGAGGGTAATCTGAAGGAAACTAAAGTTTATGTTGGATTAAAAGATCTATATTATTAATAAACCTACAAAGTACTAAGAATTTCATAATTCCCACACTATAAAAGAAAAAAAAAAACAAATTTAAACTTATGCGACTAAAAAGCAAAATTTTAGTGGATCACTATGTAAAAATCAAACCTTTTATAGTGAAAATGTAAGCACTTGAAACTTCACTAAACAATTGGGTGTTGTTTAAGGATAACTAGAAACGATTTTACGTTAAGGATATGATGACAAATGGTATGATTGCAAGATCTGAACACGAGACCATGTAATTCACTAGTTTAGCAAAGTTTGAAGAGTGTGGAGGGTAATCTGAAAGAGTCTAAAGTTTATGTTGGATTAAAAAGATCTAAATTATTAATAAATCTACAAAGTACTAAGAATTTCATAATGCTCACACTATTAAAAGAAAAAAAAAAACAAAATTCAAACTTATGCGACTAAAAAGCAAAATTTTAGTGGACCACTACGTAAAAATCGAACCTTTTATAATTAAAATGTAAGCACTAGGAACTTCAAGACTTTAAACTTTTTATGGCTAAAACACAAAACTTTTTCTCAATGCAAAAAATAAACTTTGATGATTAAAAATGAAAGAACTTGAAACTTCATTATTACTTCTATTTTACTTTAAAGTTATATATAATATTCTAATTTCAAATATAATATAAAATGATGTATATTATAATGTAATAAATTAAAAAATTAGTCGGTTTCAATAACTATCTATACTTAAACCAAACAATATGTTTGATTTTAAAATTTCCTTTTTGGTTTCATTATTTGATTTTTCTTGTTCACCCTTATTTTAAAATGATATATGAATTATGATTTCAGTATTGGTTTTAGGTTTTTGTTACAGTCGTAGGATGTTTATGATTTAGAAATGTGGAATTAAGGTTTTACGTTGGATTAGGGTTTCCACAATCATATGTGCCATTAGTGTTGTTTAAAGTAGTTATATGCATACTTATATGAGAAAATCTTTTAGCAAATCATGAGGTATTTCTTTCGACATGTCATTAACCACTAAATGCCACATCAGCAGCCACTAAATGCCACGTAAGCAACCAGAAACACTCTAACTCAAGACATGCACACGCCATACAAATCTTGCCAGTTTCCAAACTCTTCCCCAATCTACCCCTCCTAATTACAAATTAACCAACATAAAACACTTCCCCCCAAGGGCAACATAGTCATTTACACAAACTTGAAAGATTCTCCTAAACCTTAAATCTCTATAACAACCAACGAAACCCTACTATAAATCTTTGACCATCCTATAATTAAACTTCCGTACAACAACACACATACAATAATAATATTATTATTACTATTATTATTATTCCTACTATTATTATTATTATTATTATTATCATTCATGGCAAATCTCCATTTCCTCATCATCTCCATCCTCCTGATCACCACCATAACACCACCGTATCACCGCGCAGATGCCGCCGGAGCACCACCCGACACCCTCCCCGAGGAGTGCCGGAGGTCCACCGAAGGCCCATGCCATAGCAAAACCAAATCTTTAAACCTCAAACTCATAGCCATTGCATCCATTCTTGTTGCTAGCATTTTAGGCGTCTCACTGCCCATACTATCGCGATCAGTATCCGCGTTACACCCCGACACGAAGCTCTTCGTGTTGATCAAAGCGTTCGCTTCGGGTGTGATCCTTGCAACGGGGTACATGCACGTGTTACCCGACTCGTTTGAGTGTTTGACGTCCAAATGCTTGCCTGAAAAGCCATGGGGCATGTTCCCATTCACGACGTTTATCGCGATGTTGTCCGCTGTCGCGACGTTGATGGTTGATTCATACGCCATGAGTTGGTACAAGAAGTATAAAACACCTAACCAGAGGAACAAGAACCATGATCCGGAAATGAAGGTCTCGGGTCGTTGCAACGGTCATGGTTCATCGGGGCTCGATAATCAGGCGACACAGTTGAGGCGGTATCGCGTGGTTGCTCAGGTACCCTCACAAAGATTAAAATTATACACAATTTTGTAACACGTTATAAAGGTCCTAAATTGTTTAATATGACTTGTGTTGGGTTAATGGCTGCATATATGCAGGTGTTGGAGCTAGGAATAGTTGTGCATTCTGTCGTGATCGGGCTATCGATGGGCGCATCGGACAACGTATGCACCATTAGGCCTCTTGTGGCTGCATTGTGCTTCCATCAGTTCTTTGAAGGAATGGGCCTAGGTGGTTGCATTCTTCAAGTATGTTTGTTTGTTTATTTGTTTGTTTCTGTATGATTACATTGTATCGACTTTTGAGTCGAGACGGTATATATTGGTTGATCTAAATTGAATAGTATTACAGGCGAACTATGAAAACAAGATGAAGGCGATGATGGTGTTTTTCTTCTCGGTGACGACTCCGTTTGGGATAGCGCTTGGGATCGGGCTGTCGAATGTGTACCAGGAGAATAGCCCGACTGCGCTGGTGGTGGTGGGAGTGTTGAACGCGGTGTCCGCGGGGCTGCTGAATTACATGGCGCTGGTGGATTTGTTGGCTTCTGATTTCATGGGGGAAAAGCTTCAAGATGATATGAAACTTCAAACAATTTCATATGTTGCAGTTATTCTAGGGGCTGGAGGCATGTCAGTGATGGCAATTTGGGCATGATTAAATAAGTGTGTAACGCAAATTTTGAGGTGTTTTTCTGTATTTTTTGGGGGATGTGTGACTGTGGATGTAATGGTTGTTTTTTTATTAGTTTTGATTGATCGTTATGTTGTATGAGTCGAAATTCGTTGCTTATCGTCTAATATATATATATATATGGCGCGATTGTCGTTACTGTCTTTCCTAGCACGCGTTCAACGATATGAACGTAAAATCGTTAGTGAACACTTTTTGGGGCTAAAGTGATGTCCACAAAGCCTTCAAACATTGTGTTGTACTCTTACTAGTTGCTATTAAATTTCATGATTTACTCTCCTTTTTTCTCTCCCTATCACATAATATCACATAATATTCTCTGTCCATACTTAGCTCCTCGATTGTAGTATTTCCATTCTTTGAAATTGTATTGCCTATTTAGTCTCTTTGTTTTGAGGTTTGTAAGTATCGAAGTTTGTGAATAAAACTTTCTGATCAAACTTTTTCATGGTATCAGAGCAGTGGCTCAATCCAAACCTTCAAGTCTAATCAATCTCTTTGCAAGGCTATCATCTGGTTGCCGAGGATGAGCAACAAAGATCTATAACCGGCGGTAAGAGGTCCGTAAATGAAACGGTCGCTTTCCAAGCGACTGTGAAACGCCACACACCCTCAACTAAAACCGGACAGAAAGATGAAAAGCCCACAGGTCATTGCGATTTCTGTGGAAAAGATGGACACACTCGTGATGGCTGCTTCAAACTAATTGGTTATCCAGAGTGGTGGGCCGGAAAGAACAAACGTGAAAAAGTGAAGGCAAAGGCAGCAGCATGTGCAGAAACTGAACCGGGTCTGGTAGCAGGCCTAACAAAGGAGCAGTATGAGCAGTTTCTGAGGCACTTTACTGCAGAAAATAAAGTAACACAAAGTGAGGTTCCTCGTGCGGCTAATATGGCAGGTAAGCAACAACGCAATGACCAATGGGTAGTTGATTCTGGATGTACAGAACACATAACTTGCAGGTCTCATATCGTTGAAGAAAGAACCGTTTCAGTCAACGAGGCGCCCGTCATCATTCCTAATGGAGAAGCTATACCGGTTGAAGGAAGAGGCTGTCACACTTTGCCGAACGGCACGAAAGTGCAAGGAGTCTTGCACGTCCCAACATTTACATTCAATCTGTTATCTGTTAGCAAGCTCTCAAAAGAATTAAATTGTGCCGTAACATTCTTTCCTGAATTTTTTGTTACGCAGGGCTTGCGTTCGAGGAGATTGATTGGAGCGGGTAAGTGCAAAAATGGTCTATATCATATGGGGATGTTTGAAAACAAAAGAAAAGCAATGGTGGTGACCGGAGATATGTGGCACAAGAGGCTCGGACATGCTGGTGATGAAAAATTGTCTCGAATAAATTCTCTTAGTAGTTTTCATTTTAAAAATAATGGTGACTTTTGTGATTCTTGTGTTAAGTCTAAAATGACAAGAAAGTCTTTTCCTATTAGTATAACTAGAACAAGTGCATGTTTTGACTTGATACACTGTGATATATGGGGAAAGTATCGAACGCCCTCCTTTTCGAAAACAAACTATTTTTAACGATAGTTGACGATTATAGTAGGTCCGTTTGGGTTTTTTTTCTCAAGCACAAGTTTGAAAGAAGTATGTGCCTAATCGATTTTCACAAAATGATTAAGACACAATTTGAAAGGAATATTAAAAGGATAAGGTGTGACAACGGTGGGGAGTTTACTTCAAATCGAATGTTAAACTTTTACGCAGAACAAGGAATCATCTTGGAGACCACGTGTCCACACACCCTACAACAAAATGGAGTTGTGGAAAGGGAGCATAGGCATTTACTTGAAACGACTCGTGCGCTTAAGTTTGAAGCTAACCTCCCAAAAAGATTTTGGGGTAAATGCATCTTGACGGCAACCTACATCATCAATAGACTACCCTCTAAGGTGATTGGAAATAAAACTCCATACGAATTATTATATGGCGAAAAACCAAACTATGATCACATGAGAATCCTAGGTTGCATGGCATATTATCGAAGCATCGAGACAAATGGAGACAAGTTGGAAATAAGAGGAAGGCCGGGCGTTTTCATAGGCTACCCAAGCAGAACAAAAGGGTACAAAATTTTTGATCCAAGTCATAACAAAATCATTACATCAAGAGATGTAATCTTTGCAGAAAAAGTATTTCCCTTTGTTGAAAAAATCAATGAAAATGAACATGAAAACGAAGATGTGTTTATGTGTCCACTTGATGAAAGCGAGCCCACCAGGCCCATCGATACAAGTGAAGCAGATGCTGAAAATTTGGGCCCAATGATCCAGTAAACCATGTTGACAAATGACAATAATGAGCAAATTGAGATGGATGAGTTGGGCCCCAACAGTCCATTCGGTCACCATTCTGATATGGAAAGTCCAATTTTTGAAGAAAATAATAGGCCAGAAGACATTGAATCAAGTAAGAATGAGGCTCAAAACGAAAATATTGAGCAAATAAGAGAAAAACAAAATAAAACCAGACCAGCACACCTCAACAATTATGATGTTCAGCTTCCCCCTTCCATAGGCACATCCCGACTCTAATCAACAATCCTCAACGGTATGTCCCATTGCTAACTTTGTCTCTTACGATAAATTTTCTAAAACTCATAAGGCATTCCTTGCGGCCATCACTTCAAATGATGAGCCAAAGAGCTTTAAGCAAGCCATGCAGGATCAACATTGGAGGAATGCCATGCAAAGAGAAATAAAGGCCCTCGAAGAAATGGAACTTGGACTATAGAAGACCTATCAAACAGAAAACGAACTATAGATTCAAAGTGGGTCTATAAAATAAAGTTCAAGCCAAACGGTGAAGTAGAAAGGTACAAAGCGAGACTTGTTGCCAAGGGATATACACAAATGGAAGGAGTTGATTATCACGACACCTTTGGGCCCGTGGCTAAATTGGTAACGGTGAGAACTCTAATTGCAATCGCTGTTAAAAAGGAATGGAGCATTCACCAACTAGATGTGAATAATGCTTTCCTACACGACGACTTGAACGAGGAGGTGTACATGAAAATCCCACAAGGCTACAACAAAGGGGGAGGAACGAAGGTGTACAGATTGAGAAAATCACTATACGGGCTTAAACAAGCGTCGAGAAACTGGTATGAAAAGTTTACATCAGCCCTACTCCAACTTGGTTTCAAACAATCCCCTGCGGATCACTCACTTTTTATTTATAAAAGCGGTGAGACCTTTGTTACCGCTCTCATATATGTCGATGATGTAATCGTAGCGGGCAACGACAAAGATAAGATTCAGGAAACAACGAACTTCCTCAATGACAAGTTCAGCATTAAGGATCTTGGCCCATTAAAATACTTCCTCGGAATAGAAGCGACACGTACCAAAGACGGTTTGGTACTAAGTCAACGGAAATACACGCTAGACATCTTGGAGGATAGTGGAATGTTAGGGTGTAGGCCATGCTCTTTTCCAATGGAATAGAATTTAAAGCTCGAAAAAGGTGATGAAGACGTTCGTGTGGACACAAGTAAGTATAGGCGTTTGGTTGGGAGGTTACTATATCTTCAAGCTACTAGGCCGGACCTCGCCTACTCGGTGAATATATTAAGCCAGTTCGTGTCCGATCCTAGAGAAAGACACCTCGATGCAGCCATGAGAGTTCTCCGCTACTTAAAAGCCACAACGGGACAAGGAATATTTTTTCCAAAAGAAGGAGGAACCGACTTGGTCACATATTGTGGCGCTGATTGGTTGGGGTGTTCACTCACGCGTCGATCACGAACATGATACCTTCTACTCTTAGGGGGAGCACCCATTTCATGGAAGTCAAAGAAACAATCCGTCGTTTCTCGGTCCTCGGCTGAGGCAGAATATTGAGCTATGGCCACCACTACTAGTGAAATCTTGTGGATGCGTTGGCTCCTAAAGGGGTTAGAAACAGAACAACATGGCCCTACACCGCTCTATTGTGATAACCAAGCAGCCCGACACATCGCGAATAATCCAGTTTGAACGAAGCACGTGGAGATGGATTTCCATTTTGTCAAAGAACGAGTCGAGTAGCATGAGATCAAGCCCCTTTACGTTGACACTAAGATGCAAGTAGCCGATCTTCTAACAAAAGCTTTAGGGTCGAAACAACTCGAGTTCCTACTTGTCAAGATGGGCATGGGTAATCTGCACGCTCCACCTTGAGGGGGAGTATTAAATTCCATGATTTACTCTTCTCTTTTCTCTCCCTATCACATAATATCACATAATATTCTCTGTCCATACTTAGCTCCTTGATTGTAGTATTTCCATTCTTTGAAAATTGTATTGCCTATTTAGTCTCTTTGTTTTGAGGTTTGTAAGTATCGAAGTTTGTGAATAAAACTTTCTGATCAAACTTTTTCAGTTGCAAGAGGTATTTAAATATGAAGGATTGCTTTAATTATTCAAAGAGTTTATATTTGTATCCTAAAGGAACATAAATCAACTCAAACGAAAATGTGAAAAGATAGAAAGTTCAGTAATTACATATAATAAAAAGATCAAAATATAGTCTTCAAGTAAGGGCTGAATATATGTTGTTTTTATGATTAAAGTATGATACGCATATCATGGCACTTCAACCATCAAAAATGCACTTTTAAAGGACACTCAATCCCCAATACAATTAATAACATAATCAACTAGTATGAAGAAAACATGAAAATTAAAGGAGAATAAAATACATGTTATCTAATAAGAGTTCCGGAAAAATTACTAAGAATGCAATCAATCCCCAATACAATTAATAACATAATCAAAGTACTTCCTAATTAAGTTCTCTACTAACTAAACTTCAATTCATTTAATTCATGACATATGGATTCTTCATCGACCAAGCATCCACTCTCTCAACAGTGACCGTCTCAATACCGTTGTTAAATAGATACAAATGTGCATTTTCTTTCACCGCTAGTGTCGGGTAAACCCTGGAAGTTATAACCGTCTTTCCACTCTCCGCAAAACTCTCCACAACCGAGTGGTCGATCAAACTCTTGAGGGAAAGCTTCTTTTCAGCTAGATTGATGTCCACGAACCCCGCAAATGATGGCTTATAAACATCCTTGTTCAATGTTGAACTGTGACAAAACAAAACAAAATAAATATCAAAGTAAGTTACCTAAGATATACATGATAACATGATAGATTAGATACAATATAACAAGTTAATAATAATTAATAGATATAGATAACTAAAAGAACGAGAGAGATATATCACGGTTTAGCGTCTGAACACATAAGAATCTTATGCGTGTTGTCAAGAGTCTTGAAAACCCTAAAGAATACAGGAGTGTACTCTTCGAGTTTGCTCGAAGCCAAAGTCAAGAACCCGAAAGGCCCTAACCCGCCTTGTTTCGTACCCGTGATACCACATATCTCCAATGTAAGATTCTCCGAGGGCAATTTATACCATTCTGGATCAAACATCTCAGCTTCATCCAAGCTAGAAAATGTAAAGATTGCTTCAACGTCCGCCTATATATATATATATATATATATATATATATATATATATATATATATATATATTTATATATATATATATATATTTATATCAGTAGTTATATACAAATGTATCACATTAACATGACCAAATCAAATGTACTACAAGTAATGCATATAGTACAAACCTGAGCAGCAGTAATTCCTTTGATCTCAACAATATCACCCTTATTGAGCTTCACATTATTATGGTCCACCTTGTCGCCTCTTAATGTTTTAAGTTCATGAATTGGCCACTGCAACAATTGCTTTCCAGCAGGGTCCAACCACACCATACGTGGAATCAACTGCACAATATATATTATAAAATATAAATCATACTTTAATGGTTAGTTATATGTAAAAGTAATATACAAATTGTAAAAATGTGATTACCTGAATTCCAGCCCAACCTTTTGCTTTATTTTCTTTTTCGGTGCTGAACTCAGTAGCCCAACCCCATAGAATCCTCCGGTTTTGGGCTGGATCAAAAAACGTCTTTGACGCATAAAAGTTCCCGTAGTCGTATCTTAACCCAGCCCAACCGTCAACAGAAGTGTTGTCAGGGTAATATTTATCCTTGATTGGATTATATGTCCCAATCGTGTAATACTCAAACTTAGTCACGTCAAGACTAACTTTCAAGACATGTTTAATTCCTCCTTCAAGTGTCGAGGTTTCCAATGCATTCATTCCACGGGTTGATACCGGGTAAAAATCTGGACATTCCCACATACCAGTACCCGGTTTGTTGAAGCGTATGCTTAGCCTTGGTCCACTTAACAAAATCTCGGCTCCTATACAAATAGGCAATACCTCGGTGGTTATGCTTACTGCCTACGATCATTTTCCAAAGACCATTGTTGAACCACGCGGTCGTTGGGTCACGGAAGGATGACACGTTCTCATAAGTTGGTTTCACTATTGGGTTGTCATCAGGCTTTATCCATTTTCTGAGAAACGGGTCTGAGTAATTGGCAGGTATCACGTAGTTTTGAACTTGGTAGCCTGGTTCAGGCTTTTGAGCAATAATTCCCGTGTACAAAATAACTGGTTTGTTTCCTGGGAGAATTGTGGCTGAACCAGACCAACAACCGTACTTATCGAAAGGCTTCGATGGTACGATTGCTGGTTCTAACGCAACCCAGTTGATCATGTCCTTCGATACCGAATGTGCCCACACAATATTACCCCATTTTGTATCATTCGTGCTATATTGGTAGAATAAATGATAGTATCCCTTGTAGTACATAGGCGCTGTAAAATAAAAAAAAATTAAAACTATTTTACTTAAAGAAAGTAGTGTTTTCTAATAAATTATAATATTCCATAAAATAGAGAAATAGGCTCACCATTAGGGTCTACGTAGGTTGTCCACAACATGCAAAATAAGAAAGGAAAACCGTTATCGGTGACATAATATAAAAAAAAGTATAATAAAAGGAAATTGAAAATTATTAGATTTAATGAGATGTATAAACTAATATATGAAAATAAAATAATTACATTTAAAGAAATATGTGATTGTCAACGGGATCGTCTTGTTGATTTTTCAAACTATATTCAACTTGTTTATAAAATTAAACTAGGTATATAGTATCTACCCGCGCTTCGCGGCGGGTTTCGTAACAATATATTTTCATTTTAAAGGGTTCAGAAACGAAGAGTCGTCGTGGTTGCAAGCAGTCGTATACCCCGTCAAAACATCTGTTGGCGGTTACAGACAGTTGTTTACCATGTTGTTAAACACGACATCTTTATTCAACGTCATTGTCTGTCGATGGTTGGTGCCAACAATATTCGATTATGATAATTAGGGTTGATTACATACATCAAATGTTAGTTATGATACCCAGCGGCAAGACGCTTAGTTTTGCCAGAAAAGGAATCTTATTCCTCTCTACTGTGCGGGTGCTATGATCATTAGTTTTGAATTCTACATATTGATGTTAACATTTGTGAAATTATGCTTAATAATGGTACATTAAGTTTGTTTATGCTCAAATACCATCAATGAGTATCAAACTAGGTGAAAGATGTTTAGCTATAATAGTTAGGGTCAATTACATATATCAAAGCTTAACAATGATCGAGTTATGATCATTGGTGTTAAATTATACACTTTGATGGTAATTTACGAAAAATTATGCTTATTAAGGGTAATTTAAGTATGTTTATGCTCACTTATCATAAATGAGTGTCAAACCAGGTCAAATATGTTTGCTTATAATGATTAGGGTCGATTACGTACGTAAAAAGTTAGCTATAATCAAATTATGATAATCAGTCTTAAATTAAACACCTTGATGGTAATTTACAGGAATTTATAATTATTAACGGTAAGTTAATTTTGTTTATGCTCAGCTACCTTAAATGAGTGTCAAACAAGGTCAGATATGTTCGCTTATGATGATTAGGGTTGATTACATCCGTCAAATGTTAGGTATGATCCAATTATGATCATTGGTGTTAAATTAAACACGTTGATGGTAATTTACGGAAAATTATGTTTATTAACGGTAAATTAATTTTGTTATGCTTAATTATCATCAATAAGTGTCAAAAATATCAAATATGTTTGGTTATGATAATTAGGGTCAATTATATACGTCTAATGTTAGTTATGATCCTCTTATGATAAGTGGTGTTGAATTATACATCTTAATGGTAATTTACAAGAAATTAAATCTATTACTGGTAAATTATATTTGCTTATTCTCAGTTATCATCAATGAGTGTCAAACAACCTTGAACATGATCGTTTATGATAATTAAGGTTGATTACATATGCCAAAGCTTAGTTACGGCAAACAGGTATTATTATACTTATAATATATGTTTTATAATTATACTAACTAGTAATTTTACCCGCATTTTGCTGCGAAAGTTTGACATAGCATTCTTTGATGCTTACAAAAGGGATGTTTTTCGGGATTAGACATGTCTCAGATATAAAGTTAGCTATCAAGACGAAAAAACTATACGATATTTGAAAGAACAGAGAGTGTTGCTATTTATTAGGGCTGTAAACGAGCCGAGCCGACCCGAGCCAGGATGGGTTCGAGCTCGAGCACGAAGCTCATCGAGCCGGCTCGGCTCGGCTCGAAAATTTTAACGAGCTGTAAACACTGGCTCGAGTTCGGCTCGTGAAAAGCTCGAGCCAGCTCGTGGCTCGTTCGAGCCGGCTCGATTTAAAAAAAAACTTTATTTTTTCACATTAATTTATATGAAAACACAAAAAATATATATTAGGGCTTTTACCTTTTGTTGAGTACTCCGTATTTAGGGGAATAAAGATTATTATTTTGAATAAAAACAATTTACTATCAAGTTATATTTTTTAAACAAAATACTTAATGTTTTTAAATAGAATCCATTTTTATTTTAAAAAAATCTTTTTAAAATCCTAATATAAAAATAATAATCACAATAATAGTAGTACTAGTAATAATAATAATAATAATAATAATAATAATAATTATTATTATTATTATTATTATTATTATTATACTATATAAATAATATATATATATATATATATATATATATATATATATATATATATATATATAATATGCACAGAGTCACGAGCCGAGCCACGAGCCGAGCTCGAACCGAGCTAACCCTGGCTCGAGTTCGGCTCGTTTAGAATTCGAGCCGAGCCGAGCCGGCTCGCATAGATACTAGCTTTTTTCAAGCCGAGCATTTTTCGAGCTTTTTTCGAACGAACTTCGAGCCGCGAACTTTTTGTACAGCCCTACTATTTATTAGTCATTAATATATTGAAAATATTAATATACATTTTCTAAATCAATTTTATTTATGTTTCATTCTTTTTCGAAGAAGCATGTATGTTGTTTGGTTACTGATATTGCTATTTTTGTTAAAACGATTTTAAAGGTTAAAAAAATCTTAATTTTAATTTGGTTGCCATTTATTTATATTACAAAGAAAATATAAAAAATTGAACAAATATAAATCCAAGGTAACGTTTAGTATCAAGATTGATATGCTTAAAAGTATACATATTAATAATGCATATCGTCCTCCATTTTGAATGTTTTTTGTTACAAATTCATTTTAAATGACATTTAATCGTATTATATATGAATTTTGTAAGTTTGGATGGTGACTTAGTGATTTTAATAAAAAACTCAAGAAATAAGTTGAATTATTGAAATTTGGCTAATGCCATGGCCATGTCACTTTACGACTCGGCCATGTTCGGCGCATATCTCACTTTATAACCTAAATTGAGCCTCATTTTCTACATACAACTTTAGGGGTTAAAACCCTAGTTCTCTCTAGCCCCCAAAACCATTTTGAGTATCTATTGAAGAAAAAAAAGTCAAGATTAAAAGTCAAGCACTCTAAGGAAGAATCTAACAACTTATAACCCATCTATCTTGATTTGGTTTGATAATCTCTTCATCTAACTATCTATCTATTTGATTATTCAAGTTTTTTGAGTGTTTTTGTAGTTAGCATGAGCTAAAACTCTTGATTCACTTATGTTAGATGAATCCTAGTTAACTTTGATGGTGTACATGTGATTTTTGATGAAGACTATGTTGATGACTTTAACATGTTCTTTAATCTTTTTTAATGATTATATGTGTTTGTTTGACTTGATTATATGTTAAATCTCGTGGGTACCTTGACCATATTCTATTGAAAAACCGTATGTGTTATGGTATTTATTCATAAATATGTGTATGTATGTATGTGTATTCATGGCATTTGACTAAGAATGGTGTGTGGGGATTGAAATATGTATGATTGTTATTCAAATGTGTATCCTTGTGTATATGCTTAGAAATACCATTACATTTGTTATGAATTCCTCATATCATTGTATATGTGTGACTATGATTTACTAGCGTAAATTTCTAGTTAATATATTCGTGGTATGATATTCACAAGTTGGAGGACTTCATGATTTTGTTTACATTACGTGATTCAAGGTGGTTGGTATGTGTATATCTTATTTGCTTTCCAAAGGATTATGGGATTAAATAACCTTGACATTAGTTTAGTTCACATTTATATTCAACATAATTGTATCATTGGATATTCATGGAATGACTTTAGGTGGTTACTATGTTAATATCGTTTTAACTTTCTAAAAAGTCATATGATTAGATAGCCTTGACGGGTGTTTAGTCTATTTCCGTGTTACACGTGTATAGAATGATCACATCATATATTTGTGTATGTTATCATTGTTTGGCTAAGTGGATTCAAAGTCTAAGTGAATATTATATTTGCTTGATTATCTTTCTTGATTTCTATCCATATTTATCTATTTATATTTATTTTGGTTTAATATATAAAAATATTAAATCATCTATCTTTTCCGGTTAAATAATAACAAAGGTTTACTATTATTAGCTACTATGTCCTTGGATCGATATTTGATTTTTGCCTAAACTATGCTACATATACGATAAGTACACTTGCCTATTTGTATGTGACTTAATTTTAAGGAAAAAATCATTTCTATAAATTTAAAACCAAGTGTTGTGAAAATCATGATAAAAATATATATACTCACACACATCAAAGATGAAACATAAAAGTGTGGTGGAGATCCGTGTGCTGATGTTGCTAGTACCACATGCATAAACATATGCACTATCTGCTATAGGAAAATTCTCTCACGTAAAGATGTTGTTATTTAACAACAACAACCACAAACGACAACAACTACGATGAACTTTAAAGAATAAAAATAATTAATAATACTAACAACAACAACAACAATAATAATAATAGTAATAAAATAATAAAAATAAAATATAAGAAAACACCCTTTGGTGACGATGATGTTTCACCTGCCCCGACATGTATCCCGCCATTAATTTAGGTAAAAAGTCAAAAAATAATAATAATAAAAATCCTATGACGATGACATGTCTTCACCGCAGGGGAGTATATCTAAACAGTTATTACAATCTTATCATTTTCTTTTTCCCCAAACCCAAATCCCACTCACGACCAACCTTTATTTCTGGCGAAAATAACCAAATACCAACCATCACCACCGTTCCTAGCCACCAACACCACTCCAATCACACCCCCACCACCAAAATACACCCATGCCAATGATAACCACCTCTGTTGCCGCCGACCTACCTTAATTGTTGCCACCACCGCCATCATTTCCGTCGCCCCTATTATCACTCCAGTCATATCAACCCCATAAAAAACATCTTCTCACCACCATCGTCTTCCGGTACGTCTCCTTATCATCGTTTTTGTTAAGATTTTAAGTTGTTTTTGTTATCTATTTTATTAATCGTTAAAATTCAAATAGTTTGATTTGTTTTTTGTTTGATAGAACGATATGATAAATACTTTGATTTGATTTTTGGTTTAATTTGGTTTTTATTTGATATGGTGAATGATATGCTTTAAATGATGTATGTGTGTACGTAGAATATGTGATAAAATATATTGCAGTTTGATTGGTTTTTGATTTAATTTATGAACATATGAAACATGTGATGAAACTTAATTGGTGTGATAGATGATTTTTGTTGTAGAATTTTAACGTATGTATATTACTAGCTTTTGTTATTAGATAAAATATCAAATTTAATTATTATGATAAATGATTTATGATGTTAGAATGATACAAAGTCTTTGATTTGGTTATTGGTTTGAGTTGGTAGAATGATATAATATTATATTTGATAAAATGTTTTATGATTCAATTATCTTGGAGAACATGTTTTAGGATGATATGATGAGTTGCGTTTGATACACGCTTTCAAAAATGTTTTAGAAAATGTTTTAGGATTCTGATTGTCTAATAAAATTGTTTTAGGATTTCAATTATTTATGTACGTGTATGTATGTTTATACATTGTTTGATTTGCATATTGGTTTGACTTAGTAGAATGATATGATGAATCATGTTTTATAACCTGTTTTAGGATCATTGTTAAATTAATTTAGAAACTAATTCAAAACATGAACACATGATGAATTCAAAACATGTTTTAGGATTTCAATTATGCTTTGGAATATGATTAAGGATTTCAATTGTGTTTTAGTACATGTTTAAGGATTTCCAATGTGTTTTAGAAAATGTTTTAGGATTTCAATTGTGTTTTCAAATATGTATGCATCTCATGTTTATGTATGTGTATTACGTTTATGTTAATCAGGAATAACTTTTTTAGAATATCCTCGTCCAAATTTTATCTAATAGAGATAAAATTTAGATTGTTTACTTCTGTTGTAGGTTATGTCATCAAGCATAGAAGGAGCACACAGTGATAAAGATTGGGTATGTTTAAAACTTTTATTTCTACGATTTGTTATATATGTTATTATCATGTGTTCATATGTTGTTAGTACTTTAAATGAATTTAGTACGTTGTTAGTAACTTGTTGAATTAGTGAGTTGTTTAAATTTAAAATGGGTTAAATATACATGAACATACATTAATAGATTAAATTGGATATATTAAATGTATGAAAGTGCTTCAGATTATTTTATCTTTTTAAACTAAAACTTATATATTTAAAGTCTATTAAAGTGTTTGTGGTATTTTGTCCCAACATCTAGTTTAAATTAATCAAAATTTACCTGAACACACTTTAATAGATTTAATGTCGACGGCAATTAGTTTAAATGGATAAAATCACCCGAACATACTTCAATAAACTTAAGGTTTGTACGTGCTTTTAGTTTAAAGGGATCAATATTATCCTTATACATGTAATAGTCTAAAGTTGAATATTATTCCTTGCATTGTTGGTTTATTAACTCTTTAGAACTGTTATATTGATTGAAAAAGATGTTTTTTTTATTGTATAGAAGTTAGGCTATCGAATTTTTATAAAAATATTAATAATTTTTTATTTTTGTTCTTTAGTAATGTAGGATGATAATTGAAAATCAATATGCCCCTATCATGTGGCCGGGTCGTCATCATATTGGGGGAATGAATATACTTAACGATAAAGATGATCAAAAATGTTGACTTTCACATTTTGACTCAAAAGATATATTACAGATCCAATTTGATGGCCATGAGCCCATGATGCAGATTTGGTCAACTTTAGACTAGGGTGTGGAAATTTTCAATATAAATACAAAAGCAAATTTTAATTGTGAAGGAGAAAAATAACTATACAAAATAAATATTATACTTGACTTTTGTTACATATATCTCTTTCTATCGTCATTAAATGACTAAAATGGATTGGTCCCTGAAACTTAAAATTCTAATAACTTAATATTAATATTCCAACATAGTAGGCTAGATATTTCTTTTATTAACACATAATGACTCAACTAGATGATGATTTGACTTATTTTGTTTCTAGCTATTTCAAAAGCCAAACACCTTAAATATATACATTAATATTAACTGAAATGCAAAAATAAAAGCAGTTCAAATGTAAAATTAATTTAAAATCATTAGCAAGAAGCTAGGAGGAATATGATGTGAATTTATATACCTGCATTTAAACGTGAGAGATGATTAGGAATGTAAACGAACCGAATGAACACGAATAATGCGTTGTTTGTGTTAATTCATTAAAAAATAAACTTGTTCATAAAATATTCATGAACACTTACCGAATGGATTCCTTGTTCGTGTTCATTAATTAAAAAATAAATATGTTTATGAACTGTTCACGAACATTTATCGAACGCAAACGACCACAAACATAACCAAACAAATATAAACAAATGTTCATTAACATGACGTACACAAAGAATACATATGATCATATATTTATTTTAGTATAAAATTTGTATTTTTATCACAAAAATTACTTAAAATCCATAAAAAATAGCAAGTTTTTAATATAAATATAAAAAAAATACTGAATAATTGTCATAAAAATAACTAACACAAAGATTAAGAAGATAAACGAATACATTAACAAACATAAATGAACACATTATCGAACATTCACGAACGGACATTAACGAACACATTATCGAACGTTCACGAACATATATGAATAAACGTAGCTCGTGTTCATGTTCGTTTGTTTAACTAAACTAACGAAAAATTCATGTTCGTATTCGTTCATCTACTAAACGAACGAACATAAACGAACTTCCCGTCAAACAGTTCACGAATTGTTCGCTAAAAGTTTGGTTCATTTGCAGCCCTAGAGATGATCTATTGAAGCATTCAATCATTTTAAAAAACAAGAACGGCCACAATTTGCAACATAATGTATTAACATACAACAATATAAATTTTTTCTAATGAGAAAGTATATCACTACAAAACTAATAAGTTTCACCGATAGTCGTATCATATCCATCAGAAATTCATTAGTGTAGGTGGCTACCGATGAATCTATTGGATAGCCTCCCCCGGTGTATGGTCATCAGTGTATGGTTTTTCAAGATGGATCAATATCATATTTTAGGAGCAATAGTTGGGGTTTTCATAGTGTTGCCTATGAATATATATATCTTTTCACTTTAATAAGACAATTTTTTTGGCATAATGCAATTTACTAGATATATATAATCTTTTACTTTAATAAAATGATAACTAAAGGGTGACACATGTCACCACACATTTCTTTATTAAAATTTTCACACTTCTTTCGTTTATTAATTACTACATTAATTACTAATAATTTTATTTAATTCTTTTTAGATTAAAAATAGTTTTTAATAAAATTAAACAAGAAATCTTTTTATTAAAGTTATTTCAAAGAAACAAATTTTTTTAAAAAACAATTTTTTTTTGCAACATCAAACTTTTTAAATACGAAATATTTTAAAATTGATGTTTTTAAAAAGTAAAAATTTTATAAACAAAAAGTAATTACATTGGGAGTTATCGTAAGTAAATTTTTGAAAATGATATTTTCTTAAACGGTTTGTTTTGAAAAAAAGATGTTTAATTTATTTTTTTTAAAAACAAAAAAAAATTAAAAATAAAAGTTTAAAAAGTTAATATCATTGTTTATCATTTATAATCCTTCTTATTGTATTTTTTCTTAAAATATTATTTTATAACTTTATTTATTTAACCGTGCAATACACGTGTTTACTAAAGCTAGTTATATATATATACATGTACATATACATATCATATATATATAGATGTATATAATAATATATGTATGTATATATAGATATATATATATATCTATATATATATATGTATATGTATGATATATTATGTCGTATAGTATGTATATGTATGTATGTATAGTATGTATATAGATATATATATATTATATATATATGTATAGTAGTATTATATATATATATATATATATATATATCTATAATATATATATATATATATTATATATATATTTATATAGTATATATATATATGTATTATTACATAACTAAAAGAGAAGAAACTTTATACCATTAATCCAGTTCTGTTTTGGTTGAAAGTGATATCCGGTTCTGTAAACTTGTTTGACATCCTTTGTGGTACTCAAAAGTTGATAGTTCATATAAGTCTTGTGAAAAAGCCATAACTCCTCCTCCTCCATTGATGTCATTCAACAATGGAAACAAAACACAGCACGACTGCAAATAACCAGAAACCTCATCATCGTTTCTTCATAAGGGATCAAGAGGTTTAAATGGTTTATTGTAAACAAGAAGACAATCAAAACACACACCAAAATGTGTGTTTTGCTGTGAGAGAAATTGAATACGTGAATAGTAGTTTCTGAGGGGCTTCATATATATAGCCTTAAGGGGGCAGGTTGTATATAACTGGATAAGGTTTAATATATGGAATAATATAATATTTCCAGTATTTCTGCCGGTTCATTAACGAAATGTTTTCACTTTAATGTGTCAACTCTAAGATTTTTACATTTAATATAGGATAAAAGTTAAATATGGTAATTTAAACATAAAAAATAATTAAAAAATACTTTTTAATAAATTTTTAATTTTAGAAATAGTTATTCAATTTTTATTTAAAATTAAAATTAACTATCGAGAAATAATTTGTCGGTAAACTATTTGTACCATCTGCCATTTATCCATCAATAATACTTTCATGGTGACAACCAATAATCTTCATTCTCATCGTTGATACTCAAGTAGCCTATTCGTCACTAATCATCAAAAATGCATAACTCACACCCTATTCTCCGTCAAATACCAACATGTCCCCTTTAACCCACGGATCTATGTTGCGGTAAAAGACTTCCATTTAGTTTATATTGTTAAAGAAGTTTTGAAACATATAAAAGATGCTTTTATTGTTTAACTATTAATAGTTAGTATGAATGAACAAGTAAAGTTACTCTCTTTAAAGTTAATTCAATGTCTTTAAGATATATATTAGTAAAATTCTCCGGACGGTGTGACGAATCGTGCTTAAAAACAAAAGCATGAAAGTAAGGAACACCGAATTGAAAAAGTTGTGCAATCACAAACACAAAATTATGAGCTATAAAATTATATTATTGTGAAAATGGATGCTAACTTATAAAACCAAACAATGCTAGAGTATTATATAAAAAGTTGTTTATAAAATCTAAAAATACCATACATCATAAATAATGCAATACTACTCATTGCTTTTATTCCATTTTTTCTAATCAATAGATCCTTAAGCATTCGTTCTACCCTCTATATAAGACATAGTAAAATAAACTAATTTACTTTTGTCTCAATAATAGTCTTTCTTATGAGTTACTAGCAAAATTGGGGGTTGATCCATGGTTATATATTCATCGACTATAGTCAGCTTGTTGTGAAGATTTTGAAGATGCTTCTTTAACTTGTCTGGTTGATGTATTGAAGGATTTGGGAGCAAACATATTACAAATAGTTATATTATTAACTTTGAGTGATACTACTACAAAATAAGTCATGAGTAGCACCAATGAGGTCGTCTTAGGTCATGCTCTTTCGCAGGACCAACAAATGAGTTGTGGTCTCAAGTTGATTCATTCTTTCAGGGTAGCGTTCCATCCCTGTGGACTGTCTCCAAAAGTTTTTGTAGGTTGCTTTACTAAGTAATATAACGTTAGTGCTTTAGTTTGTTTGATTGCTCGTTAGTTTCGATTTCAATAAGGGGCGGAGCTTGAAGAAGCGAGCCTAGCCATCTACAAACATTATTATTTACTTTTTATAGGCAAATTAAGAGATGGATTATCGACAAAATGTCCGTTAGCTAGTGATCTACAACACCGGGAAACACCTTGATCAAAGTTTGAAGAGAATCTAGTCGGCAGTCATTTCCTCAAATTTACCCAAAAATTATCCATTAGAAATTCTTTCTATACAATTAAGTGTGAATATTTTCTACCTGATATAAACCTGATATAAACCTGATAGAGACTGGGCGCGGTGGAGTTGAAAATAAGACCAAAGTTGGTCACGTTTCATAAAAAAACTAACACAGTTAACTCTTAGTTAGTAGTGAATCGTTAGAAGAAAATAAACTCAAAGTTGAAAGTGTCTATAAAAATTTCTTAAGTCAATTAATAATAGTTGGAATTATTTATTAAAATGCCATAACCTTTTAAAATTAGAAAAATTAAAGTAAAACAAACTTTTGACTTTTAAGTGTAATAAAACACGTTGTCTTACTAAAAAGTCCGGATTCTATATATTACATTTTAAAAATATTCTGAAATGTAAAAGGGAATGGTTTCTTACTATAAACCGTGTAGAACTAAGGTTCTTTTACCAACAACTGAATTCTATTAGTTTTTTCATAATACATCGTGGTTCTCTTGTTAGAGATCTAGTTTTTTCATAATTCGATTTTTTAGTAGTTAGAGCGTGTTGAAGCAATTATAATTTTGCCAAAAACGGATAAAAGAAAAACACAAAACACTTAACTGGTAAATTTGAAGATTGAACTATATATAGAAGTGAAAGTGCAACTCATACTTGTGAAGTGGTCTTTTGTGCCTGCTAGATGCGTGTAAATAATTACTTATTTGTATGAAAACTTGAATAATGCGGTAGGAAATTGGGATTGTTTTCCACAGTTTTTATACGATAGAGTGTTTTGATGACACATCTGGTTGTTGCTAGGATCCGAGTTGCTTTTTTATAAGAAAAGTGGAGTTTGAAATGTTTATTATTAATGCATGGCAACAAAAGTCGATAGTTAAATATACTTTAAACGGATCGTAAAATAAATTTAAATTCACAACTCTAAGGTTTGTTACAAAGTTGATAAACGTGTATAACTTGTGCTACACGACGGGTTAACACTTTTTTTAATAGAATCGAACGTAATAATATGTTAACTAACAACTTTAAGGTTGAAATTACCGATATTAGCCGCACAATTGAAAATAAGCATCGGCTTACAAAAAGGTTACTTAGAAAACATTCCACCATGATATATTTTATGGACCTATTTAAGCATTTAAGTATAAGGATATAGTAAAATTAAAAAAAAGTAAAATGTAAAAAGAACTAAAATGAACGTTTTAATAAAAAGTGTAATATAAAAAAAAGGTCATAATACTAATGTAAAGTTGAGTGCTTAAGTATATTAGTGTGAACATTAGTGGCAATTTATGACTGTTTCAGAAACTTAATTAAAACCAAAAGTAAAAAATAAAAAAAAAATAAAAAAACTAATGAAAGGTGGCTGGCGAGACTCAAAATTAAGGGTGTAAGCGAGTCGAGCCGAGCCCGAGCTCGTATAGGCTCGAGCTCGGCTCGTGATGACTTAGGAGAGCTCGAGCTCGAGCTCGGCTCCTTTAGAGCTTTATTATTAAAGCTCGAGCTCTCGAGCTCGGCTTGTTTATTTACTTGAAAATTATTTTTAATATTTTTATGTTTAATTTGATATGTATTTACAATTATATATTTTATATATAACATTATACATATTATTTAATTGTTTTATCATAACTTTATATATAATAAATATTTTTTATATAATATATTTAATAAATTAAATAAAAATATAAAATAAAAAGTTCGTTTAGGCTCACGAGCCAACTCGAGCTCGATACGTGAAGCTTGGGCTTGGGCTCGATAATTATATGAGCTTTTTATCAAGCTCAAGCTCGACTCGGCCTCAATAAAACTCGACTCGTATCGAGTTTTTTATCGATTCGATCTCGAGTAGCTCACGAGCGACTTCGCACATTTGCACCCATACTCAAAATGTTTCAAGGAGAAGGGTGTTAACCTCCTCAACCAAAATTTAATAAAAAATAAAACAATAAAAGAAATATTATAAGTGGAGTGGGTGAAAGCTCTGAAAAATAAATTGAAGGTCAAAGATCCAGCCACGTGAATCACTTACGATTGTTATTCATTCTTAAAATATTGAAATACCGAAGCGCTTGTGGTTAGGGTTGCAAACGAACCGAACGAACACGAACAAGGTCTTATTCGTGTTGTTCATTAAGAAATAAACTTGTTCATGAACTGTTCACGCACACTTACCGAACAGATTTCCTTGTTCATATTCGTTCATTAAGGAAATGAACATGTTCATGAACTGTTCACGAACACTTACCGAACGCAAATAAACACAAACAAGATCAAGCGAAAACAAATAAATGTTCATAAACATGGCGAACTCAAAGAAGTGTATGAACACAAACGAATACAAATGATCACATATTTATTTTAGAATAAAATCAGTATTTTCATCACAAAAGTTACCAAAAATAAATAAACACGTAACATAAATATCCAAAAACACTTGACCTAATTGTCATAAAAATAACTAATACAAAAATTAAGAACACAAACGAACACATTATCGAACGTTCACGAAAAGACATTAACGAACACATTATCGAACGTTCACGAACATAAATGAACGAACACGGCTTGTGTTCATGTTCGTTCGTTTAACTACATGAACGAAATTTTCTTGTTGGTGTTCGTTCATTTACTAAACAAACGAATATAAACGAACTTCCAGCCGAACAGTTTACGAACTGTTCACTGAACATTCAGTTCGTTTGCAGCCCTACTTGTGAGCATTCAGGTTTTCAAAAGTTACACTTTTTAGCATCAATTGTTCGTCAAGCCGTAATATTTTTGGTACTTTTCGCTAAGTAACATCAAATAATAATAAGTTTACCTGGGGAACCCCAACCTTCTTGGATATCAGGTCTTATTAACTTAATTAAGCAATATATTTAACAAGAAAAACCTTTTGATTAAAATTAAAGATACATAAATCCTAAACTATAACTCCCGTATATACTACATAAATACTAATACTAACCAAACTCAAACACTATCTAAACAATAAAATAATCAAACAAACTAACTCCGAACTCAATAAGATAACTGATAAACTAATATTATTATCTCCTATCATATCCTTTTAACTATTGTGTAATTACAAGATTAGTCCAACAAACCTTATATAGCTACACCACCTTCATTATCGAGACTAGACTGAAAGTTTGAGCATGTGACCATCAAAGCAACAGAAACCAAGTTCCTGATTAGTGGCATTTTTTGATCTATAGGTCATCTTCGAAATGGATGGTAATACGCATTCAGTTCTATCGATTTGCAATTGAAATAACTTTCATGTGATGAGTTGAATAGATTGTGATGGTAGCGGTAGTGATATGACAGGTGACCGTTACACGAGTTTAACATTGAAATCTAATTCTCCGGTCAAACCATTTTTCTAAAACCACTCTTTCTACTCCTAAATACTATCTAACTTCGCACTCAGTGACAGATCTAGAAAAATATTTCAGGGGTAACGTAATTCAAAAATTTTTTGTCGTACATTAATACAAATAAAAGAAAAAAATGATAATAAATAAAGTTCAATAAATACCTAATTGATCTCAGAACTCTCATCTTCAGTTTTTCATAGCTTGAAAACGAAGCATTACATCCTCATTTGTTACTTCGTCAAACTTTTCTGTAACACCCGAAATTTTGTCAAAAACAAGGGAAAAACAAAGTATTAAGAAGAGAAAAGAAAAGGAGCATTAGTGGAGGGGGGCCAAAGTGTAAAAGTACAAAACCTTATTATTTTAATGTTTAAAAGGCATGGCCGCCCATGCCACTGCCTTTTACACCATTTTGCTTTCGGCTGAACAGGAAACAAGAAAGAAGAACAGAGTTTCTCTCGGTTATTCAAGAAGAAGAAGCTAAAAATTCGTAGGTAGGTGTTCTTTGTGTTATTGGTTCGGTTTTGTTGGGTTTTCAACCTTAAAACCGATTTTTATGTGTTCTTTGTGCTTGGTTGTGTGTTTTGTTGTGTTTTTAGGTGTTTGGACTCGTTGTGCCCTCAGGTTTGGTGGAGTTTTACTTGAAGTTTGCATTAGGTGAGTTCTAGATCCCCGGTTTTCTTGTTTTAAACGTATTTTGGGGCTGAAAATGTATGTAAAAATGTTTTACAACTTATATGTATGTTAACCGTATGTATGTGTGTATGAATTCCTGAGTTTTATGGTTGTATGCTGGTTTTAGGGGCCTAGTATGGTAGAGATAAGTTAAGAACATGATAGAATGCAGATTGGGACTGAAAATAATTTAGAAATGTGTATAACTGCTGCTCATGCGCCCCAATAGTCCCCATGCGCCCGAAAATTAACTCAGACGCCTAAGTCCCATCTCATGCGCCCAAATAGGGTTCATGCGCCTAGAAAAGTTGCCCATGCGCCCAAGTACCCCATGCGCCCAAGTACCCCATGCGCCTACTGCCCAAATATCTAAGTGTAGAGGTGCACGTTTCGGGTTTTGGGTCGTACCCGGGCCCGGGTACAAACCGGGTTGGGCCCAATCGGGTTTTTTTGTACCCGGGTATTGGTGTACCCGGGTTGTACCTGGGTTGGGTTCACATTTGGACAAACCCTACCCGATATACCCGGGTAGGGTCGGGTCGGGTCCGAAACCGGGTTCAATTCGGGTTTTGTTAAAAAATCACAAGTGTTCAGGCGCATGGGCACTGTTCATGCGCCTGAACACTTTGTGATTTTTTAAAATTCTTTTAATCAATAAAAATGAATGAATAAAATAACATAAATTAATCATCATGTATTTTTATAACAATATTAAAACAACTTAAAAATACATAAAATGAATCAATAAAAAATACCATAAACTTTTATTTAAGTTATCGTCTAATATTATTTTCTACGAGATGTTTGATCAAATGCTAATTCTTCATCGGATATGCCAGAAGATACTCCTTCTTCTACCTCTTCATCGTGTACTTTAGCTTCGAGTGTAATTTCGTCTTCAAGGCTTGTTTGGTCTTGTATACGATCCATTGCGTCTAAGTGATCCTTTAAACAAATGCACATCTCCACTGCTTTCGGAGTTAGTCTTGTTCTCCGTAATGATATTACCCTGCCACTAAGAGAAAAAGCAGATTCCGAAGCTTCCGTAGAAACTTGAACGCTTAGTAAATCACGGGCCATAGCAGAAAGAATCGGAAATTGAGATTCTTTTCCTTTCCATAATTTTAAACAATAACGTCTAAGTGTAGTACGACTTACGTGGGTGTAACGAGGTTGAAGCGTCTCTCAAATCAAGTTGGTCAACCGAGGATTGTCGAAGTGACTAAAAGGCAAAGCTTCTTGAATCACGAACTTCGCCATTCGATCTCGAACCGTATTAACATCGTAATTAAGATTCCACCGTCTCCACCCAATTGTGTTTGTTGCGAATCCGGATTACTTTTCAACAACTTACAAAACTTCTTGCTAATGTGTTTGCTTAAAGTCGTGTTAGAATCTTTAGCAAGCAAAGCTTCACAAAACTTGCAACGAGCCTTTACAGAGCAGTCACTCAACTCAACCATATCCCAATTGCACCAAACATCCATGTTACGATTGTGTGCAAGAACACGAATGACGGTTGGAGAGTTTGACGAACCTTGACCAACGGACGATTGTGATTGAGCCATATCAAGATTGAAGAGAGTGAAAGTGTAAAACGAGAGAGTGAAAGTGTAAAACGAGATTAAACGAGAGTATTTTTTGTGTTTTTTGCATATGTTTTTGCGTTTGAGACTTGGGTACTAAACCATATCAACCCACATCTATTTATACTAACTTATAAGGCTAAAAGAGACAAAAAACGGTAACAAATCGGGGCTAACGGCTATATAGCCGTTATTAATGGCTAGATTTAAAAAAAAAAAACGGTCAAAACCGGGTCCAACCCGGGTTCAATGGGGTCGGGTCCCGGTCGGGTCGGGTTCGGGTCGGGTTCTACCAAAATCTAGAAAAATATACCCGGTTCCAACCCTACGGTTTTTTTCGGGTCCAAACCGGGTACACCCTATACCGTGTCGGGTACACCGGGTCGGCTCCGTACCCGGGTATTTTGCCCACCTCTAACTAAGTGTAGGCTCATGCACCTGATACTTAGCCAAAAAGACTAAGTTCCACCCCATGCGTCCCAATAGTGCCCATGCACCCACTGCCCAAATTCCTAAATGTACCTCAAGCGCCCAAATAGTATCCATGCGCCCAGAAAATTGCTCATACGCCTAAGTGTTAGTTCAGGCACCTAACTTTCCATGCGCCCAAGTACTCATGCGTCTGCATAGTACTCAGGCGCCTACAAAGTGCTCATGCGCCTAAAAGACTTAGAAAAATTTCTGGGATTTTGAGAAATAGAAATTTTAAGGTTTAATCCCTGGGATGTTTTGGTGGTTATGTTTGTTGATGTTATGCATGATTATGGCCTGTTCTTATGTTCCATATTACATATTATTATGTGACTTTATGTGGTGTGATTATGCTCGTATACGTAAAGTATTATCATAAATGAAGTGAAAGATTAATCATAATGAAAAGTGGAACATAACGAATGAATGAAAAGTCTTGCAAGCAAAATTTTTAGAGAGGTTCACAACTCATTAAGAGTTGTTAGCTAAACGGTGTGTTATATAACGTGCGATTTAACCCATGAGGGTTCACACACAGGGGGATCAGTCTCTGTGACTGATCCATACGTGCGATATGGGATCCTTGTCGCTTAACCCCGAGACTAAGGTGGCTTTGTGCCTAATGATGGGGTATAGCTTATGACAGGATCTGGATAGAAGTGAAAGATAATGAAAAAGTACGAACGAACGAATACATGCGATAATGGAAGATAATAAGGTTATACCTTGATGTATGTACGATGAATGCTCATGAACGAAAGTAAAAGGAGTATTTTAAGGAAAAGGATATTTTATTATAAACAAGGTACTTTAATGCTTTTAAAACTAGAACTCACTCAGCGACGCTGACTTTTATGCATTTTCAGTTGGTAGGTAACAGTTGTTGTGGATGGCACACGGGAAAAGTTACTTGGCGGGCAAGACCGGCATCCATTCGTGCATGTTAATTATGTTGTTTATAATGCAACTAAACGTTTCTTTTGTAACTCCTATTATATATTGTTGTATTATTTGGCAACATTAAATATCAATGCAATGAATGGCTTTTGAAAATTTTAAATCCGCTGCGATGTTTTACGATATGTATATGTTTTTATATAATTAATGCTATGATTGACCAACTGTGAGGTTTTCGGGAACGGGGTCTTACAAGTTGGTATCAGAACCAAAGTTTAAGAGAAATGGGTAAAACATTTTCGAAAACCTAAACTTAAACTGAGAATGGGACCGAAGGAAGGGATGCCAGCCCAAGTAGCTACGTGCCATCAGGTATTTCTTTTCTTAAATGTAAACCGGTTTTATGTGCGTGTGTTATCTGATGTATGTGCCCTTAGTAGATTTGAGTACTAATATAGTCAGGATAGGAAATGCTCGGGGGATGAAGAGTAAAGTAAGTGGCTAATCATAACTGGCCACTGTAATTAGAGACTTACTATACTTGACATCAACTGATCTATTACCTTGAATGACCGTGTTGGTGTTTGAATCTTATAGTATTTTGAAGATGGCTGGTGGTAGATCGTCGAAAGCTTCTCGAGGAGGAGCACGGGGTGGCCGTGGTGCTGGGCCATGTGTCACAAGGAACAAGACCAAGACTACTGAGACGACTCCTGCTGAGCCCGAACTTCATCACCAGGAGGGCGGTGATGAGAGTGCTAACTTGAGAGCCTCAGTGAAGGAGGCAGTTGTGGAGGAAGTGCAACAAGTCATGCAGACGATCCTACCGTCTGTGGTGACCGAGGTCATCTGTGCAGTGAGAGAGGATGAGAAAAAGGAGAAGGAGGAGGAGAGAAAGAAAGTAGCTGGGAGAAGAAGGGGTGAGAGAGATCATGGTGAAGGGGAAAAACTGAACGCTGAGATGGCGGCCTCCAGTGAAAAGGAGGAGGTGGTAGTGCGGGAAATCGCGAAGGGGTGCAGCTACAGGGCATTCCAGCGATGCAAACCCCTAACTTTTGATGGCAATGGTAATGCCGCTGCTGCTCATCGCTGGGTGAGAGAAATGGAGGCGGTGCTGGAGATTAGTGGGTGTAGGGAGGACCAAAAGGTGAAGTTCGCCACTCACTCGTTTGTAGACTCGACTTTATGTTGGTGGGACAATATTGTCCAAGCCGAGGGCAGCAGGGCCATCGGAAAGATGAGGTGGGAAGAACTGAAGAAGATGGTGATTGAGGAATTCTGTCCTCACCGAGAGCTCGACAAGATAGAGAGGGAGTTCTTGAAGTTAGAGGCGGGAACCATGACCCATCAGCAATACACCACCAAGTTTAATGAGATGGCAAGACTGGTGCCGGATCAGGTCACGCCAGTGTCGAGAAAGATCAAGAGGTATATTCAGGGATTATCGGCGGATATCCGCAGGCACATGATTACTGCCCGACCGAGTACCTTTAGGTTGGTGGTGGATTTGGCTAGGAGGTTGTATGATGAGAGAGAGGTGGTTGTGGTTGAGGTGAGTAAGAAGGGTGGTGGTGACAGGAACTGGAATGGAAAGCGGTTTGGACGTGGTGGTTTCACTCCAAATAACATGAGGGCAAGGCGGGATGATCGAAGGGTGATGACACCAGGTGCGGGGGCGATAAGGTCTGGTAAATATGGAAGGGAGCATACTGGAGAGTGTAAGTGGGGATTTAACGTCTGCTTCAAATGTGGGAAGCCCGGTCACATGGCAAAGTAGTATGGGGTTGTAAGGTGTTATAACTGTGGCTAAGAGGGCCATCTGAGCAGGGATTGCAAGAAGCCGAGGGCCGAAAGTTCTGGGGCGAAGAAGAGGATGGAGAATGAAGGACAGAGGGCAAGTTCTTGAGCATTCACGATGACCCGGGAGGAGGCAGGGTGGACCCTGATGTCGTGTCAGGTATGTTTCTAGTAAACCAAATTTGTGCCTGTGTATTATTTGATTCTGGTGCTAGTAGGAGTTTTATTTCTACTTCTTTCTGTGCTAAGTTGCATGTTAGTAGTAGAAGGATTGATGAGCCCTTCGAGGTAGAAACTGCTATTGGTAAGTCTACCAGAATTTCTGATATGATAGAGGGTTATGACATAGAATTGGAAGGCCATAGGTTCTTTGCTAAACTATTTGTAATACCCCTAGGCGGATTTGACGTAGTTCTAGGGATGGATTGGTTAGCAGCCTATGAGGTGAATATTGTGTGTTGCAAGAAAATGATCCGATTAACTGCGCCCGATGAAAGTTCAGTGACGGTCTACGGTGATCGAGTGACTACGGTTCCTAAAGTGATTTCGATGGTGGTGGCAGAGAAGTGCATGAAACGTGGATGTAGTGCCTACTTGGCTTACGTGAAGGATGTGGACGCGTCAATACCACAATTGTCTGATGTGTGACCTCTTGTATTTTTGTTAAACGTTTGTTAAGCCTCGTCATCTCTTGTAAGGGTGTGTTTTGTCATTAATGTAAATACGAGGACTTATTTGTAATCATTATAATTTGGATGTAATTAAATAATTAAATAATTAATGATAATCATAATAAAATGATAAAATAATAACACTAATAATATTAAATAATTATAATAAGTGTTAATAAATAAAAAAACAATATAAGTTAATATTTTTATAACTTGTAAATTAAAAGTGTTGGGCATAAAATAATAAAACTTAAAACCACAGGGGCTAAACTGTAAATTGAATTTAAACACAAAACTTTGGATTAAAAAGAGTAAACTTGGAATTACAGGGGCCAAATGTGAAATTTTTTTAAAAAACCCATTCCCACCCGTCGGCCCCGATTCCCGGCCAAACTCCGGCCAGCTTCGGCGACCTTCAAACCACCGAATGGAACCCATTTAAATCACTCTTTACACGTGTATAACCGTTTAGAACCTTGCATCAACTTTAATTCGAACACTAATTGACAGTTTCACCCCTCTCAATCGAAACCGAAACCGATTCAAAACAATTACATTAATCGACATGAAACGGAACTAATCATGTGTATTCAATGAGGGTTAATCTTTATACGGACCTTTCTAAACTGTATGCTTATCCAATTTCTTCTAAACTATACGCAATCCTCAATCAATCAACCGTGTAGCCATCGGACCTACAACCCAACCAAATTCCAACTTCAAGGCATCCTACAACCAAATTGATAGAGGGCTTTTAAGCATATACACCATTAGAAACTTCCGGTGCAACGAATTTGATTATAATCAACTCTAACCACTTGAATCAAGGTCATCACAAGTCGTGTGTTGCTCGGGATTGTACACGTTGATCTCACAACCATTTCAGGTGAATCTAAACACCCACACACTCGTTTAATCGAGGGGAATAAAAGCCCTTTTGTTTAATTTCATTAAAATCAACAAATTGATGATCAATTGGGTTGAATTCAAACTAGGGTTCTTGGTTTGAATTCGGGTTTTACTTGGAAATAAGTTATAATAATTGATTTGTGTTTTATGACAAAACAGAGCTTTGGTCTGTTGGTTAAGTCGTGAGAGTGTGAGGCAAGGGACCCGGGTTCGAACCCGAGTCCCTGCATTCTTTTTTTAGATGTATTTTTATTGGTTTTTAAAAGGCTGAAAATATCTTAATGTTATTATTAATCATATAAAATTATTTTTTTTAATCAGAAATCAAATAAAATAATTTTCTTGTAATTTTCTTAAAAATTCAATTAATAAATTTTTATTATTTTATCTTGAAAGTTATAAAAATTGTTATAAAATATAATTCATTATTAATTTTAGATTGTAAAGAAATTAATCTTCTTTAATTCCCAAGAATTTTAATTTAATAAATCCTTCATTTTTTATAAAATATATTTACAAGTTCAAAATATATATTTGAAAGAAAATAAATATATATATGTACATATTTAAAATGTGCATCTATTGTGATTAATAGAATTATTGTAATCATTTACAATTACAAACTTACTATTTTATCAAATAGTAAATAATAGTTCTTTGATAATAAAAGTTTAACTATTATTAATGTTTTTATCACAAAATTTTTATTTAAATAATTTAAACAATTAAAATAATAATAAAATGTATCTACCTAATAATTTAAAATCATGGGTTCATAGTTTATAAATAACATCATTACAATTGTTATCCAAAATCACAAATTTAAACCGTGAATTCCCGTGTACCGTTAACACTATAATAACCATGATTAACTTAACACGTCGTTCGTTTAGGTTGAACGTTAACGAATCCTCGGCATTTTAAACAAGACTTTCTATTTGCTCATTCTTATTATCCACGTGGTTTTCATACCCCATTTTATATTATTTCACACTTTTGGGGTGAAACATGTTAACCTTATATTTACCACACTTGTAAACACGTTTTTTTACTCTTGTAACACTTGTGCAATTCATTTTATGTTGTCATGGTTATTTGAACACTTGTAATTATCATGTGATGACTCTTGTAAGATATAATCATTAACTATTGCTAGCCTGGCGACGTCATAGATCTATGGGCCTGACAAGCCTATTTGGTGCTAAAGCCGAGGTTATTGCCGGCTCCTAGTGTCGTATTCTTGAGCACTATGGGAACCAAGTACACTTAGCTAATCGTTTAATCTTGTAATGGCCATATTTGTCAAGGTTTGATTGTTACATTTGTTCATCCATCTTTATTTACTTTATTCAATAACCTATAACGAGAATTGCCATCTTTGATATATATCTATGTATGATTAATCTATGGAAACTCACCAACATTATGTTGACTTTATTTTATAACATGTTTCAGGAAATAATACAGCTTAAGTTGCTCTTGAAGACTTGAACACATCTAGGATTTGGACCTAGATTAAAATAAAATGACTTATACTGTCACATGATGCTATGAAAACTTTTGTATTTTTGTTTGCTTGAAACTTATAATATCTCTTTTCTGTATGTTATGAACCTTGGAAAATAATTATATTTACACTTTTGAATTAGCGTTGTGTGGCATGAACAATCTTAACCCTCACATCTCGACGTTTTCTGCCGTTAAGGTTGGGGTGTGACATGATGTACCAGTTGTGTGTGACTTTCCCGACGTGTTCCCAGAAGATTTACCAGGTGTGCCACCGGATCGCGAGATCGAGTTTCGGATCGATTTGATACCTGGTGCTCAACCTGTTGCCAAAGCGTGATATCGATTAGCTCCGACTGAGATGAATGAACTAATGGTTCAGCTGCAAGAGTTGTTGGCAAGGGGTTCATCCGACCGAGTATCTCTCCCTGGGTGCTCCGGTCTTGTTTGTAAAGAAGAAGTACGGTAGTATGAGGATGTGCATCGACTACCGCGAGTTAAACAAGTTGACGGTGAAGAACCGGTATCCGCTACCGAGAATAGATGACTTGTTTGATCAGCTCCAAGGTGCCAGTTGGTTCTCGAGAATAGATCTCCGATCTTGTTACCATCAATTGAAGGTGAAGGAGCAAGACATCCCTAAAACAGCTTTTTGCACGTGTTATGGACACTATGAGTTCCTTGTTATGTCTTTTGGTCTAACTAACGCGCCAGCTGCTTTTATGGATTTGATGAATCGGGTGTGCCAGCCAATGTTGGACAAATCAGTGATTATTTTATCAATGATATCCTGATTTATTAGAAAAGCAAAGAAGAACACACCGGTCATATTCGTGAGGTATTGGAGACACTTAGAAGAGAGAGGTTGTATGCTAAATTCTCTAAGTGCGCTTTCTAGTTGCGTGAAGTTCAATTTTTGGGTCACCTGGTAAATTCTGAAGGAATCATGGTGGACCCGGCAAAGGTTGAGGCAGTGATGCAATAGAAGTCTCCAAAGACGCCATTCGAGATTCGCAGTTTCTTGGGTTTGGCGGGCTACTACAGAAGATTCATCCAAGACTTTTCCAAGATAGCCTCACCATTAACCAAGTTGACCCGTAAGGACGTAAAGTTTGTATGGGGTCTGGAACAGGAGAATGCTTTTGAGGAGTTGAAGATGAGATTGACTCAAGCTCCTGTCTTGATGTTGCCCAAAGGGAACGAAGACTTAGTGGTCTATTCGGATGCTTCTTATTCGGGATTGGGTTGCGTGCTAATGCAAAGGGGAAGAGTGATAGCTTATACGTCCCGGCAGTTGAAAATCCACGAGGCTAATCACCCCACCCATGACTTGGAGTTAGCAGTCATGGTCTTCGCGTTGAAGATTTGGAGGCACTACTTGTACGGGACGAAGTGCACTATCTTCACGGATCATAAGAGTTTGAAATACTTCTTTGAATAGAAAGACCTTAATATGAGGCAAAAGAGATGGCTAGAATTGATCAAGGATTATGATTGTGAGATCCACTATCATCCGGGCAAGGCCAACGTAGTGGCAGATGCCCTTAGCCGGAAGGAGAGACCCAAGCCAATCCGGGTGAAAGCTTACCAGTTGATTATGACCTCAGATGTAATGACACAGGTCAAGGAATTCCAAGATGAGGCATTGAAAGAAGATCGCCTTAACTCTGAAAGGATGAGAGGTCTGGTCACAGAGTTGGGTGAAAATACGCTTGAAGTTAAAGCCCGCTTTGGGCGGATGTGGATCTCTCGCTATGGAGACCTATGGGGGCGAATCATGGATGAGGCTCATAAGACTCGATACTCCATTCATCCCGGTGCTACCAAGATGTATCATGATATGAAGAAAGATTACTAGTGGCCGGGTATGAAGCGTGATGTGGTGGAGCATGTGAGCAAGTGTCTTACTTGCTTGCAAGTGAAGGCAGAGCATCAGAAGCCATACGGGAAGATCCAACCTTTGGATATACCCGAGTGACAGTGGGAGCACATCACCATGGACTTCATCACGAAGCTACCACGTACGGCATGGGGGTACGATGCCATATGGGTGATAGTTGATCGTATGACGAAGAGTGCTTATTTTTTACCGATCCGCGAGACGTATTCATCCGAGAGGTTGGCTGATCTATTCATTATGGAGATTGTAGCTCGTCATGGTGTACCGGTGTCTATTATGTCGGACCATGACACTCGGTTTACATCAAAGTTTTGGAAGAGATTCCATGATGCGATGGGACGAGGCTACTCATTAGCACGACGTGTCATCCTCAGACAGATGGCCAGTCTGAGAGGACGATTCAGACACTTGAGGACATGCTTCGGGTATGCGTGATCGATTTCGGAGGGAGTTGGGATGAACACTTATCGTTAGCCGAATTCTCATACAATAGCAGTTATCACGCCAGTATTGGTATGCCTCTTTATGAGATGCTATACAGTAGAAGGTGTAGAACGCCCGTGTGTTGGGGCATCCGGCAAAAAGAGTTGGGAAGTATTGAGGTGATCGAGGCTACGATAGAGAAGTTAGAAAAGATCAAAGCCCTTATGAAGGCAGCGAAGGATAGACAAAAGTCGTATGCCGATAAAAGGCGTAGACCGATTGAGTTCAATGTGGGCGATAGAGTCATGTTGAAGGTCTCACCTTGGAAGGGGATCATCCGGTTTAGAAAGAGGGGTAATCTGAGCCTGAGATACATAGGTCCTTTCCAAATTATTACACGAGTAGGAGAGGTGGCCTATCGATTGGAGCTACCCGATGAGTTAAGTGGAATTCATCCAACATTCCATGTATCTCATCTGAGAAAATGTCTAGCTGATGAAGATATGATTGTACCACTGGAGGACATCGAAGTAGATGAGCGGCTCAACTATGCAGAGCAACCAGTGGCAATCAAAGACCGGAAAGAGAAGATGCTGCAGAATAAAGTGGTTCCACTGGTGCGTGTGCAGTGGAGGCACAGGAAGGGATCTGAGTCTACGTGGGAAACTGAAGAAGAAATGAGACAACATTACCCACAAATGTTTAAAGAATGACAGGTTTCGGGGACGAAACCTCTATAAGGGGGGTGGACTTGTAACACCCGAAATTTTGTCAAAAACAAAGGAAAAGCAAAGTATTAAGAAGAGAAAAGAAAAGGAGCACTAGTGGAGGGAGGCCAAAGTGTAAAAGTACAAAACCTTACTATTTTAATATTTAAAAGGCATGGCCGCCCATGCCACTGCCTTTTACACCATTTTGCTTTCGGCTGAACAGGAAACAAGAAAGAAGAACAGAGTTTCTCTCTGTTATTCAAGAAGAAGAAGCTGAAAATTCATAGGTAGGTGTTCTTTGTGTTTTTGGTTCGGTTTTGTTGGGTTTTCAACCTTAAAACCGATTTTTATGTGTTCTTTATGCTTGGTTGTGTGTTTTGTTGTGTTTTTAGGTGTTGGACTCGTTGTGCCCTCAGGTTCGATGGAGTTTTACTTGAAGGCTGCATTAGGTGAGTTCTAGATCCCCGGTTTTCTTGTTTTAAACGTATTTTGGGGCTGAAAATGTATGTAAAATGTTTTACAACTTATATGTATGTTAACCGTATGTGTGTGTGTGTATGAATTCCTGAGTTTTATGGTTGTATGCTGGTTTTAGGGGCCTAGTATGGTAGAGATAAGTTAAGAACATGATAGAATGCAGATTGGGACTAAAATTAATTTAAAGATGTGTATAACTACTGCTCATACTCCCCAATAGTCCCCATGCGCCCGAAATTTAACTCAGACGCCTAAGTCCCACCTCATGCGCCCAAATAGGGTTCATGCGACTAGAAACGTTGCCCATATGCCTAAGTCTTTACCCATGCGCCCAAGTACCCCATGCGCCTACTGCCCAAATAACTAAGTGTAGGCTCATGCGCCTGATACTTAGCCAAAAAGACTAATTTCCACCCCATGCGTCTCAATAGTGCCCATGCACCCACTGCCCAAATGCCTAAGTGTACCTCATGCGCCCAAATAGTATCCATGCGCCCAAAAAATTACTCATACGCCTAAGTGTTAGTTCAGGCGCCTAACTTTCCCATGCGCCCAAGTACTCATGTGCCTGCATAGTACTTAGGCGCCTACATAGTGCTCATGCGCCTAAAAGACTTAGAAAAATTTCTGGGATTTTGAGAAATAGAAATTTTATGGTTTAAGCCCTGGGATGTTTTGGTGGTTATGTTTGTTGATGTTATTCATGATTATGGCCTGTTTTTATGTTCCATATTACGTATTATTATGTGACTTTACGTGGTGTGATTATGCTCGTATACGTAAAGTATTATCATAAATGAAGTGAAAGATTAATCATAATGAAAAGTGAAACATAACGAATAAATGAAAAGTCTTGCAAGCAAAATTTTTAGAGAGGTTCACAACTCATTGAGAGTTGTTAGCTCAACTGTGTTTTATATAACGTCCGATTTAACCCATGAGGGTTCACATACAGGGGGATCAGTCTCTGTGACTGATCCATACGTGCGATATGGGATCCTTGTCGCTTAACCCCGAGACTGAGTGGCTTTGTGCCTAACGATGGGGTATAGCTTATGACAAGATCTGGATACAAGTGAAAGATAACGAAAAAATACGAAACGAACGAATATGTGAGATAATGGAAGATATTAAGGTTATACCTTGATGTATGTACAATGAATTCTCATGAACGAAAGTAGACGTATTTTAAGGAAAAGGATATTTTATTATAAACAAGGTACTTTAATGTTTTTAAAACTAGAACTCACTCAGCGACGCTGACTTTTATGCATTTTCAGTTGGCAGGTAACAGTTGCTGTGGATGGCACACGGGAAAAGTTACTTGGCGGGCAAGACTAGCATTCATTCGTGCATGTTAATTATGTTGTTTTATAATGCAATTTCTTTTGTAACTCCTATTATACATTGTTGAATTATTTGGCAACATTAAATATGAATGCAATGAATAGCTTTTGAAAATTTTAAATCCGCTGCGATGTTTTACGATATTTATATATTTTTATATAATTAATGCTATGATTGACCAACTGTGAGGTTTCCGGAAACGGGGCCTTACATTTTCCCTTTCAACCGCATATAGTAGAGCATTGTTCAAATATTCCTCCCCTATTCGATTCCGTAAATCCGTCTTGATAAGCTTCAGTTAGAAAAACATTTTTTAACGGTTGCGGTTGCAACTAGTAAAATTATTATTAGAACCAGTATACTACTCTTGAAATTTTCTTTTACAAAAATTGCCAATAAAAACTTGTTTTTTCATCTTTCAAATCCCTAATTTTATAACAAATAACACAATAAGATTACAAATTACAATTAGAAATAACACATTTCAAATCCCTAATTTCAATATCAAATCTTTAATTCATATTTCAAATCCCTACTTCATATATCTAATCACATCAAATCCCTAATTTCAGTATCAAATCTTTAATTCATAACACAATTCAAATCTCTAATTTCAATATCAAATCCCTAATTGCCAATAAACCCTAAATATTAAAAATTGAACCAAATAACCATTAATTAATATCCTCCTCTTGAAATCTTACAAATAACACTTAAATATTAAAAATTGAACAATATAAACCCTAAATCTTTAATTTTATAGTGCAAAAGAGAAAAAAAGCGTAGAAACTTTACCTTGAAGTCTTGATTTAGTAAATTCAGAAAGATCAAACACGCAGCAGCAAGCAGCGCGCGTCGGAGGGGCGGAGGCGGTGGTCGCAACGTCGGCGATAGCAGCAGTAGCTCGACCGCAGCAGAGCAGATGGCGGACAGAGGGATGCCGGATGTACCGATCGAAGGTTGGGAATGGGAGGAGGGGGGGTTATTTTATTTTAAGTTATCTGGGTTGTTAAATTTGGGCTTTTAAATTATAATTGGACTTAATTAAATTTTAGGCTTGTTATTGGGTATCTTTAGTAATTGGGTTAATTAGTTATTAATGTTTTTATATTAGTTAATATTTTTTATAAAATATTAGATTAATTTTTATAAAATTTAAAACTTTCTATAAAGTTTTGAGTTTAAAAAAAATTTAATGGTAACATAGTATTTTCTTAGGGGTAACCGTAAAACCGTAAAACCGTAAAACCGTAAAAAAATTTTTTACATAAAAACGTAATTTTCGTTTATTTTTACACTACACGTAAAAAGTTGAAGGGTAACGGATGCCAGACAACCGATAGTGAAAAAGAAAACCAAAAGAGCAGGAATAAACAAATAATATAGTAACTGTTCAACCTGTTATGATTTAATAATAAGGTAAATTTAATAAGTCTAAAAAATTTAACAACATTAAATTTAGATGAGGCATATTTATAAAAAAATTCAAAGCTGTTACGTCCACTTATTTTGCTACGACAACGTGTCCAATTTTAACCTTTTCATATATTTTAAATATTTCTATCTTGTTTCATAGTCAAAAGTCGAACTCTAGAAAAAACCTTCAAGTCTACAAGACTAAGATGTGAAAGCATGTTGATCGTTGGGTGCAAGTTGGGCGTAATGATATGGAAAACACATTGAAGTTTCAATTTTAGTTGTAAACGATAGTGTACTCCGACCATCGATGGAAACGAAAAACACGATGCCAGTGGTGGTTGCCGGTGGTAGGTGGAATCCCAAAAGACAACCGATAGTGAAAAAGAAAACCAAAAGAGCGGGAATAAACAAATAATATAGTAAATGTTAACCCTGTTATGATTTAATAATAAGGTAAATTTAATAAGTCTAAAAAAGTTAATAACATTAAATTTAGATGAGGCATATTTATAAAAAAATTCAAAGCTGTTACGTCCACTTATTTTGCTACGACTACGTGTCGAATTTTAACCTTTTCATATATTTTAAATATTTCTGTCTTGTTTCCTAGTCAAAAGTCGAACTCTAGAAAAAACCTTCAAGTCTACAAGACTAAGATGTGAAAGCATCTTGATCGTTGGGTGCAAGTTGGGCGTAATGATATGGAAAACACATTGAAGTTTCAATTTTAGTTGACTATAAGGAGTTGAATTGTCATATTCCATTCCGTTTGTTTCTCTATCCTTTTCTTTTCTAACCGGTGTTTCCTCTCGCGTTACGCGCGCGAAAGTTTGATTGTTTTTCTTTGGCTTACGTTATCGTGATTTTTTTCGTTTTTGGTTCGGCTCATCAAAAACCACAAAATCATATACCGATACCAGTTCTGATAATATCGAATACCGATACCAATGTTTGACACCAAAAAACACAAAAAGTAAACTTTTGTGGTCAAAAAACAAAAATATAAAACTTCATTGTTAATCCTAATTAGAATTTATGGTTTCAAATACATTTTGTAAAAATATGTGGCTAATATATTAAAAAGCAAACTTCACTGTAGCAGTGAAGTTGCTTTTTAATATATACTAGTTTTATTACCCGCGCTTCGCAGTGGGAGAGGTCGTATTTTCCCGGTGCTACGCAACATGAGTTTGGTCATTATCGGTAAGTTCATAAAACTATAAAAATAGCCCTGATGATGGTTCCAATAATACAAAGATATTGGGAACGATGTTGTTACCTCATAAACACTTAGGTTCGTCATTATAGTGCCGCAACGATAACGTCACTCGCTATATCCTATCTTCCGAACAAAATATCCGATAATATTTAAATTTATTACTTTATATTATATATTTTATTTTAAATAATCTAATATTCAATTAAGATAAATAAATATAAACCTTTTAATACACATTCCAATAAACACTCCCTTAATACTATAAAATTTTGATTTCATTTGAAGGGTAATAAAAATAATAAAAATACAAAGATATTCAAGGGTAAAGTGTCATACCCAAGCATCTTAAGAGCACGTGGAATATTTTCATTTGCCAAAAAAAATAATGTTCATTCAATGTGGTAGAAGTGAAAACCTAATTCAGTTTGTGGTCAAAGAATACAAATTCATTGAACAAACTGTAGTGATTAGTTGTACTTTAATATAGTATATAATGTTATTGTATTATTTTGATTCTCACTTTTAATATATTACATCTGTTAGGAGAGTTTCATATTCCTTATAAATATTATATTTTTTTAAAAACATAAGTATAACATGTAACTAGTAAATATACTCGTGCGTTGCGATAGCATCCTACGCCATGTGATAAAGTGCAGATTACAATTGTTTTGATTCATTTTCAAACTAAATATACATTGAAATTTAGAGTTACTCGAATTTATATCGTCGAACGAAAAGATATTATATCTGATCTCTTTTGTTTTCAAATGAAATCTACGTCAAAACGTATATCAACTCAAAGCTTACGTAAAAATTAGCACGGAAGTGTTTTATATTTGACTCAGCTCATATCCGACAAAATTTAAGACAAACGTAGACAAACTCGAATATACACTGAAATGTACATAAAAAATATGGACGTTAGAAATAGTTTTCCTAAGTAAAATTATACCTACAACTGGTAAACCCGAAGCTTTAAAAACTGAAGGGGGTCAATGTGACATTTCTTAAAGTTTTATAAAAGTTTAGGAGCTAAAAGTGACGATTAAAGAAAATTAAAAAGGACTTTAACTGGTATAGACTCTTAATTCCTTTCTTTTCTTTTCTTTTCTTTTTTCTTTTTTTTCAGTTTTAAAATTCTCTTCTAATCTCATACTTCTTTTATTTTATAACGGCGACAACATTTTACATAAATTTTCATACCAATAATGCTTTTACAAGACCGGCAATATTTGTTTTTCTAGGTAAACTATGATACCATTATAAATTGTATTAATTAAGAAAAAAAGAACTTAAACCAAAACATTGGAGTTCCGAAAAAAAAAACACATCAACCCCAAACAAAAACTAGCTATTGCCTAACAATAAGGATTTCCAAAAGTCCTAGCCCAAGCTTATCAATACAACCAGTTTTTAAAAAAATAACGAATTACACACTCATCTACTATAACTCTAAATTTACATCAAATCCTAAAATACCATATGCAAAACATAACCATGTTCTTTTTTTATTGGGATGGAGCTCAAAATATAACTCTTAGTAGACTTCTAACTATTCAATAATAGGAAGCTCACCCACTTCTAAAATGTTGTATCTTCATGTTTTAGATTTGCTATTTTAAGTACCTAAAACTGCATCTGTAGTCTCAATTAATTGAAAATGTTTACTTCGGTCATTTGGTCTAGACATTAAATCCTTCCTACATATTGCACGCGAGAGTATAATTGTCTTTTCATATAAAGGCTTAACATTTAACCACATTGCAGATTGGTAGGATATTAAAAAACGTTCTCCAAAGTGGTGTCGATTCCTAAAATGAGTCAAAGAAGTCAATCCTCGAAATGACAAAGACATCTAATGACTCTAATTGACCTCAACCACGAGGATGAGGATGAGAGCCCGGAGGAACTGCCACGATCGCCCGTCAAGAATAAAGGTCAACTAGTATCTTCGTCAACTAGCTTTAAACTTACAATTATTAATTTAACTTACAATTATTAATTTTTTATCGGGTATGTTGACACGATCTAACGATATTCAATTGGAATACTTCGGTTGAAGTAAGAAGAGATTGAGAGGGAAGATTTTAAAGCAATCCATTTGATTGCTTAACAAATCGCGAGTGCGATGACTATGAAGCTTGATTAAAAAAAAATAATAAATAAATAAAGTACGTGTAATGTTTTTTAATTGTAGCTTAATCATGTTTTTTAATTATTATTTAATTCAATGGTTGGGTTTTATTAATTATTCTTACTTTATGTTTTCCTTTTGTCTAATATGTAATATTTTCTTAAAATATTATTTTATTATTCGTATTTAAAAGAATTTAAGAAAAGGAGAAAATACCATAACATAAAATGAAAAGCTGAACATTATAATACTGAAGTGATAATATATCCTATATTGAAAGATGAATATAATACTTAAGTGACAATAAATTCTACAAGATAGAATATATCATAAGCGCATTCACAATCCATTCTTCATTTCCATATGATTCATTAAAAATCATTATTTTTTTTTCAATTAAATGATATTTTTTCATAAGTTATCATTACATTATCTCTTTCATCCACTCACAACCATTTTAAAAAATATTAAAAAATTTATGGGGGTTGTCTCGATTTTTCTCAAATACGGGAAAACACGGTGCAATCCCTATAAATGTTCTACCTCTTTCACTCGCAATCACTCACAACCATCCCCATAATATAAGGCACCCACTCACATATATATGGGGAACGGACTGTGAATGCTCTAAGAGCATTCATACTAGCTTCCTCATCCTCATATTCATACTAAAAGACATTATTTTTTTATTCTTTCTTTCAATTAAATAATATTTTTTATATCTTTATCATTATTTTTTCTCTCTTCTCCATTCACTACCACTTTTAAAAATATTAAAAAATTTATTAGGTTGTACCGTGTTTCTCCAAATATAGGAAATCACGGTACAATCCTCATAAATTTTTCTCTCTACTTCACTCACAACCACTCACAACCATCCTTTATAATATAAGACACATACTCATATCAAAATAAAAAACCTACTGTGAATGCTCTAATATATGATATTAAAAAACAACTCTATAAAATTAAAATTGTCTTTTTAGTTGCTCCCCATTTAAAACATTAAATCACCATAGTAAACAAAAAAGCTATTAAAACTAAAAAAAGTGTGAGAGTCGAACCATGAAATCTCAAATATATAAGAAAACAGTTAAAACAAAAACCTCTTAAAACTAAAAAAACGTAATAAATAATCTTAACCATTAATATCTTTATGAGATCAAATTATAGGCAAGAAGTTTATTAGAGTAATATTTTAGGTATAGCCACTTTTGTTGATTTTTTTTAAGTTTTCTTATTTTTTTAAACTTTCATAACTTTTATATAAGACGTCATTTATTTATAAAAATTACACTATAAAAACGAGTATTTTTTTATCTTTGAAACAAGTACAATACTATTATACAAAAGATTAATAATTTTTGTTACGTTTTTAAGATCATATGATTTCTACTCGTCATTGTGTTTTTAGTGTAGTTTTTTGTCTCTTTTTGTTAGTTATTCCGTTTTTCTAAAGTTTTGTGAATTCTAAAAAATATTACTATGAAATAACATTATTGTGCATATCTGTATGGTAAATTAACAACTAATGAATCTAATATATTAAAAAACAATGACAAAATTACACAAAAATTATATAAAACATATCACACAATCATTATGTTTTTTTATCATTATTGTGATATCATAAACACTATGAATATTAAAAAAATACATTGATGAAATAACATGATTTTATACTTTTAGTTGTAAAATGAAATGATAAATAAAAACAAATGTATATAATTTATAAAAACAATGACAAAAATAACACATTATGTTATCTTGAATACTATAAGTTTTAAAAAATACATTAGTTAAATAATATCATTGTGTACTTCTAATTGTAAAACACAATGATATATAACAAGTGTATATAATCTATAAAAATAATGACAAAAATAACACATTGTGTTATCTTGAATACTATGAGTTATGAAAAATACATTGGTAAAATAATATAAATCTATACTTTCACTTGTAAAATATAATGATAGATAACAAGTTTATATAATCTATAAAAACAATGACAAAAATAACATAAAATGGTTTAAAACGTAAAACACAATGATGAATACATATAACAAATGATGAAAAATATATAACACGATAACTTATATTTGACATAATGAAAGAATTAGATACAATAAGATGAGTTATTTGACATAATGACCAAAACGTCCACCCCTTTAAAATAATAAAATGATACATGTCAAACTTACAATTCTTTTTAGACTTTTAAATTGAATACCACTTTTACTATAACACTACTCAATATACAAATGCACATACCGAATTATCTTCCTACTCTAATAAAAGGGTAAATGAGGATGTCACGTATCAGCACCACATTTATTTTTATCAAAAAATTTTTGTTTCTCTCTCCTATAAATAACTACATTAATAATTACTAATAATATTATTTATTTATTTTTATATTATAATTATTTTTTTAATAAATTAAGAAATAGATCTTTTTATTTATGTTATTTCTATAGAAATAGTTTTTTATTAAAAAAAATTAAAAATCAAACAATTTTTACGTAATATTTTAAAATTAATTTTTCTAAAGTAATTTTTTAAATAAAAATAATTAAAATAGGGAGTTATAGTAAGGAAATTTTTTAAAAATAAAAAAATTTTAAAACGTTATTTTGAAACAAAATGTTTAATTTATCTTTAAAAAAACAAAAAAAAAAATAAAAAGTTCATATTACTTATAGTTATTACTCATACGTAATTCCAATTATATCATGTCTTAGTATATTATTTTATAATTAATAATTTTTATTATATTTAATATTTTATTTGTTTAACTCGTGTAATACACAAGTTACTGAAACTAGTTGAGCAATATATTTTATTTTTCATGAACATATATTTTATTTTTTATGAACATGTATTGTAATAATTGGCACCATACATAATAAATTAACGAATCATTAATAAATTACTACAAGACCCCATCTATAAATTACTTTTTTTGGAGATCAAGTTGTAGTTTTTAAATATTTGACTGTAACTTATGAATCATTAGTGAGATTAAATATTTGACTGATCTATATAGAAATTATATATGAGGCAATACATTTTCATTATTTTAACTGTTCTTTAATATTATTTTCTACTGATGAGGACTTGTATCATATTTGATTTTCCTGCTTCACATATGAACTACACAAGTTAACCCCCAACTAGTAGTGATTGCCGAATGTTGTATTCTTTTATTATAAAAAAAACATGAAATTAAATTAAATGAGAATAAAGTACATGTTATGTGAATAAAAGTTCCGGAAAAATTACTAAGACTGTAATCAATCCCCAATACAATTAATAACATAATCAAAGTACATCGTAATTAAGTTCTCCACTAATTAAACTTCAATTCATTTAATTCATGACATATGGATTCTTCATCGACCAAGCATCCACTCTCTCAACAGTGATTGTCTCGGTACCGTTGTTAAATAGATACAAATGTGCATTTTCGTTCACCGCTAGTGTGGGGTAAACCCTGGAAGTTATTACCGTCTTTCCACCCTCCCCAAAACTCTCTACAACCGAGTGGTCAACCAAACTCTTGAGGGAAAGCTTCTTTGCAGCTAGATCGACGTCCACAAAGCCCGCAAATGATGGCCTATAAACATCCTTGTTCATTGTTGAACTGTGACGAAACAAAACACAATAAATATCAAAGTAAGTTAGCTAAGATATACATGATAGATTAGTTACAATATAACAAGCTAATAATAATTGATAGATATAAATAATTAAAAGAGAGAGAGATATTACGGTTTAGCGTCTGAACACATAAGAATCTTATGCTTGTTGTCAGTAGTCTTGAAAACCCTAAAAAATATAGGAGTGTACTCTTCGAGTTTGCTCGAGGCCAAAGTTAAGAACCCAAAAGGCCCTAATCCGCCTTGTTTCGTACCCGTGATACCGCATATCTCCAATGCAAGATTTTCAGAGGGCAACTTAGACCATTCTGGATCAAACGTCTCAGCTTCATCCAAACTAGAAAATGTAAAGATTGCTTCGACATCCGCCTGTATTATACCAATAGTTATATATAAATGGATCACATTAACATGACCAAATCAAATTTACTACAATTAATGCAAATATTACAAACCTGAGCAGCGGTAATTCCTTTGATTTCAACAATGTCACCCTTGTTGAGCTTCACATTACTTTGGTCCACTTTCTCACCTCTTAATGTTTCAAGTTCATGAATTGGCCACTGCAACAATTGTTTTCCACTAGGGTCCAACCACACCATACGTGGAATCAACTACACCATAAAAATAAAAAAATACATATAAATTATAATTTATTCATTAATCATCGTATATAAATATAAAAGTACTCTATATATAAAAAAATATAAAAATTACCTGAATTCCTGCCCAACCCTTTGCAATATCTTCTTGAGTAGTGCTGGACTCATTAGCCCAACCCCAAAGAATTCTCCGGTTTTGGGTCGGGTCGAAAAACGTCTTTGATGCATAAAAATTCCCATAGTCGTATCTTAAGCCAGCCCAACCGTCAACAGAAGTCTTGTCAGGGTAATATTTATCCTTGATCGGGTTATAAGTCCCAATCGTGTAATACTCAAACCTAGTAATGTCAAGACTGACTTTTAAAACATGTTTAATTCCTCCTTCAAGTGACGAGGTTTCAACTGCGTGTGTTCCACTGGTTGACACTGGGTAAAAGTCCGGGCATTCCCACATACCAGTATTTGGTTTGTCGTGAAGGGTATGCTTAGCTTTGGTCCACTTAACAAAATCTCGGCTCCTGTACAAATAGACAATACCTCGGTGGTTATGCTTACTTCCTACGACCATTTTCCAGTGACCGTTGTTGAACCACGCGGTCGTTGGGTCACGAAAGGATGACACGTTCTCATAAGTTGGTTTCACTATCGGGTTGTCATCGGGTTTTATCCATTCCCTGAGAAACGGGTCTGAGTAGTTGGCAGGTATCGCGTAGTTTTGAACTTGGTAACCTGGCGCAGGCTTTTGGGCAATAATTCCCGTGTACAAAATAACAGGTTTGTTTCCTGGGAGGATTGTGGCCGAGCCAGACCAGCAACCATACTTATCGAAGGGTTTTGATGGTACGATTGCTGGTTCTAATGCTACCCAATTGATCATGTCCTTTGATACCGAATGTGCCCATACAATATTACCCCAAGTTGCACCCTTTGGGTTATATTGGTAGAACAAATGATAGTATCCCTTGTAAAACATAGGAGCTGTGTAAAAAATATATCTATTAGTTAAAAACTATTTAACTCATAAATAATATATTCTAATATATTAATATTCAATAAAAAATTAACTCACCATTAGGGTCTAAGTAGATTGTCCACATCATGCAAAAAAGAAAAAACAGAACTCGTGATTAGTGACATAATATAAAAAAGTATACAGTGATCGTAAATTAAATTTAATGAAAAGAGAAACTAATAAATGAAAATAACATAATTACATTCAAATAGATATGTGATTGTCAATTGGATAGTCTAGTTGACTATTCAAAATACATCCAACTTGTTTATTGATTTAAATAATATCAAATAAAATCAAGCGTATGATTTTTTATAGATTATTTACTCAAATTGATATTTTAAATCTAATTATGTTTATACATTAAAATACTTAAACTACAACATATACTTGTAAGTTTGAGCGTGTTACTTGGCTTTGTTATTCAAATAAATGTATTTATATAAAATTCTAGGCTAACAAACTAAATACAAAAATAATAATAAAAAGCACGTGGTGTAAGAGATTAAGATGGGGAAATTGGCGATAGTTCTCCTCTTTTTTTGTTTTATTTGTTTATAATTATACTTAATTTTCATCATATTAATTTCTATAATAATAAAATGAACACTTTTATATCTATACTTATTTCTAATCTCTTCTAAAATCAACATTTTTTAACCTATGCAATAATAACTTCACCGACATGAAATCTTTCTTTTTCTTTTCTCCTCACATGATTCATGAACTATTAATAAATTAACAATTTGCAATTACAGAATAGGGAACGCATTAAACTAATACGTATTTATCAAACTTCTATTTAATAATCTAGAGAATAGTTACCTTAAGAAGTCTATCTTCAATAAGTAAACTTTTATTTCGCGTGTTTACATATGTGTTAAACTTAAAAATTGTGTGAACCACTTTTATACATAAAGAGTTCTTACAAAAGATAAGAATATTTTTTTTTAATTTCTTCATTAGTAATCTAATAGAAAATACATATACATGCACGTGGGTACACGTTTGAGTTGTATATGTTGCGTGCTATGTGCGTTTTTCTCTCTTTATATCTGCAAATAACTTCAAGAAAGTTGACTTTTACAATTTGACTCAATAGATTGGTAATCCAATTTGATGGCCATAAAGAAATTATGGTCATTTTTGGAATTCGGTGTGGAAATTTTCAACATTAATACAAAATAGATTTTAATTTTAAAAGAAAATGAATATACAAAAATTTTTTAAGCTCGTTTTTTTTTTCACAAAAAATGCTTTCTATTATATCATCCGCATTAAACGACTTATTCATATTATCATTCCAACGTAGTAGGCTATTTCTGTGTTAATGACACAACTAAAAAATGATTTGACTTATTTTGTTAATTTCTAGCAATTTTAAAAGTCTAACACACATAAACATACACCGTAATAACTTTAATTGAAATGCAAAAAAATATATATTTAAAATCTAAAAACAATAGCAAGAAACTATAGGAAACTAGATGGTCGATCTAAACGTGCAAATATTTATATACATGCATTTATATATGGAACTGAATATGACTATTGAACCATTCAACCATTTTAAACAACCAGAATTCGCAACATAATATATTCACATGCAAAAATAAATAAACTTTTTCGAATAAGAAAAGTATATCGCTATAAAACTAATAATTTTCACCAAGATCGAGTGGTATCCTTCGTTGGTAAAACGATTACCAATATAGAATCTGTTAAATAGAGTCCCTCGGTATATAGTCTTCTAATAGTGAATGATTTTTCGTGATGGATCAATATCAAATTTTAGGAACAATAATTAGGGTTTTCATAGTGTTGTCAATAACTATGAGACAGTTAAAACTTAAACAGTTAGAGTTTTCTTTTTTTTTTCTTCGGCATAATGCAATTTACAAGATTTACAAGATAACTAATAAAAGAAGAAACTTACCATTAATCCAATTTTGTTTCGGTTGAAAGTGATATCCAGTTCTGTAAAGTTGTTCTACATCCTTCGCGGTACTCAAAAGTTGATAGTTCATATAAGTCTTGTGAAAAGCCATAACTCCTCCTCCTCCATTGATATTATTCAACAATGGAAACAAACACACCACCAATGCAAATAACCAGAAAAACGTCATCGTTATCTTCATAAAAAATCAAGGAGTTAAACTGGTTTCTTGTGAGAACAAGAAGATGATCAAAACACACACAAAAGCTTGTGTTTTGTTGTGAGAGAAATTGATGAAGGATACGTGAATGGTAGTTTCAGAGAGGTTTGTATTTATAGCCTTCGTGGGCCAGTTGTATTAGATCGATAAGATTTAATAAAAGGGATATAATAATAATATTTCCAAATAATAAAGCCGGTTTCTGTTAGTCTTTTCACTTTTATCAAAACTCTAATATTTTTACATTTTACAAAATAAAATATTGTAATGGACACATATGAAGAAAACAATTAAAATAGTTTTAAAATAATCCTTAACAAATCCAATTTTTTTTCTTACTCCTTCAATATGACTATTCAACTTTTGAAATTACTGTATGCGGATAAACATATATTTGAATTGTATTTGCATAGATAATTATGCAATGTTGACTATCATTTTAAACATCTCTTATCTAATACAAAAATTTAAACTTTAAAAGGTAACCCATGAGTAAGGTTAATTGTAATTAACTACTATGAAATTAATCTGCATTATTTTTCTTTAAAACAAAGTTTTTTATGGTGTTGAATTGTTCCCTCAAATCTCTTATTTGCATTGTTTTGAAGACCGAATCGGACCGGCCGGTCCAACTGGTCCGACCGGGAATCGGAGAGATGGCCGAAGCGGTTCGCAACAATTCGTTTTGGAGGGCTTCGACCGGCCTGTTCGTCCCGAGTCGGTGGTCGGACCGGATTATTTATTTTTTTTTGGATTTTAATGGGTGAAAACATGGTGTTGAACAATAAATTAGTGTATTGAACATAAGATTATTGTTAAGTTTTATATATAACTAAAAAACACACATAAATTACTTATACTAAATTATATATAACTATATATATATAATATCATATATATATAATTATGAGGTAATCTGGTTCTTAAATCCGGTCCGACCACCGAACCAGTAACACGTCCGGTTCGACGTCAGTTTCGGTTCTGTAAACATTGCTTATTTGATATCAAACATTTTGTCGGCGATGATGAAGTAATATAATAATATAGGGTATGATTAGTTAATTTGAATGTTTAATCACCATCATAGATTTATAGTAATATTGTATGCTGATTCGTCGATCAAGAACATCTGTAGTAAAGAGTTTGACTCTTTCATTGTTTATGTAAAATCGAGATATTAATCAACATGTTCGTTGTTTATTACTTTATTATATTAAATCGATGTTCACTATCTCTTATTCTATGTTTCAATTTATAAAATATAAAATTAGAATAACTATGTTTTTGTAGATATAATAGATATTAAATCATTTTGATTACTAAAATGATAAAATATAAACTTACAGTTATTATACATTTTGAAATGTATAGATATTAATTTTGCCTCCTAAATCAAATCAGGCGCCTAGCCTCTTTGAGTTTATTCTTATAAAGAAATGTTTTATAATGAATTTAAAATCAGGAAAATAAAAAAATGGAGTGGAATTATCACGCAAGAACAATAATTATCACACAAGAACAATAATAATCACGCAAGAATAATAATAATTACGCAAGAACAAAGTGATAATTACGCAAGACAAATTACACTCGCGTGAAATTATCACGCAGAGATGAAATTATTACGCACGAAGGTATCACGCAAGAATACATTCGTGCGTAATAATTTCATATTTGTGTAATAATTTCATCTCTGCGTGATTAATTATTACCCATGCGTCATAATTCCATCCGTAACGTCCATTCTTGCGTGATAATTTCGTACGCTTCGCACGAAAAAAACACTTTGTACCGTGACTTTTCTCTCTCTCTCTCTCTCTCTCTCTCTCTCTCTCTCTATATATATATATATATATATATATATATATATATATATATATATATATATATATATATATATATATATATAGTAAGGATTTTTCACACAATTGAGTTTTAATTTAAGAAATGATTATCACTCTTAAACCAACTACACATGGCAAGTGCACTTATCGCATAATAGTATAGTCTTAGGCAAGAATAGAGTATCGATCTGTGGACACGAAAGCTTCTGATACTAAGTCTTTGTCATTATCTGTCCGATAAAAGATGAGTTGTAAATATTATGATTAACTAAATTAACTAACAAATAGTCTAATCGAAGTAAGTAAACAAAGATGAAGATAATCAATTAATTGAAGATATCATTTAGACTTCGAATCCACTTAGCACAATAATGACAATATGCATTAACCTATGGTGAGATCATTTTATACACATGAAACATGGAAGTAAATTAAACTCCTGTCAAGGTTATCCAATTATATAACTTGTTGGAAAACTAGAACGATAAACACATAATAGGCACCTAAAGTTATTCTTATGAAAGACCATTGATATTATTAGGCCAATGTGAAAGATGGTTAGACTCCCGTCAGGGTTACCCAAACCCATAAATTTTTGGAAAGTTAACACGATGTACACATAAAAACCACCTCAATTTGCGTAATGTAATAATAGCTATGTAAATCCCTTAACTTATGAATGTCCTAACATGAATATATGAACCATAAATTTGTGCATTATCTACAGCTACACATAACAAAGCTATAAGAAATTCATAACAAATACATTAATTTTCACAAACTCATGTATAAAGATGCACACTTGTTCAACATTACTAAATATTCAACCCTCATTTACTATTTCTAGTTAAATGTCATAAACCACACACTAGAATATGCAATTCATGAATAGGCCTTCTAACACACATGCTTTTCCAACATAATATGGTTGTAACACCTACAAGATTCAACATTTCATCAAGTCAAGCAAGCACACACTATCATTGAAAGACATACATAGCTTTGAAATAAACATTGACATAATCATCACCAAAGATTACATACACTAAGTCAAAGTATGCTAAGCTTCATCTAATCTAAGTGATTAAGAGTGTTTAGCCCATAAGGCTTACAAAAATCACAACCATACTTGAAGAGTAGAATTATAACATCAAGAATTAAGAGTTTATCAATCCAAAATAAGAAGAGATGGGTTGTTTGACGTTAGCTTCTTCTTAGAGCAATTGATCTTTAGTCTTAGCCTTCTTCTTTCAATAAATGCTTCAAAAACAGCTTGAAGGCTGTAGAGAACTAGGGTTTCTTGTTGCCAAGTGAGAATGACCCAAAAGAGGCTCAAACCAGGTTAAAAAGAGTGCCTGGGCCCGAACATGGTCGTGTCCTAAAGTGACACGGTCGTATGAGGTGTTCTTCAACAAGTTCAGCATCACATGGCCATGTGAAATGTCACACAGCCATAGCAGAATGTTAGGCTTCACAACTTCACTTATTTTTCTTGTGTTTTCCATAAAACTCACCAAGCGGCCATCCAAAACTACAAAATTCAAATCGTACATAATTAAGCATCGATCAGACTAGATTTGCAACTAAAAAGGTATGAAAATAGGGGACGATATACTTTATTAACATATATATTTATTAACATATCAGTGACAATCAGCAGCGAATCACAACATCAACAACACGAACCTGCATAAGCAATAAAGTTGTATTTGGAAAGGCTTAGAAATGCTGGCTTGTTGTGGTAGCAAATAATTGTTTGTCTCGTAAAAAAAACACTCGACATGTGACACTTTTGAAATCCAGACCCAAAACATCCGTTGGACAATGGTGTTAGGGGGAGGCAACCTTTGAGAACGAGATTCTTTAACATCTGGAAAATTTTAGCATGAAGAAAAGAAAAGAAAGCAATGGAGAAAAAAGAAAATTATTATAAAACAAGGGGTTAAAAGCGGGAAAAGGCCAAACTTGCCCATAACAGGTTCAAAAAGGTGTTAAGGCCGCCCATACTCCTCTCTCTCAAGCAAGAAATCTCGGCTGGAGCAAGAAGAAGAAGTTTCACCCGGTTTTAGAGAGAGAAAGTCTTCAAAAGGTAAGATTCTATGGTGTTCTTTTCGGTTTCAGTTGAGTTTTCAGCTTCTGGACCGATTCTTAAGTGTTTCTATGTGTTTGGTTGTGTGTTTTCGTGTGTTTAGGTGTTAGAACTCCAGGTTGCTCTCGGGTTTGAAGGAGTTTTACTTGAAAGCAGTTAGAGGTGAGTTCTAGATCCCCTCTTTTAAATGTTCTCTACTTAGTTGAGGCTGGTATGCATATTTAACTAATGTTTTCAAAGCAAATAATGATTTTCTATGTATGGTACGGTTGTTTATGATGATATAGTTATGTTATATGATTTTCATGATGATTGTATAATGTTTATGATGTTCTAAGTGTTAGCCTGATAGACCTAAGCTAAATTTATGTTAAGATGATGTTTGGAACTGAAAAATTTCATAAGTTGCATCACAGGTACTGGACTTGTTCATCCGCATTTGTTAAGTGTTCATCCGCATTTGTTAAGTGTTCATCCGCATTTGCTACAGTTCATCCGCATTTGTTTATTCTCATCTGCATTTGTTCTACCAGCATTTCTTTGGACACTTAGAATATTTTCTGAGGACTTTCATCCGTATTTGCTACAGTTTCATCCGCATTTGCTACAGTTCATCCGCATTTGTTTATGCTCATCCGCATTTGTTCTACCAGCATTTCTTTGGACACTTAGAATATTTTCTGAGGGCTTTCATCCGCATTTGCTACAGTTCATCCGCATTTGTTTATGCTCATCCGTATTTGTTCATCCGCATTAGTATTGTTCATCTGCATTTCTTTGGGGACTTAAAATTATTCTGAAATTTTGGAAATAGAATTTAAGTGTTAAGTACTGATGAATAAGGAAAGATTATGCTTGTTTAATGTTTCTTATGTTTGATTCTCTTCTTATGGGCTACTTGTTATTGGATAGTTTTATTATACTTCATGGTATGTGATTATTAAAATAGTGAATATTTTAAAAGTATTATTCATAACCAAGTGGACACAAAGAAATAAAAGAGGACAATGGAACTTAATGAATGTTACCCCGGGCCCTTATAAATAATGGAAAGCCTTGCAAGCACAATAGAATGAGGTGCACGACCTTGTTGTCGTTAGCTCAACTGATGTGTGACTGATTCAGGATGCACATCTGGGGTCTAATCCTGGGGATTGACCAAACCAATGGGACCCGTATTCATGAGCAGGCTTCGTGCCTAGCAGTGTGTGTCAACTGTCGAATAGGTTAGCTACCAAAAATCGTTTGCCGACAGGGGTTCGGCATTCGTTGCCAACCAACCATATAGGCTCTTGCTTTATACAAACCTGGACAATGAAAGTGAAAGATAATGAAAGAAAGAAAGATAAAGAATCTTTTAATGATTGATTATGTATAATGATGAATGATCACAAAGTGAAGTTTACAAAAGTATATTTTCTATATTATTAAACTAGAACTCACTCAGTAATGCTGACTTTTTATATGCATATCAGTTGGCAGGTAATGGTGTTGTTGGGAATGGCACGAGATTGAAGCTACCTGCAAATAAAGACTGGCATTCATGGCACGCCGAAAAGTTATTTTTGTTTTGAAATGCAACTAGATGTCCTTTTTGTAACTAGCAACAACAATGTATTTCTTAGCAAAAGTAATGGTTATGAAGGCTATGGTTTTTATTAAATTATTCAGCTGTAAAGTTTTCTTGTTTTGATAAATCTGAATGTGTTTTAATATGAAAAGTTCTATGAATGACCAACGGGGTTTCCCGGGAACGGGGCCTTACAGGTTCAAGGGGTGACAGCCCCTAGTAAGGTTCAACTGGCAATACCCCTAGCTGGGGTTAAGCTATTTTGAAGAAAATGTATAATGGAGAAATTTAAAAAATAAAATTTAGAGAAAATCAGGGCGGATGCGGCTTGCATTGGAAAAGGATGCGAGGCGCATCGACTAATAGCTAAGGAATCAATGCAGAGACGACACGTGTTTAATGACTAACAATTGAAAATTGACTCTCGCACTTTGATACGGGGCACATCACAAAAAAAGGGCTCGAGCCAATGAACTGGCGACACCTGCCACCCATGCAAGATGTCAATCTGATGCGGAGCGCATGAGAATTCCAATGCGGGGCGCATCGATCCCGAAACAACCTATAATAAACAGTATGATATCACCTATTAATGCATGGGGGTATCACATCTGCTGCCTATTTCCCAAACAAAAGAGAAAAAGTAAGAAGAATTTTTTTCTATCCTTCTGCTTTTTCAAAATTATAGCATGTGGACCTCATGTTTTTTTATTTTTTTTATGATAAAAGCTAATAAAATGTACTTGTATTGAATACGTGATCTGAATATGTGCATAAATTATAATATATATTAAAATGTTATGTCGGTAAGTACAAGGGTTTTTTATTGGTTTATAAATTGGCCACTATAGTTTTGATAATTTGTAAAAGGTCCTCACAAGGTACACAAGATGGTACAAAAGATACAAGACTCTCTCTTTTTCTTTCTCTCTAATCTAAAAAGAAAAGTCAATGAAGCGATGGTGATCAAGGGAGGTGTATGCTCCGGCTAGGAGCATGCAACAGATGGAGATCGACCATACCGGTGCCGACAGCGGCTGGAATGGTTGTGTTATGGTCTGGTAGGAATACAATATGATGTGCTTTTGGAAAGCTTAGGTTTTTTGAAAAAAATTGATAACTTAATTGTATTTAAATTCTTTTTTAGTTACGCAAAAATTCAGGACTGTGTTATTAAAACATTAAGTTGAGTCTCATTTAGTAGGTTTTTTTATGATTCATAGTGGTAGTAGGGCAATATTTAGTCCCTAAAAAGCTGTATTAGTTATTTGTGAATCAACAAAGGTGAAGCTTATTATGCATTTTTTTTACATACTCATAAAGAACAGGTTAGAGATCTTTGATTGCAATATGTTTAACTATCTAATATCAGGCAGTCGCCAATTCACATTGTGTTTGAAACGTAAATTACAAAAATATATTGGCCCTTACAAAAGAACCCGCGGCAACACGCAGGGGGTCATATCTAGTTTTTAACAATTTGCTTGATGAGTCGTCATAACGCATAACATCAATTCTATCACAAGATCAAATCAAATATGTTAGAGATGGGAAAAAACCGGTTCGGGAACCAGTTCGGCCAAAAAAACCAAAACCGGTTTAAAAATACCAGTTTGGCCCAAACCGACCCGCACCGCCGGTTTCCCATCGATTTCCCATATTTTGTACCTCAAACCGGTTACAAACCTATTTTCAACCCGATTCCGAAACCGGTTTTTAAAAATAGCCGTTATGTAACGTTAATATAGCTATTTTTTGACCGTTTGGGGCATTTTTGACATTTTTTGTGTTTTTTTACTATTATACCCCCATTAGGTTAGTATAAATATGTATTGCATGTTTTGGTTGAATCACAACAAATTAAAACGCTCTTTACTTTCAAAAATCTCAAAAATGCGTCTTGTGATTATAAAAACAATTAATTGTGTATTTAATTTTATTTTTATTATTTCATAGTTTATATTTTTAATTACTTTGTAATGATTATTTACAATAAATAAAAAAAACTCGAACCTGTTTCCAAACCGACCCAATTCGGTTTGTATAGGGTCGGGATTCCCAAACCTAAACCGATTTGAGGCCAAACCGGTTTTGACCAATGTTGACCAAACCGGTTTAGATTTGAAACCGAAACCGTTTCTTAAAAAAACCGATTTGTAAACCACTAAATATGTATGAGTCAGAAATACTCATATATACACACAAAAATTCAGTACAATAGAATTCAAAGTTAGATCCACTTATGTTATAAGGTAGATGACTTGCTATATACTTTTGACTTTAATCGGATGTTGTTATATATACACATTTTTTTATTTTATTTTTACTAGTTATACTCTCTCATAAAATTCACAGATAAATTCGATTTAAGCCTTTTATTTTATCTTATTTTATTTATTTTCTTTTATCATCATAATAATGGTAACTTTTTACATTAATGTTGGTTTGTTCTTTCAAAAATCTAAAATATCCAAATACATTTAAATTCTATGCGTGTATAAAAATTATTATTCATAAGAGTCGAGGTAAATAATAGACTAGAATGGGATGTTGCATAAAAAGAAAAAATGAAAAGATTAAATCAGATAAAACAAGAAAAATTGAAAAATCTAAGTTAAAAACAGAGTTATGTAAAAAGTTGAAATGTCTAAAGTTGGTTAAAGAATTGTTTACCGCTAACACGAAGCATAGTTATATTATTAATAAAATTTATTTTTAACTAATCAAATAATAAACAGGCATTTTGGAATTGTTGAAAGCAGACATATTGGAATTGATGAAAATTAGATTTTGGAATCATGCAAAACCGGGTTCTAGATTTTTGGGAAATTGGGTATTAAGAATTGTGAAAAATCATTTGTGCAAATAATAAACCTACTGTTAGTGGTGTGATCCACAATTGAAACGTATTAAATTCACAAACACGTCAAGAATGCTTTTTGGATTAAAAAACTTTTCTTTTAGTGTTTTGAATGAATTATTGTTTTCCTTCCCAAAGGTTTTTAAAATTTACTAATTTCATTCAAAAACATTAACTCAGTTAATTTAAAATGTTAAAAATATAAATTGATAAAATTACCCTATAAAATACAAAACAAAATCCATCAATCACAATCATAACCATAATTGAGTAGAAGTGAATCACGATATCTAAAAGATGATAACTAGTGGCGATGGTCTATATTATACAAGGCCTTCGTAATGGGTTTCCAACCGCACCAGAAAATCATCCTCCCTTATCGATGAACCCAACAATCTCGTGAGCCAGATGCAAAAAAAAAAAAAAAAAAAAAAAAAAAAAAAGTTTGGAAGACGATAGCAAATGTAACCAACCCACATGAAGCATAACAAAAATATGCTTTTATTTATTATTTAAATATTACAAGTTTTATTAACTTTTTCTAAAAAAAAGATTTTTGCAATGTTTGAAGATGTAACAAATTTGTGATTGTTTCATAGGGAGGGCATGAGAACTAGGGAATGAGGTATGTAACCATGTATAGCCTAACCCACTTAATCTAAACAAAAGTAAATCAAACCTAAAAAGGTAGACAAATGTTGTAATAGATCATTTACCTTGTTTTATACATGTGCATAAAAACTCATAACAATAATGAATCAAACTAACAAAGTTGAATCAAACTAACAAAGCTGAACCAAACTAAGAAAGCCAGACACATGTTTTGATGACTTAAAAACAATGTTATAACTTTAAGCATAGTGACAGTGAGTGTTTTACACACTAACCCTTTATAAATTTATTTAAATCTAATTATCAACTCTTTTGTGTATAAAATGTTGTATCTTATTGCTTTATTGTTGTACTATATTGCATAGGCTTCTAAATTTTTGATTAGGCCCCTATAAAGTTATATCTTTATCCCTTCAAGTTATAACGTAATTACAAACTTAGCTTGGATCCAAGTCTTCTTTACTCATGAACGAGCACTAGTGCTTAAGTATTTTTCATGTTGGTGGTAATTCCCGAGTCTTGGGCCACAAGTCGGTGTACCAAGATAGTCTCCTAGAAGCTTTATACATGTTCGAGTAATTTCTAGACCTGACACAAAAGCTTGTGAAGTTGGGGGACTAGTATTGACTAGTTGATTAAAATTGGTTTATTTCAAAATTATATTGTAATTAGTATGATAATGATTTACTAGTCAAGTTAGGGTTAGATTATATATACGGATGTATGTACCGAGCTATTTTAATACATTTGAGAGTATTGTATTAAGTTTTGAGTTATTTTTCTAAGTATAATAAAAAAGAGAGTTATTCACAAATCTTGTGTGCTCTTTATTACTTGATTACAGACCAACTCTTTATAAGGCAATGACTACCTATTTGTTTTGTTGTTTACAGTATGCAAATAGTTTTATGTTTAAACATTCAACTTAAGTTGATTTGTGCCTAGTAAGCAAAGATCTATTCGACACACTTCAAATGGTTTGGACGCATAATTATAAACATGCAGGATAAGAGCACACCCAAGGAAATGATCTCATGTTGATGGCTATATCCCCTACCAATAATGTAATATGACAGGCACCTTGGTTATACCCCCTACAACTAATGTAACATGCCTTGCTAATTAACGATGCAGGATTCGCCATGCCTTGAGAATGGCGCCGTGTGAAGCCATGAATGATGGATTGGAAGACTTGGAGGACACTCTAGAAGACTAAAAGGATGCTTTGGAAGACTGTTTGCATGCTTTATGAGAGGGTCTACATGCCCTTTAAAGCCTTAGTAGGGTTTTGATTTGAAGAAATCTTCTATTTTTTTCTTATAAAAATAAGAATATACGTTTTTATAAATTAAGTTATCATGTCATAAAGAGCTAAGGACCTAGGGAACACTCAATCAATCAACTAATTTTATTGATTAGGATTATGATTTAAAAAAACTGAGATCGTTCTATAATGACTATCATCCATTCTAAAAAGAAAAATGTGATCTTTTCAGTTTTCACGAGATCTTTCCCACACTTGGGCTAAAATAAACGAATAGTGTGTTTTAGTTTTATTTGTTTTGCAAAGGTTTTCAATATTTTATTTGGGACAAAGGTCACTACAAGGTTTAAAGGCTATAACGCATCATTTTTGGGTCTATAGCGAGGACATGGCATCGCGCACTATGGTGTATGTCGACCTATTGTAATTACATGTCGTACTTGTACGAGTCGTGGCTACAGAGTTGTACCTATAGGTGTCCTATGTCGTCACTATAGATTATATATTATTTTTTTATTTTTTAGTTAAATATAAGAAAAAGTAAAAAATGATGTTGTCCCTATAGGTTGGATTTTTTTTTGTTTTACCTTTTTTAACCCGCTAAATTTATCATATAAGAAATCAAAAATAAAGCTAATTCATCCTGTTTGTTTTAAATTTGAATAACAAAATGAACATAAAATATTTACATTGGAAATTATGGAGGAAAAAAATATTTCTATAATAAATAAAGATTAGTTAATTATTAATTGTTATGGCCTTGTAGCCTAGTGATAAATACAATATTAGATGAATTTAGAAGGAAAAAAAATGTTATGTTTTATTTTTAAAATGGAATGGTAAGCTGGAAGAAGAAACCCAAACACCCCCATAAATGTTGTCACCTATCATGTGCAAAATTTTATTATTGGAGGTGAGTGGAAATGTGGGATTGATAACTCATGCATTTACATGTAAACATAGTCAAATGGACAAGTTGAGCGACTCCACCCCTATTCTGCTAGTTGACATAAATAGAAATTAATATAATGAATTTTTGTTCTTTCCTCTTTTTAGAGTAACTTCCTTCATTTATTTTAAAAGATATTGAACCATATTGAAGAATCTTTTATTTTATCTATAAATAGTTTTGTATCAATGAACGGCTTGTATTTAAAGTCTTTGTTTCATACTATCCATCATGTAAAGTTATTATATAAATAAAACTACATAAAAATATCATACATCCCATGTAAATTACTATTCAGTTAATTTTATTAATTTAACTTTTTTCTAAAACAAATTCTTAATTTTTTGTAACAATCAGATTTTCACATAATTCAAACTATATTACTTTCATCTAAGTCATCCTATACATAAGACTTGGCTAGCTATCACTACTCAATTTGATTAAGTTTTTCAAAGAAACCAAAGATGGTTTTTTTCTATTTGGCATTATAAACTACTTTATAACTGATTTGTCTGGATTTTTTTGAAACTATGCATCACAACTTGATACGCTATAAAAGAAAACTTTCATTGGACAATCAGATTGTTTTGGCGTCAGTAATCTCCCAGTGATACTTCGTCGACAAAACAAATCGTATGTAATGCGATTTCCGTTGTTCAACGACGAGAATTATTGAAAGATCACAGATGAATTGCTAGTGATCACAAAGAAGAACTCTCTAATGATGGTAGAGATTGCATATTTATCTTATCACAAATTGAAAAGGTCACCAATATATGAGAGTTATAGTTAAGTGTATGAATGAAATGTAGCTTTTCGTTTGCTTCGATCTTCTCTTGCTAATGGAACTTGAGATGTAGATTTAAAAATGTATAATCACTCAAGAATATTTATAGGTGTTATTTATTTGTGTTTACAAGGGATGAGTCAAAATACCAAACGAAAGATTATAAGAGAAAACAAAATTTCACCCCGTTGATCCTAGTGTGGAAAGATGTATCAACAGTACGTTAAATTTGAGTCTGTTGTAACATTCACTTTAGAATTATAGTCGTTATAATAAGTGAAGACCTCATTATTTGCATTATCCCAAGCTTTAAATACTAGATAAGTAGATAAGATCTAGTGGTGTTTGACTTACTTGAGGCTAGAGGAGAGAGTAACCAAAGCATAAATGATATATTTCCTTACACAAGAGAAAGATGATTTTTCCAAGTGTGAAGAGTACCTCTATCATATTTGTCCAAACTCATTGGCATACAATTAAATTTGAAAAAATTGATTTGGAGAAGGTTCTTTCTAGAAGTTTAGGATTAATTTGTCATGTTGTTATTGTTGTGTTTGAGTGCCCCCTTTGAAGTTTAATGTTAAAAAATAAAAGATAAAAAACGTCCAGAAGTTGGACACTAGATCTACATTTCGGCTATGACATTATTACAGTTCGGCAATCAATCTAAATCTTTGCCATACCATCCGCCATAGTCTTTCTTCTTGGTTGCTTGGAACATAAAATTGGCGATTAATCCATGATCGTTGTATATGTCAACTGTGTTTTTTTACTCTCGAGGTGCTTCTTTTAGTTTGTTTGGTTGATGCGAAGATTTAGGATCAAATATAACGTTGAGTGATATTTATCTTATATGATTTGACTTTTACCATGTAGACAATTATGATTTGTTCTCTTATAGACAAATGACAAGGTTTGTTGAACAAAAAGATTTAAAGATAAATATTTTAAAACTTTTTTGTAATGTTATACAACCTGATTTTCTTATTAAAAACAGCTTCTATTACATTTCAAAAGAGTATACTATTTTTTTTAAATGTAATAGAGACTGGTTTCTTACTATAAATTGGATTACCGATGATATACAACACAGATTTTTACTAACAACTAATTTTATTAGTTGATATAACTCGGTTCAATTACAATCGTAAGCGCACTAAGATGTTTTATAACACATTTTATGAGAAAACCATATTATAACTTGGTTAAATAAGACATTTTGGGGCTTTTGTCATAGCGTAAGAGAATTTAACATGTTATAACTTTTGCATAAAAGAAACAATAAATAAATTTTAATTACAAAACACTTTATGAGTAAATCTTAAAATTGACCTATAGTGCAACTCATACTTGTTGAGTTGTCTTTACACTTTTGTATGAAACCTTGAATAATGCTGTAGGAAATTTGGATCGTTCTCCACAAATTTTATGCTACAAAGTGTTTTGGTGACGCGTATGGTTGTTGCTAGTATAAAAATTGCTTTTTTATCAAAAGAAAAGTGGAGAATGAAATTGTATTATTAATGGCAACAAAAGTAGATGGCTATATATTCATTATTAACGGGACCGTAAAATATTCAAATACACAATTCAAGGTTGTAACAATAACGTATATAATTTTAGAAAAGGATACTTATAAAATTTAAAGCCTTCCATATATTGATCTTTATATTTACACAATATTACACATTTTATCCCATAAGTAGTTAAAAATTGCAAAATTCGTTTTTTTGTTTCTAATAATTGCACTAAGACTCTTTTAGATTTGGTGTTTGTTACGATTTTTATTTCATTATGATACTAAAACGTCAATTAGTTTTATGTCAAGTGTTTAGGGTTTCTTTAAAGTTGACTAACCTACCCTTACTTTAAAATAAGATTATAAACAATGGTCATTGTAGAACTTGATTAAAATAAAACAAAAGGAATCCACCCTCCCATTGTCTAAATTTCCAAGTTACCCGTCGATACACCCTTCTCTGCCAACGATCAACCCCCCACACTCTCATCATCTCCTGATTCAACCCACCTACACTATCATCTTCTAAGCAAGCAAATTCTATTTCCTATACTAAGATAGTTATAACCTAGTTACAATGATTAATTGCACTAGATAAAAGTAAGTCATTTGGTAGGTATTGAGAAATCATTTCATACGGTTTCTAGTATGAGTTTCATAACAGTTTTATTGTTTATTTTCTAAATCATTCATCTTATCCGATAAAATATTTTTGAGGTATCATGCATTAAAAATTAATTAGTTTAATCTAAAGGTTAGATCTCGGTAGGAAGAAGTTATCCACAAGAACATACTCCGACTTAGAGATGGGCAAACCGGGTTTTGGGCCGTACCCGGGCCCGGGTACAAACCGGGTTGGGCCCAACCGGGTTTTTTTGTACCCGGGTATTGGTGAACCCGGGTACGAACCCGGGTCGGGTTCACCATCATAAAACCCTACCCGGTATACCCGGGTAGGGTCGGGTCGGGTATGAAACCGGGTTCATACCGGGTTTAATTTATTTTTTTTCTTTTTTTTTCTTTTCTTGTGTGTGTATCGAACACCAGGTCCTATCTTCTTTTTTTCTTATCTTTTCTTTTCTTTTTTTCCTTTATATTTTTCTTTTCCTATACCGGGTTCAAATCTTGGGCATAAAAAGTTACATTTATAATATACAAATATTGAATACTTTTTATATAAAATATTTGAATGACAAAGAAATTTAAAAAGAACATGAAAGACATATAATATTAAAACAACTTAAAAATACATAAATGAATCAATAAAAAATAACAATATCGTCTAATTTTATTTACTACGAGATGCTTGATCAAATGCTGATTCTTCGTCGGATATGCCAGAAGATACTCCGTCTTCTACCTCTTCATCATGTACTTTAGCTTCGAGTGTAATCTCGTCTTCGAGGCTTGTTTGGTCTTGTATACGATCCGTTGCGTCTAAGTGATCCTTTAAACAAATGCACATCTCCACTGCTTCCGGAGTTAGTCTTGTTCTCCGTAATGATATTACCCTGCCACTAAGAGAAAAAGCAGATTCTGAAGCTACCGTAGAAGCTTGGACGCTTAGTAAATCACGGGCCATAGCAGAAAGAATCGGAAATTTAGATTCTTTTCCTTTCCACCAAGCCAAAATATGGAATGCATGATAATCTTCGATAGGCATAGTGGAAATAAAATCCGTTCCACTATATCTACCGAGCTCACTTGTTGGGGTGTTACCCCTTTGTCGTTTAGCCGTCACATCCCGAACAACATTCAACATAGTCAAAACTGGGTCTTTAACCGATGTACTAGCACTTGAGGTTGATTCGCTTGGCATGGTTATGTTTACGTTAGGCCCATATCTATTTAAATAAAAATTATAAATTGTTTTCAAACTATGATTAAAATTTTCTTTTGTCTCGTTTGAAAAATTAGGGTTTTCGTCATGCATATCCAAATTGTCATTTATCTCATCTATCAAACATTCAACCCCCGCAACATTTATAACGGATTTAAAGCGGCGGCATACTTAAAAACGGGTGGTAAGTCCTTAAAATATTTTTTAAACTTTTCTTTCATTGGTTCTATCATTTGATTAAACATATTATTTTTATTTTGAAAATTTTTAAAATTCAAAGCCATACAATATAATTCTTGAAGCACCGAATAACTAGTAGAATAATAAACTCCCGATAATTTTGTTGTTGAGTTTTTAAAAACCTCAAAAAACTCGGAAAGACGTTGAAGATTCTCCCAACCCGCATCCGGAAATGGGTCGGCTTCACCATTATCCGAAAGACTATTATGAAAAGCTTTCAAAGTGCCCTTTTGTTTTAAAGCACATTCAAACATGTGACAAGTCGAATTCCACCGAGTAGGTACATCCCAATTAGGACCTAAAAATCTAGATTCCGTATCCTTACAAAGTTGTTTATAATCTTGATATCTTCTTCTACTTTTTTTTAAAAACGTCATGTAACATAAATCGAAAAGCTTTAGTAAAGTTATCAACATATTGTCCGGATAGTCCGTCTTGCACTACTAAATTAATTATATGTGCAACACAACGAGTATGGAAAAAATCACCGTTTGCAATCGGAAGATATTTTAATTTTAATTTTTCAACTGCGGTTGTGTTGTTAGAGGCGTTATCAAATGCAATTGAAAAAAGTTTATTTTGTAACTTAAAAGTATTTATTACATTATCTAAAAAGTAAAACAAAAATTCTCCGGTGTGTGATACGGATAAAGATCAAATGCAATCGTACGTTTCATCAATTGCCATGAATTGGGATCCACCCAATGAGCGGTGACGCAAAGGTACGATTCGGGTAAACCATGTGGAGCCGATCAAACGTCACTAGTTAAGTTTACACGGGTATTTAAATTTTCAAATAATACAATTAAATCATTTTTTGCTTGTTTCCATAATTTTAAACAATAACGTCTAAGTGTAGTACGACTTACGTGGGTGTAACGAGGTTGAAGCGTCTCTCGAATTAAGTTGGTCAACCGAGGATTGTCGAAGTGACTAAAAGGCAAAGCTTCTTGAATCACGAACTTCACCATTCGATCTCGAACCGTATTAACATCATAATTAAAGATTCCACCGTCTCCACCCAATTGTGTTTGTTGTTGTCACACCCCGACCGACGGCGGAATCATCGGGGCGGACGAATGTGAAACGATTGTTCATAGCTCATGAAATTTAATAAGTTGAAATAATATTAAATGCCATTTTTCGTTGAATAATACTAAACAAATAAATCATTACAATACACTAAAGATTCAAACAACAACATAAAATCGTTAATTAAACTAAGTCCAAGTCCTATATGAGCATGAAGAAATCCTCAAAGTAGCAATCCTGAAACATGTTAAAAATAAGGTCAACATATAATGTTGGTGAGTTCCCATGAATTTGTACATACGTATGAAAACAACGTTTAAGAGGCAATTCATGTCATAGGTTAAGAAATATTGCAAGAATATAGATAGCATAATGTTACAATCAAACCTTGACAAAGATATCCATTACAAGTTATAACGATTAGCTAAGTGTACTTGGTTCCCATAGTGCTCAAGAATACGACACTAGGAGCCGGCAATAACCTCGGCTTTAGCACCAAATAGGCTTGTCAGGCCCATAGATCTATGACGTCGCTAGGCTAGTAATAGTTAATGATTGTTTTTACAAGATGACTATCATATAAGACTCACAAGCATCTCAAATAACCATGACAAAGTTTATAAATGAATTGCTCGTGCATTTACAAGTATCAAGATGTTTACAAGTGCAAGTTCATAAAGTTAACATGTTTCACCCCAAAAGGTGTGAAATAAAGTAAAAAGGGGCATGAAAAACTCACATGGAAAACTCACATTGTATAATGATGGATGTAGAGTACATAAGGAAGCTTGGATGTTCAAGAGTCAAAGGTGATGTCCTAAAGGGTAAAAAGAAACAATAACTTGAGGTCGGAATTCATTACAAGAAGTTAGGATATTTAGAGAATGCCAAAAAGCGAAAGGTAGATTGAAAAAGGATTATTGTACCAATTTTAGATTCTGGACAGAATGTTTGGTACGTGTTTGAACAGGTTTTAAAAATAGCAAACGGTTTCATAAAATTATAAAAATTTACAGTTAACTAGTTCAGAGTCTTCCGGACAACTTTCGTTCAAAAACATTTTTATGAAAATATCCGTAAATAGGTCAAAACAGCAGCACAAGACAAAAGGTGCTGAAATGCGCACTTATCTTGTGAAGGCTATTGTTGTGTCGTCAGATTGAGTTTGAAGACGTATAAACTATCGTTAAAAAGGTGATTCAATAAAATTAATGTTGGAGTTGGAGTTTACTCAAATTTAGTTTGTTATGACCAAGTTATTGTTACTTGAAGTCAGACTATATTCTGCCAAATATGTAATTAGGCACTTATGTGCACTTTTAAAATTGCTAAAGCATAAAACGGGTTAGAACAAATTTATTATGTCGATATATGGTATATTAGACTTCGTTTGAGTTATAAAAAAAATATTTCAAGACTTTTGCATAGCCATCATTTAGAGAAATAATCTTGTGGAATAACCGAATGCGGCGGCATAGCCGTCCATATGCAAACGGGATTCTTTGTTTACGTTAGTGTGTTGGTAGCTTGATTTAAGAATGTTAGTGATTGTTATAAGGTTAGTGAATATTAGAAGGTTAATGATCAAATGGTAATGATTAAAATTAAAATAGATTTAGTAGAAAAAATAATAAAAGTAAGAACATGAAAACAATTTGATGTTAGGATGATTGAAAGAATATAAAAATGCATAATATATAAGCAATATAAAATTACCTTAGTATTAGAAAATTCTTGAAACTACTTGTAAAAGAAAATTCTTGAAATTGATCATAAACAAAGAATGATGAAAGGTTTGTGTGTGAGAATTTTAGAGAATGAGCAAATAAAAAGTGAGGCCTAAACCTTGCTTTTATAGTTAAGGTTAGGAGGAGGTTATGAATGATGTTAATGATGAGTTACAAGTCTTTTAAAATAAAGTTATGATTAGAATTTGAAATAAATATAAAATTAAATAAATTAAATAAATAAAAGAATAATTACAATTTAAACTCTAAATTTATGAAGACTCTAATTACAACTTTTTTTATTAAATCTTTATAAACTTTATAAATCTCACAAGAACTTGTAATTTGATTATTTATTTTAGTTGAATATTTTAAAATATTATAGATATTAATAACCTTTTAACATTTATAAAATTTATTTTATAAATTATAGAATTTAAGTTAAATTAATTAAGTGACACATTTATTGTTTTTGGAACACAAAAATAAATAAAATGACTAAATAATGAATTTGATTTACAAGATTGACTCAAACGGGTTCGGGTTTGGGTTTCTACTTTGAAAAAGGGCCGGATGTTACAGTTGCGAATCCGGATTACTTTTCAACGACTTAGAAAACTTCTTGCTAATGTGTTTGCTTAAAGTCGTGTTAGAATCTTTAGCAAGCAAAACTCCACAAAACTTGCAACGAGCCTTTACAGACCCGTCACTAAACTCAACCATATCCCAATTGTACCAAACATCCATGTTACGATTGTGTGCAAGAACACGAAGGACGGTTGGAGAGTTTGACGAACCTTGACCAACGGAAGATTATGATTGAGCCATATCAAGATTGAAGAGAGTGAAAGTGTAAAACGAGAGAGTGAAAGTGTAAAACGAGATTAAACGAGAGTATTTTTTGAGTTTTTGGCGTATGTTTTTGCGTTTGAGACTTGGGTACTAAACCATATCAACCCACACCTATTTATACTAACTTATAAGGCTAAAAGAGACAAAAAAACGATAACAAATCGGGGCTAACGGCTATCTAGCCGTTATTAACGGCTAGATTTAAAAAAAAAACGGTCAAAACCGGGTCCAACCCGGGTTCAATGGGGTCGGGTCGTGTTCGGTCGGGTTCTACCAAAATCTAGAAAAATATACCCGGTTCCAACCCTATGGTTTTTTTCGGGTCCAAACCGGGTACACCCTATACCAGGTCGGGTACACCGGATCGGGTCCGTACCCGGGTATTTTGCCCACCTCTACTCCGACTAGTAATTTCCAACAAAAGTTATAATACATCCAAATGAATGAAATATATATATATCATTTAATGAACATAAATGCATATGAATTAAACATGCAAAGAAGAATAGCCTTACTATACAACAAGACTTCTAAGAATTTCAAAGACATTTATAATAGGTTTAAAAGCTAATACAAAGACAAATATGGACAAGGGTGAATATAATCAGAGTAAGCTATTCTTTAAATTAAGTTTATGAATTACTTGTCAAATTAGATAGATTTCCAGTTTGTTTGTGGTTTCTTGATGCCTAAAAGTGACTTATAAGATTTTATTATATTAATTCAATCTTTAATCATGGCATTTGTTAGATTTTTGTTATAGTATATTCTTGAATGTCATAATATTTGTATAATAATTTTCATTTATCCAAAGTGTTACGCTCGATAATGCACAAAAGTGTAACTATTTTACAAATGCTATTCTTGCCCAAATTATCAATCATTATCTCACAAATTAATTTTGTACTCGTATTTATTTATTTCAAATTTTAAAATCACAAGCAAATTTATTTGCTCGTTTGAATGTTGACGCTTGCCATTTTATATGTTTTGAATGTTGTCGCTTTGTCATTTTGAATGTTTTAAGTATTGTCATTCGTCACGTTATTTGAAACTTTTTACCATTTTACTAATTTGAAATTGTAATTTGATGTTATAGTTTAGATTTTCGTCATTTGACATTTACATGTTTCGAGGTTACATTAAATTTTTAAATAAATAAAATTATTAGATTATTTTTTGTCCTAAATTTGAATTAACTCAACTCCAAACCTGTATTCGAGTCGAATTGAATTCTTGAAGTTCAAGTTCAGCTTTGATCTGAAGGAGTAAGTACGTATGCATGTAAGCTTGGAAGTCATGCAACACATGCATACGTGGTATGAGTTCATTTTGGGTTCTAGAAGAATAAGACCGGGTCTATCACACGTGGGTAGAAGGTGTCATTGAAGTTGCCGATTCTTTAGCTTATTGTTAGTTTTTATTTGTTCACGTAGTCCGTTCCTGTTTGTTCGCTATTTCTGTTTGTTTCTTGATGTATTTAATTGCCTATTGGCTCAGTAATGAAGTATCAGTTTGCTTTCATTTATACCTTTGATCACTATATCAATTGGTATCAGAGCAAACTTTCGATCATAGAAATCAAGAGAGTGTGAGAATGAGTGAAGAGAAATTGAAGATTCCTCATTTCGATGGTCACTTCGAGCATTGGAGTGAAATGATGGAGAATCTTTTGAAAGCAAAGAAGCTGTGGCACTTGATTGAAGATGGTTTCGAGGAACCACCTGTTGGGATTGCTCAAAATGAGACCCAAAGGAAGAAGACCGAGGAGCTGCGTGCTAAAGATCAACAAGTGAAGCACTATTTGTATCAAGCCATTGATCGAGTCACTTTTGAACAGATACTCTATAGAAAGACAGCAAGTCAGTATGGAGTTGCTTGAAGAAGAGATTTGAAGGGAATGCTCGTGTGAAAAGATCCATGCTGCAGAAACTTAGAAGAGATTTCGAGATTCTGGAGATGGGCCAAAATGAATCTGTGAGTGAATACTTTGCACGAGTACTCACCACTGTAAATCAGATGAGGTCTAATGGAGATGACATGACTGGTGTCAAGATTGTTGAGTAAATACTTAGAACCTTGACTGAGAAGTACATGTTTGTGGTTGTCTCTATAGAAGAATCAAGAGACATAGACAAGATGACCATTGATGAGCTACAGAGCACATTACTGGTGCATGAACAGAAGTTCAAAAGAAACTTGAAGGAAGAAGAGCAAGTTCTGAGGGTTGATCATGGTGAAGGATCAGGGACACGTGGTAGAGGAAGAGGCAAATTCAGTCCCAGAGGAAAAGGAAGAGGTAGAGGAAGACTCTCCTTCAACAAAGACACAGTTGAATGCTACAAGTGTCATAAACTGGGACACTTTGCCTATGAGTGTCCTATGGGGAAGGAAGCAAACTATGCAGACTTTGATGGTAAAAATGAAATGCTGCTAATGGGTCAGGTGACTGATGATGAAGTTAGTGAAGATGAAATGTTCATGACACAGGCTGGAGAAGATGGAAAAGGTAATCTGTGGTTCCTGGATTCAGGATGCTCAAACCACATGTGTAGGATCAAAGAGAAATTTAATGATCTTGACACCAGCTTCAGTCACTCAGTGAAACTAGGAAACAACACAAGACTGGAGGTGAAAGGCAAGGGGCAGGTAAAACTCAACTTAGAAGGTGTTGTGTATGTGATAAGTGATGTCTATTTTGTCCCAGAACTTAAAAATAACTTATTGAGTATGGGACAATTACAACAGAAAGGTCTGTCATTTCTGATTCAAAATGACAGTTGCAAGATCTTTCATCCAGACAAGGGTCTGTTGTTTTAGAGTTTTATGAACCAAAATAGAATGTTTCCAGTTATTAGTGAAGATCCAACAGTTAAAAGTGGAAGAAAGGGGGAGAAGTGCATGTATGTTAATGATGAAGATGTGGCTAGGTTGTGGCATGAGAGATATGGGCACTTGAGCATGACAAGTATGGAGTTGTTACAAAGAAATGAAATGGTAAGGGGAATGCCAAGATTCACTGTTGATAAAGCTGTCTGCACAGAATGTCTAGCTGGAAAGCAAACCAAAAGGGCTATTCCAAAGGCAAGTTTATGGAGAGCTAAGGAGGTGCTTGAACTCATTCATTCAGACATTTGTGGGCCTGTCACACCTTCATCTCACAGTGGAAAGAGGTATTTCATAAGTTTTATTAATGACTTTAGTAGAAAGGGATGGGTTTACTTGATCAAAGAGAAGTCAGAAGCTCTAGATTGCTTTAAGTTGTTTAAAAGTAAAGTAGAAAAGGAAACTGGTAAAGTTATTAAATGCATTAGAACCGATAGAGGAGGGGAATATCTTTCTGATACATTTAATAAGTTCTGTGGTGAGAATGGGATTGCAAGGCAAATGACCACTGGCTTTACACCACAACAAAATGGTGTGGCAGAACGTAAAAACAGGACTGTTATAAGCATGGTAATTACCTTATTGTCTGCCAAGAAGATGCCTAAACACTTCTGGGCAGAGGCTATAGTGTGGACATTCTATGTACTGAATAGATGTCCAACCAAAGCACTCTACAAAGTGACACCATAGGAAGCTTGGAGTGGGATCAAGCCTGCAGTTAAACACTTTAGAGTGTGGGGTTGTGTTGGTCATGTGCATGTGCCAAAAAAGAAAAGAACTAAACTTGATGAAAGGAGCCTTCCTTGTATTTTAGTGGGGGTTTGTAAAGAATCTAAGGGATATAGGCTTCTTAATCCAAACACTATGAAGGTTGCAGTAAGCAAAGATGTTGTCTTTGAAGAAAATAAGGTATGGGACTGGAAGAAAAGGAGTAAAGTAAACAATGAAACAGTGTTGACATGGGGATTAGATGAGAATCAAGGGGAGCTTGAAAGCGATGAAGAAGTTGCAAACTCAGATAATCAAGAAGTGCAAACACAACAGTAGGTTGTTGGTAATGAAGCTAGTTCAAGTACTGCTCAAGCAAGAGAGGGTAGAGTAAGAAGAACTCCCGGTTATCTCAGAGATTTTGTTACTGGGGAAAATCTGTCAGATGATGAGGTAAATGTTATGCAGATTAATGAGCAAGATCCCATCACTTATGAAGATGCCTGTGGTATAAAAGTTTGGGAAGAAGCTATGTACAAAGAAATTGAGGCTTTGGAGAAAAACAAGACATGGGTGTTGGTTGATTTGCCTAAGGATGCAAGGTGCATAGGAGTGAAATGGGTTTTTAAAACAAAACTGAATGAATCTGGTGTGATAGACAAGCACAAGGCCCGGTTGGTGGCCAAAGGTTATGGCCAACAGTATGGTGTTAATTACTCTGAGGTGTATGCTCCAGTAGCAAGAATGGATACTATAAGACTGATGATTGCTTTGGCTGCTCAAAAAGGCTGGAAGATCATGCAAATGGATGTGAAATCAGCCTTTTTATATGGAGAATTAGAAGAGGATGTGTATGTTCAACAGCTCAAAGGTTTTATAGTAAAAGGAAGTGAAGACAAGGTTTATAAGCTGCACAAAGCTTTATATGGACTGAAGCAGGCACCTAGAGCCTGGTTTAGTCGCATTGAAGCTTATTTTGCCAATGAAGGTTTTGAAAAGAGTCAGAATGAACATACTTTGTTCATTAAAAGAGGTACAAAGGGTGAAGTTTTATTTGTTAATGTTTATGTAGATGACTTAATCTACATGAGTAATGATCAAGATTTGATTGAGGAATTTAGAAGCTCAATGAAAAAAAGTGTTTGAGATGACTGACTTGGGTATGATGAAGTTCTTCTTAGGAATTGAAGTTGTTCAAACTGAACATGGAATTCATATTTCACAAAAAAGATATGCAAGAGACATCCTGAAGAGATTCAATATGGAAGAGTGTAATGCAGTGGTGAATCCTATAGTTCCTGGATGCAAGTTGCTGCTGGATGATGGAGAAAGAGTAAATGAAACAGTTTTTAAGCAATTGGTGGGGTGCTTGATGTATGTAACAGCAACTAAACTTGACATACGGTTTGTAGTAAACCTGATCAGCAGGTTTGCCTCAAGACCAACAGAAAGTCATTATGGTGCTGTTAAGAGAGTTCTAAGGTACTTGCAGGGAACTCTAGACTTTGGGGTATGGTACAAGAATGGTGGAGAAGGTAAATTAGAGGTGTACACAGATAGTGACTTCGCTGGAGATGTAAATGACAGGAAGAGTACCTCAGGATACACTGTTTTATGGGATGGAGGAGCAGTGGCTTGGTTATCAAAGAAGCAAGACATTGTTGCTTTGTCATCGATAGAAGCAGAGTTTGTGGCAGCAGGAGTGTGTGCAACTCAGGTTCTTTGGTTGAAGGAGATTCTTGGTGAGTTTGGGATAAAAATTAAAGGGGATGTGACAATAATGTGTGACAACACTTCTACTATTAAGTTGTCAAAGAATCTTGTATTTCATGGTAAATGCAAACACATAGGTGTGAAATACAATTTCCTAAGAGACTTGGTTGCTAAGGGAGTGATAAGTTTAAAGCACTGTGGAAGTAAGGAGCAGGTAGCAGACATCTTAACTAAGCCATTGAGCAGGAAAGCTTTTGTGAAGTTAAGAAGCAAACTTGGTGTATGCAAACTAGGAGAATTTCTTCTTCCTAGTTTGAGAGAGGGAATGAAGGAGTAAGTACGTATGCATGTTATGCATGTAAGCTTGGAAGTCATGCAACACATGCATACGTGGTATGAGTTCATTTTGGGTTCTAGAAGAATAAGACAGGGTCTATCACACGTGGGTAGAAGGTGTCATTGAAGTTGCCGAGTCTTTAGCTTATTGTTAAGTTTTATTTGTTCTCGTAGTCCGTTCCTGTTTGTTCGCTATTTCTGTTTGTTTCTTGATGTATTTAATAGCCTATTGGCTCAGTAATGAAGTATCAGTTTGCTTTCATTTATACCTTTGATCACTATATCATGATCAACTTCAAAATTCAAGTAATTTAATTATGCGATTTAACTCTATGAACACCCATAGTCATCGATGATAATTTGATTAAAAAACACTAACAATAAAATCTAAACAAATAAAATAAATGATTCACGTGATTACTATAATCTTCAAATTTTGATCAATTGACGTGTAACAAATAACCGCTGAAAAGCTTCATGGGCTTTTATACATATTTAATACCTTTAATAACGATAAATACGTTTGAGACACGACTGCTTGTTTAATTTTAACCTTTTCAAATTTTAAATCTTTTGATATATTTTGTTTCGTAGTCAAAAGTCAATCTCTAGAAAATATCGTTCAAGTCTACGAGTAAGCTGTAAAGGCATGATGAGGAGTCATTGGCAACAAGTTGAAGTTATGGGCGTGAATCAAAACATTATTCAATTTTAGTCGACTTTAAAGAGTTTGACTTTTCTTCTCCCCTACCTTTGCTTTTTATTTTCTTATCTAACATGAATATCATTTAAACGTGTCACATGCTATTTTTTTAAAAGTTCTCTCACTTTAGTTCTCGTGTTCATACTATTTATTTTATTTTAAAAAATTAAATAACGAATTCTTAAATTTTCTCCTTCTCTATATTATAAATCAAAGTCCTCTTTTAATCATTAATTTTTAAAGATATTTTTCATTAATTAAAAAAAATATTTGATTATAAAATGTTCTTTTTTAAAATCAAAATTGTCTAAAACTATGTAATTTTTTCTAAAACAATGAAACTTTTTAAATTATGAATTATTTTAAAAATCAATCTTTTTAAAAAGAAAAGTTTTATATAAAAATATTTTTTAAAAAAACCAGAGTTTTTAAACAATAAGATATTAATAATAAAACAAAAATTTTTCAAAGCAATATTCATAGTAAAAATGTTTTATCAGCTAATCAAGGTAGTTTTATATTTAATGTTTTACAATTTCTAACTCTTCGTTAATAATATTTAGTATTAGTTTTATTTAACCCGTGTAACACACGGGGTTTTAACATAGTAATTTTATATAACATCTTTTGTTTTAAATATATATTTCACATAAATAGTGTTTTTTTTTCCTTTTCCACTACTGTTCTGAGAAACGTACTTAAATATGATGTGTTCCTATTTCAAATTTGCTATGATATAAAGAGTAACACTTAAAAAAAATGAAAGATTAACGTTTGAATTGTTTAACGTTATAGTTCATAAAACGTGGATTGAATAAAAGATGTTTGATTATTTAATGAAATCATCATTAGCTAATTATTTAGTGAAAGTTTAAGGTTTAAAAGTTAAACATTAAACTATATAATTTTAACTAATTAAACGTTAATTAGTAAAGTACCAAGGTTGATGATAATTTACTGTTATTTGATCAAGGTTATTAAACGTTAATTACCGGGTGTGTAAATTGTAACTATTATGATATTAAATATACATCAGGTGGTAACCCTTATTCAACCTCCAATCACCAAAGCTGCCAACCTCGGACGAACACCACCATACTGCCGCCATCGTCATCGCATGCCATCGCCTTTGTCACCATTCATTTTCGGGTGTCGTTGCCACTGTTACACAGGTTGCTTCGGTTTGTGGACGTGTCATCTATCGAGACCGCTGTTGAATCCTTCATGTGTGGTTTTTGGTTTTTGATAGTCAAATGTATTAACTTTAACCCACTATGTTTGGGATTTGTTTTTAATCAACTAACATGTTAAACGCTTCCGCATTAAACACAAATCTGATATGACAAAAAGTAATAATTTTAAACGTTAAAACTGGTGTACGATACCCAAAAGTTTAATTAGTATTATTGATTTGAAATATTATCATGATTTTATTGTTAGAGTCGACAGTCATATATTTTGAACATTAAACCTCTACATCTATGTCTTACCCTTAAGGGTATAATTGTCTTTTCACTTCATTTATCTTACTACTAAACAATGAGTATACCGATGAAACTTTGACTGAACACACCCATACAAAAAAAAATCTAAATGAACTAAAAAAGTTGGTAATCTGTCGGTAATTACCAACACATCACTAGGAGAACCTCCGCACATGGTTAAACAAACAATTCTTGATAGACTACCGTCGAAATTGTTTAGAGTGAAATGTAATACAATATTGGGAGGGAACACAATGACGAAAAGAATTCAATCATTAAACCGTCGTTATATTTTAGGATAAGATTTTATAATGGATTCCCACGCATTTGTCGATATGGCCCATTTGGATGGTACCCCATAAATAAAGTTGTCTAAAAATACCAAAATCAAGCTTTCTATAAATAGAAACACGTATCTTTAGGTATTTTAAGCTTAAAAATGGCAACTTCCATGTATGTCAGATATGTTACATTTGTTGTTTTGGTAAGAAGAGTTTATGTGATGTTAACTATAGGTATGTCGAATATGATGCATTGTTGTTTTGGCTGGTTTGTAAGAATAGTTGATGAGATGTGAATAAATCATTAGGAATTAATGGTCTTGGAATTTATATATTTTTTCATGTGTGCTTCTTCTGCCATTGCCTAGCATATAAGTATGTGAACATAGGTGAAGATATTTTTACGTGTATGTGTTGTCCACGCCTTGAACCCGCGCTCGCATAATATAGTTTATTACTTGTATTGTTAGCGGGAATTAGTGGACTTGGAATGTATTTTTCTATTTATATTGTTCCTCTTGTTTTCCTCTTCTAGTTTGTGTTTAGTGTTGCATGTGTCTAGCTTTTGGTCCTCGTGCTGCCCACGACTAGTTTGTGTTCCTCGTGTTTCAGGAATATAGTCATCGGCATAGGCACTCGTGCATACATAGAGATGAGGGGAATGTATAATGTCTAGAGATATAATGTAAAGATTTGAAGTCTGATCTCATCAATCATCAGAAACTTCATTCATTTTGAATATAGCACAAATATCAAGAAAATTTACAATATAAATATTCGGATTTTCATCAAGCAAATCTTCGAATTGCACCCTGTCTTCCCCCATTTGAATAACATTCGCCTTAATTTTAAAGTTAAGAGCAAAGTAGATTTTCAACCCATGTATCCACATGTGTGGAACGTGTGTTTGAGCATGTTCACACGTATGTAGTATAGCGTGTTCACTTCTATGTGTTTACACGTGTTTAATTTTTTGAGTAAACTTCACTTTTGCTCCTTGTGGTTTGATCAAAATAAAGGTTTTCCTTCAAACGTTTTAAAATCGCGATTTTGCTTCCTGTGGTTTAAAATTCATCTCAATTAACTCCAAGCAACTAACGATGTTAAACTTTTCTGTTAATTACAGGGGTAGTTTGGTCATTATATATGTGAGGATTAATTTTGTAATTTATCTATTTAGAAGGACTTAAACTAAATAAATAAATTTTGGTCATATAACCATCACCCTCATCTTCTTCATCCATCATCATCAACAAATCACCACCACCCACCAGAACCCACCACAGGCCCACAGCCACCTGCAACACCAAAAGTTCATAACCGCCAACCACCACCATCACCATAGGCCACCACCATCACCATCTGTTGTTCAAGTCGCCAATCTTGATTTGAATCTAGGGAAGTTAAGATGGGTGGTGGGTTCTCGAATCTCACCCACCGGTCCACCACCATTGCCATCCCCACAGTCCCTCCGACACCATCGTCATCTTCATCATCCGCACCACTACCATCGAACCCCAAATCGATTTAGGGTTTTTACTGTTGGATTTTTTCTTAAACAAATCAACCTAGATTGATGATCGCAAGTGTGGAGATCTGAGGCAGATCGAAGGCGTTTATGGTGGGTTTTTGTTGTTGTGTTCTTTCTTGAACAGATCGACTTCTAAAGTGGATTTATACTTTGATTAAAGTTTGATTTTGGTTACTATGGTTATGGTTATTAGCGATGGTTGGATTAGGGTTCAAATTACTATGGTTGGATTTATATTAGATGTGATGGTGATGATGGTAACCGATGGTGGTGGGTGTTGGTTGTGATTTTGGGCGGCGGTGGTTTAGGGGTGGCAATTTCTAGTGACTTTGTCCATGTTCTAGGGCTAGAAGGTGTGGGGGTGGTGGTGGTGTTATGGTGTACGTGACAGTGGTGGTGTTGTGGTGGTGGTGGTGTTAGAGGGCAGTGGTTTGGGTGGCATTGATGGTGATGGTGTTGGTAATTAAGGGGTTGTTGTGTTGTTGTTATGGTGGTGGTGGTGGTGGTGGTGGTGGTGGCGGCGGTGGCAGTGGCAGCGGTGGTGGTGGTAGTGAACAGTGGATGTCAAAGTTTGTTGGTTTTTAAGTAAAATACAGAAATTGTCCTTTTAATTTAATAAAGAAGTTTGAATAATTTAACGTTGTTAGTGGCTTGGAGTTAATTGAGATGAATTTTAAACCACAGGGAGCAAAATCGTGATTTTGAAACTTTTTGAGGAAAACCGTTATTTCAACCAAACCACAAGGAGCAAAAGTGAAGTTTACTCTAATTTTTTTTAAATACCTGTGTAATTGTATCATACTTTCATGAAGATACTTATCCACGTGTTTCAAAGCATAAAATTACAAAATTTGTTATAATATCACAATAATTAACACAAGATTAGTGTTATAACCTTAAGAACTTTAAAGAGAATTGCAAGAGCAAGAAGAAGAGAAATGTATAACTTATGAAAGTGTATACAAGAGGTGCATCTTCTCTTCTACATTGAGGTGGTATTTATATTACAAAGATTAATCATTTTGATAGAGAAGTGAAACTATTTAGAATAGTAAACTTATCTATAAGTTTGACAAAGAGTTCATCCACTTGCTATGGTAATAATTCATAATACTCCCCCTTGAATAACATTTTTCAAAATTCAATAGTTTAAGTACTACCTCATTAAAAACATTGCTAAAGAAAAACCCAGTGAAAAAAAAAAACCTTAGCTAAGGAAAAAAGAGTACAGCTTATAACTCCCCCTCAAATTGTCTTCTGTAGATCATCACATTGTGTGTATGTGCCGCATGCCAATATCATAAACATGTTTTCTGAAAGTTGTTTTTGGAAGTGCCTTTGTGAAAAGATCAGCTGAGTTATTGCTAGAGTGAACGTATCTCATTTCAACTTGTTTGTCTTTAATAAGATCTTGAGTGTATGAAAAGAATCTTGGTGGTATATGTTTTGTTCTGTCACTTTTGATATACCCTTCTTTCATTTGTGAGACACAAGCTGCATTATCTTCATAGATTGGTGTTGCATTTCTATCTTTCTCATATCCACAAGAAGTTAATATAAGTTGTGTCATAGATCTTAACCATACACATTCTCTTGAAGCTTCATGTAGTGCAATGACTTCAGCATAATTTGAGGATGTCGCAACGAGTGTTTATTTCTGAGAACGCCATGAAATCGCAGTTCCTCCATTCTTAAATATGTATCCAGTTTGAGATTTTGCTTTATGGGGATCAGATAAATAACCTTCATCTGCATAACCAACCAACCCTTCTTTTGAATTATAAGGATAAAACAAGCCTAAATCAATAGTACCTCGAAGATATCGAAAATATGTTTAATCCCATTCCAGTGCCTTTTAGTAGGGGCTGAACTAAATCTTGCTAACAAATTAACTGCAAAAAAAATATCAGGTCTCGTACAGTTAGTAAGATACATAAGAGCTCCAATTGCACTGAGATATGGTATCTCTGGACCAAGAACTCTTCATTATCTTCGCAAGGACGAAATGGATCATTATCAACATTGAGTGATCTAACAACCATTGGTGTGCTTAAAGGATTTGCTTTGTCCATATTGAAACACTTTAAGAGTTTCTCTGTATAAGTCGACTGATGTACAAGTATTCCATTATACATATGCTCAATCTGCAAACCAAAACAATATTTGGTTTTTCCGATGTCTTTCATTTCAAATTCTTTCTTTAAAAGAGCATTTGCTTCATTAATTTCTTTTTACGCCCCAATTATATTTAGATTATCAATATACATAGCTATGATCACATATCCTGATGTTGTCTTCTTAAGGAATACGCATGGACAAATAAGGTTACTTGTGTATCCTTTACTTGTCAAATAATCACTCAAACGATTGTACCACATCCTTCCAGATTGTTTGAGTCCATACAAGGATCTTTGTAATTTGATGGAATACATTTCCTTAGGCTTTGAGCTTAATGATTCGGGGAATTTAAAACCTTCAAGAATTTTCATATAGATGTCACTATCTAGTGATCCATACAAGTAAGCTGTGACAACATCCATAAGACGCATCTCTAAATTTCTAGAGACTACTAAGCTGATTAAGTATCTAAAGGTTATTGCATCCATAACAGGGGAGTATGTTTCCTCATAATCAATCCCTGGCCTTTGTGAAAAACCTTGAGCTACAAGTCTAGCTTTATACCTTGTAACTTCATTTTTCTCATTTCGTTTTCGTACAAAAACTCATTTATACCCTACAGGCTTTACAGCCATCGGAGTAATAACAATAGGTTCAAAGACCTTTCATTTGTTAAGTGAATCTAATTCAGCTTGCATAGCTCCTTTCCATTTATTCCAATCATGTCTATTCTGACAGTCACTAACTGATTTTGGTTCAGGATCATCATCTCCACTCATGATGTCACTTGCTACGGAATAAGAAAATATTTCATCAATACCTTCCATTTCATCGCGATTCCATAAGATATGTGTGTGACTATAGTTAATTGACATTTCTTTGTTATTTTCATCCAAATCCTCCTCATGAGAGGTTTTGGTACTTAGCGTTGCATCAAGATCATTCACTTTATTATCAAGTTCCTTTTCAGGAGTTTTTCTTTTTCGAGGGTTTTTATCCTTGGAACCGATTGGTCTCCCTCGTTTTAAACGTCTCTGAGATTCATGAGCCATTGTTTTATCTATTTGCTTATTTGGAGTCTCTGCTCGAGCTGGAGCATTAGCAGCTGGTATATGAGATTTAGTAACTCTGCTTGTATAAGTAAATGCATCAGGTAATTGTTTTGCAATTTCTTGCAAGTAATAATCTTTTGAACCTCTGTCTCATATTGTTTAGTTACTGGATCAAGATACAATAATGAAGGAACATACCATGAGACATCATTTTCTTGTTTTTTCTTTTCTCCCCCTAATGCCAGGAAAACTGACTCATTAAAGTGACAATCAGCAAAACATACTGTAAATACATCACCCGTTAAAGGTTCAAGATATCTTATGATGGAAGCTGATTCATATCCAACATATATTCCCAACATTCTTTGAGGACCCATTTTTTATACGTTGTGATGATGCAATAGGGTCATACACAGCACACCCAAAAATTCTAAGGTGGGAAATGTTTGGCTCATTGCCATAAACAAGTTGTAAGGAAGAGTTTTTAAGATTTGCACTTGGTCTCACACGAATTAGTGATCCAGCATGAAGAATTGCATGACCCCAAATAGACACAAGGAGTTTTTTCCTCATTATCAATGGTCTAGCTATTAGTTGTAGACGTTTGATTAACGACTCAGCTAAGCCATTTTGTGTGTGTACATGAGCAACAGGGTGTTCAACAATAATTCCTACAGACATGCAATAATCATTAAAGGCATGTGATGTGAATTCACCAGCATTATCAAGTCTCACCCTTTTAATAGTATAATCGGGAAAATATGCTCGTAATTTGATAATTTGTGCAAGAAATTTCGCAAATGCTACATTACGAGTTGATAACAAAGAGACATGAGACCATTTACTTGACGCGTCTATCAAAATCATAAAGTATCTAAATGGTCCACATGGTGGATAAATTGGCCCACATATGTCTCCTTGAATTCTTTCAAGAAACAGAGGTGATTCCTTTTCAATTTTCACAGGCGAAGGCCCTGTAAGTAATATCCCAAGAGAACAAGATGTACACAAAGGAATTTTATTCGATTAAGGGATCTTTTGATATTTCAATGGATGCCCATGAGTGTATTCAATTATTCTTTTCATCATTGTAGATCCTGGATGGCCTAATCTGTCATGCCATAAGTTAAGTGTTTCAGGATCACAAAATTTTTCTTTAACTGCCATATATGCCTGAGGCACATTAATGTGTGTATAATATAAACCAGACTAAAGCATTGGCAGTTTTTCTAATATCTGGTCTTTGCTTATGATATGCAAATATTTTTCACTATCAACAGTCCTTGACTGAGTATCATATCCTTTATGATATATGTTTTTAAAACTTAACAGATTTCTTGTTGATTTTGGAGAAAATAAAGTGTTTTCTATTATAAGCTTTGTACCATTTGGTAATGCTAAATTAGCTTTCCCACTCCTTCTATCAGGTCTGTAGATCCTGATATTGTATTAACGATTCCTTTTGTTGGTTTAGGTTCACAAAAATATTTCTTAGATCTAAGTATAGTGTGTGTGGCTCCATATATCTGCTTTATTTGTTTGATCTTGCGCTCCAATGATGTTCATTTTAATCTTGAACGTATAAAAAAATAATAAGTGAATAACGACGATATTGTTATATTTTAACAAGAACTTTATTTAATCGAAAGAAAACATTACATGAAGAAAAATACATAATTAAAGATAGGAAAACACTTAATTGTTGCATATAACTATTGTGGTTAAGCAACATGTGTTTCAGAGTTCTATGTCAAAATCTGCAGTGTTCAACTCAACGTTGAGATTATCAAAATTATCAACATGATTCACTTCCTTCTCTTTCCTTTTAAGAGAGGCTTGGTATAGCTCACATAAATGTGGAGTTGTACAAGCCTTTGACCAGTGGTTTGTGCTACCACATCTAAAACATGAAGTGTCATTGTTTTCAGACATACTAGCTTCATTCCCTTTGTGTTGGTTAAATTGTTATTTTGTGGAGCGTGTTGATTGTTCTTTGATTTCTACCACGGCCATATCCATGGCTACGACCACGTTCACGACTATAAAAGTTACCTCGGTAATTATAATTACCCTTGAAAGAATGGTTGCGACCATTAGGGTAACTTTTATCAACAGAACCACGACCACAACCTCGTCCCCACTTTCTTCCAGAGTTTTTAGTAGCAACATTTACCTCTGGAATTGCTAATGATCCCGTGGGACGAGCTTGATGATTTTTCATCAAAAGCTTATTATTTTTTTCTGCTACTAGGAGAAATGAATTTAAATTAGAATATCTTTTAAACTTTTGCAATCTATATTGTTGTTGCAAATTTATATTTGATGCATGAAATGTGGAGAAAGTTTTCTCCAACATATCTTCCTCGGTAACATTTTGTCAGCAGAATCTGTGGGTCGAGCATATCCTGAACAAAGCAGAGGTGTACTCGTTTACCTTTTTGAAATCCTGGAACCTGAGATTGTTCCATTCATCTCTAGCAGTGGGAAGTAGAACTTCCCTTTGGTGATCAAATCTGCTTTTTAAATCTTTCCATAAAATATATGGATCTTCACAATTTGAATATTCAAACTGTAACATTTCATCAATATGCTTATGCAGAAAGACATCAGCTTTTGCTTTGTCTTGTTCCTAGCAAGCATTTCCCTCTTGTATAGTTTCTAAGACACCCATGGATTTAAAATGTCTTCTTACATGAGCCATCCACGGCATATAATTTTCTCCATTGATATTAAGAGCTGGGAATTTGATTTTCGCAATGTTCAACATTTTTGTTTGCTAAACAAGAATTAAGCAAATAGTAAGATAATTATTAGAATCCATATGTATCAATAAGCATTGCGATACAATAAAGCGGTAGAGCTATAAACAAATATATAAATAAGAAAAGTTTAAATTCTTCAGGTGGTAGTTCAGCAATAGGGATAAGAATTAAAATGAGCATTATGGTTGCTAGTACTAAAGCCGGGTGTATCATCTTTGAAAAATTGCATTGGATAAACTTGAGAGAAGATAATCTGTTTATTGAAATAGGTTGATAGTGGTCAATTTATAGTTTAAAAATTATAATCGTTTGTAACGGCTATGTACAACGGCTATATAACCGTTTATAACGGCTAATAATCTTCGTGTGTGAATATATCGACAACAATTTTAAATAAAATAGATAAGTATAATATTATGTTATAAAAACATGAATTAGTTTATAAAAACAAAAGAGAATAAGAACGACAAGTTAGAATAAGACGTTAGTACGAATAAACATAATCAAAATGTTAGTTGTATAACTAAAATTTAAGTAAAATTTAGATGCATAAGTAAATGTTAGTTGACATAAAATAAAATGTTAGTTGCATAATCAAAGGTTAGATGCATAAATAAAAGTTAGCTTGTTAGTAGTCTCATGGTTATCAAGATGTCCATAATAAGATCTCATTTATGCTTACTTTATTTATCTTAGTTATCTTCTCAATATAAGATATTATATATTATTACTTAATAAAGCCCTTACCTTGATTAATGGATGACTTTGTGCTTTATTGATCTTCTTGATTAGAGTTTAAGAGCTCTCGTGCTGATAACGTGTTCTAATATCACAATAATTAACACAAGATTAGTGTTATAACCTTAAGAACTTTAAAAAGAATTGCAAAAACAAGAAGAAAAGAAATATATAACTTATAAAAGTGTATATAATAAGTGCATCTTCTCCTCTACATTGAGATGATATTTATACTACAAAGATCAATCTTTTTGATAGACAAATGAAACTATTTAGCATAGTAAACTTATCTACAAGTTTAACAAAGAGTTCATCCACTTGCTATGGTAATAATTCATAATAAAATTTAATTATTTTAGTTCTTTTTTATAATATTCCCATAGTGGAATACTTTATTTTTTACTGCTTTTCCACTTATTCAAGTCACAACAATGAAAAGTTTATCTATTTGTGCCACCATCAAATCTATATGGTACATTCACAAAACATACAATACCATATCTCATAAACCAAATAATGCAAATCTTCACTTCAAGTGAATAAAAATCTTACATTGCAAATCCCAAGCAGGGATTATGTGAATTGATCCATCTATCATACTATCTCATCATATTTGATAAAATATACAAAGTAACAAATACGAATCCACCCGAAACCATTAATAACAACACTATGCTATATTGCTATTTAGTTTATTTCCGCAAGAGGTGATCGAGAAGTAGGAGAAATCTTTGCCTCTTTAGCTTCAAATGATTCAAATGAATGGTTTTCCCTGAACTCCTCCAATAGTGTTTCCATTGGCATTGCCCGAAGCGACTCTATTGTCATCTTACTTGGAACATGAGTATCAAGTCTTACAGGAGTATTTCCAGTTGGTTCATAATCCTGCACCAATAAACAATTTAATGATCATCAGAATTCAAATCTCGGTATGTATGAGTATGACTCATCAAGGATTGATTGCATGTTATCTTACCATATATTTCTGCTGGAAAGTATCATGAGCCTTCTGCTGTATTGCACTAGATTGTGTAGAGTGATCCTTTTGTAAAGATTCAAGAAACATGGCTTGTGCTTTTCTGGTTTCTAAGATTCCGTGAACGGCCTCTCGTTCCTTTTGTGAGGTACCTATAAAGAATATCCATGCGTGGAACATTATTAGTGACAAATGGTTCATGTCAACCTGTTCATACATAGTTGTATGAAATACTGTAATCTTATATAAGGTCTCTGCAGAAACAAACATATAATCCCGCAAAACTTACCCTCCATGTGTTTAATGATGTCCTCACTGTTCTTTAATACGTCCTCTTCAGCAGTTTTCCTTGCAGAACCGACCTCAGCATCATGAAGCTCGTTGTTCTCAGAAGCACCTCTGCACAGTTCAAATAAAATAAAATAAAAAACATTTACAAGTTTTTTCATTGCATTAACAAAAGAAACACATTCGATCAAAAGCTTAGTTATACTTCCTATAAGTTGTATTTTGAGTTACATAAAAGCACACATAACTCACCTGACAAGTTCCTCAATTGATGAGACATGTTTTTGACCCATGTCAATCACCGATTCATGTGTCTTTTTGGAATGATTCAATGCCATATCAGTAGTATTAACACTGAATATAAAAGTTCCAAGAAACCATTAACAAGATAGAATCATTTAAATAACACCAAAATAAAGAAGATTGCATGGAGATACTTGATTACCATTTTTGTAGCAATAATTCAAATCGGCAGTGTTTAGCAGCAGAAAAGTCAGCATTGTCTTTTGCATCGTTTTCGGCTTGTAAAGAAAATTCTTGCCATTTTCTTTTGGCATCTGTTGTGATTCCCTCTATTGAAGAAACATGCTCATCTAAAACTGTCTTGCTTCCAGCAGCAGTTTCTCTTATACCCGCTAAACGAGCATCCACCATCTCTTTTTGCCTACTCATATGACTCGAGACTAAACTTGTGACATCAGCAATAAGCTTCTGTGCATCAGATCTTGATTGCTCCTGAAGAAATTTATTTTAAGTTAAACATACCAGGTGTTATTTGCTATTTGTTATTAACCAATGTTCTCAATGTACCTCGTATGCCTTCTGAAATTCATCAATATTCTTCGTCTGTATCTCGTCGACTTGATTAGCATGATTTCCTAGCTCTTTTGATTCTTCCATTAGCTTATCAAATATATCATTTATGAACTTAGATATATCTGTTGTATTATGGATGCTATCATCAAATCTCTGTAAAAAGTTAAATATCACACAAATTCAGAATTGAGATCAAAAATATCATTTAATTTCTCACGTAAACAGAAAACCCAAACCTTTCTAAGCTCTCTGGCAAAACCCACAATCTCTCCTTGTTGAGTTGATATAGTGCCCTGTAGCTCGTCAAATATAGATTGTCCTTTTGCAGCTTCTTCAGCCAATAGCTAATATACAAAGCAAGAAAAGTTAATATTATATACTAATAACGGTAGAAACAAGTTTTATGAGTGCAAAGTTATTGTTTTTACTTCTTCTACACAACGAGCATTAGAAAAGGCCTTGGCCGAAATATCTTCTAAACTTCCATTAGCACTTGCTTTGTGCAAACGTACAACATTTTCCATGTCTTGAATATGAGAAATATACAAATTCCTTGATGTAGATACTTTTTTCTTTAAATCAGAGATGGCCTGTATCATAAAACCATATAAAAAATGAAGTTACTAGTGTATACTGTGTATATACATTATATATTTGGAGACACAAATGACTAATCAAGTAGCACCTTATCATTAATGTTGATAAAAGTGTCACACAGTTTTTCAATGCACTGATGTTGCTCGTTTTGCTGAGATACAGATGCAGCCACCATGTTGCAAAGAGAACTAACATCTTGTGCCAGCTCAGATTCAAACTTATTCACAACTGATCTATTACCAGCATTCAAGGTATCTTCTCGTGCTGCATGAAATTAAGAAGATTTAAGTTCCATTTCAAGATATGTATGTGTGCATGCCTGTATGAATGTATGTGTATGTATATAAGAGAGCAAGCATACCAATTTTCATAAACAATGATGCATTGTCCTGAAGAGATTTTTCTAAGTCAGCCCGGAGAACGCATGCTTGATGAGCCAATGCATTTTCTGTATACATGATTCATCCATATGTAAAAGATGCATAGCTACTAAAATACCGACACCAAAAACAACCAGATATACCTGCTTTTTTCTGTTCTTGTATGATAAAATCTCGCTCCTGGAGAGCATACTGACATTTCTTTAGTGTCTCCTCGGTATTAGCCAACACCTTATTGGTTTGGTCCAATGTGTTCTATGCAAGGAGAAAAAATACAAGTTAACAAAAGGAGATCAGACTTTTATTTATCAAGGATTTAAGGGTATTATAAATAAATAAATGAAAAGAATCTTACAATAATGCAGTCAATCACAAATTTTAGTTTACCTGTGTAAACTCAAGTTTGCAGTTCAAATCAGAGCACTCTTCTACCTTAGCGTTAAACTGCATTTGCAATTCCTCAAATTGCTGTGCATGTCACCAAAGGAGAAATGAGAAAAAAAAAAGTCCAGAAACAAGTGAACTACAATAACCAAATGTAACAAACCTTTTGTTGGCTTTCTATCTTGATTCCCATTTTTTCAATTTGATCTGCCATTGACTAAACAAAGTATAATATCATAAGATTAGGTGCATCCGTGCATGTGATGTTAAACACAAAAAGTTGGAGCATAAACCTCATAGAAGTTGAAAATTAGAAAATAATGTAAACACAGAAAGAAAACAGCTCCTGGACATTATAAAAATGCTATGATGCAACATATATTTCATAGTAAACATTATAAATCAAAATAATAATGTGAAGGCCAAAAGCATTGACACCTTTCGTTCCATTTCCTCTTGGTAATATCGCTCTTTTGGTAAATAAACACCACTTTTTTCACGTGAAGCATAAACCTCTGGAAGAGAATTACGGTATCATTAATTATTCCAAATTAATTCCCATTTTAAATCTCAAATATATTATCAAACAAAGTAATTGTTTTACCTGCTTTGAGCCTTTCAATTTCACCATAAAGATCCTTGATTAAAGTTGTCTTCATCATCTTCTGATTTACCTACAGATAGAAAAAAAAAAGATTAAACATATTAATTGTAAGAAAAGTATTTGGATGGTCAGTAACCTCCAAATACACAAGGAAATCGGTTGTCAAAATTAAGCAGATTGAATAAACATTTTAGGGTAATCCTTCATACACTAGAACTGAATGATTTAGCTGGCAAATATGCTATCATCCCAGATAAAGATGCAAACCAGGTAACATTTTTTCAAAACCAATATGACAATTACTTAAAAAACATAAAATAACACAGATAATTTTGTAATCCTATTTCAAGGTTTAGCTATTATAAATAAAACAATTGGAATTTGGACTGAACACATCAATGAAGATGAGGTGATCAGATGACAGATATTAGGCAAAAGCAAGAATAGCATGCTTAATGTGCGGACAATGGCACAATACCTCTGGCTTGTTCTTTATATTCTTTGCCCTGTGAGCATAATCTAATGTGCTCAAGGTCTCTTCAAGACAATGGACAGCAGGGGATACAGTGGCAATAATACATGTTTTAGTCCTTCCACCCAATGAGTCACGAAGTAGACGAGTCAGTTTACTATCCCTGAAATTTAAATTTTTAGAAAGATCAGAAATCTACCATCTAGATCATATATGACTGAAAAAAATACATACTACCATAATCCTGTGAATATTATATCCTTTTTACTAAAGTTCACAAACATTGACAGCTCAAAAGAAAGGACTATAGATGATTCAAGATATAATCCAAACCTATAAGGGATGTGTCCCAGATGTTCCACTAGAGCATTTATTACTCGTCCCAATGTAAGTAAGCTTTTATTAATTTCTCCAGCTTCTCTAGCACGACCCTAAAGTTACGAAAAGTTATATACTTTTACCATTAATATTACGAAGAATATACTCTTTCAGTAACTTGAAAACAAAAGTTATATAATATACGATCAGTATTTGTTGAATTATTACCTCCCTTGCGCCTGACCGGGAAATGTTTTCTGAACCAGCTAAATCAACCAGATTTAGCTTCCCACATTTGATAAGTTCCTCACCTTCTGGGGTTGACTCTTTAATGTGTATTGTGATAGAAAATAGTGAGTGTGACCGACTGAAAAAATAAGCCTCACAGGTAAGAATTGATAGATTATGAGTTATCAAGAAATGTGAATAGCTTGCAGGATAACAATAACCTTGATTGTTTATTTAGTAAAGTCTCTGCAGTTCGACGTTTGGCGGACCCCCTCTCAAGTAATGTAAATATTTCACTGGCACTTGTTACAATTTCTTCTTCTAAACCTCTCACAAGAACTCCACCTTTACCATCTTCCATTAAAGGCAAGAGTTTTTTCTGTTTATCCTCAACAATAACTTTTGATATTTCTTCAGGAGCAAGCAAATCTGTGATTTCCTCATTGTAAAGTTCTAAAAATGTTACTTTAACACTATATTCAGCGTTCTGACCCTCCAGCGTGTCAAATATTTGCTTCACAGATCTAGGTATTACGCCTGCTTCTGGTGGCAGCTCTCCATTTGGCCCACTCTGAGAATCAGTTAGTGATGCATATTAACAATAAAAACATATGATTAATGCATAATTTAAGGCTAATGTACTTCAGTACTTCTACAATATATTATACCTTGGACCTCTTACATTCTCCTTCCATGGTGTATGTTTTCCCTGTGCCTGTCTGTCCATAAGCAAAAATGGTGCAATTGAATCCTTCTAAAACTTCATTTACAATTGGAATAACAGCTTGTTCATATAAATCTTGTTGGCGGGCTGTAGGACCAAAAACCTGCATTAAGTTGAAAAGTCGGAATCATTTAATGCTTGTCTAATAACTATGCATCATCAACCATCAACAATTGAGTAATAAACTGCTATTGCATTATGACGTTATTTAGGTTTAGTATTTCCCTTTGGATGTCTAGTCTCCTTTCATCCAAAAACGAATAGAACATCATCCTAATAAGAATGTCCCCAGATGAATTCATTTACTCATTTCTTACTAAGGTTTAAAAACAAGAATACTCCGTTATCAATAATCATCAGAGTATTGATTACTTGATTCTGGTGAAAAAAACACACTATAGTATTAAGAAATCGTAAATTCATAATAGTATGTCTCTAGTCAAACATCACACTTTTTAGAGAAAATGATGGAATAAAACCTACAACTTAAAGACTCATCTGGACATTGAGCTCTAAAGTAAAACGAACGAGCTATAAAACTACACCATCCTAATCCAAACAAAAAAACTAAAAATAATCCAAAGCATACTATCAGAAGATCAATGAACTTAAAAATCTTCAATAGAAAAATAACTTCAACTAATAATGATTGTTCTTTACAATATTTAATGAATGATCTTTTTATTAATTGGTCTTTTATCAGTAGCTATAGTGTCCTCAAAAATGTGTGATCTTTGGTCAAACTCGTACCTAATAGACAACAAACCTAGATGTTACACATTTTTGCATCAGTAATCACTAACATGGATTAATTGAAACAATAAAGACACAAACAGACCTTCTTTACACAAATACTTAAAACAGTTTGCCGGATTCAACAAAACCCTAATCAAATTGCAATAGCAAACTCCCATAATCGTAAATAATGTACCTTGTCGAAAGTAAAAACCCTGTCTATCTGCTTCCCAGCAATACTCTGAGAAACCGCAACTTCCCTCTGATACTCATCACACTTTACCACCTGAGGTGCATTGTTCTTCAACTCATCGCTACTAAACGGCCTACAAAACACCCAAAACAACACACCACAAACCACAGAAAAAACCAACATTAATTAAACTTGCAGAACTCCACAAACCCATCAGATCTCGTTCTTTTAACAACATTTTAAAACAGAAAAATTGAACAAATCGTATAGTAAACACTTATCGTACCTGCAACGCAAAAGCACCTGCACATTGACGCCTTTATCATGACGATTGGACATATTTAAGCACAGATTGTGAGAAAGATGGGATTTTGCAGATTTGTTGCTCCAATCGAACTCCGTTCAAACTCCGGTGTATTTTTCTTTCTATTATATCTCTTAAAAGCTATTTGATACTTTGATTTTGATGAAGATGGAGCGGGATGAATGATGAGTTTTTGAAATTTTGAAGTGTGGTTCTTTGCTTTTGATCCGACCGTTCGTTTGAGGTGTTGATTGATCTGATCCGACCGTTCATTTGAGATGTAGTGTGATGTGGTGGGCTCAGTGAGTTCGGTTGATAAACAGTGGTTTAAAAAGTAACCATTTTGGCCCATTGGGCCAATGTATGACTAACATGGTGGTGGGCATAAAAACTGGGTTGGACCCGTTTAACCCCGTAGGGTTAAAAACGGTTTTAGATTTTGAGCTTTTAACGACCTCGAACCGAACCCAGGTTCATACCTGGTTTCGCCTCAACCCGGGTACAAAAAAACCCGGTTGGGCCGAACCCGGTTTTTACCCGGTTTCAGGTACGGCCCAAAACCCCAAATGCCCACCTCTAGACTAACATACGTGTATTTTGTATTTCAATCATTTATATGTTGTGCAAGTTTTTTTACCTACTAACTTGGATATTTCTACTCTAATAAAAGAGTAAGGGCCTGTTTGTTTTTTGTGAGAAGCTCTTCCTGACCACTTATGTCTGCGCCGCGCAGATCACGCGCAGATGTTTACTTTTGCAGACTGTTTGATTTTTCGATGACTTTTCATTAAAAAAACATCTGCGCGGGGTCTTCTTGGTGCAGACGTGGACCAACCACTTCTTACCTCTTCTCCAATTTATGTTGTGCCTGAACCCTAAACTCCCGTCCTCTCCATATCGCCAACACACCCTCCTGCTCCACATCGCCGACCCACCCTCTGTTCATAACCGACCGTCCGACCCACCGGACAACCACACGCCGCCGCTACCTTGCACCCTTTCCGGCTGACGTCACCACGCTACCACCGTCCACCGACCGCCGATTACCGACCGTCCGACCCCTGTTCATCACCGATTGTAACCGACCGCCGCCCACCGTCCGACCCTCCTGTTCATCTACTTCTGAACACACTTTCGTCAATATCATTTCTCCCCAACCAACCCCCAATTGCCACTTCTTTCAGATTGAATTCATCAATTATCTACAAATTTGCTACAGAAGAAGAATCTGTGATCTACACCTGCAACAACGACGATTCCTTCATTCGATTTGAGGTGGATTTGATCCGTAAGTTGTTTCTCATCACAGCGATTTCAATTTCTATTTCGTTCTTAATCGCCAAAATGATGCTACATTCATCTTTGATTTGATATTATTGAACTTATTGTCAACCGTGTAGTAGTTATTGTTGTATGTGATGCGTTTGAAATACATCTTACCTGCTTTTCCTCGGATTTTAGATGTGAAATTGAACTTCTATGTTTGAGGGAATAGCTAATAGTTATCAATTGATGATGATGAGCATTTGTTTTTCTATTTTGTGAATGGTAGAATTCTATTGTAACTGATGGTAGCATGACTATGCATAGTTGGATGATAGTCACTAAGGGCATCTGTAATGCCTTTATGGTGTAATGCCTCATGTAAATGATTATTTGAGGATTTGACACTGATTATTGATGTGGAAGTAATCATTTTTTGTATTGGTAGTTTTTTATGTTTACATATTGGTAGTTTGATTAGATGATTGTGATTTTGGATGTTTGCGTAAATTTGATTATTATGGTGATTATGATGATGGTTATGTGTTGTATTATGGTGATTAGATGAGTGGAAGTTCCATCAATTTGATTAGATGATTGTGATTTTGGTAGTTTTTTATGTTTACATATTGGTATTATGGTGTTTACATATGGTGATTATGACTGCAAATTTACATATTGGTAGTTTTTTATGTTTACATCAATCCGCTTATTTCAATTTCAATTTGATTAGATGATTGTGATTTAATTGAGCTTTATTTGGTTAGTTTTAGGTTGATTAATAGAAATGGAAGAGAAACAGCACCTTACATTCACACCACACTACTTTCTAATTGAGCTTTATTTGGTTAGTTTTGGTTAGTTTAATGTTGAAGTACTTTTTAAAGTTTAGAAATTAGGTTTATTTTAATTACAGACTATTTTTGCAGTCTGCAGATGTTAAAAACCAAACAGTCTTCTTCTTGCAGACTGCAGACGTTTGGTCCACCTCTTCTCCTGCAGATGTCTGCAGATGTGGTCCGCAGACTGCAGACATTTTCTTGCAGAAAAAACAAACAGCACCTAAATAGGCGTGCTACATGTAAGCATCACATTCATTCTCATCAAAAAATTATCGCTTCTCTCTTATCAATTAACTGCATTAATTACTAATAATATTTATTTTTATATTATAATTAGTTTTTTTAATAAATTAAGAAAGATATATTTTTATTAATGTTATTTTTACAGAAATAGTTTTTTATAAAAAGATTTTTTTTCTAAAAAATAAACTATTTTTACGTAATATTTTAAAATTAGTTTTTCTATAGTAATTTTTTTATAAAACAAAATAATTAAAATAGGGAGTTATAGTAAGGATATTTTTATAAAACAAAATTAATTAAAAATAATTAAAATAGGGAGTTATTTTGAAACAAAATGTTTAATTTATCTTTAAAAGACTAAAAAAATTAAAAAGTTCATATTATTGCTTTATTTCTTATAGTTATACTCATACATAATTCCAATGATATCATGTCTTAGTATATTGTTTACAATGATAACCGTATGAAATACATTGGATTAGACACAAATGTTAGAGCAAGAAGATAAAGAATTTCATAAATATGTTTGTATATGATTCTTTATACCAATATGGCAACATCAATGCAAGTATGTTTGCTAAGCGGTCTATCTTTTAAAGAAAAAATCATATTTCTTTAGTTAACCGTAGTTAGATTGTTTAACGAAAATTACGTATCATGTTTTTAATGGAATATAAACAGTTGATTATGCATTACTCTAAATCGGGTCATGAATAATTGTATTGTTTGGTTTGTTATTGGATTTCAACCATCAATGTGTGATTAAAAGATTTGTATTGTATCAAATAAACTTGACATTGTAGACTATAAGCAATCTTGACTTTAGAATAGTTGTCTCATGTGTTTCATATTTAATATTTATAAAGTTCTTGTTTACACGAAGATGACCAAACTCATTAGCATGGGCGCTCACCAACAGCAAAAACCAATATATGGTAACATTAATTAACAAATCTTGTATTACTCTTTGTATAAATAAAAGTTTGTCAGCTCCTTAGCCACGTCACTCAATGTGTATGAGATTCGGTCTCGTTTGTACTTTATGTATTGTTCGCCTCCTAAATCATATTTTAATTTAGATTGTAAAGTACTAGAATCATCAACAAATTATGATGAAATACTAGGCTACGTATAATCATGGCTTATCAAATTACAACATCAAAACAGGTTCATGGAGACCAAACCATCCCGCATAACTCATGAATGTTGGCTATATGCTTGGGACTACGAACCCTAAGTTTTCGTTTTAACATATATGTTATTGCTAGACCAATACAAACCACTAGAAGATTGACAAAAACATTTGTGACCAACACATAATGTCATATCATTACTTACTATTCTAGATGCATAAATACTTTAAATAAACTCTTCAACCAAACTACTCAAATCACATCTTCCATTGCAAGATTCCACAACATTTTTCACTTCCTGAAAAGCATTGACACTACAAGGAACCACCAATCCATTCTTTTGGTCAAATCCAAACGCCTCGGATGACTTATCTAGCAACATCTTGAAAAGAGGTTGAGACAAGTAACCCATCGGGACAACAAACCTACGCCTTTCCTCACCAATGTAAAGCGTAAAAAACCCAGTTGGGGTTTTGTAAGATGGTGAAGAACAAGAACACGTTGAACTTGTTTCTTCTTCACCATCTCTAAGTAACCATTCAGACTGTGATGACTCAGTGTCGCCTCGAACCTTACCCTTTTTGGCTAGGTTCTTGAACGAACCAATCTTCTTCCCCAACATTTTCCCTTGACAAAGAGAAAGTTGTTTTGTGTAATGGCGTTGGATGAGTAAAGTTGGGTGGATGCATTTGTATTATATGTGTTATAGGAGAATGTTATAAAGAAAGTCAACCTTTTGACTTTTAATACGTGGGCTTATGATATTGTGTTGGTTTGGTGAACTTAGAGTCTTATTCTAACTTGTTTCATTTAAAAAATGTATAAATGATACTACGCAAACATATAAATAATATATAATATTTGGTGTATTATAAGATGTGGAATTGAAGGTTGGTGGAAAGATGAATGTGGACGAAAAGAGTTGATTTAATTTGTGTACTTAATATAAAATGATTTTAAAAAACAGAAACAAAAATCGTATTAGTTAGAATGTCTCCCTAACGTGCGAGACTGAAAGAGGGAATCTTCACCACGAATTTTGGAAGTTCTTACTTCCTTTTTGTACTCAAGTTACTACATTAAGAAAAAAAAAGTTTATTAATTTTCAAACAAAAAAGATTATTTAATATTAAGATCATCCCAAATAAGAGGAGATAGAGTGGTCTCAACGAGAATGGATGGGAGGAGATAACGGACGGGAACACAACCTTGTATTGGGTAAGCGACCCCTGGCGGGGTTTTGATCCCGAATGTCATGTCATGAGTCGTTCAACTTTTGAGAATTAGCTAATCGGTATGCAAGTAGTTTTCTAAAAATTTTGTTTTTTACTTAATTAAAAATACCCAATACATACCAAGTTAACATCTTCAAGTTTCCACCGAACTTTAGAAATCTAGCTTAAAAATCATGATACTAGTGATGATTCATCATCTGGTTTTAATTCGTAATTTATAATAGAGTAAATTACAATAATCCCTGAGGTTTGCTCAAATTTTATATTTCGTCCCTGGGATTGAAAAATTACAAGTTTAATCCTAAAGTTTGAAAAAACATAACACAATTAGTCTTTGCGATAGATGGCCGTTAAAAAGCTCCGTTAAGTGGGTGTAAAGAGGGGTGAACGTGTGATGCGACGGAAAACCCAACACAAACACAAACAACAATAGAATGATTGAACAATTAATTAGTGAAGTATCATAAAAATTTAAAAAAAAAACTAATGTTTAAGTTTATAGCATTGACTATAAACAACAAGCGGCAAGCAAGGGTAGGCCACCATTGTGTATTTTTTTTTCCGGGCATTTACATATTTTCCCCTCGTAAGATTGTTAATTATGTATTTTCCCAAGTCTAAAATTTAATTACATATTTGTCCTTTCTAAATCATATATATCTATACTACGATATTTTTATATATTTCATTTTCTAAAACCATCAATCATATATTCCAAGCTTTCTATGTAAGCAAAACAACAAACTTACATCTCCAAATTTAAAAGTTTAAAACTTTGTTTCAAAACAACAATAACCGATAATCAAAATTACTTATCCGAGCAAAAAAATAGTGTCAAAAATCTCAAACAAGAACAATTCAAAATTGACAATGTGTGAAAAATTCATAGTAAAAACAAGGGTAAGATAATTATTTAATAAGTTAAGTTTAATAAAATAGATATATGTAATATATGTTTTAGGAGGGGAAATATGTATACGTAGGTGTTAACAAAAGAATAGCATGTGCAAACGCCTTGTAGCTGCTTTTTGTGTGTTGCTTAGTTTGGGAATCAGATCCTTTTCGTTTCACTCGTGCATTTTGAGTGAATACCCTTCTGGTAGAGCTGCCATTTGGCCTTAGAAGCTTTTGCAAATTGGCCTGGGGCCTCGTCTTTTTGTGATGCATGTGCCTTTTTTTAGTTGATGATGGTGGTGAGCTTGGAAGATTTATCTAGGTTGTTAAATGTTCCTTGAGCACTCGGTTTACTATTACCATGCTACAGTTTGGAGCTAACGTCTTTGAGAATTGCAACCAAATTGTGATTGTTTTCCCAACAGCAAGACGTGATGACAACCAATGTATATGTTAACAGTCTTATAGTATGCAAACATATTAGCCTTTGTATGGTAAACCAACAGTATGCTTTGCCTCATAAACAGTCAGACATCAATAGAATGAGCGCACAAGTAAACATAGACAAACACAACACGTAAGCAAGCCTCAAACAACACAAACTGATGGACACTGGTTCTAGGCACGAAGAAAGGTCCCTAACCTCAGGGCAAACATAACATGTTTTAGGCACACAGGAAAAAAAGTAACACAAATATATACAAGAAGCAAAAAGAACAACGAAAACATCATAACCCTGAAATCGTGATAGCATACCCAAGGCAAACATCAATTTGCAAGCTAGGGCTATCTATACCGCTAGGTTTGCTCTTAATTTACTTGATAATTACACATACATCCATGAAAATAGACATTAAAATACAAGTTATCAAGGGCGAATGTAATAAGGGTCCGCGGGGGGGAGGGGTTGCGTTAGTAGTGTTAATTTTCGATCCGGTAGTGTAAATTTTTGACCCGGTAGTATAATTTTTTATATATATATCGAGTTCGCCATCGCCCCAGCTCCGCCACTGCAAGTTATATAGTAACCTTCACTTGGTCTTCCATGTGAATATCAAAATAATGTTTATGAAGAATCAAGTTTTAAATCTTTGAATCATGTCTAAAAGATATATGATTTAAAAGTTTGTTGGGCACGGATGTGTTATGATTCAAAGTTTGTTGGGCGCAAATGTGTTATGGTCACTTCTCACAACCAACACCACTGTAATTGGCGTCCGACCACAACAACTACCACAACCTTAGGTGGTTCCTCACTGTCTTGCCAGAAAAGTGCACCCGAAAACATCATATAAAAACATTACATTGGTCTAGCACACCGACAAAACTCTTCTAAACTTACCATATCACTATCGTAGATCAAATCGACACCATCTCACGCCGTTGGATTTGGATCTAAAAGATGTAAGAAGAGGACGAAAGCCCTAAACCAGTGGTTGCAGCTAATGGGTGTTCAGGTCAATCAATTGCCTTTTCTAGATGCTTTTTCGCATACGAGAGAATACGAAAGAAAGAGGAATGATATGTACGGGGGTAAAAAGATGTGTTGGATCGAGCTTTTCACTGGATATATTCAACTACGGTTGTCGCTACCAAAAATTAAGCCTTTTGTAGAAGGATTTTAAGAAAGAAAAAAAAGAAAAACGAAGAAACGAGTGGCTTGAATTTTGAATTCAAATCTGCATAATCAAAGAGGCGGTTTTCAAGAAAATAGTCGATGAGGGTGATAGTGATGGTACCTAGTTCATACACATGATTTACATAGCTTAGTGGGTTGTAACTCGTGTAACATAGCTTATACAACTCTTAATTTTAAGAGTTTGTGATTAAAAAAACATTATTACTATTCCTATATGCATATTAATATAGTATAGATAACTAAACTTTTATTATAAAACTACATTTTTAAATATGTTTTTTTACACCTATTGGTCAAATAGATTACAAACCAATTTGTAATTTTGGATATTTTGTAAACCAATAAACATGAATACACGTACGTACGGAGTTTTAGAATGTAACGTAAACACATCTAACAAAAAAACTAAATCCTCCCATAGTGGGTCATTATTGAATGCGGCACCTTATCACGCCACGCACACCACCCCACGAGCGTGATAGATATATGGTGATTTTTCATTTTCAATAAACAGCCTCTGATAACGGGTCGGGTTGATTTGTGAACGCAACCTGACATACCCAAATCAACTCGAACCGAGTCCGACCCACTCTTACAACGGGTTGGCGGGAACTTTTACCGCCTTTGTGACTTTAGGGCGCAAATACATAAAACAAACCCGTGTTTAATAAACCTCAATCTTCCTCTCTAACTCCGATCGTCTCTCTGCAAGATCGTTCTTCTGATTCCTTTGATTCGCAACGACATCAAGAGGTTAATACCGAATCCTTTATGTTTGTTTGATTGTAACTTTGTTTGTACCTTGATCCGTTGATAATCTTTATTTAATAACTTGATTGTAGTTTTTTGATTTGATACTAGTGCTAGTAATGAAAACATATCGGTTATCTTCGTGGGTTTTATCGATTTTTCAAAGAAATTGACATTATGACTGATTATATTGTATGCACACCACCTGTTTGATGAAAATCCTATGTGGGTTTTTTGGATTTTTGCCTCTTTCTTGAGATGTATTGACATTATGTCTGATTACATTTCATGGGTACCACCCGTTTGATGAAAATCCTATGTGGGTTTTTTGGATTTTTGCCTCTTTCTTGAGATGTATTGACATTATGTCTGATTACATTTCATGGGTACCACCTGTTTGATGAAAATCTTCTGTGGGTTTTTGCATTCTCAAATGGATTTGTATACTTTACATTGTAGTTTTTCTATTTGCTTTTTTAGAAATTAAGTTTGTTGGTTTGTCAATTGACTGAATTTTAATATGTATTTAGGAGATGGATACATCAAACCCAGCTGCACTTGTGAATGGTGACCTTCTTCGCAGTCACGTGGGCAGAAGAGTGCGGACGGTGGTTCAGGTGGTGAGGCCTGATGCTGGTGGGTTAACTGGGAGGTCAACGGATGAAAAGCAAATTGTTGTGAAGGGTCAAATGCCATCTCCTCTTACTACTTTTGTTGAAGTAATTGGTGTTGCTGATGGTGCACAGTCTATTCGGGCGGAGATAGTGACCAACTTTGGTGATTCATTTGGTAAGCTGTTTGCTTAAAGATTGAAGTTCTTGTTTCTTGAAATGTTGGCTTCACATGAAGCATGCATTAGTAAATTTGTTCTTTGTTTTTTATTTAATTGACATACTACTAGATCTACTCAGTAGATGAATGAATTGTATGTGAGCTATAGGAGTGTTGCCAATCTTATATACACATGCTATTCAACTTATGTGGTTCAGTTTTACAAAGTATTGTATAAAAAGCCACAATTTTGACCCAAGTGGCATTATGAGACTACTTAATAAAAGACATGAGTATTCTTAACTTCTACCTTTTTTTTAAATTTAGTAGGGAGATATTAATCACATTAAATTGAAATTATTTAATTAGTAGCAATTGCTTTTAATTTGTTTTCTTGGGACGCAATTTTGAAATTCTCTTTCTAAATTCCTACTTCTGGTTAACTACCATTTATATAAGGAAACCATTTACTTGTTTAATGCCTCAAAAAGAAGTATCCATGAGAAGTTTGAAATGCCAACTATCATATTTTGATAGTTTTTTGGCTGACTGTTTCTGTTTGATTTGTGAATGAAGGAATACCAACTAAAATAAATCTGTTATTCTCGCAAACACAATGACTTGAAAAGGTTAGCCACACTGTGCTGTCCCACATGAGGGGCAAGTCACAACTGCCATGAAAGTTAAGGCTCTGTTTAGTTGCTGAATTATCTGGAATTGTAATTAATTCAGTTTAAAGTCATGGTTGGTTGATCATGGGATGAAACCGGAATGGTTTAGAAAACTGCAAAATGAGGAAATGCATCTTTTTGGGACATCCTACAAAGACATATTGATGCAACATTTTCATGGACCAGGGTTGGTGTGTACCCTTGCGATGCATTAAAAAGTGATTTGATAATAAGGGTATGTTAATTGTTTCAACAATCAACCACCCACACTGTATATCTGGGCTGCGGTAAAGCAAAAAAATGATTCGTATGTCTAGGATGTCGTTATGCTTTGCCTGATTGTTTCTTAGATATGTTAAAATGTCTTTTAAGGTTATTTTGTACTAACTTTTTTTGTATATCGACATCACAGATACAAATAATTTCAACCAGCTTTGCCAACTTGCTAATGGAGACTTCAGGCATTTGTTTATATGAGAAGCCAGTAGTGTGCTATAACTGGATCAGAAAATATGAAGTGAGCTCTTTTTGGTTGATCTTGTTTCTTTTAACCTCTTGATAATTGTTTCTTTTTCTGTTACTTGGGCTTCACTTATCTTACATTTGGTATCAGTGATCTGATAGTAGTAATGCTATGTTTAGACATTGTGCACCCTCTTGTGTTAATATACAAGTTCTTGCTTGATGATGCCTTCTGATTTAGACATGATACACACAAGTCACTCAACTAGATTTTGGTTGGTCAGTACAAAAGAAAAAGAAACGGTGCGGTTAAAACCAAGAACAAACCGAATAGTTGGTTTAATTTTTATCAAACTAGCCTAAGCATAATACAAACTGAAACTCCTAATGAGTTTTCCACTTAATACAAAGATGCAAATGATATGAAGTTGGTACCAAAACCAATATGCATCAAGTATTTGGTCAAAACTCAGGTACATGAAACAATTATTATATAACTATGTAATCTGCACTCTGCTACTACCACTCAGCACCGTGAACCATTTGAAAGCTGCAATCCTGTTTGGGGCTGCTCTGCTCCAGTTTGAACATGATTTCCTAATATACAGAAATACTGCAATCCTACTTATTCGGTTTACATTTGCCAAAGGACTACTTATTAACCGCTGCTCAATGACTCCATGTGGCTAAGGATGCCAATATGCGTTGAATTAAGAACACTGCAAAAAACAAACATGGCTTAACCACAGACATATCCTGAAAAAATGTTATGCAGAACTTGTAAGTAAATTTGAAAATTTCAACCATTTGCAGGTGAAATGAAAAATATTTAAAACGATACAGGTGATAGGTAAAAAGTCATTCAAAGTGTATTTTCAAAGCTTCAAGCACAAAGCTTTGTAAATTGTTTATTTTTGTAAACATTAGATTATTATTGGAATTATATGTTTGTCTAGACATTACTTGACACCAAGTGTTTTGGGTCTACATAAACTTACATGTACCAAAAAGTAAAATTTTTAACCCATTACCCATCTTGTTCATTATTTCAGAGTAATATTTCGGTACAAACGTGCCAACCACCACCAATGATATGTATTGACTGTATAACGTCTAAAACCAATATGAGCGGAATCAGCTTTTATGTAATATTTTGGTTTCGAGAGGGAACATGGTCAAAATCTTGAATTCCTGATACATAAGCGGACTCAAAACAGTTTCAAACTAACTTGTAGTATCTACTATGTAGTGATGCCAAAAAGATTACTTTTCATAACAAAGTATACTATCAACATAGTAAATAGCATTAAACAGAAATCAAGACAACATACAAAGAGAAATACAAGCAAACTACCTGCTCCATTAGCCTTCCCAGCTGAAGGATGAAAGGTCATCAGGTGGTTCAACCCAAATGCTCTCAAATGGATCTTGTTCTCCCCAATCATGACACTGTTTCCGAGGGTAGTACCGTTTTTGGTCAAGAGAGTATGATATACAACGCTTCCCATAAAACCGAACTTTAGAGAAATAAACACTATTTCTCATCACTCCAAGAAGATCAGTTCTCGCATATGATGACAAAAAACTCGCAAATAACGTCACACCCTCAAGGGTTTTCATCTCTATCCACTCCTTATTCACCTGATCTAACTTGTAAATAATCGGGTTTTCACTATAACATGTGTATATAACAAAAATATCACCTTTATGCTCCGCCATAAACTTCCCCTTCCACCAGTTTTTCACAAAGAAGTTATCAGGACACCGCGGTGGGGGCACAATACGAATACTCCATGTATGCTCCACTGGATCATAAACTCCCAACCACCCAGTTAAACTCAAGCAATAAAAAAGCCCATTGCAGAAAACAAGCTTATTCCAAATACTGCTAACAAATGGCAACCGGTTATGGTAATTCACAGTGGTCCACTCGGTTGCACCTGGGTGACACGTGCTTATAGCCACAATAGTCGGACTCACATGTTTGACTGTAAAAAGAATACAGTCTGGAGACTTTGGGGAAGTTGAAAATGCAACTATTTGGTAGGTCATTTCAAATCTTGGTAATTTAATCATCTCCCGCGAGAAGGGATTAAAGAATAGAACACGCTGTGTTCGTGGTTTGTATAGCAACAACCAACCATCTTTATTGTAACAGATTCTACATCCATGTAACTCGGGTAACTCAAGAGAGTATGTTTTGCGTTGTGATGGATCGTAAAATTCGAATACTCGGCCAAGTTTAGGGAAGTACATAAGCCATGGTGGCTTGTTGACTTTTCTAACAGATAGAGCAACCGAAAGCCATCTTTTGCAGACAGAAGAAGTGCGAATGTTGTCCTTTAAAGTTAACCGAGAGATTATTAGTTCCAGAAGTTCTACCGGAAGGGCTGACCATGTCTCGTAATGCTCCTGCTCATTATTTCCTTTCATTGACGCTCTTTTATCATCTTTAAATGTTTCTGACAACCTAGAAACACAAAATCATATAACTATATAAGTAACAAAGGGACATTGGTGTAGTAGGTTTATTGATAACCTTGAAAACCCGTCAGCCTCACCAATACCATGCTAATCAATAAGACCAGGTAAAACACAGCTTGCACCAAATATGTGGCCTTCAAGGGGTTAAAAGGGAAAAAGCAGTGTCTGCAGTTTTGACAAAGAGAATCAAATGCTTACCACTCCGTCACCCCTTGAAAGTTCGGTATAATAATTTGATCTGAGTCATTACATGATCCAAAACCCCACAACCAGTAATAACTAAAGAGGGTGTTTGAATCTGCTACAAAACTGATTATGATTGCTTGGTGTTACAGCAATCATTTCTGCAATTATGTGTCAATTATAACCTAATTATGGCAATCTTTACATTTTAGGGCCAAAAACAAGATTCTGAGAAACAGGTGAATTTGGACAAATCAAGAACCTACATTTGTGATCCATAAATAGAACAAAATATTTGCAGATTGGGGTAACAGATTTCTTTTTCACATTCCAAATTTCCAATTATACCCATCAGAAACAACACATTAACAAATTCTTGAATTCAATTAGCCAACCCAAACCCAAAAAATCAAGTTCAGAAACCCTAAAACCCAAAATCCCAAACTTCACACCAATTCAGCAATCCAATCACGACACCACAAAAAATGCATCAAGTTGTATAAATCTTTCATCTGAATTACAAGAAACCATCAACTGTCGGTTCAAATTCTCAAATTGGGGATTGATTTTCCCCAATTCGAACCCAATTCACTCGAATTGAACACAACCAGTAATCAAACTGTAAAATTAAACACAGATCTCACATCTTCACACCTAGAAAACCAAATTCAACAAAAACCCAATAACAATTTCAAACCCCCAAAGCAAACAATCAAGATTCACGTAACCCAATTGAAATTCACTCAAATTTTTTCAAGAAAACTTACAATCTGAGTTTCCTCCTCTTTCTTCCCACCATATCTGATCAAGATTAACAAGATTAACAAGATTAAGGTCGATTAAGGTGTTTCACCACTGTTGTTATCTGTGTGTGAATCAAGAGAGAGAAGGGGATATGTAGAGATGATGGTGGGAACGACTGTTGTCACGTTGCTAAAGCACCTATTGTTGTTACCATAACACGTGTATACAAGGGAGTGATCTGGTGTGATGGGATGCAGGGTACGTGGTGGTGATAGCTAATGAGATTTGTAGATCAGGATTGGGGGCTGACGTGGCGGGATGTGATTGGTTGGGGGCTGAGGGTGTTTGGGAATGCGTATGGCGGTGGTCTTTGTGTTGATGTCACATGTGGGAATTTTTGGGTGCTTTCTATCTTTATACAATAGCTTGTGGGTAAATGGGTAAATGTGTAGTTTGTGACGTGGCATTCATGCTTTGCATTGATGAATGATGAACTAGTTGTAAGTTGAAACTATGGTGGTTTTTGGTTAGTGTAATAAAAGAAGAGGTGATTTGATCGATCTTTTAGAGAAATTTATGTTAAGAAAAAGTGAACCACTTAATGAGTCTTATAAACATGTGAATAGTTAAACACAAATGATGCTTGTATTAATTACACATGACGGTAAAACGACATTTAAGGTATGATTGAGAAACGGATAGAGTTTTTTGTCAAAAGGTAAGTCAACTGACGGTTACCTGTCGACAACGTAATTAATAATATCAATGAGAAACGTCATTAGTTGTATCATTGAAAACTCCATCAATGGTAGCTTAGCTCACCAAATTGCAACTTCTTTCCTAGTTGTAAATGTTTTGAGTTGTCGTCACTCGTGTGATTGTCGTTGATCAAAGTTGTCACTGTTTGCTTAATTGCAACCGATCTAAGTTTCTATAGACGATCCTAGATTCACTGATGACTAGTTGATTATTTGTTCTTTCTGATCAGCGTGGCCATTGTCAGGGGCTTCGCCCCTACAACGCCAAGGGATGTTGTCCATAACCCTGTCATTGGGCGGTGCCTCTTGGAAACCCCATGGCTTCGCCCCTTAGAACATTACAATCAAAATAATCTTGATCGAGTGTGCATTCTAATCTCCTAATTTATATTGATGCTCTAGTTGTAAGTTGGAACTACAACTGTTTTTGGTTTGTGATAAAAGAAAATGTGATTTGATCATTTAAAGAAATCTATGTTAAGGAAAAGCAAAGCACATAATGAATATTATAAACATGTGAAGATTTAAACACAAATGATGCATGTATTAATTACATATAACGATATAATGGTATCTAAGTATTGGTTGTAATGGAAAGAGTTTTTCGTCAAATAGTATGTCAGCTGGCGGTTACCTGCCGAAATTGTAATTAATAATATCAACGAGATACGTCTTTAAATGTATCATTGAAATCTCTATCACTGGTAGCTTAGCTCATCAAGTTGCAACTTCTTTCCTAGTTGTAAATGTTTTGAGTTGTCGCCACTCATGTAATTGTCAATGATCAAAGTTGTCACTGTTTGCTTAATTGCAACGGATCTAGGTTTTTATAAAAGATTCTAGATATCCTCAATGACTAGTTGATTATTTGTTCTTTCTAATGATCAACGTGGCCATTGTCAGGGGCTCAACCCCTACAGCGCCAAGGGATGTTGTCCATAACCCTATCATTGGGTGGTGCCTCTTGGAAACCCCATGGCTTCGCCCCTTAGAACATTAAAATCAGAATAACCTTGATCTAGTATGCACTCTACATCTCCTAATTTATATTGATGATCTACTTGTAAGTTGGAACTATAGTGGTTTTTGGTTTGTGATATAAAAGAAAAAGGTGATTTGATCATTTAGAGAAATCTATGTTAAAAGAAAAGAAAAGCACATAATGAATATTATAAACATGTGAAGAGTTAAACACAAATTATGCTTGTATTAACTACATATAAAGGTATAACGGTATTTAAGGTATGGTTGAGAAATAGATAGAGTTTTTCGTCAAAAGGTATGTCAGCTGGCGGTTACTTGCTGACAATGTAATTGATAATATCAACAAGAAACGTCATTAGTCATATCATTGAACACTCCATCAATGATAGCTTAGCTCACCAAGTCGCAACTTCTTTCCTAGTTTTAAAAGTTTTGAGTTGTCGCCACTTGTGTAATCGTCATTGATTAAAGTTGTCACTATTTGCTTAATTGCAACTGATCTAAGTTTCTGTAAAAGATCCTACATATCGCTGATGACTAGTTGATTATTTGTTTTTTCTGATGATCAGCGTGGCCGTTATCAGGGGCTCTGTCCCTACAGCGCTAGGGGATGTTGTCCATAACCCTATCATTTGGCGGTGCCTCTTGGAAACCCCATGGCTTCGCCCCTTAGAACATTAAAATCAGAATAACTTTGATCTAGTGTGCACTCTACATCTCCTAATTTATATTGATGATCTACTTGTATATGGTGGTTTTTGGTTTGTGATATAAAAGAAAAAGGTGATTTGAGAAATCTATGTTAAAGAAAAGAAAAGCACATAATGAATATTATAAACATGTGACGAGTTAAACACAAATGACGCTTGTGTTAATTAAATATAAAGGTATAACAGTATTTAAGGTATGGTTGAGAAATGGATAGAGTTTTTCGTCAAAAGGTATGTCAGCTGGCGGTTATCTGCTGACAATGTAATTAATAATATCAACAAGAAACGTCATTAGGCGTATCATTGAAAACTCCATCAATGATAGCTTAGCTCACCAAGTTGCAACTTCTTTCCTAATTGTAAAAGTTTTGAGTTGTCGCCACTTGTGTAATCGTCATTGATTAAAATTGTCACTATTTGCTTAATTGCAGCTGATCTAAGTTTCTATAAAAGATCCTACATATCGCTGATGACTAGTTGATTGTATTTTTTTTTTCTGATGATCAACGTGGCCCTTGTCAGGGGCTCCGCCCCCACAACGCCAGAGGATGTTGTCCATAACCCTGTCATTGGATGGTGCCTCTTGGAAACCCCATGGCTTCACCCCTTAGAACATTAAAATCAAAATAACTTTGATCGAGCGTGCACTCTACATCTTCTAATAGTGTAAATGTTTATTTTAGTTTCTCATTTGGTCTTAAGTAAATTCAATTATAATAAAATGATTTTGATGAAATTAAAACATAAACAACATCTTTTCGTATATTTGATCTTGTGTTTGATCTTGTAAGTGTTGCAAGATTCATATGTTAGAGAACCTTTTTTCTTGCAAGAATATTAGAACATACACTCTTTTTTCACATTTTTTCTTTCCTAGTGGTCTAGGAGTTTTAGGTGATTTATAACTTAAAAGAAATAGTTTCAAAAGGTTTTACACTTTACATATTGTCAAGGGTTGCAGTTGATACCAACACGTTATTAGTGTATGTAACTTGATCTTGGTGTGGATACATGTATAGATCTTGCTTTGGTTCTTTGTCATTCCATCATCAATATATCATAAAGCGCACCACAAATGTTGTACATTTTTTACCGCTAGAGTTGCTTTTATGTGTCCTTGTTTGTTAGAAGAAGAGTCTTGGGGCGGGATGTCACATCCCGACCGACGACGGGATCATCGGGGGGGACGAATGTGAATCGATTGCTCATAGCATATAGTAGTAATTGCGTTGGAAATAATATTAAATGTCATTTCATTGGATAATACTAGTCAAACAATACATTACAAATCAAATAAAAACTCAAATAAACATAATGATATTGTCTTTAATTTTTAACTAAGTCCAAGCCATAAATGTGCATTTTGAATCTACATTCCTGAAATCATGTGAAAAAATAACGAGTCAGCTAACGAATTAGCCGGTGAGTAAACACATGTTTAACATACATATATATAAATTGATTAAAATGATTGAAAACAATTCAATTCACATGGCAATGTCAAGACTTATAAATGCAATAGTATAACATAAAAGACAAACCAACACAATCAAACCAAATTATTGAATTGACTCGGTCTGCAAATGAAGCCTTATGATTGATTGATTGACTCCGGTTCCAATCACCACTCGAATATTCATATGGGATGGGTTGTTCAAACTAATAGATCTATTATCACCACTCATATAATCATATTAGGTGAGTTATCAAACCAATAGATCTATCATTGTTATCGTGATTGCATGAATAAATGATTGTGTTATCATCTAGTTTATCTAACTATGCACGCATAATTATAAGTAATAACATAGCATGTCTTGAATTGAATTTAAAATGAAATAACAATGAATATCAATGATTGAATATTGAATCACATGATCTCCCTAAATAATAAACATATAAAAATAGGCAATGGATACTAACATTGTATAATGATGGTTGTAGGGTTCATAAGAAAGCTTGGATGTTCAAGAGTCAAAGGTGATGTCCTAAAGGAAAAAAAAAACAAAAACTTGTGGTCAGAATTCATTACAAGAAGTTAGTACATTTAGAGAATGCCAAAAGACGAAAACTAGATTGAAAAATGATTATTGCACCAATTTTGGATTCTAGACAGAATGTTTGGTACATGTTTGAACAGGTTTTAAAAATATCAAAAGGTTTCAGAAAATTATAAAAATTCACACTTAACTAGACCAGCGTCTCCGGAAAACTTTCCTTTAGGAAAGAATTTATGAAAAGACCCGAAAATAGGTCAAAACAGCAGCACAAGACAGAAGATGTTGAAATGCGCACTTATTTTGTGAAGCATATTGTTGAGTTGTCTGATTGAGTTTGAAGACGTATAAACTACAATTAAAAAGGTAATTCAATTACCTTAATATTGGAGTCTTAGTTTATTCAAATTTAGTTTGTTATGACCAAGTTATGGTTAGTTGAAGTAAAACTACATTCTATCAAAATTTTAGTAAGACACTTATGTGCACTTTTAAAACTGTTAAAACATGAAACGGGTTACAACAAATCTTAATATGTCGATATATAGTATATTAGACTCCATTTGAGTTATAAAGAACGTTCCAAGACTTCGGCATAGCCATCATTTAGAGAAACAATCTTGTGGAATAACCGAATGCGAAGGCATATCCGTCCATGCGCAAACATGATTCTTTGTTTACCTTAGTGTGTTGTTAGCTTGATTTAGACATGTTAGTGATTGTTAGAAGGTTAGTGAATGTTAGGAGGTTAATGATCAAATGATCATGAAAAAATAATAGGAGGTTTAGAAGAAGAAAGAATTAAAGTAAGTACATAAAGTCATGAGAACAATAAATAAGACAAATCATTGATAGATTTGTTCATCATTTATATTTCTTACATCCATCATATAATAATATAGAATATGCTTGGATATTAGGATAGTTCTTTAAACTAAAATAAAATAAAAGAAATTTAAACAACATAAAAATGTATAATATAAAAACAATATAAGATTACCTTAGCATTAGAAAATTATTAAAATTACTTGTAAAAGAAATTGATCAAAATCAAAGTATGAAAAAAAGATTTGTGAGTGAGATTTTTAAAGAATAAAAAGTGATGCTTAAAGCTTTGTTTTATAGTTGAGTTTAGGACTTAGGAGGGGGTTATGAATGGTGTTAATGGTGAGTTACAAGTCTTTTAAAAAGAGGTTATGATTGGAATTTAAAAAAAATATAAACTTAAAATAAAAATAAATAAAAGAACAATTATACTCTAAATTTATTAAAACCCAAAATTCAATTTAATCATCTTATTTTTTTTATAAAATCTTTATAAACTTTATAAATCTCACAAAAACTTTATAATATTTATTTTAATTGAATATTTAAAATTTTATAAGTATTAATAACTTTTTGGTATTTATATAATTATAGTTTGAAAATGAATCAGATGTTACATGGGGAAGCTTACAAATGTTTTCAACCCTAGTACTTTTGTGGCTTTGTTCCTAAAAGTAGTTTAAAATATATGCAAACCCTAATATTAATTTGGTGACACATTTTCTATTTAAATTATGCCTTTCGCGTATTCAGTATGCTATTATATGTTTGACCATCTCGTCTCATGCTTTTGATTTGTCATCGTCCAAAATAGCATTACGTTATTAAATCTTAATAAACTCTCTAACAAACTAACAATTTAACTCAATTAATCTGTTAAAATAACAAGTGATTAACTAAGCAACTCTCTGTAGCAACTTTTTCTTTTGTATCATTTATTAATCCGTTGCTTTCATAACTTGTTCATCCAAAGCGAAGCTAACTAGTACATTGTTAGAAATGATATCGGCGGTCTTTGATTTTGCTCTAAAGCGATTCGTGACGGGATCAAGTACCAAGGTCGCGTGTTCAATGGGTTAGATATACATATTCTTTGTTTCTCCATAAAATAACAAAACTTTCATATGTTTATTGATATAAAGAGAGAAAGGTTTAAAATTTATGCATTACCTTTTTGCTGAGGAATATTATCGCGTTCATCATTTCAGGCCGCTTGTTTGCACTCGTTGCAAGCCTCTTCGTTTTGTAAATGCCCCTTCTTCATGAATCTAACATGTAGAGACACAAATGTAATATGTGATGGTGCAAGTGGGATTCACAACAAAAAGGTGGCAATGATAGAGAGAAATGGAGATGTGATGTCGACAACATCTTCGTGCCGATAGCGTCTAAGAAAACAAGTTAGCAAAATAGGAGAGAAGCTCGTTTTCATTCAACCATAAAGTCGGTCTATAGTCTACAATGTACAATATATAATGATACGATATGAAAGAGAAACATAATATATACATATCAGTAATCATTAATGACCGCAAGAGCGAATTTAAGGCTGTTCACGAGTCGAACCGAGCCAAGCCAAGACAAACTCGAACTCGGCTCGAATTTAAACCGAGCCAGCTCGGCTCGGTTCGGTTTTAAACCGAGCTGGAAATTTGGGCTCGAGCTCGGCTCGGCAGCTCGGGTCGGTTCGTTTTGGCTCGGTTTAAACTTCATAAACACAACTAAAAAATCAAATGCAAAATGAATTTAAAATATTATATAATTCACCGGTTTATATCAACTTTCATAAAATATAAAATTGTTTAAAGAAACTAAGTTCAACTTCAACAAAATACACATAACTTTATCATTATTTAAATTGAATGAATAAAACCCGTAACATCACATAACAACCAGTAGTACGCTTTTAGTAAATAAATTAAAAGTACCTTTGAATAATATATAAAAATATAAAAGCAATCACATGAAACGATTCAATACAAGCATTATAGTTTAATACTTTGACATAAAAATTAATTAAAAAAATATATTATATCCTTAGCAAATAAATAAATGCAATGATATATGTTATATACATAAAAAACATATATTACAAGTAATATAATCCTAGTCATACCGAGTCGAGCTAACAAGCGAGCTAAACCGAGCCAGCTCGGCTTGTCACGAACCGAGTGAAGTTCAGCTCGTTTTCATACCGACCCGGTTCGGTTCAGTTTAAAACCAAACCATTTCGAGCAAGTTTTTTTCAAGCTTTTTTCGAGCGAGCTTTAAGTGAGCCACGAGCTATTTTTACGGCCCTAAGTAAATTTAACAAAATTCTATAATGACTTGAGAGAGAGAGAGAGTTGCACACGATAAGTCAACTTAATTTTGTTTTAATTTTTAACTTATAATCTTGGCTCGGAATTGGGCTTCACTAGCCTGACGCCAAGCCCGTGAGGCCCCAAAATTTGAATCGGAGCATAGAGCTGAATTCTAAGTCAACCCAATCATATTAATTTAACTTACTATTTGTTTTAAAAGAAAAAAAATGTTTGCATAATTGTTGAATTATAACGTTGACAAAAAAATGTTCAATTAGAGAAACTGAATATAAAAGTTACATATATGAAAAATCATACAAAATAAAAATAGAACTAAAATAAAACAAAACATATTTCCAATAAAATGGGCCAAGAACCCGTTGGATCAGAGGAACCTGAATCGTTCAAGATTGGACCCAAAAAGAATGGGCCTAGTTGACTGTTTCACAGACCTTTGGAACTGGACCACCAAATGAGCCATTAAAGAAAGAAAATTATTTTTCAACTAGATGCACAAACCGGGTATTGGGCTGTACCTGAAATCGGGTACAAACCGAGTTGGACTCAATTGGGTTTTTTTGTATCCGGGTATTGGTGAACCCGGGTATGAACCCGGGTCGGGTTCACTATCTTCAAAACCCTACCCGGTATACCCGTGTAGGGTTCGAAACCTGGTCAAATACCGGGTTTAATTTTTTTTTCTTTTCTTGTGTGTGTGCCGAACACTGGGTCCGATACCGGGTTCAACCGGTCCGGGTCCGGTTTGCTAAAACTCAAATTCTAAAACCAGTTCTAACCCTACGGGTTTAAACAGGTCCAACCCGGGTACACCTTCCATCGGGTACCACCCGTACCGGGTCAGGGTCGGGTCCGAACCCGGTTTTTATGCCCACCTCTATTTTCAGCTAAAACTATAGAACCACCGTCTAGTAATATGGGTTAATTATGTTCTTTACGTATACAAAAAATTATATATTTCGTCTATAATAAGTACAAGAATCATACTTTACGTTTAGTGTTTTTCATATATTTTTGTAGGAATTTCGTGTAAGGTCCAAAGGTTTTGTAACAAGGATGAACCAACACAAATATTGGTGAGTTTAAAAGAGTTGATATGGAGAAAATGACGATGAAAAGAAGGTTCAGAGAGAAATATGAGAAAGAGTGACTAAGGGTTGGGGTTTTAGTTTTATTTTTTAATTTATTTTTACTTGAAGAGGCATAAGACATTTTATAATTTAATAGAAATTTTAACTTTAGTTAGTGAAAATAATGTAATACGTGACATATCATAATGATAAATGATGATCCGTGTAATTAATGGAGATTTAGACAAAATATGCAGAGTGATGGATTCACAAATTTATTCATGTGGAGTCATTATTTTTCTAAATGCTTCAATTTTATAAAGTTGGACATAAAAATTACCGGGTCAATTCGAGGCGGGTCAAGATGGTCATATAATAAAAATACAATATAATAATAAAAGAAAACATCATCATTCGAATATAAATTACACGTAACCTCTTTGAGATTTTGAGTTAAAAATTTTTTAGTGCTACCTACTATCTCTTTTGTCAAAATATCCAATCGTGAATCGTCCTTGCCTTTGATCGTAAGTCCACCACTCCAAAGTATTAGGTGCAAGAAGAATTTTTAGGTTTTATCATTATCGAGTATTTAGTGGGTATTAGGAGTGGGGCTTATTTACTTAAATTAAATCTTGGGCTTTACAGACATTAAGTATTTAGAGTGAGTACACTTAATTAGTTATTTAATTAATTAACTCTTAGACTTTTGCAAAGTTTGAGTTTATATATTTTTTTAATAGCTAATGGAGTCACCGTCCAAAAAAATATTGTTGTCATTCGAAAAACTCGTACACCTACTTCCATATGGCGTGAAAATTCACTATATTCTAGTGACTCCGGTGAATACATACTAGGTCCACGTCTGAATTTGCAACACAAAATTTGTAATTTACTCTAATATTTTTGTGTTTTTTACCTTCCATTTGTCTTAAATGAGCTAGTATTTTCAGATTATTGTGTGCTAGAAACAAATCAAAATAATGAGTTGACGACTTAAATATTATAATATGTTTTTTTTTTTAATTACTCAGATAGCATTTGGTATGTAGCAATGACAATCGGAATAAAATGAACCATTAAGAGTGAATAAAAAATGTTTAGTCGATGAAGTGAATAAAATAAATCAATATATAAGTAATCTTATTTTTTTTAAACACAATATACATTCCATCCACCCTTTTTTTCATTTCATTCTTTCTTCCATCCGTAATCACCTCCACCAACCACCACCAACCACCAAATCGGTTGCCACTGGTCACAACTACCACCACCAATCATCACCACCAACCACCAGCCACCACTAACACCACAACCACGACCACCACCACTCACCACCACCAAAACTATAACCACCACAACCACCTACGATAACCACCACCACCATCGGCCGCCACCACCACCGTGAACCACCACCGGTTACCACCCACCACGACCGGTCACCACCACCCCACCACGACCGACAACCACCAGCGGTAACCAACGACCACCACCACCACCTACTGCGACCACCACCAGCGGCTGCGACCACCGCCGTCAATCACCATCGTAACAACTTTGTATTCCATTTCTTGTTTTTCATACCTAACAAATACAATAAAGTAATGATTCATTTTTATTTCTATATAAACAAGATGATGGAATGTAATGATTCATTTTTTTCTTTTGTTTATTCAATTCTTTTATCATTTTCTTTCTTTCATTCATTTTATTATCTTATATCAAACAAATTCTTAATCTTTTTAAAAGTACATATGTGACATTTTCAAATTTGATTAGTAAATGATAAAGATACCACATTAATATTAGTTATAACTAAAAATACTAAATAATTAGGAAAATGAGATAAACGGGACACTTAAACACTTTGTCACTTAGACGTTACTATACAAATTCTTAATAAAAAACTAAATACTTGGTAGAAAATGAGCCATCTTTTCTTTTTTAACTCTTTTTGAAGTGGGGGTGGCAAAAGATGACGGAGACTCTTTGTATGATTTTATAAAAAAGATCATGACAAATTAAATTTGTGAAAAGAAGCCATCTTAAATATACAACTAATATAATATCTTCTTAGATCGCATTTAGATTTTAAAAAGGCTTATGATAGAAAAGGAACAAAATATCAACGCATCGAGAAATAGAAGTCCTAATAACAACCATATGTAGATAAATTTATGTTGCCGCCAAATAATTAAAAAGTTTAATGAAAAGGAATGAAAAATGACCGGCGGTTTGCGTGCATGTGAGAGAGTTTACCTGATGTGGATTTCTCACGACCCCATTCTCTCCCCGTCGGTTTATGTTTTTTGGTTTTTAATTTAGAGTGAATTGTTATTTTCTTCCTAGTGGTTTGGCCGTATTTGTAAGTTTCATTCAAAAATGATTTTTTGTTTGCATTTGACTCCCCGGGGTTTATAAAAGTATCATTTTATTCAAAAACATTAACTTCGTTAATTTAAAATGTTAAACATGTATATTGACAAAATTACCCTTTAAAATACAAGACCCTCAATTACATAACCATAATGAGTGAAACTAAATCATGATATACACAGAGATGACGACTAGAGGCGATAGTTTTTATTATGCAACCCCTTCACAATTGATTCCTGATCCTTCTCTCCAACAATGAAACTGACCATCTCGTGATTCAATCATGATAAAAGGTTCGACCATGAAAAGATGAAATGTCTTATATAGATTTCGTGAACAGAACAATAACACGTGAATGCAATTTTAACAACAATACGTAAACACAAATTAGTTTTTTGTCTTTAAATGCAAAATTTTATAATCACCTTTTTTAATGATAGATGGTTTAACATTTTAAATTAACGGTGTTAACATTTTTGGATGGAAATAGATACTTTTTAAAAATCTTGAGGAGCTAGATACAAAAGAAATCTTTTTTAGATGAAAATTGTAAATGTAACCAAACCATAGAAAAAAAAATTAACAATTCACTCTTTAATTTATTTGGTTATTGAAAAATCACAACAATAACATATAACCTCATACGGCTTAAATCATTGCTTATGTCAATCTAACATCACATAGCACATATTCAATCCTTTGTGTAGTGGATGTATAAGTTATAATCATATTTGAATTAACTTGTCTTTACTGGGCATAAGTTTTTGTAAAACTCTCATTGCGCGTGACAAACTGACAACTTTCTCCTGTTCATATTCTTATTTGCATCTTGGTAGAACACTTTAAAGGTTGGTGGGTTTGATCAAGACCTATGGTGAAACAATATGGTGGAGCTCTAAAATAGCATTAACTAACGAATAAAGTTGGTTTTGACTTTTGACTAATCCATGCCATTACTAGGTCGACAAGTCACCGATTGTATTCACCTTTCTATAGAACGAGATCCGTCACTGATATATCATTCTCTAATTCATGTGGAAGGGAACGATGCTAAGTGAAAGCCAAAAGAAGTGTTCTTTTCATTTATTCAGACTATACGAATTTTCTTACACAAGAAAGGCTAAGAGCTTTTTGCTTATCTATGGTAAACCGATCACAAATCCTATCTAATTTGTCTATTTTTTTAGAGAGGGTTAGTGACAGAGCTCAATTAAAGGCCTTACACGACACCTAAGAGTTGGTGATTGTAATTGGTTTTAAAAAAGTATGATTCTAGCAGGAATGCAACATGGTGTTTAGTCTGATTAGTCGTAGCGCCCCATGGGGCTTTTTAAAGTTTACAACTTTGTGACCTACGTCGACACCAGGAATATGAGACCCATTTGCTCATTGAACCTACAAACAAAGTATATAAGTAAAAATGTACAACTTTGTAACCTATGAACTCATAATGTCAACACCAATAATACGAGATGTATGTGCTTATCGTATCTACAAACAAAGCATAAAGATATTTGTAGCACTCACATCATGCTAGACTAAGGTGCATGATAGTGTATTTGTGATCTAACAATTGTTGATCCGGACCTATGAGATCACAGTGTGCTAGAGCTGTAGAAGATCAACATCCACACAATGGTTGGTCCAAATTAACAGAAAACAATATGGGGGTCCATAATTTAAGACATATTCAACATGGATACTAAATGCAACGACATAACATTCTTAGCATTAAACGGTAGAGTGTTCATACAACAAGAAAGTAGCAACTCATGGTATTATGTGACAAGTCACAAGGGCAAGGTATTATGTTACACACAAACGCATAGCCATCAAATTGATTTGCTGATATGTCTTTCAGTTTCATATTGTTTAATTACGCATGTGTATATTATATACATAAAAATTCATTTTAATAAATTTCAGGATAGATGAGCGAGTATCAATAAAACATACCCTTGCATCATTTTCTTCTATTTTTTAATATTTTAAAATTGAAAAAAAAATGAATGGTTCAATTTGTTCCAATTGTTCTTGCAATAAATAGTGTTATACATAAATCCCTCCGCTATACACACATATACATACATACATACATACGCGCACATACATATGGTATTTATAATATTCGTATCCATTATTCTACAAATGATAATACTCAATTACTTACTTGAGAAGACATTTACGTTCTAATCATATTTAAACACATACTTGATATAGTTACATAGTGTGTAACTCTTGACATAAATAGTTAATTACCCAAAAGCAAAATTTCAAAAATAGTCAATGTTGTATGATGTAGTAGTGCTAAAGAAACATAATTAAAAGAGTGCAATTGTCAACCACTAAGTACAAGCTTTAGTGGTCCTACATTATTATTTATACCGACCTACCAATGTAACTTTTGATGTGTGAAAACAATCCACTTTGTTCATCATATGTAGGCCACAATAATGGCCATCTTAATCTTTTAACCAGCATTAAGGCACTATGAGTAAAGAGAAAAAGGAGGAATAAGATACATTACCTTAATCCAGGAAGGCAGCTGAGGACAATTATTGCTTACTGCAAAGGCGATGCGGTGTAAAGTTAGCCAACAAGATGTATACAGAAATGAAAATGATCGATCTAACAGTAAACTTTAGAGGTGGCAAAATGGATGGGTTGGGTCATATGTTTGGGTCAAAATGGGTAAATATTTACAAGCCGAGACGAGTTGGCCTGGTAGATTTTTATTAGTGAATCATCTATAGTTGCAAGATATACATTAATTAGTTCCGTAACTACTTTTTGATTAAAGGGACTTTGGAGGTTGGACTCGATAAAAATACACTTTGATAGTTGTATGACCCGTTTTCTTTTTAGCTATTTTTTTATATTAGATTTATTATCGTTTTCTTTTTAGCTATTTTTTATATTAGATTTATTATCCCTTTGACCCGTTAGAGTTTAAACATAACCCAAATCAACCAATGCATAAGTAAATAGGTTTTAGTTGCAACAAGTCTAGTAAATTTGTATAAAATTGCTGAACTATCATACAATTATACACTGCTTAGCTCAGTAATATATTTGGTTAAAGCAACAATACAAATTGGATTTTGTAAGGTAATATGAGAAGATCAACTGAGCATGAGCACCAACAAAGAATCGATGTGGGGTCCAAAGTGTGATATGATATTTCTGTCATGAGTGGAAACTACAAGGGCATCTTCCTGGTTCATTTCTATAAATACAACAAAAAATCTAATTGAAGCAACCCTGCTCAGAACCTAAGACTTTCATGTCTGGATGATGAAAAAACGCTCTTGTTAGCCGCTTTGTAAATAAAAACAAAACGAGCAAAAATGGGAAACTGTATATTTAAACAAAACAGGATCATGCAAACACGTCAAGAAGTCAGCGAACATAAAGAATCGATGAAAGTTCACCAAGTTATAGGTGGTCAGATGTGTTATCCTGCACCACTTCTGCAGCCTTCTATGGAATTCAACAAGATCCCAGAAATAGAGGCGGAATCAAAAGGCGCGGATAGAGTTGTGAGGATTAAGCTGGTGATAACCAAACAAGAGTTGGAAGTGATGTTGAGAAAAGGCGGGGTTTCAGTAGGTGATTTGACTTCTCGTATGACAAAAGAAAGCTCAAACGTAGCTGTGGTGATTGAAGATGAAGATAACAGAAGTTGTGGACGATGGAAGCCTGCTTTAGATAGCATACCTGAATCAAACTGAAGTCCATGATATGAAACTTTAAAGCTTTAACATTTAAAGTATGTGTAGTCAGTAAAGCTGAAAGATACATTTAAACTTGGTCAGCAAAAAATTGTAACAACATGAAAGAAAGCTAAGATAATGATATATTTAGCTCAATCAAAAGGCTGGAAAGAAAATTTTTTGAAGTTATATTGCCATTCTACTTGTTAGATAGTAACCTTATATGCATATTTTGTTCTCTTCCAATGGACCCAATTACTTTTTGAATAATTGAACATTTTATGTGATTAATGATTTAGAAGATGAACTTACTAAGAAACTGTGCAACCTGTGTTACTGTATATCATCCACGATAAGAACAGGAGCTTGAACTTATATCATGATCAGTTTCCATAGTAAAAGTTGACAAATAAATCCGTTAATCAGTGCAACCAACAAGTACCAACAACCATACCCAGTAAATCCCATCCATAGTAAAACTATTGATGGGTTTGTGCAACCAACAAGTACTTGTGTTAATGCTGTCACTCATGTTAATCTGGAATTATCAAAGTAAACAATTAAGAACCTCATCTAATTATGATAGGCTTTACAAGATGACAACATTTAAGAAACAGACAAAGAGTTAGAGTGGGCTTACAGTTTGAGGTCATCAGTTTAAAATCACCTCACAGGACAATATAAACAGGCATGGCAAACAGCTATAATTTACAAGTTGAAGTGCTCGCAAGTTTAACTGCAACAAATTTGGGAGTTGCACGCTCTTTGATACATGCGGTAGGAAAATTCGTAACCAACAAGTACTTGTGTATGTGTTAATGCTGACACTCATCTCAATATGATATTATCGAAGGAGACAATAAAGAACCTCATCTAATTATGATAGGATGTTAGAAGATGAGAAGATCTAAGAAACAGTTAAATTGCAGTTACAGTTGAAGTCAACAGCTTAGAATCACCTCGCAAGACAATATAAACAGCCATAATTATCTATACTACATAACGATGCTTTTAACGTCTTCTTTGCTGTCTTCAACCGTTTTCTTACACGCCACCGTTCTTGGCCTGTGCAACCGTTTTATCTCTTTAATTTTTACCACCCTTGGGAGAGAACAAAACTATTTTTCCCCTTTTCACTTCATCTGTCTCTGAGGAAATTGTTATGTTTTTCACATCAATCTTCTATTTATTCATTTATTTCTGATTTCTTAATCAAAGTTGCATAGATACGATTAGTATTTTGGTTCGCTGCAAGAACAAAATCAACTACGGAACATATTAGGTTCGATCAGATACATTTTTTCTCTAGAGCAATTGCTGAAAAACAAATGCGCTGTGTTTACATATGGATTCAAAGAATCGATTTTTTTATTGTGTTCAAATGAATTTTCATCATTATTCTTCAATTTTACCATCAATTTTCCAAATTTTGATCAAATCTCAACATATCTGGTTTGGTTTATGTACATGGGATGCACAAAATCAACAATGATAAACATTGAACCATCAGGTACGCTTTTTTTACATTTAAATAAACGATTTGTGTTCACGTTCACATGAATTTTTGTTGTTGTTATTCAATTTTATCATCAGCTTTTGCCCTGTTTGATTTTCAAATAACTAGGGTTTTAACTTTTGGGTTTGTTAGTGTATGTTCATCAAAAATCTAGATTCTTTGTATGTGGTGCCTCATCCCTGTGTTTAGTATGTGTATACTATTTAGTCTTCAAATTTAATGTCTCCATCACAAATCAAGATGAGAATATGTACCCAATTTGTAAATTTACAGTGATCTCATGGATTTTACTTGCCCCTAAAACAATAACTAAAAAATGTAAAACAAAATTTAAAAACAATCCTAACACATTACAGATGATCAAACATTGAAAACTAATGTTAGTTTAACAAAGTTATTATATGATATAATCACTTGATTTAAACGGTTTTTTACCTTGAAAGTAGACAGGTCCAACTGCTAAGCACAAATAAAAGTGTCAAACTCGAAATTAATTCACAACATGAAAGCAACTAAGCATAACATAAGATAACCAACACTGGTCTGGTTCTATTATGTTTTTAGAAAATAATATAATGAAAATTTACTTTGTGGAATGGTTCATGAAATACAAATTGATTTCAAGAATTTGTTCAGAATCAAAACTTTCGATAGAGCTACAAGTATGCATAAACATTGCTTAAAATTGTCAAAATAGAGTGCTTTTCAAGATTCTCATGTGTTTTCATCTCACACGTCATATAAATTCTGAGTTATAATCTGACTGCTTACAACCCGTCAGACCATATCATAATTTTTTTGCCTCTAGCACAAAAACAATCGACAAGAACATGTACACATATTGAAGAATATGAAAACAAATTACTGCAATTGATTTTAAATAGGCGAAGAAGTTTCAACTTTCATTTGGACTTCTTTAGAAATCTCAATGATTCTGTTATATACTAAAACTGTATCTTCTTATTACTTATTAGATATACCATATGAAATTGCCTTTCATTTCTTTTTTTGATGGAGATTTGTCATAACAGTGCTCCAACTATGGTTTTAGCAGTATTTTCAGTTGATCAATCTATTATTTTTATTATAGTTGTTAATTTCACCTTGCTTTATTTTACACATTTATACGTTAAGCTCAATTCATGTTGTATGCATGTTATTTGTTGTTATTATATGCAATCCATAACTAAATGCTACATATAAAATCAATATAATACCAGTGTCCATTGACTAGGTTAATCCTACAATAACAATATGGTCATCTCAGAATCTAAAAGTCAACACACACATGCACTATCCAAGAAGCCTTTTTTTAACTAAAAAGGTTTTCTTACATGATATAAAAATATACAAGCACACAACCAATAATCCAACAGATCTAGGGAGCGGATTCCAAAAACGCTCTAAAAGAGCTTGGACAAGTATAATAATGGAAATATCATGACATAGTACGTGAACTTAGCAGTCACATATTTAAAAAACACACCCTATAGAAAATGAATAGAAAAGTTTGTGATACCTTTGTTGATATTCTTTGTCACCAAGCAGTACTTAAATTGCACTATCTACCATCTTTACATAACATTCAGCTGGTCATAAATAGCCCGAGGATAAACACTTTTATTAAGTTTTATATCTGCCTGCAATAAGAAATCTTACTAGCCATTGATAAAAGACACCTGACCATTACATGTGTTGTAGCTTTAATGTTTTTCTTCACATTTATACGTTAATTCTTTACCTAAATACACAAAAGATACCTGATTATTACATGTGTTTTAGCTTTTTTATATACCTACCGATTTCCTTCCAAATTTAATACACTAGACATGTTGGTTTTATAACATAGGACCATTAACTATTTTCTATGTTGCAGGTTGGGTCAAAAGACTAATACATCTTTATTGCTATACAAATCTCCTGATCAAAGAACATGGTTTATTAAGGAAATGACTTTCACTATTACATCTCTTTTACTCAACCTTCCCCTAAAAATTCAAGTGAAATACTTTGTATCTTATCACTCCTATATGTTGTATCTAATGTTAGACAAATGTTTTCTTGATGTTTTCTAATTAGATTTTGAAGATAGGCGTTTCTGTATTTAAATGTTTTGAAACTAGATGCTAACATATACCGGCTCTAAGGGATTATGGAATTGACCTCGCAAGCAAATAACATCTTCATGGATGATATCTAACCATATTATAATAAGTATATCAAACTTTTTTGATGTTATGACACTATTTTTATATTTTTCTTTACTGGATGCAATGTAACCACATTATAGTCTCCGTTGCAACGCGCGGCAGCGCCATCTAGTTTGTCAACACTTAAAAGTGTAAAGATAGATTTGCTGGACACAAGAACCTTCCTTTAGGTGCAACAGAAGTACAGGCCTTGGCAAGACGTAAGCGAGGCACGTTCTTTTATTCTTTAAAAATTAACTTTTTATCATCTTTTATACCTATGTATTTTTCAAATTCTTTCTATTATTGCCCTTTTGTGGTCTTGAAAGCCTTCTATCCCAAGTGTGCCTATCTACTTTTACTAGGGGTGTCAATCGTGTCAGGTTGCGAATTGACGGATTGCAGGTTCGTGTGATTTGGACACAACCCATTTAACCTGTTTATCTATATGTGTCAAACATATGGTGGGTTGGCAGGTAAAAATCAAGTTTTACACGTGTTAATTGGGTTGGTGGGTTAAATGGGTCAAAAACAGGTTAGTGGGTCTGCATGTTTCATTAAACGGGTTGACCTGCTAACTAAAAGGGTTAAACATGTTAACCCGAACACAACCCGTTTAATAAAATAGATCAACCCAAACACGAACCGGTTTTTAAAGGGGTAGGTATACCAACACAAAGCCCTTTTTTTGTGTCGGGTTGAAAATTGACACCCCTAACTTTGAGTACTATGGATATACTTAATGGATAGTGTGTTGTGGCATGGGTTAGGTTTCATTTGAGATATGTCAAGGGTTTTGGTGCACAAATGCAGATTAATATGCAACAGTGCTGCCACTTGCTCTTTCTTGAAGATCTAATATCTTGTTTAGTCAACTTACAGTTCCAAAATAGCTAAACAAAATGCAAGATTCATTCATAAGTAACAACGGGGGGGTTTTAAATTTGCGATAAATTGTGAATAAGTAGCACGCCAACACGCGTTAAATAAATTATATATGCATATAAGACACACACGCACACGCGCATGCAGAATACAAAACACAACTTCAGCATTCTAGTTTACGTACGAAAAGTTATTGTGTCAACAGACATTGAGAATATATTCTAATAGAAAGCTAATCTATATCTAAAAAGTTACAAAGTGTAATGGAAGATAGATCAGCTGTTTATACTAGAGATTACAAGACTAACAATGTAACCAACCAACTAACTTGCATAACTAACTAATTCTAACTAATCCGTATTCTTATGATAATACTTCTAAGTGCCTATGCTGAGTATTGTAGAATAAGGATTTACTCTAGCTTCCTATCCACTTAAAGAAAACTATCATGAAGTCGTGAAAATGGGTGAGTAAATGGTGGGTTGTACTGAAAATACTTCACCTCTTCTATAGTTACAGCAGATTTTTCGGGCAATGGCATATTGGAACCATACATTGAAGGCATGAGAAACGACATTTTCTACTCGTCTCCATCTCCCGTTTGGATACCGGTCAATAATGGAAAATAAAGGAAATTTGTGATAATAAACAGGAGATGCATGCAATCAATTTATGAAGCATTCTTCTTAAAATTAATTATGATCAAACAACAGCTCTAAAAAACAGGACAGTGGTTTTTTCATTCTTGTATGTATTTAATCTTCAATATTTAAATTGTGATGATAGAAGTTATAACATGTGGAAGTGTCTTCACATAAAAGCATACTCTTCTGTTTTAAATTAAGGCAACTGCTTTAAAAGTCCACAAATAAAATTATATATTTCAAGATTTACCAATTTCACAAGATACAAAATAGGAACATGAGCTCTTTACCTGATCAAAAGAACAAAAGCAATGGCATATCAAAATAGTATTCCAGATAGTAGTATAATTAGTTAATGGCGTCAGTAAACAATTTCATACACAGGAAAAAGGATCAAAATGATATCACAGGGGAGTCATCAGTCATCTCATACGGATCATCTCTACTCAAAACTTTGAACTTCACTAAAATTGCAAAATCAATAAACTTGCAGCAATATGAACCCTAGTCCCAAACAAAGTATGATACAAAATGTATATGCTCAATGATTCATCTAAATTACACAATCACCTGATATCAAAGCTTCCACTGAATCTGGATTCCTCAGAAACACGAATTTAGCCGTCTCCAACGTGAAATCCGCCGAAACTACGGTAAATCAAATTAAAAAAAAAAGAGAAGACTGAGATGATATCATGTAAATCAAAGAAAACCTAAGAGAAATTAAAAAAGACTTAATATGGCACTGATGTGTCACGTGAGTAAAACGATGCGGTTGTCAATGCCTAAACATGGATGCCAAAGGGTCGTCCACTAGCACTTAGGTGTATTGTAAGGTGTCTTTTTCTTGTAAGGTTATGTATTCAAATACTAGCATGAAGAAGTGGTGTAAATTTAGAGTGTTTGAATTTGTTCCTGAATAAGGAATTCTATAAACACATGTACATAATAAAAAGAATACATATGTATATGGATTTAAAACGATCATATACATGTGTATAAAGTTCTTATTTGGACGTTAACATTTTAAAACGGACATACGATGTTATGATTGTTAAGCATTTTCAAAGAAAAAGAGATATCATATTAATCAAATAAAAAAAATCAATAAGAGTATATTTAGTATTAGATTATTTTATCTGAAAGCTTACAATATGCCCCTATCTCATGTGTGTTCATGCGACATACAATACGTTTCTCTTCAACGGATGATGTTCATATGCGAGGAAATCATTGTTTGTTTAAATTATTACCAGTCCTTTGGTATTACTCAAGTTTACAAATAAACAAGAAATCTTGATATATATTGTTAGGACGTATGGTTCAATAGCTTGAAAGCATCAAATCAACGAGATGATCTTTTTTGTCATTTAATATATAAAAATAGAAAAATTTGTTAAAATACACATTTGACCACACTTTTACCTTACAATGTAAATTTGGTTTTTTCATTCCACAAACTCCCCCGCAAGCATGGTCTAACTGACCTCAAAATACAGGTGTCAGCCCTCACACTCGATTTTATGAGCAATCAAACTCAAAACACGAATGACTTATCTCAAAACCCAAGTGATTGCTAGCATTTTTAAAAACGATTGGGGTAAGAGTATTGTCAAAGTTCAAAAAACTATAATGACAATAAACTCAGTGATCCGACCATATAATACATTCATCCGTCCTAAGAACATAGTTGTCTGTCACATGACATAGTCGTCCTTCTGAATGATACAATCATCATACCATCACTCATGTTGTTGAAAGTGATATTTTGTGAGAGAAGAAAGTTAAAAGAGAAGAAATGATAAAAAATGTTGATAAATAAACATTTTAGGTAATTTTTCTAAAAAAATAGAATAAAATTACTATGACAGAGCAGTAATTTTTCTTTTAAAGAGCTTTAATATACTCTTATGTGTATTCGCACTAGCTTTCCCATCCCCATTTCTATATTTATACTAAAAACATTACTTTTTTATTCACCATTTCAATTAAATAATACTTTTTAATATATTTATCATTATCTTTTTTCTCTCCTTCACTCACAACCATTTTTAAAAATATTAAAAAATTTATGGGGGTTGTATCATGTTTCCCCAAATATGAGAAATCACGGTACAATCCCATAAATTTTATCTCTACTTCACTCACAACCACTAACAAACATCCCTCATAATATATGACACACACTCACATCGAAAATAAAAAACCTACTGTGAATGTTCTAACTAATCATATTTACACTTAATATGATTTAACCCTTAACTTTTTAAATAGTGGAGAGATGTTTTACCACAATAATCTACCTCACTATGACAAGTACCTAAAGTTATAAAAAAAAAGAAATATTTTGGACACTCCTTAGACAATATATAATGATGTTCCTTATTTCCAAAACAAGAAACAACCTTGTTGAAACTTAAATACTAAAATCTCATTAAATCTCAACCACTTAATGAACAACTTATGCTACTCTTCTTGCTGACATTAAGGTTGATGATCTTCCTTCTTGCATCAAAGCTTCTCTTGCTGACATTATGCTACTCTTCTCCAAACAAGAATCAAAAACAGTGCAATCTATCCAATTCTTCAACATATCCTCTTGTCCCCATATGTCGGGTATCCATACCCGACCCGACATCTCCACCCGGTGTCTCTTCAACCTCTCTCTTCCACTCTCCACCATCTTCACTGATGCTTCTGCTTCTTTATATTGTGATGATGCTATGCCACCACTCTCCGCCTTGTGATCGCATGATTCGATCAGTACATCATCATCAGAAGTTTGTTTCAGATTCTTGATGAAGAACTCTTCATGGGTTCTGTTGAAATCTTGTGAAGATGTTAAGTGGTGGTGGTGGTTGTGGGTGGTTTCAAGATTAGGGTTTTGGTGAGTATCCATTGAAATGATGAGATTTTGATGCTCTTTTTTGGTACTAGATTGAGTGAATTCTTATGAACAAAGTGCAGAAGAATGTGAATGTGTGATTGCTTTGTGAAGATACATATGTTTGTGTGGAGAAGAAGGTGAAGATTTATGTGGGAATATAGGAATTCTTTTGGAGTGTGTTGATGCACGTCGATATGATGTAGTATTGTGGTGTGTGAGTTTATGTGGTATTTGACAAGTGTACGTGTCTTTGTTTGCCATAGGAACCGAGGGGGGCACATAGGTTGGCCAAAACTGCCAAAAACAAACTAGTCCTTGGTTTGGAAAGTTTATTGACGGTTCGTTTTGGTTTTGAGCCCTTATTGAAATAAAACCGAAAAGTTTGGTTATTGGTTTGTATTAACTGACGTGTTTATGGTTTCGGTAATCAGTTAATGTCGTATATTCGGATTTTTCCTTTACTTTGGTTATGTCACACATCAAAATTGAAACTGAACCACAATTTTAAGTTAATAGGGTATGGCTTGACCGAATGACCAATTAATTGTTTGGTGTCAGTTAATTCGGTTAAGATTCGATTAATTAATTTGGTTATTTGCTCAATACTAGTCTGGTTACGCGACCGCGTAGATTCCTTAATAATCTTTAAAAAGGTTGGAGATGGAAAATGAGCGAAAGCTATATCCGAACATGAGATTGTTAAAGAAACTCAAGCATAGGATCCTCTTCTAGGTAGTGACCCGAGGATTAATCTTGCCCTTTGTAATGTGACATTACTAATGTGCCCATCGACCCACCACCTAATAAATATAATTATACAAATAGATAGACATCAACATGGACCTGGACCTCACACACAAGCAAACGTTTGTTGAAAGTGTCTAAGTTCAAAGAACAACCATAACTCATCGAATATCATACAAACATGTAGAAGAGCAAAATACCTAAGTTACTACTATTTGTCCGGTCACAACTAATCCTATTGTTCATTGATTGATTGGTTACTACTCATCACAAGTTACTACTCATCACACTCACTGGCATACAAACATGTAGAAGAGCAAAATACCTAAGTTACTACTATTTGTCCGGTCACAACTAATCCTATTGTTCATTGATTGATTGGTTACTACTCATCACAAGTTACTACTCATCACACTCACTGGCATACAAACATGTAGAAGAGCAAAATACCTAAGTTACTACTATTTGTCCGGTCACAACTAATCCTATTGTTCATTGATTGATTAGTTACTACTCATCACAAGTTACTACTCATCACACTCACTAGTGATGCTTGATTGAAAACAGGTCGTCCCCGAAAATCATCGAAAGATTTTGGGCCATGGTGAGTAGAAAAAAATAAAACTTATAATTTAAAGTCAATAACTCATATATAAAATTTTGGGCCTTGGGTGAGTAGAAAAAAAAAAACAAGAGCCTAGTTCGATTAGTCGATCACCTTAACCTCCAATGGTCGATTGTTCTTTTACCGTCATCACTCAAATCGCAAGTTATTTTATTTGGGTTTAAAGTGGGTTTAAATTTTAATAATGGATAAATGGTTCTGATATTATATTGTTAATGGACTGTATTGTTTAATGGACCTAAAATAATTAAAAAGTTAACAAGTTTGTGTCCTAATGGGGTTTCAACAACATATATAATTTCTTTTTGAAAAATATGTGGATGTATGATATAAAATTTCTCATGCCCTAAGGGGATCAGGTCCTAAGAGATCGCCCACCCCGCCCCTCCTTAGGGTTGGCCCTGGTTACAAATGATGTGCGTTTGTCGCTGAAGGTTAATTTTGTGATTGTTGGTGACTTGCCATTCATACAAGGTCCACTGAATATGAGTTGCTATCGATCTATTATCATTTTCGATCATCATTGTTAATCGATCTTTCACCAATGAGACAAATCTAAAATTATCTATTGTCTAAGAAAGAAGTCGAAATAATCTTTGCATGTCGACCATGCAACACGACTCCTGTCTTTGGACGCTATCATGACGTGTTCGCTTGGATCCCTATGGTCTAGGCCTTAGGTCTTTGCCACTTAAAACCTAAGAGGTTTTTTAATGTCCGAAATCAAAGTAGCCTTGATCGAGTGTGTATTTCAAACCACGTAGTTCGTATCAATGTTTACTCTAGTGTGTCACTTGATATTATGTAATTCTCTTGCTCTAAAATAACATTGATAAATTAAAAATCGCCAACAAAACTAGCCAGGCAAATATGTCACAATGTCACACCGTTACGAAATTTAAGTTGAATGAAAAACGAACGAGTACCTTAATTTTTCATTGGTACGTTGCTTATTATAAGTCATTTCGTGTTGTGATGAGCAAACAAAGCAATTTCGAGTTCTAAGAGAAAACGTAAAGTTTTGGAAGAAAGGGTAAAAGATAGAGGCGAATAAACTTAATTAGAATTAGTTTTTTTTTCCAAAAACATACACTATTTTAATCTGCTCTACTCTTATATCCATCACACTTCTTTTTCTAATTTTTTTGGAACGGCCAGCAAAGCATATATATATTAAATAGCCAACAAGAGTTAGCAAGAGTTATAAAAGGGAAATACAAAAATAAAGACGGACCAAGAATAGTACACGTTAGTGTACATCAAAATTACGTTATTGTTCTCACGCTAAGGATTTCATTTTTGACCTGCTTTTTAACCAAAGGAACCCCGTCACCTTGATTTCTTCAATTAGATTGCTCAAAGAAGTCTGAACTTGGCTTACCAAATGCTCCATAACGCCGTTAGAATTATAAAGCGAACAACCTTCTTCCTCAACTTTGAACAAGGAGAATACTTATGAACACTAATGACATCTATAACTACAAAAAATAAATTAATCAGAGAAACCGCACCACAGGAAAATATAGTCCCAGCAAGATTGAACAAAGCCGTAGCCAATGAAAAGATGGTCCGAGGACTCGGTGTTGGTTGTAAGTTCTAACCCGTTTCACAAAATCGGTGATGTTTGGGGACCTAAGTTGACAAATCGATCAAGTTGGTTGGATATTCAAATTTAGTTTGTTCTATCTATTTGATTAGATGAATATGATTTGTTATTATTGATAATGTTCAAATCATATTATGAGTCATAGATAGATAACTATTAGCTAGATTATAAAAACCGACGTTGGTATGAGTTGTAACGAAGTTTTTTTGAGTTAGTTTTTCTTGGTTATAATAAATCATTGTGAGTTAGCTAATTGATTTTGTTTTCTGGATTTGAATTGGTATCAGAGCTTGGTGGAATCAAGAACCAAGTTCAAGGAACCTGGGATTGATACCAAGATCTGCTCATCACGTGGAAGCCTATCGCTGTCGTGAAAAGATCTAGGGCTGATCATTCTGCCAAGGAGAGATCTAGGGCCGATTGAAGTCGACTGAGTGACATCGTTCCAATGTCCAATGTTAATGTCTACAAACTACACGATCTGGTTCATTCGCATGAAGGTCATACTTTACGTACATAGAGTATGGGAGGCGATTGAACCCGGATCCACCGACGTGAAGAAAAATAACACCGCGAAAGCGATGCTGTTTCAGTCAATTTCCGAAGACCTGATCCTGCAGATTGGTGACCTTGACACAGGCAAGAAGATGTGGGACGTGATCAAGTCCCGATATCTTATGGTCGAATGGGTTAGGGAAGCTAGGCTTCAAACCCTCATGATCGAGTTTGAGAGTTTAAAAATGAAGGAACCAGGAACCATCAACGAGTATGCATCGAAGCTTTCTAGAATAAAGTCCAAAGCTGCCTTCCTTGGAGAACCGATTGAAGAGAAAAAGACTGTTAAGAAATTTCTCTGTAGGCTTCCAAAACACTTCATCCACATCGTAGCATCACTCGAGCTAGTCCTTGATCTAAAAACAATTGGGTTTGAGGATGTTGTGGGTCGATTAAAGGCATACGAAGAAAGAACCCGAGACGAAGAACAATCAGAAAATCAAGGTAAGTTGCTCCTCAACAAAACTGAGTATACCACTAATCGAAATCGTGACTCTTATAGTGGACGAGGCCTTGGATCTCACTAATACCGTGGAAAGGAACGAGGTAGAGACAATGGGCAACATCGTTAGTATCGAGAAACACCCAAGTGTTATAGGTGTGATGAATCTGGACACTTTGTTTCCAAAGGTCCAGATCGATTCCAAAAACAAGAAGCTAACATGGTGCATGGGAACGAACAGGAAGCAAACGGTGTGGATGCTACGTTCTTTATGATGAAAGTCGTACAAGAGACTGTTTACTTGAATGAGCATAAAGTCCTACCAAATATACTCAAAACTGAATCGGGCGACAAGAATGTATGGTACCTCGATAATGGCGCAAGTAATCACATGACCGGTATGAAACACTTCTTTGCTGAACTCAATGAGAAAATAACCGGAAAAGTGAAGTTTAGAGACGATTCGTGTGTAACAATCAAGGGGAAAGGTCCATCCTCTTTGAGGGCATCAAAGGGGAACAAAAATTACTAACCGAGATATATTATATCTCGATACTCCAAAATAATATCATAAGTTTTGGGCAAGCAACCGAGTCAGGTTGTGAAGTCTTAATGAAAGAAGATCTCTTGATAACGTATGACAAAAGTGGAGTATTACTAATAAAGGTTAAAAGAAACAAAAGCCGACTCTACAAAGTTACCCTAAAGGTGGAAACCCTATCTGTCTACAAGCAAGGATCAATGAAGAATCGTGGTTATGGCATGCTAGACTTGGGCACCTAAATTTCCAAACCATGAAGGCGATGAAAGGCATGGTTAAAGGACTACCCAAGATTCACTATGAAAATAAATGGTGTGAATCATGCATGGTGGGAAAACAGACAAGAAGACCATTCCCAAGCAAGACATTGTTTAGAGCATCACGAGTACTTGAACTTGTGCATGGCGATCTATATGGGCCTATCACACCATCAACATTAACGGGTAACAAATATATTTTGGTTTTAATTGATGACTTATCACACTTTATGTGGACTTATCTACTAAAGGATAAAAGTGGAGCTACCGAGGCATTTAAAAGATTCAAGGCACTAGTGGAGAATGAAACCGAAACATCTATAAAGACCTTTCGGACTGATCGAGGTGGTGAGTTTACCTCACTCGATTTGAATCAGTTTTGTGTGATAGAAAGAATATCAAGGCAATTAACAACTCCCGGAGATGACCCAAAGTATTTTGAAAGCAATGCAAGTACCAAATTTCCTATGGGGAGAAGCGGTTCGGCACGCTACCTATCTAATTAATCGTTCACCCACACGAGCACTTGTTGGAAAGACACCTTATGAGATGTTCAAGAAATCAAAACCAAATCTTGAACATCTAAAGGTGTTCGGGTGCATTGCTTATGCAAAATTTGACTTAATATTTAAAGAAGCTTGATGATAGGTCAAGACCACTAGTGCACCTCGGAACCGAGCCAAGAACCAAAGTATATAGATTATATGATCCATGCAACAAGAAAATTATCGTGAGTCGAGACGTAATTTTCAATGAACAAAGGGGGTGGAACTGGCAAAAGTCATCAAAATCACAAGAACAATATGAACCTGGAATGTTTTCTGTTACATGGGGAAACATGGTTGACTATGGAGCTGGTCCTATACATGGAAACAAAGATAATACAGTAGCAAACGAATCACAAAATAATGACCAGCCCAACAGCCTTATGAATCCATCTGATGTTGTGCCATACGCAAATCAGAACAGCCCAACTGAGCAAACAAGCTCTAGCATGGGCAGCCTACCCGGGCAGAACGAGTCTAGCAAAGCTATCGAGCAGCAACCGGTCTTTCTAAAACCAGAGGATGATACTACTCAGGCAAGTTTGAGTCGTTCTTCACAGAAGACCATGTTAGCTGTGAGGTATAATGACTATGAACTTAACCTTAGTCACGAAAACTTACTTCTACTTGCGCATGATGAACCAAGGAACTACGAAGAAGCAAAAACAAAACCAGAGTGGATAGAAGATATGAAAACCGAAATCAACTCTATCGAAAAGAACAAAAGTTAGTATTTAACTGAGCTGCCAAGCAGAAGTAAAGTCATTGTTTAAAGTGGGTTTTTAAGATTAAAAGGAATGCCGATGGTTCGATAAATAAATACAAAGCACGTCTTGTGGCGAAGGGATACGTACAACAACCCGGGATTGATTTTGACAAAATATTTGCCCCATTGGCTCGAATAGAAACCATACGACTGTTGATTGCTCTTGCAGCCAATCAAGGATGGGAAATTTATCATCTTGATGTAAAAACGGCTTTCTTGAATGGTGACTTAAAGGAAGTCGTTTATGTTCAACAACCGGAGGGGTTCGAGAAATCTCAAGAAAGACACAAAGTTTATAGGTTGGTAAAATCTTTGTATGGACTAAGGCAAGCCCCACGAGCATGGAACGAAAAGCTCGATGGAATGTTACGAGCGATGAACTTTAATCAATGCATATGGGAACAGTCGGTCTACCGAAAGATGGTTGGTAATAACATACTATTAATTGCAGTTTACGTCGATGATTTATTTGTAACATTAGCTAATATGACTATGATCAAAGAGTTCAAAAAGGATATGACCGAGAGGTTCGAGATGTCAGATCTAAGAAAGCTCACTTATTACCTTGGCCTTGAAGTCTCACAAAGCAAAGATGAAATAAGAATCAAGCAGGAAGCTTATGCTTTGAAGATTTTAAAAGAAGCAAGCATGGATAAGTGTAACCCAATACATGTTCCCATAGATCCAAATGTAAAGTTGAGTAAAAGAAAAGAATGTTGAAGCAACTGAATATCGAAAGGCAGTTGGTTGCTTGAGATACTTGGTACAAACTCGACCCGATCTTGCCTACTCTATCGGGGTTGTAAGCCGATACATGCAAAGCCCAAAAGAATCACATGCAGCAGAGCTCAAGCAAATACTTCGATACGTGAAACTAACAACTAGTTATGGTATCAAATATGTTCGAGGAGATAAGCCCAACTTGACTGGATTTTGTGACAGTAGTCACAACATTGATCAAGAAGATGCAGAAGCACTACAGGTCATGTCTTCTTTTTTGGTTATTCACCAATAACATGATGTTCCCAAAAGCAAAGCTCAATTGCTCTTTCATCATGTGAAGCCGAGTACATGGCGGCTAGCTCAGCTGCATGTCAAGCGGTGTGGCTTAGAGAATTGTAAGTGAAGTGACCGGTAGGCCAGCTTTAAAAGGTTTTGTTGCATATCGATAATACATCAACCATAGCTCTAGTAAAGAATCCGGTGTTTTACGGACGGACGAAACACATCAAAACTTGATATCATTACAAAAGGGAATGTGTTGAAGGAGAAGAAATTGAAGTCATGCATATAAGCGGAAAGCAGCAGCGGGCCGACATCCTGACCAAAGCACTCGGTCGAATCAAGTTCAATGAAATGCGAGAATTACTAAAGTTGAAGGACCTACCCTATACGATTTAGAAATTGGGTGGGGGTGAATATTGGCAATTTCGAATAACAACTTGGTGAGCAAGGCTTAAAGTTGGTTGCTTATAGATAAAGGATTATCTAAAGACTTCTAATGTGATAAGATTAGGTTGTTAGGATATATCTTAATCCTATTGTTTAGTAATCTTAGATATAGTCTAATAAGATAAACTTAGTTCAAGTTTATGATTAGTCTATAAATACCATGCATAGTATTCCATGTAATTCAAGTTTTGAAAAAGTTTTTTGATAATAAACATATTTTGGGTGTTAGCCAAGATTACTGTTTTTGCTTGTTTTAAATACTAGTTCTGTTTTGACTCGGGACAGTCCCACTAAGGCTACAAAAGGAAGATGCAACATTTACCTTTTTAGACATCAACGAAACTTTAGTCGGTAGACAATCCAAATCAGCGCGCCACGCTAGGACGTTAACCTTTATCGCACTTCTATTTTAAAGATCTGAAACTACAACCATTCCCCACTCTATCACTAGATTATCCCTAATTAGAATAAGTACAACTTGTTTCAAAGCTTTTACATAAATACTTCATTAGAATAAGCCGTCGACGACAATGAGTCAACGAATTTCCGGTTTGCGACTGCTTCCGATGTTGTGATCGAATTTGCCACTTCCTCAATGGCGATTTCACTCTGTTTTGAACATTGGTTTTCGATCTATCTTCCTTAATGTTTCGAAAACATTTGTTATGACATTTCGAACGTTAACCAAACACTTGCACAAAGACTCAAACACCTTAGCCCACATATTTCAAACCTACGCCCAATCGAAGCAGTTATCTAACGGAAAGCAGCTTCATGCTCAGCTCATCACCTCTGGATACCCATCATCCACTTATCTCACCAATCATCTTTTATCAATGTATGGAAGATGTGGGCAGATTGAATATGCCCACAAGGTGTTCGATGAAATGCCTCAACGAAACTTGGTTTCTTGGACCGCCATGATATCCGGGTTTTCGCAGAATTCGGAGTACACGAAAGCAGTTGCTACATTCTGCCTGATGTGGGTCTCTGGCGAAAGCCCGAATCAATTTGCATTTTCTAGTGTGATTCAAGCTTGTTCCTTTCTTGAATCGGTTCGAATTGGGAAGAAAGTTCATTGCTTTGCTCTTAAAGTTGGGTTTAGTTATGAGCTGTTTGTTGGTAGTAACTTGGCGGATATGTATTCGAAGTGTGGGTTGATGGTTGAGGCTTGTATGGTTTTTGAGGAGATGCCTTTTAAGGATGAAGTTTCGTGGAATTCAATGATTGATGGGTATGCGAAAAATGGTTATTATGAAGAAGCATTGGTGGCTTTTAGAAAGATGCTGATTGAAGATGTTAGAGTTGATCAGTATCTACTTTGCAGTGCACTCTGTGCTTGTGGGTCGTTTAAAGCGTATAACTTTGGAAGATGTCTTCATACATTTGCGGTGAAGTTAGGGTTTGAACCGTATGTGTCTGTTAGCAATGCACTTACAGATATGTACTGTAAAGTAGGAGACATGGATAGTGGTTCAAGATTGCTTGAAATAGACTCTAGAGGTGCGAATATCGTTGCTTATACTTCTTTAATTGATGGGTATGTTGAATCTGATCAAATCGAGAAGGCCTTGACTGTTTTTGTCAAGTTGAAGAGACAAAGAATTGAACCTAATGAGTTCACATTTTCAAGCTTAATTAAGGCTTGTGCTAATCACGCTGCACTTGAACAAGGGTCTCAGTTTCATGCCCTTGTGTTCAAATACAAACTTGATCAAGACCCTTTTGTTTCATCTACCATTGTTGATATGTATGGGAAATCTGGTTTGCTTGATGATTCAATCCAAGCATTCAAAACGATTTCTAAAGCAAATGAGTATGCATGGAATTCATTGATGGGTGTCTTTGCTCACCACGGTCTAGGACATGAAGCAATAGACGTGTTCAACAGGATGGTGGTTCAAAACTTGAAACCAAATGCTGTTACCTTTATCAATCTTATAAACGCGTGCAGCCATTCAGGGTTACTTAAAGAGGGATTAACTTACTTCAATTCCATGGAAGAAGTTTATGGCATAAAACCTAGATCAGAACATTACTCTTGTTTTATTGACTTATTGGGCCGAGCTGGGAGGCTTGAAGAAGCAGAAACCTTTATTAAAGAAATGCCGTTTGAGCCAAATGCATATGCTTGGTGTTCATTTCTTGCAGCTTGTAGAAAATATGGTGATAAAGAAAGGGGAAAGCTTGCAGCCGAAAGTCTAAAGAGGGTTGACCCTGAAAACAGTGGGGCTCATGTATTACTTTCGAATATTTATGCAAAAGAACAACAATGGGAGGATGTAAGGAATGTTAGAAATATGATGAAGGATGGAAATGTAAAGAAACTTCCTGGTTATAGTTGGGTTGATGTTGATAATAAAGTTCATGTATTTGGAGCTGAAGATTGGTGTCATCCACACAAGAAAGAAATCGACTTGAAACTTGATAGTCTTTTGGAGAAGATAATTGAAGCTGGATATGTTCCTGATATTGAGTCGGTCCCACTTGATTTGGATGATGATATGAAGGTGAAGGTTCTTCATCGTCATAGCGAGAGGATGGCTATAGCATATGCACTTATACGTCTGCCTGTTGGGAAACCGATAATTGTGAAGAAAAACATCAGGGTTTGTGTTGATTGCCATTCTGCAATCAAGTTGATCTCCAAAGTTGAGGGGAGAAAGATTATTCTAAGAGATAATAGCAGGTTTCATCACTTTGTTGATGGATCATGTTCTTGCAATGACTTTTGGTAAGTTCTTTTTTTTTAAAGATGATTACTGTAAACACATTTGAAGTTTAGATGATTATTACAGTTTCTTAAATATTTTCATTTTAAGGGTATGGGCAATTGGGCATGAAGGAGTGGGTTTAATACATAAAAAGTTATAATTTCTTATACTGATGTAATGGGTTTGGGTATAGAAACCCATAATGTACATGTCACCTAAAATTCGATCTATAAAAGCTTGCACCCTGATATTAAATGTATTTTTCTTGGCTTTTGATCAAGTCAAAACCATTTAATTTGTTACAAAAATGTCTAGATACGGGTTGCAAAAGAAAAAAAATTATTTGTCCATTTGAGATGAAAGGAAAACATATGCGAGGATGTGTAAGAAAAATTAGTGAAAATTTGATTTTTCACTAACTTTTGACACAAATAAATTTATTTATATGTGAGTTATATAATTAATAATTTATGGGTGTGCTTTCTCCTTGATGAGAGTTTCATTACGAGCTAAAGCGTGTAGAAAATAAAGTTAAGATGAATAGGAGATCTATGTTCAGTAGTGAATTTGATATGAAACTTGAAAGAGGAAATGGATAAAAGTTGTTTCACATATGTGGGTGGATAAATTTTGGAATTTTATATAAGCGGAAGACTTCTTTTGATGTTGTGTTCTTAGAAATAAGATATACCTGGGAACCCTAAAGGACGCTTAAGCCCCCGCATTCACCTTCATGAATCACTTTACCCTTCAAACACACGCATCACCGACAACCTTTATGTTTTGGTGGCTGAGTTACTATCGACAGCCATTGTTCAGCAACTTAGACCTTTCAAAGTATCATAGAGGGCACTCTCTAATTGTTCATTACAATACTGCTCCTTTTCACAAATAAAATAAAAAAATCAAAGAACCTGGTGGTAGCTCTAACGCATGAGCAGGGGCGTCTCAACCGTCCTGAAGGCTCAGACGAATAAAAAATTTGGAGCCCTTTTTCATATTTGAGTCTTAAAATTAACAACTAATAAGGTCATCAACTAATTAATCAATATGGTAATTAACTAAAAAACTAATTAATAAGATAACCCAGGTTTTAAATACACAAACATTTCTATAAAATTTTGAAACACGTCGATTATCTTTATAGCATATGTATATGAATCTAGGGTACGTAAGAAGTCATTTGAAACGATTAAAATTATATAAGATTAAAAGTAAATAATATTTGTTTATCTTTAAAATATAATTATAAAGAATTTTAAAACACCTTTACGAAGGTATTTTAACAATAAATTCAAAATCATCTCTATTTTATTTAATGTTTCAATTTGTTTATGTAGCAAACTTGATTAGTTAAAGCATGTTAAAGTTTAAAAGAGATTTTTAATCAAATTAGTATAAACAATGAATATTGGGCTGAAGTCACTAAACCAACAGAGATAGGTCATGTTAAAAAAAGACACAATAAAAATTAACCCAGACTTATCACTAACTGGATTTAAATATAAGATCTTAAGTTTGGAAGGAAAAATGCCTAACCAAATCATCTATATTAACCTTTTGTTTCACAATCTAAATTGATTACGTATATGTATAATTAGGTTATAAATGGAGGCCTCATAACTTCCGGTGGCCTAAGACGCGTGCCTATTTAATTACACTCTATGGATGCCCATGCGCATGAGCGACCTCCAGTGGTACAATTACTCTTTTGCCCATTGTACCTTGATTGATGGTCGCAGCCGTTTTAGGGGAGACGGTATATTTTGTTTAAAAGACCTGTTTGAACAAGAATCCTCAACCAACGCTAGCGGTTTAGTTTGTTCGATTTTACAACCAATGATATTACAGGAAAATACCGGTTTTAATCACTTTACATTTATGTAATATCTATTTTACGTTTTTTGTAATTCCTTTTGTATCTTTTGGAAACTATCTTGTATTGATGATGGGGAAAATGGTTTTGTTGTTCACATGAATTTACTAAGTTACAAACTATAGGAAGAATTTAAAATAATTTTTGAAGCACATGTTGTGATTGGATTTACAACTCGTTTCCACTTTTGTTATGTTAATCAGTAATATTGGAAGTATGGTTATGAATTGTGGTGCAACTCGTTGAATTTCTTTCAAACTGATATGGATGCACTGTTGCAACATTAGATGACTTTACATGATATTAATTGCTTGAAAGTATAACGTGATATTACTATGTTATGAGCATGACAAGTAATACGACACTCTTATCCCTTTAGTAAAAATTGTCACCGTGGCATCAACAAGTTGCTAATGCAACCGAGTTTGTAAATAAACGTTATTTGAAATTAACATTATCATGATGATACACAATGATCTACGATTTTAAAAGGTGGGTGAGAAATACATGTGCATCAAAACGGGTAGAAATGATTGCAAACAACTCGCATAAAGGTTGATTGTGAGACCTAAATATCATTATTTGCCGAATGACAAATTTTCCCCTAACAACAATTTCTTCTTTTGAAATTAAGAATTTTTATATGTTGTATTATTTATGAAATATTTTAAAATTTACTTTAAAAAACTTAACAAATCGCTGCATATTGCTATTTTCCTGTTTTTGTAAGAACAAGTTTTGAATAATCTACATTCTCAATTACGTCTTACGCCAGGCGTAAAAGTATCATATGATTACTTAATGTACCCTATATTGATTTGGCCCTATATTGATTTGATTTGCATATGTATGTATAAACACTTCTGCATATGACTTGCATAACTCCATATACGATACACCCATATAACAGGAGTATATTAAGTAAAGCTAAATTTCGAGTTATGCCAAAATGCCAGGTTGGAGATTAAGATGCACATTCATTGGTCTGGTAAAATTAGGAGTTACATGTAGGCTATGTGTTACATCTTAACGAGTGTGATTAAAAAAAAAACAATCACGTAAACAATGGGTGTGATCACGCTCACACTCATCAAACATATGTAATTGGTTTGTAAGTGTGAAATGTGAGCAAGAGAGTTTTGATCTAAGGATAAATAAATGGTCTAAATGTGACAGTAAGCTCCACAAATGTGGTCACTAGTCACGCCAGAGAGGGCCACACCCCTCTCACACCCAAAAAGAACGTTGTTCTGTTAGTAATTAACTATGTGTCACGTTAGTCAAGTCCACTCCAGATAAAAATATAACATATAGCCTTAACGACCCGAGTTCAATTCCAACCATATCTCCCAAAAAAAAAAAAAAAACAATATATCAAGTGAATTTTAAGGTTTGAAGATATCTCCAAGAAATTCTCTTCAAAATGATTGGTAACCCACCATAAGTCATAAGTGTGAGGGTATTAATGAAGTTGTAGATATCTCACGTGCAATCCATCCCACACGCACCAGAGTGGATTTACACCTACAATCCATCATCAACAACAACGAGAGAGAGAGAGAGAGAAACTAAAAGGTTTTCTCCTTCGAACAAACAAGATTCGATCCCTAACATCTTTTACATCAAAACCCTTTCACCAAGATTCGATCTAACACAAATCATCATCTTTCTCTGCTGTTTCTTCATCAATCTTTTGTGGGTTTGCTTCAAGATTCTTGATTTTCACCCTCCTGGTATGTTTGACTTTTCTTTATGTGTTTTCAGTTTGAAATACAAATACTTGTTGGTGTGCTATCTTTGATTCAATTTCAAGTTGAAATCAGTGGATTGATGCGTGAATTCGTTTATTGTGGTCGATATGCTCGAATCTGTGATGGATCTTCATTGATTCTGTAGGTGAACGTGATTTGGGTCGATTAGTGCAATAGATTTGAGCTGTTTGCATATTTAGGGCTTTTGATGAACAGTACTGTGTTCTTGCTTCTGCTTTTAGATTGGCTTGATGTGCTATTGATTTGAACAATTGTTGCAAAGCAACTACTTCTTGATAGTATTTTGAAATCTGGATGTTGGGAATCATACCAGTAGTAACTCAATGGCTAATCATAATTTATTAGGACTTCAAATTGCAGTAATCACTTTTGAGCTTTGAGCATATATCCAAACATCCTACTTCCCCTTAAATTAGTTCATTCCATATTCAAACTGGATTACTACAATATGATATGAATGACGTGATACAAATCAATGAAATTGGTAATCTTTTGTTTCTAGGCTTATTGTTATGATCATAATCTTGTTAAGTGACTTGTTAGTTGTTTGTTAGAGTGTTCAAAGGGTTGCGGGTTCAAATCCTTTAGAAGTATAAGTGGTTAATAGGCGTAGATTAGGAGTTGTTCTAAAAAAATTAACTTGTTTCATTTTCTAATTGAATACATGGGACTTTAAACGTTTGTCGTTAGGACATCCTCAACTCGTCTTGTTAAGTGACTTGTTTGATTCATCTTGTAATTTGAATTCATTGGACTTTTCGTTTATCATATGTTAGGTTGTTAGGACATCCTCTACTCGTCTTGTTAAGTGAATTGTTTGGTTCGTTTTGTAATTTGAATTTATGGGACTTCTCGTTTATCACATGTTAGTCATAGGACATCCTCTCTCGGCTGGTTAAGTGACTTGTTTGGCTTTTTTTGTAATTTGAATTGATGGAACTTTTGTCTATCATAGGTTGGTCATTAGGACATCCTCTCTCGCCTTGTTAAGTGACTCATTTGGTTTATTTTTATTTGAATTCATGGAACTTTTTGTTTATCATATGTTAGTTGTTAGGACATCCTCAACTCGTCTTGTTAAGTGACTTGTTTGATCCATTTTTTGTAATTTGAATTCATGGGACTTTTCGTTTATCATATATTAGTCATGAGGACATCCTTAACTCTTCTTGTAAGTGACTTGTTTGGTTTGTTCTGTAATTTGAGTTCATGGGACTTTTCGTTTATCATAGGCTAGTCATTAGGACATCCTCTCTCGCCTTGGTAAGTGACTTGTTTGGTTTATTTTTATTTGAATTTATGGGACTTTTTGTTTATCGTATGTTAGTCAGTAGCCGGTAGGACATCCTTTACTCGTCTTGGTAAGTCACTTGTTTGATTCATTTTGTAATTTGAATTCATGGGACTTTTGTTTATCATATGCTAGCCGTTAGGGCATCCTTTTTTGCCTTTTCAAGTGACTTATTTGGTTCATTTTGAAATTTGAATTCATGGGACTTTCGTTTATTCTATGTTAGTCGTTAGGAGTTAGGTCATTCTCTCTTGCCTTGTTAAGTGACTTATGTGGTTCATTTTGGAGTTTGAATTCATGGGGCTTTTTGTTTATCATATGTTAGTTGTTTTGACATCCTCCCTCAGCATGTTAAGTGACTTAGTTGGTTCATTTTGCAACTTGAATTCATGGAACTTTTCATTTATCATATGTTAGATTACTCTAACATTTGAAGAAATCAATGAACAATTAGTGGATGAGATTGATCTAATTTGCATATTGAATCAAGCATTCTTACTATGCATAGTGAATTCTTGTTCCTTTTGTATGGAGCAACATGTCTTTTTGACAAATACTATGTTTCCTTTTGCAAGATTTAAACAAGAGTTTCAAGTTTTCTTTTGTTCGTTGATTTGAAGATGGAGCGTCTTCCTGTGGAAGTCATTGGCAACATCCTCTCTCGCCTTGGGGCCGCTCGTGATGTCGTGATTGCATCTGCCACTTGCAGAAAATGGCGAGAAGCTTGGCGGGTCCACCTCCACACGCTCTCATTCAATTCAAATGATTGGCCTGTTTATCACGAGCTCACGACAAGCAGGCTTGAGATTCTCATCACTCAAACAATCTTCCAAACCACGGGTCTCCAATCTCTTTCCATCATCATGGATGATGTTGATGAGTTCTCAGCTGCCCCCGTGATCGCGTGGCTCATGTACACTCGCGATAGCTTGAGACAGCTACATTATAATGTAAGAACATCACCCGCCATTAACATCATCGAAAAATGTGGTCGTCAAAAACTTCAAGTGTTGAATTTATCACACAACACCATAAGTGGCATCGAGCCAAGTTATCAGCGTTTCCCGTGCTTGAAATCCCTTTCGTTAAGCCACATCAGCATTTCCGCTCTTGATTTAAGCTACCTACTGACCGCCTGCCCGAAAATCGAGATTTTGACACTTTTAAGCCTCGATATCGCCATGTCAGACGCACAGGCCTCAATGGAGTTGAATAGCCCTTCTCTAAAAGATCTAACAGTTGAGGCCATAAGCTTAGAGAAGTTCAGTCTCGAGGCCGATAGCCTTGAGAAGCTACAACTCAAAGATTGTACACTTGAGGCTTTTGATCTTGTCGGAAAAGGGACATTGAAGCTTTTAAAGATTGATGATGTCAGTGTTATTCAACTCGATATAGGTGAAAATACTGAAAATCTTGAAGTTGTGGATGTTAGTAACTTCACGATCATGTGGACGAAGTTCCATCATATGATTTCAAAAGCATCAAGGTTAAGAGGGCTTCGGCTTTGGGGGGTTGTGTTCGATGACGAAGATGAAATAGTTGATATGGAGACGATTTCTTTGTGTTTTCCTCAGTTGACACATTTGTCCCTGTGCTATGATCTAAAAGAGGATTCACTTCAGTACAGCCTGCAACGGTCGTTTGAGTTGAAGAATGTGATCATGCTGGAACTCGGGTGGACCGTGATAACCGACCTCTTTTCACAGTGGGTAGCGGGGCTGTTGGAGCGGTGCCCACACCTCAGGAAGCTGATCATCAACGGGGTTGTGTCAGAGGCTAAAAGCCATGAAGAATGTCAAGTTTTGGCTAATTTTACAACTTCAATCGTTAGTCTCATGCGAAAGTATTTGTATGTAGATGTTCAGTTTGAATATGAATAACAGTAAGTTGGTTTTGTGTTTGTACAAAGATTGTGTTGTTTAGTATTTGTTCATGTTTATGGTTCAGGTGAGGGTGTTGACTGGATAACTAACTGTCTTGACGGTCGGATATTTTTGAGCTTTATTGGTTTGAAGACGAATAGAAATGACCGCTTTTGTCCCAGAACGCGTGTTCATTGTGATCGCTGTCATTTTGTTGTTGAATGTTAGGTGAGCAATTGCACATCTGATGTATGCAAATTTCTTTGTTTTGGGATGTTACATCTGATGTAGATTCTATCAAGCTCATACAATTCAAAGAGTCCATCAGCGTCGTTTTTTTATAATTGTGAGAGAACCCGTAATCGGAAAACTTACTCTGCTGATTTATACGTTGATTCCCCTTTTAATTACAAGAACTTGTCATCAAATGGCTCTTATATTTTGCTTCTACTTATAATTATGAGAACTCCTTATTAGAAAACTCTAATGTGACGCTTTGCTTCTACTAGGCACTACTAAGTAGAGGGGGGCAAAAAAACCGGGTTTGGACCCGACCCGGAACCGGGTACGGGTACGACCCGGTATAGTTGAACCCGGTTTGGACCCGAAAAAAACCCGTAGGGTTGGAACCGGGTATTAGTTTCTAGATTTTCTTAGAACCCGACCCGAACCTGGAACCGGTTGAACCCGGGTTGGACCCGGTTTTGACCGTTTTTTTTTTTTATATAAAAGTAGCCGTTTTTTAATGGCTATATAGCCGTTGGGATAGATTTTTGGCCTTTTTTGTCACTTTTAGGCTTATAAGTTAGTATAAATAGGTGTGGGTTGATATGGTTTAGTACCCAAGTCTCAAACGCAAAAACATACGCAAAAAACTCTCGTTTACTCTCGTTTTACACGTTCACTCTCTCGTTTTACACTTTCACTATCTTCAATCTTGATATGGCTCACTCACAATCTTCCGTTGGTCAAGGTTCGTCCAACGCTCCAACCGTCGTTCGTGTTCTTGCACACAATCGTAACATAGATGTTTGGTGCAATTGGGATATGGTTGAGTTGAGTGACGGGTCTGTAAAGGCTCGTTGCAAGTTTTGTGGAGCTTTGCTTGCTAAAGATTCTAACACGACTTTAAACAAACACATTAGCAAGAAGTTTTGTAAGTCGTTGAAAAGTAATCCGGATTCGCAACAAACACAATTGGGTGAAGACGGTGGAATCTTTAATTACGATGTTAATACGGTTCGAGATCGAATGGCGAAGTTCGTGATTCAAGAAGCTTTGCCTTTTAGTCACTTCGACAATCCTCGGTTGACCAACTTAATTCGAGAGAAGCTTCAACCTCGTTACACCCACGTAAGTCGTACTACACTTAGACGTTATTGTTTAAAATTATGAAAACAAGCAAAAAATGATTTAATTGTATTATTTGAAAATTTAAATACCGGTGTAAACTTAACTAGTGACGTTTGGTCGGCTCTACACGGTTTACCGGAATCGTACCTTTGCGTCACTGCTCATTGGGTGGATCCCAATTCATGGCAATTGATGAAACGTACGATTGCATTTGATCTTTTTCCGCATCCACACACCGGAGAATTTTTGTTTTACTTTTTAGATAATGTAATAAGTACTTTTAAATTACAAAATAAACTTTTTTCAATTGCATTTGATAACACCTCTAACAACACAACCGCGGTTGAAAAATTAAAATTAAAATATCTTCAAATTGCAAACGGTGATTTTTTCCATACTCGTTGTGTTGCACATATTATTAATTTAGTAGTGTAAGACGGACTATCCGGGCAGTATGTTAATAACTTTATTACAGCTTTTCGATTTATATTACATGACGTTTTTAAAAAAAGTAGAAGAAGATATCAAGATTATAAACAACTTTGTAAGGATACGCACTCTAGATTTTTAGGTCCTAATTGGGATGTACCTACTCGGTGGAATTCGACTTGTCATATGTTTGAATGTGCTTTAAAACAAAAGGGCACTTTGAAAGCTTTTCATAATAGTCTTTCGGATAATGGTGAAGCCGACCCATTTCCGGATGCGGGTTGGGAGAATCTTCAACGTCTTTTCGAGTTTCTTGAGGTTTTTAAAAACTCAACAACAAAATTATCGGGAGTTTATTATTCTACTAGTTATTCGGTGCTTCAAGAATTATATTGTATGGCTTTGAATTTTAAAAATTTTTAAAATAAAAATAATATGTTTAATCAAATGATAGAACCAATGAAAGAAAAGTTTAAAAAATATTTTAAGGACTTACCACCCGTTTTTACGTATGCCGCCGCTTTAAATCCGTTTCTAAATGTTGCGGGGGTTGAATGTTTGATAGATGAGATAAATGACAATTTGGATATGCATGACGAAAACCCTAATTTTTCAAACGAGGCAAAAGAAAATTTTAATCATAGTTTGAAAACAATTTATAATTTTTATTTAAATAGATATGGGCCTAACGTAAACATAACCATGCCAAGCGAATCAACCTCAAGTGCTAGTACATCGGTTAAAGACCCAGTTTTGACTATGTTGAATGTTGTCCGGGATGTGACGGCTAAACGACAAAGGGGTAACACCCCAACAAGTGAGCTCGGTAGATATAGTGGAACGGATTTTATTTCCACTATGACTACCGAAGATTATCGTGCATTCGATATTTTGGCTTGGTGGAAAGGAAAAGAATCTAAATTTCCGATTCTTTCTGCTATGGCCCGTGATTTACTAAGCGTCCAAGCTTCTACGGTAGCTTCAGAATCTGCTTTTTCTCTTAGTGGCAGGGTAATATCATTACGGAGAACAAGACTAACTCCGGAAGCAGTGGAGATGTGCATTTGTTTAAAGGATCACTTAGACGCAACGGATCGTATACAAGACCAAACAAGCCTCGAAGACGAGATTACACTCAAAGCTAAAGTACATGATGAAGAGGTAGAAGACGGAGTATCTTCTGGCATATCCGACGAAGAATCAGCATTTGATCAAGCATCTCGTAGTAAATAAAATTAGACGATATTGTTATTTTTTATTGATTCATTTATGTATTTTTAAGTTGTTTTAATATTATATGTCTTTCATGTTCTTTTTAAATTTCTTTGTCATTCAAGAAAAGAAAAAAAAAATAAATAAAAAAAGAAAAAACCCGGTTGGACCCGGGTTTCATACCCGACCCGACCCTACCCGGGTATACCGGGTAGGGTTTTTATGTTGCTGAACCCGACCCTGGTTCGTACCCGGGTTCACCAATACCCGGGTACAAAAAAACCCGGTTGGGCCAAACCCGGGTTGTACCCGTTTTTCGGGTCCGGCCCAAACCCGAAATGCACATCTCTACTACTAAGTACTAAAGGGTCAGAATAACATAATCAATTGTGATAAGGTTATGTTATTTTGGATTGTTTTTGCATCTATTGTTGTTTGACTTGAAATTGTTGTGGTCACTATATGTTAAAGAGTTTAACCAAATTATGAAGCAATTAATAAGATCCGATACACTTGTCATTATTGTCCTAACATTCATTATGAATTTACCGTGTGAAACTTGAATGTGTGATTTTCAAAGCAAAAACATGTCACACTATTCATAGCTAGAGAGTTGGCATTGAATCGATTGTTTTTCTATTTGTAATTCTTAACTTAGCATTACGATGATTCTGGTTATGTATGGCAGCAATTGTTATTGGAACCACGTTTGTAATTTATATATGGAATAACTTTGTAAAATAACAATCAAGTTTTATAATTGTTCTAATTAGAACACTCTTAAATTTTTTTGTTCCAATTAGGATACTTATAATTTTTTTTGTCTCAATTAGGTTGCTCATAATTTTCTTTTATTCTAATCAGGTTACTAAATTTTCAGGATTGTTATAATTAGGTTATTCATAAATTAAAAAATATTTTTTAAAAATTGAAATATTTAAAAAATTAACAATATTTATAAAAAAACAAGTTATTTAAAAAAAATAGCAAATTATTCAAAATAATTGAAAAAATATGAGTGATTTAATTGGAGCACTTTCAAAACTTTAATGACCTGATTGGAACAAATTAAAATATTAATGATCTAATTGAAACAAATAAACATATAAGAAACCTAATTGGAACATTATAAAAACTTGATTACTATTTTATTAAGTTTATTCTTTATTATTATCTTTTTTATAGGCGAACATATATTAAAAACCAATGAGGCTAGCAATGAGTTAAAAACCCCAAAACAATACAAGAAAAAAAGGAAAAAAACAATTATTTATTTATATATTATCTCTTTAGCATTTGTTATTGTTGTGATCTTCAATCAAATAGTAAATACATATCAACTGATTAACTAACTATTGTGTTGTCTAGCAATCAATCTGGAGCATCAGACAAGTTAAATTTGATTTGAGACCCATGTTATTACCGAAAAAGAATATATCTTAAATGATTTTATAAATATAATATGATCGCCAACTTAGACGTGACGGTAGCAAGACAAAGGAAGAGATAGAGAAAAAGAATGTGTATAAAGGTTTAAATACAAAGTGTATTTTTGCTATAAAATGTGAGAAAACACAATGAGTCAAAAAAAATCACAAAAAAAACTATATCTCACAATCTAAATCGAATTTCAAAAAAGTAATTCCGAGCTTTTGTTCCCCTAGCCGTCCTCACTAAGAAAAAAAAATAAACGAAAATTTAAAAAAATTAACGTTTTTTTATTGTGTCATTTATGAAAGACACAATGACTTTATTGTGTCATTATGAAAGACACAATGACTTCATTGTGTCATTATGAAAGACAAAATGACGTCATTGTGTATTTATGAAATACACAATGACGTCATTGTGTCATAAAAACCACAATGAATTTTTTTTTATTTTTTTCTGAAAGAGCACGACGAAAAAAACAAAGACTCCGAAGTACTTTTTTGAAATTTGATTTAGATTGTGAGATATAATTTTTTTTGTGATTTTTTTAGACTCATTGTGTCTTCTCATACTTTGTAGCAAAAATACACTTTGTAGAATAATCTCACCCTTATTACATTTCAAGAAGTTTAAAAACATGTTAAAACACCAAATATTATTCCATTTTCAGAAGCTTGAAAACATGATAAAATACTTCCTCTTTCTTCTTGGGGAACATTCACCCAACCCTTTTACCGACTCAGAGTTTTAATAAAATTCTCAACTTTATTTGGTCTTGTAATTTGTTTTCTTTTGTCTTACTCTTTTGCCTTTACAAAAAGTGATCGTTTTACTTTACACTTTTAACTTATGGGTTGTTTAGTGGCCTTTTAAAAAGATTATCTTTTAACAGTTTATCACTTCTGAATAATTAATAGATAACCCTGATGCTGAATGATTAAAAGATATCATTAAAATTTAACATTTTAATCATTCAACATTAGAATTATCTTTTAACCATTCATAGGTTATGAACCATTAAAAAATAACTTTTTAATAATTATTAAAAAGCTAACAAACAACCCTTTAGTTTGTCACTACATCATTCCCTTTTGTAAGCTGTGAATTGTTTTATAAAACTTTGGCTAAACGTAATAAAGAGTTTCTTACAAGTACTACGCAAATATCTTTGTTTTCACAACTTCACCAACATTAATCTAAATATAAGGTCTTATACATCTAACGTGCATGCTAGTTATCAAAATCACATTATTTTAATATCACACACATTTGACAAAACATAGTTTTATTACATAGGTGCCAATTAATAGTGAACCGAGGGAGACGTAGTTTAAAATATTAGTAATTTTAACCGACGGGCACATGGGCAATAATAATTCAACCGCAAACTAAGGGCACATACATGAGCTTATGATTAAGTAGTAATATAAACATTCGATATTTAGAAATAAAGGCTGAAATACTTGATCAATCAAACTGCAACCCCACTTCAAGACCATGTGTTTTTTCTTTTGACACCAAAACAAAAACACTAGAAATTTCAAAATAAATCGCCAAACAAGTCTCCCTGTTTTACTCTCCCATCACAAACTTTAAGCCTCTGCAAATCTGCAATAAGATCAAAGTTTGTTTGTCGACACACAAACACAAATAGCGTTTAGATAGTGCAGAAGATATAAGAGCAATTATTGAAGGTTTACCCCAACTCGGAGAGTTTCATGTGGGAAACAGCATAATCAGCAAAGAATGCATCCTCATCCTGTTTTGTATTAAATCAAAAACAAAACAATTAAGCATCCAACTATGCATGTAATGTGTGTGTTTATGGTGGTGGTATGCTACTAGATGCTGTACTTACAGCAGCATATTTCTCAACCAGAGGCCGGAATACAGGGTCTTCAAGAAGAGCTTTGTCGGAAGGCAGCTTCAGGAGACCTTCCTTCTCGCCCGCAAGAAGTTCTCTGTTCAACACAAATAGTAATTTTATAGGACTTGAATAAAATAATAGAATAGAAACCTAAGGAGGGAGAATCATACACAAAGTAGCTGTTGTCGAAGATAAGGGGATTGGGAGTCCATGGTCCTTCAAATCCAGATCGCTCCTTGTGCGCAGCTCCCTATAAACCGTCACACTTCCAACATCAGAAATGCGCAGTCTTAAATCAAAAGAATAAGTGAAAACAAGGGATCAAGCAACACCAACCAGAGTATGACCACCAGATAGAGTTACGATGTCCTTGTCCTCAAGACCCATGGTCTTAACAAATACATCCCTCAAATGGTCATTTCCTGGAATATAACATATCTAACGACTTCAAGACTTTGAATTATTAATAGCCAGATACATCAAAGATATCAAATTCACTAACCCTTAGTTGCATCAGGAAGACGGCCTTCAACTGGGGGCTCTTCTTTGTCCTAGAGCAATGTAAAGTTCATCCAATTAGATATACAACATGAAAATCAGGAAGACGGCCAACGTAGTCAACATTAAAACCTCACAGTAGCGAGTTTCATCAAGATATCCCTCTAAACATAGAAAAGGGTAGCTATCTACACTCCAGTTTGGGTTCAATTAAACCAATACTAAGCATTGAGAATCAAAGAATATCAAGAATTCCAAAATATTAAGGAATTTAAACGAACTTATTACTAGTTTGAAGTAAGTAACACTAACCTCTCTTCCGGGATGGAAAGGAACATCAGGTCCGCCAGTAATTTCAACAGCAACAACACCAGCCAACTACAGCAAAAGGGTAAATATATCAGCATTTAAAAGTTAATCCAGACCAAAAGTGCTTGCACAAAAGATTTTAACTTACCTGATAGAAATCACCATATGAGAGGATGGGAAATTGTTCTTTGATAGGCTCCAGTAGCCTGACAGCGATGTCAAGGCCGTTGTTGGCACCATGGCTTAGCTCAGCCTTGTACCTCATGGTACCGAAAGGACCTCCAGTTTTGGTGTTCACATCATAAGTACCAGCAGAGTGCCATCTGTAACCCATCATGGAGAAAAACTTCAGGACATATTCATAAAGTTGGCTATTGTATAAGTTCATTTCAAGATAAAAAAAATATCTGTTTTAGAAACTAGATGCATAATTATGATCCAAAATAAGGGGTCAAGGATACCACTCAATAATATACAAGAGCCAGAAGAGCCGTTCATAACAATTCCAATTAATTAACGATAATTAATCATGGAGTCGTCTTGTTCGGATGTAAGAAGTTACTTAAGTTAACTAATTACACTAAAAAAATATTTCCAGATAAGTATCACAGATTTCAGTTCAGAGACAGGTAAGCAAGATCGAGACAAATAATAAAACACAAAACAACAAAGAAAAAATCGCAACATCGTATTCATCTGTCTACGACTAAATCAGCACAAAAGCTGCATAAAGTGATGGTGAATTATACAACGAGAAAACAGAACTTACGCAAGACGGAGCATCAAAGGAGCACATCTCTTCTCAGCGATGAATCCCCTGAGCTTCCTCCTGGCCTTATCAACAGCCTTCTTGTACTCCTCACCAACTTCTGGATAGCACTTCTCCATGGAATCAAAATCTGAACCAGCAATTAACAAAAATAAGTTTCAAAAAAATCTGCCAGTCGGATCATCCTATAGCTGACATCTCAACTCCTAAACTCATAACAAACGAACTTAATCGCATCTAACCATACAAACTCAATATATCCACAAACTACACCTATCATGATCAAAACCTCAATTACATAGTTACATATCGGTATCACACAAACATATTTCAAAACCACAGCAACTATGAAAACATATACACTAAAACATCAAAATACGTCTACGTAGTCGTAATTCAAAGTCAAACCAACAACAATCCCCCAAATTCAATGATCACAGCTAAAACTTCACCACATAACCCAAAACAGAACCAGATTGACGCACAGAGTGAGAATACAACGCAACGTAACGAAATCCAAAACACAAAACAAAATCGCAATCAGAAGCACCGTTCAAATCACAATTCAATAAGCTAGCAACACTAGTTCATCTCGATTACATCATAATAATAACGATAACAATAAACATGATAAATCGTTAAACTAAACGCACTAACCTTTGCGATCTGAAGAAGAATATGAGATTACAATATGATGAACGAGAAACCCTAGGATGAGTGATACGACTGAGCACGAGAGAGCCACAAGCACTGCCAATTTATAGGAGGAAGAAGAGAAGGTTCCAGCACTTTTTCGTGGCCGTTGGATCGTTTAATCAGTGGTCAATAATTGTTTCGACGGACATGATTGGTTTAGATGGGGTTTGGTGGAAAATGCGCCACAGGAGATCAAAATTCTTGTGCGAAAATAATATATACTCGTCGTTTTATGATGAGGCGTCGAGTGTATTGACTAAAGTGCCCTTGTAATAATATGTGGACATGGTTGTTGGATGTCGTGAGGCATACCAGAAGACCGTGCGAGAACATGCATGTTAACATGATTAAAATTTTTAGTAATAATAATAATTAAGCTTTTTTAATTACAAATCTATTATGAGAAATTGTATTTTTCAAAACTTATTATAATTATAATTAAGTAATCTGCTTATTTTATGGTTCATCTTTATAAATCTTTAAAATAGAACATTTTATAGTTTAAATTGCTTGAATAACGTTCGTCTAAACACATACATGTATCTAGGGCTACAAACGAACCGAACAAACACGAACAAGGTCTTGTTTATGTTCGTTCATTAAGAAATAAACATGTTTATGAACTGTTCACGAACACTTACCGAACAGGTTTTCTTGTTCGTGTTCGTTCATTAAGGAAATGAACATGTTCATGAACTGTTCACGAACACTTACCGAACGCAAACGTACACAAACAAAATCGAACGAAATCAAACAAATGTTCATGAACATAACGAACACAAAGAAGTCTATAAACACAAACGAATACAAATGATCACATATTAATTTTAAAAATAAAATCAGTATTTTCATCACAAAATTTAAAAAATAAATAAACATGTAACATAAATATCCAAAAACACTTGACATACTTGTCATAAAATAACTAACACAAAAATTAAGAACATAATCGAACATACTAACGAACATTAACGAACACATTATCGAATGTTACGAACGAATTATCGAATGTTCGAACATAAACGACATTGTGTTCGACTAAACGAACAAGATTTTCTTGTTCGTGTTCGTTCGAACGAACATTCCCGCCGACCAGTTCGAACTGTTCGCATTTACTAATGAACGAACATAAACAACATGTATCATTTAACTTGATGCATGATATAGTATTTAGTTATTTAACATCAAAAATATATATCTTTAATTATTAGCATCAACAGAACTGCTATATTTTTCTTTATAGTAATACTATGTTATTAGCCCGTGTATTACAGGTTAAAAATTATAAATATATAATTCAAATATGAAAACAAAAATATTAACTCTATCGTTTTATTTTAAATCGATTATATAAAAATAAGGATTTGTGATCATAAGGTTTAACGGGTTAAATAAGGTTTGAGATGATTGATATTATAGATTCAAAATCCCTAGAAATGGTTGGTGGTGATTGAGGAGTTAAAAAAAATAAAAACTTCACACTTGTCGTTCAAAAAAAATTAGAATAAAATAAAAACTTCAAAAAAGAAATATAGCATGATTTGTGGAAAATTTGGTAAAGAAAATTTAGGCAGAAAAGTTTTTGTGAGGTGAAATCTGATGATAACATGTGTCACCACATGTTATCATTTATTAGTATAGATGTTTTCGATTATGGTTATCATTTTTTTAAATGATACTTTTCTTAAAAGATATTAACATATATGAAAAAATAAAATATTTTTCTAAGTTTAGAAAACTTAAGATGATTAATAAATTACTATATGTTGTATACAAAACCTTTAATTTTTAAGAAAAATATAAACAAGTTGGAAAAAAATATTGGTGGTTTTCGCTTATTTGATGCGAAAATATGATTAGCATAACAAATTCAGGCATGGAAAATTAAAAAAAAAAAAAAAAAAAAAACATATTTAGGCACATAGGAGGCGATTAAATCTCACCGGAGGGTATATATGTCATTTCGTTTCAAAAATCTTTCGCGACCGTGTGAACGCATATAAACCATTAAAGATTCCTTCGTAAATTGATTGTACTAAAAAGGTATGGGTATACTATAAGGAAAAAAAAAAAAAAAAAAGGTATGGGCATGTGCTTTTGAGGTAATACCAAATTAAAAACAACAAATGGTGCTAAAATTTAATAAGACCCCGACTGTGTTTATTTACAACTAGGCTCACAATTTTATAAAAATCACCTAGCATATGCATTTTCGGGAGAAAGAAATGAAACCCTATGTTTAATAAGAAACTTTCTATATGCTTTTGTTTATATTGATAATTTGATCAATAACTGAAAAATATGTGTAGCAATAAAATGCCAAAAGTGTAGAATATGGCCGGTTAGAAGACTGAATCAAGTCGGTTAAATATTTGGTCAAGGTCCGGCCACAAGACCATCTTAGCCTTTAATGTGTGAAAAGCATCAAAATTGAAGAAAAAACATATAGGTTTACATTACATTTTATAATAATTATATTCAAAATGACTTTATTGATCATCTATATAATTATAGTAGATGTTAATTTTATTCAAGGTGTATTTCGGAAGTAATACAAAAATAGTTATAACGTATAGTTTATGCAATATTTCACAAAATAATATTAATTTCTAACTTCTTTTATTTTTCTAATAACACATTTTATATCGGCGTCGAATGTTTTTAAAATTGATAGGCTGCACTTATGGGCTTCGAGACTTAACACACGTGTTTGTAACTTTTTTTTATTATCCTTTTACAACAATAATGATAAAATCCATACTAATAAAACAAGATGTTTAGAAGCCACATGTTATTTTTTACACTGTCAATCTAAACTTCATTTACGATTTGGGCACGTGTTATACTAGAATTAAAGTTAACCATTTAATGATACATTAAATGCTAAATATTTTATATATATTTGAACAGCTAAGATTATTATATATATATTTTGAACAGCTAAAGATTATTTATATTATATATATATATATTTTTTGAACAGCTAAAGATTATTTATATATTTTCAAATTATAATACAAATTTTTTGATAAACTAAAAACATATTTCTTTTTATTAAAATATAAAATATGAAGTTTTTTAATACAAAGAACTTTTAGAATATGACATTGTTTAAAAAACTATTTTTAGAAAAAATTCGCGAGTGTTTATAAACACAAATTTTTTAAGGAAAAGTTTTTTATAGAAGAAAGTGTTTGAAAAAATGTTGTTGTTTCTTTACTACCTAAAGTAGTTTATTTGTAATTTCAATCATATTTTATCTCAAAAAATTATTTTATAGTTTCTAAATATTAATATATAACTATATATTTAATATCTTTATTGACCCGTGTAATACACGGGTTTCTAAACTAGTGATTAATATTTAGTTTCGTTTGCGGTTATCATTTTCAATTGATTTGGATTGTTTACAATTAAGCGATGGACCCATACATTTTTTTCATAGGGTCTTAAATTTTGAAATCTTAAGAGTAAATATTAAAAGAATTCGGGTTTGGCTCGGGATGGATCACATAATATAAATAAAAGAAAATTATATAAAGTGCATAATAAATACAATTAGCGCTTAATTTCTCTTCACCAATCCGGCTATGTTATCTATAGGAATATTCTAAAGTGACTAAAATATTCTAATGAAGGATTTGTAGATGTTTAAAATCGCATTAAAGAGAATGGGGTGTAACCATTGACAAGGAAGGCGGTCGGCAGTAAACAACTCCAGCAGCAAAGATTCCGTTAAAAACTAAACGGTTGAGGGCTCGGGTCGACAATGACGATCAAATTGTTTATAGTTTTATATGTGATCCAAATACTTCGTTCTTACAATTTCCACCAATATTATATTTTCATAAATCGCAATTTAAACTGTTTATTAATAATTAGTTTAGTTGTTTAATGGTGGGGTTAATGAAATTAAGAGCTTAATTTTTAAAATAGTTATTGGGTATACTGGTAACTGAGTTTATAAGAGTTAATGGGGTAATGAGCTTCATTGTGCAAAAATAATTATGATGATTTTATAGTAAAAATGGTATTTAATCTAAAAAGTCTAAGAAGTATTGTGTGTTTGACAAGTTTAAATAGAATGACGTTTTAGTCATTGTGTCAAACACATTAGCTTCTTGTATCATGTGCTATATATTTTACATCATTTGTTATATGTTTTTATTATTGTTTTTTACGTTTTAGATCATTTTGTTTTTATTTTTGTCAGAGCGCTCACAACCCACTCTTCATCTCCATCTGTATAATTATACTAAAAATCACTATTTTTCTCTCTCCCTTTCAATTAAATAATATATTTTTATATTTTTATCATCATATTTTATCTCTTATCTACTTACAACAACTTTCAACAAATATTATAAAATTAATAGAGATGAACAATATTTTACATAATATAGAGATGAACAGTAACATGTTCTATATCCTTCACTCACAAACCACTCGTAACTATTCTTCATAATATAGAGAACGCACTCACAGATATATAAAGAATGGACTGTGAATGCTCTCATTGTTTTTATAGATTATAGAAACTTGTTATATATCAATGTGTTTTATAATTAAAAATACATAATGATATATTATCATCAATGTATCAATCAGAACTCATAGTGTTAAAAATAACACAATGTGTTATTTTTGTTATTGTCTTTTATACATTATATAAACTTGATGTTATCTATCATTATATTTACAATTAAATGTATACAATGATGTTATTTCACCAATGTATTTTTTAAAACTCATAGTGTCAAGATAACACAATAACGATCGAAAAACACAATGAAATTGTGTATTTTATCATTGTTTTAAGTATTAGATAATTAGTTATTAATTATTATTGTGTTTACATATTAGAGATACACAACAATGTTATTCCATCATTATATTTTTTTTAAATTCATCATTTTGAAAAAAACACAATAGTATTTAGAAAAACACAATAGCTGACAAAAATACAAAATGAACTACACTAAAATGAACAACAACGGGATATGAGCCTAAAAACGTAAAACAAAAATTTATTATCTTTTTATATAACAACACTGTACTTGTTTTAAAGATAAAAAACGTTTGATTTTATAATGTAATTTTTATAAAAAAAACAATATCATACATAAAAGTTATGAACGTTTAAATAAATTGGAGGAATTTACAAAAAATCAACAAAACTGTCTATTTTAAAATATCTCTCTAACAATTTTTTTTTACAAATTGATATCAATCATTGATTAAGAAGATAAATGGTTGAAATTACTTCTTATATTTTTTTTTAATTTTAGAGCTCTTTTTATTTGAACATTTCTCAAATAGTTAATAGGTTTGTATTTTATTTATTTTTTTTAATATGCTCCAATTGGTTTGTAATAGTTTTATATTTTAAAAATATTAAAATCATAAATTGATTTTTATTTTAAGTTCGATCAAAAAAATTTCGAAGTCGGTATTAAAATTTCATAAAGGTTGGAATTCAAATATTTTCTAAAATTCGATTGGGATTAGATCGATATACTAAAAAAACTAAAAATTCATGGGGTGCCATCAAACCCATAAGGACATGCATAGACCTGCAAATGAACCGGGCGAACATGAACAATGACATGTTCGTGTTCGTTTATTAATTTTAACCGAACACAAACACGAACTCATAATCGAACACAAATCATGTTCGTTCATTAAGAAAATAAAATTTATTCGTGTTCATTCATGTTCGTTTGTTAAAAACCTAAACGAACATCTCACGAACGTAAAAAAACACAAATGAACAAAATTAAGCAAACATTATTAACAAACATAAATGAGCACAAACAAGTATTAATAAGCATGACGAACAAGCCAGACACATCACAATTATCTAAAATACATGTAATATTAATGGTACAAATATACATGATTCATCCAAAACTACGATTCTATAAAAAAGAACATAATGATTCATCAAGAAATCATCCATAAGAGCATTCACATCAGGTTTTTTATCTTTATTATTATAATTATATTAAAAATCATTATTTTTTCTGTCTTATTTTTAATTAAATAATACTTTTTATATATTTATTATTACTTTTTATCTTTTCACCACTCAGAACCACTTTAAAAAACTATTAAATTTATAGATGAATAGTAACATTTTGTCTAGACTTCACTCACAACTACTAACAACCATTCCATATAATTTAAGGACTTCACTCATAAAATTTTAAAGAACTTACTGTGAATGCTTTAATAAATCATCCAAAAACCCATTAAAAATATGAACATGAAATTTTATTTCAATAAATAAACAAACAGACATAAACAAATGAACATAAATGAATAATAAATGAATATAAACGGATATATATGAACGAACATAAACGAACATTCACGAACGTAAATGAATAAACAAAACATGTGTTCATGTTCGTTCGTTTAAATAATTAATAAATTTTTTTGTTCGTTTTCGTTCATTTAACTAAATGAACAAACATAAACAAAATTTCCGCCAAACATTTCATGAAAGTTCGGTTCATTTACAGACCTAGACATGCTGGTCCGCCCATCGATTATGAAAGAATTGAGCTATTTTTTATTGCATTATGAAAGATGGAAATAAGTGTTTTATTGACTATTAATTAAGTATTGAGTATTGACTACGTTAATTTATAACAACATTTAAGGTTGTTAACGAAACGAACCGAACCGAACCGCATGAAGCTTTGTTTATGTTCGTTTTCTTTAAAAATTAAAAGTGTTCATAATTGGCTCAAGAACACGTAATTGAATGAAAATTCTTATTCATATTCGTTCACTAAAGAGTTGAACTTGTTCACGAACACATAACCGAACAGTTTTAAAACAAAAACCGAATAATTCACCTACACAAGGCCGACTAAAAAATAAAAATTACAAAACAAGTAATATTAGGTCGAGTAATTTACCCCTATGGATCTGAATGCTAGTTGCCCCAATGGATCCGGACGCCGGTAGTCATTGTCGTCGCCGATGATATTTGACAAGCATCAAGGGTTGTACCTGTTACTTGGGAATTTGGCCATGGAAGAACCTGAGCAAATTGCTTCTAGGTTCTTAAAAATTCAAAATTCAAAATGAAAGGCACGTTAACGAGTCTATGAATGAACTTTTATTTTCCGGGTACAGCTTATTTATGCAGCATGATACAAGCTGCTTTTGCATAAACGGGTTTGGTCGATGATGATGACGATGAATGATGATGATGAGTTACGCATATGAGACAACTTTGATGTCTAAAAGTTGTTGCTTTGATTGCATTTTGAATGTGATTTCGCTGGGCATTTTCGCTTCCTGTTTCTTACGGTTTCTTTGACGTCTATGATGGTTGGGGTTTCCCTGGTTCAGACAGTTTGGCATGACAGCCTTAGGATTATGATGGTAATGGCAATGCAGGTTGACACGCTTTGGCACGATTCTATTCCGTTTGCATTAATGATTGAAAAACCAAAAATGTGTCGTGTTCGTTGTTTTGGCATGGCAAACAGTCGTTTGCATCCGAAAATGACCGGGAATTCTGAGCCTCTAAAATGTTATATTTTATAGTTAGCAACCATAGTTGAATTTCAATTATGAGCTCTCTTATGGCAGTGTTCCTGATGGAGAGGTCGTTGGGACGTGGGTTCAATTGTCCATCACACGCGCAACACGCGTTGATAGACACCACTAGTTTTATATATTTATTCTTGTGTGATTCAACAGTAATAATAATACTAAAATAATGATAATATTTAATTAATAATAGCATATACATTGTTTTTTTATGTCTATTAAACATTTTAACTGGTCAACTTTGACACATTCACATCCTAACACGTTTTGAAAACTATTTAAAATGTAACTTTAATCCCCTTAGATTTCTAAAGTTTTGGGTTAACGTGCCGGTATAAATCGGGTCAAATGTAAAACACCTGCATTCATATTTTTATATAAACTTTGAGATGATCTATGTTTCAACGTTCACCTAAGTTTTGACGTAACTTCTATTCTGAAATTAATAGGGTCAAATATAAAACATTTTTATTCAATGGTATAAATCCGAGTTACTTCACGTTTTAACGTAAATTTAGTTCGGAAACAAGTCGGGAGATCGTAAACCATACTTTATCACGCCGCATGCAGCGCAGATGTACGTGTTTTTTATGTACGCTTTGAGTTGACTACGTTCCGATGTAATTTGATTTGGAAAAGAGCCGGGTCAACTATAATCCATTTTTGCTCAACACTATACATTCAAGTTACTTTACGGTTTGACTTAAAGACACACGTTTTAACGTAAATTTATTTCGAAAACGAGTCGGGAGATCGTAATCTATACTCTATTACGCCGCATGCAGCGCAGATGCACGTGTTTTTTATGTACGTTTTGAGTTGACTATGTTTCGACGTAATTTTATTTGGAAAATAGTCAAGTATAATCCCTTTTCGTTCAACAATGTAAATTCAAGTTACTTTACAATTTGACTTAAAAACAAGTTGCGTCGATTGTTAGTCTATATGTTATCATGTCACGTGCAATGTCGTCACAACGTGTTGTTGCATTTGCGCTTTGCTATTTGGGTTCATGGAGAGTTCTCCGCGCAACACACAGGTTGGGAAAACCTAGATAAAACTAAAAGTTATAAAATATATATAAATTAATATTTAATATGAGCATGAACAAATATAAACAAACGAACACGAACAAATATAAAACAAATGTAAATGAACACCTTATCAAGCATTCACAAACACAAATAAGGTAATGCGACCTCTGTTTATGTACGTTCGTTTAACTAAACGAACTTTTCGTCAAATGATTCTTAAACTGTTTGTTGAACGTCCGATTCGTTTAGAGCTCTAAAAGCATTTAAATCATTATGATGAATTTTTTAATCAAAATACAAATAAGCATAATTGTAAAGAGAAAGTGGTTGCATAATTGGCATATATATTAATATAGAGCCCATTATTTGAAAAATTCCCATGTCCTGTCCTATTATTCTTTAACCCACTTGCCCGCTTTCTTGCTTTCATATTATATTTTTTTCTACTCTTAATTTAAACCCTCAATGTAACAGAATGAACAAAGAAATAAAATTAAATCTTTATCATTTCATTGTTATGTTTGAATATCTTATGAAAATAAATAAAATCAATTATTACTATTGTGTTATTGAATAGGCATGAAAAGATAAAAGAATGATGGTGGTGTATGTGGTGGTTGGTTAATTGGTTGTTGGTGGTGGTGGCGGCGGCGGTGATGGTGGCGGGTTGGGCCATAGGTCAAAACATGTGTTGGCCCCTCCCCGAAAGGAATGAAAATTATTAAAAAGAAAAGAATCACATTTATTATGTAATGACTTGTTTCATTATCATGCGATTACTAAACATGTTTTTTATTTTCATTCTAATAAAATGATTCATTCCAATCTAGTTAACATTCATGCATACCAAATATTACCTTAGAAGAGAGATCCTAAGAAAACCACAATGTTATGAGAAAACTAGAGAAAATTAATGAAATCGGTCACATAATTTAATAATTTTTTCACTACCCTCTATGTATATGTGTGAGTATATATAAATAAGGGTATGGATCAAATTAAAACCGTAGCATGGTTTTACATATACGTCACATATAGATTACGTATACGTAACCATTTTTCATTCGACATAGTGTTACGTATACATAAGACTCTTCATTCTCGTATGTATGTTCAACATATATGTACAAAATATTTAAATAACATTTTAACAATTAAAATAACAAAAAAGTTCTGAATTACGTTATTGGTTTCCGTGGTTTTCTTTGATTTTCACATAACTATTGGTTTTCTCAGGAACATTTCCCTATTACCTTATATTATCTTTTAATGAATGCTTTTTCAAGCGACTTATAATCTAAAAATTATGTATAGATACTAATTATCAACTTTGTTGTATATACCAAGTTGTACCTTCTAATTAACATTCGTTTTGCGATTTGCTTCTCTTATACTCTTCATTTTACGTTTCTAAAGAAATAGTTAAAAATTACGGCTTTTAAAAGAAAAGAAAAAACTAGATTTAGAACGTCAAAACCAACAATCAAACCGTCACAACTAATCGACCCAACCAACCTTGTCGATTTTAGGTTGTTGTTTTTATTCCATGTTCTTTGTGCTTATAAATTCTCTTCCTCATTTTGTTCACAAATGCCTACGTAGTCCGTGTGGTATGGTGCATGGTAACTATTTGAGGTCCACGGTTTAATACTTAGGGCCTTCTTTTTTTTCTCTTTTTTTTCTTTTCTTTTTTTTTTCTTTTCTTTTTTGTAGCTCTTACATAACATTTATTGAATACTTATTCATTTGTTGAATACAGATGTACACTTATCGGAGTTGGTTTGTACGTGATTTAACTTGTAATGTACGTGGCATAATTATATTTTCTATCTACGTTTCAATTTGCATAATCTTCCGTCATAACTTCATATATTTCTTTTAATAGTACGACGACACAGTAACACAAAGGGTTTTAATCGTACCACGCCGCCGTAACGCGCGGGTAAACTTGCACGTTAAACTTAATTACTAATATTAACAGTAAAAAATAACTATATATAACATTCCACAGCAGTTGATAACAAAGTTTTTCAAAGTTTTTGTGACATTGGAAGTAATATAGAAAATATATGATTTAGTTCTTCTCAAAATAAATTAATAAATTAATCTATTCATTAACCGTTTAACTCTTATATTGTTAATATATTTTTATCTCAATATTTACTTTTTATAACTTTATTTGTTATTACATGTTACTAGTTAAATATTAACTAAATAATTATTGGTTATAATTTTCTCCTTTGTCGATCAACCATCTATCATTATCACTAATGTCATGGCCAATACGACTATACCGTCATTCCCATCCATCCTCCTGTCTCCCTTGTAAGAGCAGTAGAAGCAACAACATAAGGAGAAGGAACATGAGCACGATCAAAAGGGGTGTCATCAATACTGTAAAAGTCGTTAGGCGTTGTCAAGTCGGTCGACGAGTAGTTGCAAATACTCTTTATAGGCGGGGAGTACTCGGACATGATAAATTGAAAACAAATTACTTTTTTAGAAATTATACATATATCGAATATCATAACTTCACTAATATTTATAACAAAATATATTAATATCAATATAAATTAAAAGGATACATATTCAATACTAAAACAATACAAAATCTGATACTTATTCTATAATATTATAGACATAGTAATCATTTATTAGTCGTCTTCTAAGATATCTCCATATAAATTAAAAAAAAATCCAACAAATTGGATGAAAAATAGCGAAACACAACAAAAACTAAAAATTCGAGTTTTCCGAGTTGGGCCGCCTAGCTCCAAGTAGGGCCGCTTAGCTCCAAGTAGAGCCGAGTTGGATCAATTAGCTCTGATTTTGACCAAGGTTGACCAATTCCAAGTCATGGGACCGAGTCGAAGAAAATCGCTTTAGTAAATGTGCGAGTCCTTAGTACACCCCGAGTACAGGGTTGTAGGTGAATATGAGAAAAATGCACTTCTTTCAGACTCGGATCGGACCGGGATTCGGAGGTCCGACCGGTCCGATCCACCCTAAATCATTTTGTTTTCAGGAACCGGCGGGTTCAAACATATCTTTTTTTTAGTTTTTTGGATTTTAATGAGTTTAACGGGTGATTCGAACTATGAACTAAAATGTTGGACATAAGATTAGTGTTGAGTTTTTATATATAACTATAAACTACACATATAAAATATTTATATTGAATTATATATATAATTATATATCTAGTATATATAATTATGACATCATCCGGTTATTAAATCCGGTCTGACCGATTCAACCGGTTCAACCAGTCGACCAGTAAGGTGACCGCTACACCATCCGATCCAATTCTGAAAATATTAGAAAAATGTGAGAGTGAAATATTTTGTTATGTGATACTCATAAATATAATAATAAAAACAACATTAAAATAATATAAAAGTAAAAAAAATGACACCTCAAACATATCTACCAACCAGACACATGTTAAAAATTATTAAAAGAATAAGTACACTATAACTATTAAAAATAATTGCACAAATAGAAATATACATATTTTAACACCATCTCATAAAAATATAAATATTTTGACAAATGTAATACATGGGTTTTAGCTAATATAGTTGAGAATAAAATTGGATACGCAAATACAAACGCAGCCTATTACTCTCATATTTTATTGCAATGAATATGATATTTCTGGGGGAACTTAAAATAACGACTTTCATGATTTTATCTTTACACTAAGCAAATTGAAAATGCATCATTTGTATTCAAAAGCTTAATTTGGAATCATCAAAGTGGGGTCCATACGTGGAAATTACTATGCATGTGTCGCCGTTCTTTGTCTAAACATGAACGCGTGGACAGAAAACACATGTTTAAGGTTAAAGTGATAGTGATAGACACTTGCAACAAATCTAGTGGAACATAACATTAAAGAATTTCGAAATGACATCACTATACTTTCGGGAAAAATAAAATATAGACATTGATTTTAGTGGACAAGTTTTGTTTTATTATACATTTTACCATGTTATTATACCGTGTATTACAATTTGAATAAATAAAATATTAAATAATTAATAATATAAAGGACGTTAATCATAGATATTTTAAATTACGGTATGATTAAAATTACATATAAGTAATGACTATAAGTAAATAAATGATATTATTTTTTTTAATGTTGTTTTTTAAACTCTATTTGGTTTTTTCAAAAGAATTTTTTTTTTAAAAGATGTCATTTTAGCTCCTTATTTAACTTCAAATTTTAATTATTTTGGTTTATAAAAATTTTATTTTTTAGAAACATTGATTTTACAATATTTTTATTTTTAAGAAAGTTTGATTTTTTGAAAAAAAAATTATAAAAATTTGTCTCTTTAGAGATTATATTTATAAAAAGTATCTCTTTCTTAATTTATTAGAAAATTATTTCTAATATAAAAATAATATTATAATATCATTACTAGTTAATGTTATTATTTATATGAAAGAGAAGCGAGAAAATTAGAATTCTAAGGTCTAGAAATATATCAAGTGCTCACATAAATTTTATAAATAAAAATAATAGTTTACAAACTCATGTACTTGTAGAGTTATATGATAAGATTAAATTAATAGTAAGTAATTAATATTTAGAAATTATAAAATATTTATTTGAGATGACATATTATTAAAATTAAGCATTATTAACTGTTTTTGGTAATAAAAATAACAATATTTATTCAAACTTTCGTCTATAGAAAACTTTTGTTTTAATTTTTTTTAAAAAAATTCTATTTTTATTAAATACTTTTTTTAAGCAATATCATTTTTAAAGTTTTTTTATTAAAAAAAACTTCATATTTTATAAAATATTACTTTAAAAAAATTAAAAATATTTTTATTAAAAAAAATTATTTTATAATCTAAAAAAGTATATAAATAATATTGTTTAAATTTAATATTATTATTAAATGGTCGACTTGCTTAGATAGTGATACATGATAAAATATGTTTTAGCAGATATCACGTGGGAAAAGTTATTTTGTTTTATTAGAGATTATGTTTTATGATTTGGAAGATGATATTATCATTAAATTGTTAACTTGCTTAGATAGTAATACGTAGCAAAATAAGTTTAAGAAGATAATATGAGACAAAACTTATTTTACATTATTAGAGAAGATAAAAAACTAAAAGTAATATAATTAAAATTTTCCTAAAATAACAATAACATCATATCATAACCAAAACTATGTCATGTTTAGAGATAGGTAAGGCTCATAGACGGTCTTTAGCCCTACCACCATTCCTTAAGGTTCGAGATAGGCTCGGCTCAAGCTATTTTTTTATAGGGCTTCAACGAACTAATGTTTGGCTCAACTAAAAAGAATCCATTCACAAAACAAGCTTGTTTGCATGAGCTATAAGCTAAAATTGTTCAAACATATACACAAACTTTTAAGTACCAAGCTGGGTTCATCTTTGCATTACAGTGACAATACCAAAATAAACTCAAATAGCCATATCAAACTCCATGCGAATTTACAAGACCAATACCAAAAATAAAAACAACAAAGAATAAACTAAGTTGTACGAAGCTCTGACATGCGACTTGTAATAGCTAATTACAAGACTTTCGAGATCACTTAAACCCAACTCATTTTGAGTTCTCACCAGTCTAATCCTTGGTAACTCATGAATGACTTGACTACCCGTCTAATATATGACTTATAATAGTCATATGAAGACAATATTTGTATTACTTTATTCGGTATTTCTACGCTTATGAGTTTGTGATTACTTGATAATATATTTTAGAATAAACATTCTACTTTTTATAACAAGAGTTTAACAAAGATGGTTAAAATGGTCACGAGATATTAAGATGAGATTTTGATACAGTTAAACTTGTTTTTACAATTCAATTTTTAATAGAAGTAAAAAGATTTCTAAAAAAAGTGTTATATCGAGATAGGATTTTAAAACTCTTAAAAGCATTTGTTTTAACATACGATTTTAATAAAAAAGATTAAATGAAGATTTCAACAAGAAAATTATGTCGATGTAAATCCCAAAATAAATATTGACGGTGATAATAGAAAAAAATTTGAACTTTAAAATTAAAGCCCTTTCTCATCTTTTTGTAGCTATTATTGGTCCAATAATAATTTACACTTCCTGACCGCCAAGACAAATGGACCGATAGACTTATCGTAAAATCTTAAAAGCCTCAAGCCCATTTCTCCATAGCCCAATACCATTATCATATTCTTTATAATTCATATGTATAAAGATAGTTGTATCTTATGCATAGCGGTTTTTAAAAAAAATAATTTTTATTTAACTCAAAGGTTTTCATATTTTATAAAGTAACCTTTCAAAATTTGATTATTTTTACTTTAAACCTAAACTCTTTATCTTTTGTAATTTAATCTCATAAAATTTTATACTTTTAACTTTGGTCCTCTATACTTTTCATATTTTGTAAATTTTCGTCTTACGTTCGTTGTAGGTTTTGCAAGTTAACACGACAGAAACATGCATGTGCGATTAATCAATTTTACGTTTTGTTCTAAATTCTGTGAGTTGACACAGCACAACATGCGTGCGTGGTTTATAGCTTTTACATCTATTTTTCCCATTTAACAGGTTCGTCGCAACGCGTGAGTATTAAATCAACTTAGTTATATTTTTATATGTTTTACGCTTTGGTCTTATTTTTTCGTATTAACACACCGCAATTTAAGTGTTAATGGTCATTAATGGTGGTATGACCTTGGCGTTATTTTGCACGGTTTTACGCCCCCCTCCCCACTGGCGCAATGCGGGAAGTTTAATTCTAGTATGTTTCTAATTGACAACACATAGTGCATGTTTGGGATTGTTAATTTTTTATTTACTTTTAAGAAGTTAATAAATCAAAAAAAATATTTAGCAATTCCAAAAAGATTTTTCAAACAGTCTTTTATATAGGGTAAAAATGAGGTTTTGAAAAGTAAGTAGGGTGCTATGTATTAACGTTTCAAAACTCCTTTTATTCTAATTTTCTATTATACCACTCTACTACCTCCTATTAACTCCTCTCATTTTTGAAAGTATGTTCTTTTTAGACATTTTATAACATTTTAGTTTATAAGTTAATCCAAACACTTTTTTTAATAACTCCTATTGAAAAGTCATGATAAGTTAATAAGTCTTTTTTGTCAAAAGTCTTTTTCAACCAAAACATGCAATCCCAAGCATGACCATAATTAGCATGCACACTTTTTTCTTAAATAAATATGCATTATTTGTTGGATGCATTTTTTTTGGGGTAGCATGAATTAGACGTTAATGAAACTTTTTTATAGAAACCTTTCACAAAATTTTCAGCTAGTAGTAAAATTATCAACTAATTAGAATGTTTGATTATTAAACCATGGTATTTGATTAGGTTATCATATTATTATCGTATACTCTTTCATATATATGTTGCAACCCAATTCTTTGAATAAGAATGAGGTGTCACATATCATGATTTAAAAACATTTCTAGGTTTAAAAAGATAAAACAGTTATGGAGGGAAAGGGGGGTATTGAGGCCACTTGGTAGGCGTGGTGAAATCAACCAATAGGAGATGAGATGTCAACGTATGACAGTTAGGTTAGGGTTTTCAGGAAAAGAAATACTGAGATCACCTATAAATATTAGTTGATATCATGTACAACATTCATTCATACAAATACGAGGTGATATACTGTTTTAGCTTATTTCATGTTATTTTTATCATTGTTTCTAAGTTTTATATAAAAATGTTATTATTTTATTATTATATTTTACATATTATAAGTATATAATTGTGTACTTTCATTTTTGTGTTTTTTAGAACTAATTATTTATCTAAACACAATGGTGTTTAAGAAGACATAATAACGAACATGAAAGACACAACGATGAGCATGAAAAACAATAAGCTGGAAAATGTAACTTTTTAAATTTTTATATATAACAATACTATATTCATTTAAAAAATAAAAAACATTCGTTTTTATGATGTAAATTTTATATACAAACATAATATTATATATAAAAGTTATAACCATTTAAAAAATAAGAGAACTTGAAAAAGAAACAAAAAATGGAAATTATTAAAATCATCTCTAGCAATTTTCTTATACAAATTAACATTTATTCTTAATATTTTTATGTTAAAAATCATTCTTTATTTTTATGTGAGTGGATGTCCTATATTATAGGAGATAGTTGTGAGTAAAAGAGATAGATAATTTATGGGGATTATACCGTGTTTCCTCATATTTGGGAAACACGATACAACCTTCATAATTATTTTAATATTTTTTAAAGTGGTTGTGAGTGGATGAGAGAGAAAATGTAATGATAAAAATATAAAAAAATATTATTTCATTGAAAATAAAAGAGAAAAAATAATTATGTTTAATGTAATTATAAAGACGATGATGGGAAATGAATTTTAAATGCTCTAAGATGTCATTAACATCATTCGTATTTAAACAAATAATACTTTAAAATACAATATTTTATTTTAACTCATGGTTTGACTAGTTAAATTAGCATGTTAACCAACTGAATTATTCATGAAAAAACTAAACAGTTTATTTTTTTTCTCACAGTAATATAAATGTTGCAGTAAATTTAAATATTACTAATTAACAACTCATGTATGTATTAATTGTTGTATCATATGCATAAAAGGTTGTACATTTTTTTTTTTTTAACTTTGTGTTTTAAACGCAATATCTTTACATATTTCATAATTTAACCTCTATAATTTTTTACTTTCAAATTTAGTCCCCAATTCTTTCATCTTTTACAAATTCTTCGATTTACAGTCTAAATTTTGTAACGTGCACGTGTGGTTCAACGTTGTTACCCTTATTTTTTTCTATTTTAACATCCCCGTCGTAACGTGCGGTACCTAGATCGACTTAGTTATATTTTTAATGTTTTACATTTCACGTGCCCACTTCAACGCTTTTATGTCTACTTTTCGTTGGTTTTATTTTTTTCATTTTTATTTTTTTTAATACGAGTTTTTCCGATGTTAATGATTGCTGACGGTAGTGTAACATTGATGCTATTTGATACGTTTTTACGTCCTCCATCGTAACACGGGAAGTTTAATACTAGTTTCACCCGACATATTTCAATCTTTTCTATATTCAAATAATCTTCAACGTATTTCAAAAGAACCCTCTCGAACCCCCTAGGTGTCAAAAAGAACAACCAAAACACCGCCAAATAAATATATTTATTAAACTTAAATACCTTCCTCTGGAAAACAGCAGAAACATCTAGCACGTTTGCCTTATGTTTACAGGCAAGAACATTCTCGAAATCAAACCCTTTTCCTTTATAACACCCTCCATCTTACTCACTCTTCTTCACCAAACAGTTCAAGAAACACATTCTTGCAAGCGATTTTCTGCTACAAATTCTTCTGTGAAATCTTCTATAATTTGATCTAAATTTTGTTGGGTGATCGGAAAGATGTCCGGAAAAGGCGAAGGTCCGGCGATCGGCATCGATTTGGGGACAACTTATTCATGTGTGGGTGTGTGGCAGCATGATCGTGTTGAAATCATTGCGAATGATCAGGGCAACAGGACGACACCATCGTATGTTGCGTTTACGGATACTGAACGGTTGATTGGTGATGCTGCGAAGAATCAAGTCGCCATGAATCCGACCAACACTGTTTTCGGTATGATATCTATCTTGCTTGTTGTTAATCGTGTTTAATCTTTAGTTGTTTATCATCAGTTAGCTCGATTGTAGTGTTCCCCTATCAGTTTTGTATGATTTATTGTGAGGTTTAGTGATTTTGACTAAAAGGGTTGTTTAATGATTTACTCAGAAAATGAATAATTTAAAACAGAGTGTTCAGCACAGAGTGTTCTTGCTGATTTTGATGGTTGTTCTTCGGTGTGTTTATGATTTGATTTTAGTGTAATTTGAATATCTTTATGTCTAATTGGTTATTTACTGAACAATTTTAGCAGATGCAAATTAATCGTCTTTAATCTTTAGTTGTTTTATCTTCAGTAAGCTCGATTATGGTGTTGTTGTGTCATTGTTTTGCGATTTGGTGTGAGGTTTAATGATTTTGACTAAAAGGGTGTTTAAGATCAAAAAAAGTTAACGAATCATATAGAAATTGAAGAATGCAAAAAAAAAAAAAAACAGAGTATTTTTGCTGATTTTGATGTTTGTTCTTTAATGTTGTTATGATTGGATTTTTGCTTAATTGATCGTCTGGTTTTATGATTTTGACAAAAGGGTTGTCTGTTAAATCAACTAAAGTTAACGAATCATACAGAAAAAGAAGAATCTAAAACAGAGTGTTCTTGCTGATTTGATAGTGGTTGATCAGTTCATTCATATACCTTCATGTTTTATCATCCATTAGATTGAATAAAGTGTTCCTTTAGCAGTTTTTTACCATTTATTGCAAGGCTTAATGATTTTGACTAAAAGGGTTGTGTTAAAGATCACTTAAATTCAACAAACAGAGTGTTCTTGCTGATTCTGATGGTTGTTCTTCATTGTGTTCATACATGTTCTTGTTTTATTATCCATTAGCTTGATTACAGTTTTCCTTTAGCAGTTTTTTACAATTGATTGTAAAGGTTAATTATATTGACTGAAGGGTTGTTTGTGAGATCAATTTTAGTTAACAAATCATACAGAAAAGAAAAATGTAAAACCGAGTGTTCTTATGAGCTTTCTGATTTGATTTTACTTAACTTCAAATATCTTCATGTCTAATTGGTTCTTTATCATACAATTTTTGCAGATGCAAAGCGTTTGATCGGCCGGAGATTCTCCGATCCATCGGTACAAAGCGACATGAAGCACTGGCCCTTCAAAGTCGTCCCCGGCGCCGGCGACAAGCCGATGATCGTGGTACAATACAAAGGCGAAGAGAAGCAATTCTCTGCAGAAGAAATCTCATCAATGGTGTTAATAAAGATGAAAGAAATCGCCGAAGCTTTCCTCGGCACTACCGTCAAAAACGCGGTGGTCACCGTCCCTGCATACTTCAACGATTCGCAGCGTCAAGCCACGAAGGACGCGGGCGTCATTTCGGGGCTCAACGTTATGCGAATCATCAATGAGCCGACTGCTGCTGCAATCGCCTATGGGCTCGATAAGAAAGCCTCTAGTGTTGGTGAGAAGAATGTGCTGATCTTCGATCTAGGTGGTGGTACTTTCGATGTGTCGCTACTCACCATCGAAGAGGGTATCTTCGAGGTGAAATCGACTGCGGGTGATACACATCTCGGGGGTGAAGATTTCGACAACAGGATGGTGAACCACTTTGTGCAGGAGTTCAAGAGGAAGAACAAGAAGGATATCAGTGGGAATGCTAGAGCTTTGAGGCGGTTAAGAACCGCGTGTGAAAGGGCTAAGAGGACCCTTTCATCGACGGCTCAAACCACCATTGAAATCGACTCATTGTATGAAGGGATCGATTTCTACTCGACGATCACGCGTGCGAGGTTCGAGGAATTGAATATGGATTTGTTTAGGAAGTGTATGGAGCCTGTGGAGAAGTGTTTGAGGGATGCAAAGATGGATAAAAGCAGTGTTCATGATGTGGTTCTTGTAGGTGGGTCTACTAGAATCCCTAAAGTGCAACAATTGTTACAAGATTTCTTCAATGGAAAGGAGTTGTGCAAGAGTATCAACCCTGATGAGGCTGTGGCGTATGGCGCCGCGGTTCAAGCTGCAATCTTGAGCGGCGAAGGGAACCAGAAGGTTCAAGATCTGCTGTTGTTGGATGTTACACCTCTGTCTTTGGGTCTCGAGACCGCCGGAGGTGTTATGACGGTTTTGATACCGAGGAACACGACGATCCCGACTAAGAAAGAGCAGGTGTTCTCGACTTATTCGGATAACCAACCTGGGGTTTTGATCCAGGTGTACGAGGGCGAAAGGACACGAACCAAGGATAACAATCTGTTGGGCAAGTTTGAGCTATCCGGGATCCCACCGGCTCCTCGTGGTGTCCCGCAGATCACCGTGTGCTTTGACATTGATGCTAACGGGATCTTGAACGTGTCGGCTGAAGATAAGACCACGGGGCAGAAGAACAAGATCACCATTACCAACGACAAGGGGCGGTTGTCGAAGGAGGAGATTGAGAAGATGGTGCAGGAGGCAGAGAAGTACAAGGCGGAGGATGAGGAACATAAGAAGAAGGTGGAGGCGAAGAACGCGTTGGAGAATTACGCGTATAACATGAGGAACACGATCAAGGATGAGAAGATCAGCTCGAAGCTACCTGCGGATGATAAGAAGAAGGTGGAGGATGCGGTGGAGGAAGCGATACGGTGGTTGGATGGTAACCAGTTGGCGGAGGTTGAAGAGTTTGAGGACAAGATGAAGGAGCTCGAAGGGGTATGCAATCCGATAATCGCTAGAATGTATCAGGGCGGTGCTGGTGGGCCGGATATGGGTGGCGGTATGGATGATGACGGGCCTTCATCGACTGGTGGTAGCGGTGGTAGCGGTGGTGCGGGACCGAAGATTGAAGAGGTGGATTAAGGTGGTATGATGGCATCAATGGTGTTGGTTTGTGGTTGTATGCTTTTAAATGTGATGGTGTAGTGGTAGCTTTTGAATCTTTTTCTCTGTTGTGTTATGCACCTTTTGAATTATGCTCCTTTTGAATAATGTTTGTAGGATGCTGGTGTTTTAATGAAAGGCAAAAGATGTTATGTACTGGTTAAGCAGATCATGTTATACAAAAAGAAGTTAAAAGGATATGAGTTGAACAAAGAAGATCTTGTATGACACTTGAACTGGTGTTGACTTAAATGTTTAGAACAGAACTTAATATTTGACTCTGACTTTGAGGCAAGATTAGAATTAACAATCTAAAATATGCCCATACTAATATTGATAATGTAGCAAGTGTTATGGAAAACAAGAACAATAGACGTCAGCTAACAAACGAACAATCAAAGGGTGGTGTAGTGATGACTGTTTCATGAGTTAAGGGTTTAAATAAAAATACTGATAAATATATAAAAATAAAAAGTGGGCTAAATTGCTCCTACAAAGAAAGTGATGAACAAAAACAGTAATATAAAAATAAGAGAAGTGGATTAAAGTCTTGTTAAAGATAAAGCTAACAAAAGAATAACACATATTTTGTACAACACATAGCAGGTGGATTAGAAGTGTATACTGGTATTTTATGATGATTCTTGGATTCTAGCGAACAACATATTTCTAACACAATCTTTGAAAATATACGGTGGATCTTCACAAAATTTATTATGCTCCGTAATATTTATTTACAACACATACGTTTCTAAATATTCAGTCTCTAATCACACCCCGTAAGTTTATACAGGATTATTGTTCAATCTTAGGTTGATTAAACAGGTGTCAACTCCCATAATATGATGAATAGAAGTTCTAGGGTTCACATGTGAATACCAGAAGTGAAAGGATTTATCTAGACATGATGTCAACCACAAGATAATATTTAAATTCTTTCATTTTCTTTATAAAAGAAATTATGCATTAAATTAGAGAATGAGTTCTCTTTTGTAAATGAAGTCGAAGATTCGATATGGCTATTTTATTTCCTTTACACAAGTACACAACTGCTACTACCAGAAGGATCAATGGTGTAGGTGTGATACATAGTATTTTATGGTCTTTGATACGTGTCTAAGTTTCATAGCAGAGATCAGCACATGGCTTTCCCATGCACCGCTCCACACAAGCCACGTTGTCATGCATGTTATTTTTTTAGTTTTCTTTATTTATTTTTGTTTGTGTTAGTGAAGTAGTGGCCATGTATGTAGTTAATTTTATTATAGCCTTAAAAAGGCATTGCTTGTTATGAAACAGGAAAAGAAAATTTGGTTAAAGTTTTGTATCAATCTGTTATTTCTTTGGAGTCTAACCTGCTCAAAGGGTCCTATCGTTTGAGAGATTGACCATCTCGAATCGGTGTATAACAATCTCCTTTTGGTGACGCTAACCAACGTAATTGTATGCATCATTTATGTCACCATTCACATCGTTATCCATAGAAGTCGGTTTCTTGCATGTGATTTCAGTGTTTCTAGGCGTTAGCTCTCATTCTAACTTTGTTCTCTGCCCTTTCGTCTTCCTTAAAACGATTTAGGGCTTAGGGGGTGTTTGGGATTGCTTATCAAAACAACTTATTGACTTATTAACTTTTAAAAAGTCAAAAAGTCATTTTATAGTGTTTAACAATGTGATGGTTATGAGGGAAATAAGTTAATAAGTCAGTCCATATTAACTTATTAACTTATTGAAAAAATTAATAAGTTAATAAGTTGTTTCAGAAGCAATCCCAAACACCCTTTTAGTTTGTCATTTAATTTCTATATATTTTAGGGGTTAGGAGATTCAAGTTGTGTCTGGTCATAAGTTAAGGTATATATTTTAAGTTGTGTCTGGTCAAGTTGTCAAAGCTTTTTACATGTGGATAACAATATAGTAAAAATCATACAATATCTATAATATTTACTCCAAGGATTTTTTACTCAAAAACCAACTTGGGTACATTAAATTGCTATAGCCTTTCAGATTGTACTTGGTCATTACTTATTTCCAGAGCTTCACCTTGATTCCCAATTACATAATCAATACATGTTCTTACTATGTAGCTTGTCCTTCGCTCTGAAGTCCACTAATAATTTAACAAACACTATGGCCAGATTTCAATTCAAATGGAATCTTTCAACTAAAGTAATGAGTTCTAGATGCATAAAAGAAATTCTTTTACTCTTAACAAACCAGAAAAAATTTAGGAAAAAAATTAATCACAGTACAATTCAAGTCTTGCATTTTTTAAATTCTTAGGCACTGTTTGATTGCACTGACCCACCCCCTGATTGCTGTCTGGCTGATTCGGTTAGCCGGTTAGCGTGTTTGATGTGCACGGCGAGCCCACTGACTCGGTCCAAGGCATCTGACCGAGACCTAAATATATTGATAACCGACTCGGTCCCCTGTTGACAATGAAATGGACGCATGCATGGATAAGCTGGAAAAAATGGAATGGGGGGAAGAAGATTCGAGATACAACACAGCTCCCTTGCTATTCGGTGAAAGTGCTGATATTAGAAAAGTTTGGTTACGTCTTAAGCCGGTGAGTTGCGAGTCGTGGGTGAGAAATGCTGGGAGAAAGTTTGGATTATTCGATTGACTTTTGTGTTTTGCGTATGACTTTTGAATGACTTATGTAAGACTTTAGTATAACTATTGAATGATTTGCGTATGACTTTTGTGATGAAATCAACAAATGCTGATTATGATATAATCCTAAGTCTAAGTCTTCCGCTGTGGATGATAGACTGTCCGCTGTGGATGCTAAGTCGTCCGCTGTGGATGATAGATTGTTCGCTGTGGATGCTAAGTCGTCCGCTGTGGATGTTGAATAAGCTGTCCGCTGTGTCTTGGATGTTGTCCGCTGTGAACACTTGTTGTATGTTTGTCTTGCTAGTTGTCCACTGTGAAGTGTTCATCCGGTGTGGATTGAACATCCGCTGCATGTTTTGTTCATCCGCTGTAGACACTTGGACTTGTTCTTTATCCGCTGCATGGACTTGGTCATCCGTTGTGGGCACTTCTTCATCCCCTGCCGACACTTGTATGCAAACTCTTATAATATGTTTGAAATTCGATGTGTTTATTTGGATTATGTTTGATTTATGTTTAACTTGTGTTTTGTATGACATTTTGAATTTTAAGATAATATGTTATTTTTAAAAATTTGGCTATTTTTTTTTATTACACAATACCAGTTAAATGCAAACTCGTCAGAACTTCGGGACAATATAGTTATTTTTATCATTCAGCAGAGTCAGTCAGATAATGAATCAAACAACCAAGTTTCAGTCAGATGCAGACTCAGTCAGAACTTCTAACTGGATCAGCTTCTGACTCAGTCAGATCTTACTGAGTTAGTGGTAATCAAACAACACCTTACTTTTTCTTCTATTTTTTAGTTTCTTCGTTTATTTTATTAAGTTTGCTTTAGCATATTCTAAAGAACCAAAATAATAGATTCCTCATTCCTATACTCTCTAAAGTCATTTTACATTATTATAATAAGGTTAAATTTTGTTTGATCTGTTTGATTACACTTGATTAAACATTCTTAATTTACCATTTTTAATATAAATTCATCATTGTGAAACCTGCAATCTTACATGTTTCACCGTAACAATGTCGCCTTGTATTTGTGTAAAACATCAAATGTTTAACTACCTAGAATTTAACCTTTCAAGTCGTTATAGTGATAGTCTTATTTTTTTTTTCAAAATCTTAGAATTTATATATAATATTTTGTAATTGGTGAACGGTAACTATTTCAATAGTTTTTGCCACGTAAACCTATAATACACATTGTTACTATCGTTGTAAAACATGCGCCAATATCTTTTATGACATGTTACTATTTTACCTTTTATTACATGAGATGCATTTTGTGTGATTAAATCTAGTAGTGCTTGTAAATTATTTTATTTTATTTTTAAGATACACAAACGGCTGTGCAGTGACATTCGTTGTGTCAAATTTCGCCACAGCTTCTGATGACGTCATGCCTCAACCATTCTTCCTCCTCTATTGCTTTACCTGTTGTTATATATCCAGCCGGATCTTCTTTTCTTCATATGAATATTCAAAGGAGCATAAATCAATACAAACATATTATCCACCCTCATTGAAGAAAAAAAAAAAGAAAAAAAAAAAGAAAGAAAGATTAGAGATAAAAACCTAAGCCCTTTTCTCCAAACAAGGTGATATATTAGAACTTTTATAGTTATACAGATATGAAAGAGACGTAAGAAGAAAAGCAATAGGCTGTTCCTATTGTTTGTTAAATGAAGTTAGCAGGTAGGTTGATAGCCAACTGGCCCCTGACGTGGATGGTTTCACCCACAGACAGCGAGAAACACGTAAACCAAACCATAACAAACAAATTCTAACCTGTTACCACACCAAAATCACTCAGATCACTAGTCGTTCATTACTACATCCGCTTGTTTCCAACCGTAGATCATGTGATTCCATGAACAATTCGAGCTAATTCACCTGTTTCAGGTCAAACTCTCAATTTTCCACTTTTTGTTCTTCGTATCTGATAGATATAAATCTTCCTATTGTTGATTTCACCGGATGTTGTAACGGAAACTCTCTTCTGTATGAATGTTGCTGATTTGCGATTTGATATCATGATATTTTTTCGCAATTGGCATGATTATTTGTGAATCTGTGATTTGGATGGCACGTAGCTGTGAAGATTTAGGGTTTTGCTGTAGCTTTTCCTTTAAAAGTGAAATTTGTTATTCAATAACCTAGAAGACTGATATAATTGGCTTATATGATTAGCAGATCTAGTTTCTCAATTCACATGCCAGGGAATATCTTGACAGATGAAATAATCAATCTAGTTTTCAAATTGACATATGGAAGTTTGCTTTCATATTGATACATTGGTAATTGATGGATTAATGAACTTAAGCAAAGTAGAAAGCCTTGTGATTAGTATTCATTTTACTTCCTGAACAAAGATTTCATTCCAAATTTTAGTGAATATTCTCTAGCTTCAGTTATTATTGCAAGTGCTAGTGTCATTTTGATGAACCAAGAGTCCAAGATGGTAATTAATAGGTTTCTTTATTTTTCAGTTTCACTTTTCTATTGCCATATATAGGCATTTACATATGTATGTTTTCAGCGTTGGTTGGTTTTTTGTGGGACGGAACGGAACTTAACTAAGCATGCATGCACAGTATAATACTGATACACAGGTGAATGTGTTTTGATCTATTCATCTAATTGCTTGGTTTTAAAAAGCGAGAAGCGCACCGAGGCGACAAGGTCTAGAACCGAAGCGCGAAGCGCGAAGCGCGAAGCGCGAAGCGCGAAGCGCAAAAGCGGAGGGCTTTTCGTACGTGAAGCGCTAAGTGTTTATATAATTTTTTAAATATAATCCTATAGGTTTTTAACATCCCCACCCAAAATATAGCTATAAATAATGTTTATATATGCTTTAATGTATAAATTACATGTATGTATAACTTCTTTAGCAACATTTATAGCACTTTGAAGCAAAAAAACACCCCCTGTACAAGAAGCGCGCGCCTTAGGGGAATTTTTCCCCAAAAAATCGCGCTTTTCTAGCGCTTCTTGTACAGCATGCGCCTTGTGTTACAAAAAGCCCCAACCCTCGCCTCAAGAGTCGCCTTGCGCCTGGGCGCGCCTTAGGCGCGCTTTTTAAAACCAAGTCTAATTGAACCCTAAAAATTGTAGAAACAAGTCCAGCTGGTCACTTAGTTGTCCCTCTGGCATTTGCTACAAACGTGTTGAATTGAGATAGTGTTATATTCGTATTCGCCTTTCTTAACTTTGCTATATATTTTGCGCTGTTGGTTTTTGTGGTAATGGACCTTTACTAAGCATACTTGTACAATATACTAATTGAGATACACAGGTGAATGTGTTCTAGTTTATTAGTTTATTTTAGCTTCTAACTTTTAGTTGGTTGTGTTGAATTGAGATAGTAGTATAATACATAATTGGTTGTTTAGCAGGAACAAGTCCAGGCCACTATGTCATCCCTCCAGCTAGAAATGTGTTGTTTTGCTAGGAGAGGGTTCAGAAACCACGAGTGTCTCCGCTTTTTAACTTCAATATGTTTGATTGTTGTATTATGTTGTTATGTATAGTTAGGTCTTATGAGATTTTGAATTCTACTGTCGTAATAATTTAATTAGTTATTAAAATCTATGCGCATTTTATCTACGACCTAAAAGTCCAATCTGAACTCTTTTTTGAGACAGAATAAGTACCAGGAAATATATAAAAAGGTTTATGAATTAAATTATATGAGATTATGAGAATTAAGAGTGTAATCGTAAAGTTGCTAACTGAATAAATGAAAAAAAGAAAAGTGAAATTAGATAGTTGTTGTAACATATTAGAATCCACTAACAGAGGACACTCCAGGTCACTGCCTCTCTCTTCAGGGGGAAGGTGGGCAACAGCCTTATACTCGAATAATATCGTGGAAAGAAATTTTTTCAGTGTGTTTCTTGTTATTAACTTATATGATTAAGTTTTTACTAAAATAGCATGCTTTGGGTAATGACAAGAAGAGCTTAAAAGGCAAACATTATCTCATTATCACCCTATATATTTATTACAATGTGCGTGTTACGTGTAAGTAACAGCCATTCTCCCAAATAATGAAAAACATAAAACCAGATTTTCCCTTTTTGTGAGCTTTCGAATGTTTACTCAGGTAAGCACAACTGTGAAGTTTGTAGTCTGAAACAGTTTAAGAGCAGTCTGACGACTAGTATTTGCACATTTGGTTGTGTTTTCTCTCATTTGTTAACTCTTTGCAGCTTTTAGTTTTTACCTTTACATTCTAAATTATCAGAGGTTCATCTGTATATTGTGATATATATTGGGTTGGGTTGCTTTAAATGTTGACTTTGATGGCAATACTTTAGTTCACTAGTTAAACATTATATGAAATCGCATAAGCACTGTTAAGTTGACATCGGTAAATTTTACTTGTAAAATTGGCAAGAAATGCATATTTAGTTAATTTGTTTTAAAACCAAATCCAATCATTGTTATAATTATTTTACGTCTCATAAGTATTGTATTTCCTAAACATCTATTTAAAGTAAGCTGAATCATTGTGACACTCTAAGTGTGTTCATTTCATATGCTTGCAGATTGATGACCTCACAACATTTCACTTAAAATGTTATGTAAGTAACACGACAGTTTTATATACAGTTCCTTTGAAGATCAAGTTTGACATCTTGAAAATGATTCTTTTCATCAGAGAAATTGTTTTCATTCCTAGAAATGCCGTTCATACTATTTCCTGAGTTACGAGATCACTTGATCAGTTTTCTGTATAATGGGAGACTCATTTCAAAATCATGTTCCAACCACAAGATTTGAAGCCACAGGTTCCATGACCAGCAGAAAGGACTCCAAATTAACTTTGGATGCTTCTGACTCGAAGTCTCTTTCCCACATATCTTCAAAGAAAATGCCATTATTACTTAACAATGGAAAATTTAGAAAATCGGTTGCGATTGACGTGGCATTGTTTTTACTGAAAGTTGGTGCCTTGGAGACAGTAAGGAGATTATCAAAGGCCAGGTGCCCTTTCATATGGTCTGGTCTGCAGGCTTTACAAGTTTTCTGCTATCCACCACTTAAATGGCTCCAAAGATGGAATCCTTTCAGGAATTTGATTAAAGGGGCACAGGTTTGTCTTTATCTCACTTTATGGATTAAGATGCATACCAATATGTCATGTACCTTCATTATGGACAAGAATAAGTAGATGTCCACATATAAGTTGCATAAGCACACCGTGCCCCCTCGGTTGATAACTGAAAAACCACCTGAATGTCCTTTTTAATTTGGTCTAGTTACTCATGAGCAAAGATATATTTCTAACTTCAATAGTTTCTTGCTTCTAGAAATTGTCAAGGCCATTGCTAGTGCTCTCCATTGCAACGACTTTCTCTAGTCAGACAGGACAAAACAATTTTGATTCAGATGACACAGAAAATTCAGATAGTAGAAGTGATCGTGATGCTAATCCAGATTCACATACTGAGTTGCCTCTGTCCACTGTTAATGTGAGGTATGTGAAGAAGTATAATCCTTTTTATTTACATATTCTTAGAACAGTCAAATAATGTCTCCCGTGTGACTTGAATGTACCATCATTTGTTTATGCTGGTTTTGACATCCTTTGCAGGGACGTAGGTGAAGCTCGGTTACATCAAACATCTACAAATTGGCTGCTTGATCTTTATAGAGAGCTGGACAACCAGGGCTTTCGTTTACCAGAAAGGTGATTTAGTATAGTTAGATATGTATTACATGCTCGAGAGTACATTGATATAACGATGGTGTGGAAAAACTGAATATGCAAACAAACAAACAAACATACCCAACATATCTCACACAGATAGTAGGGTGTAGGGAGAGTAAGATGGGGGCAAACCTTGCCCCTATCTCAAGAGATAGAGATGCTGCTCCCAAGGAGACCCTTGGCATCTGGAAAAAGTTAATAACAAGATGAAGTCTGTTCAATGTCGAGTGTATCAATTTTACACTGTAAATCATCTACTATTAAATTTATTTTTCATCAAGATCTCATGGTTGACTAGTTTATAAAACTTAAAATACCATTTCCTGTTTTGTTTCAGTATTTGAGCATTGTTGTTGATTATCAACAAGAAGCCTATGTACAATATAGATATAGACTTGTGTCGATAGTCAATGACATGATTCAACATTTAGATCTTAATGGAACAATTACACTATCTAGATCTATGATAGATAATAATACCCAACAGAAAATTAGTAATAGCAAAACAACAATAAACTACACCCTTTTTCCTTCTACCATATGAGCAAACAAGCTTAATACCCTTTATGATATAGTCAGCAATTTCTTAATTCCTAGGCTGAAATTTCATAAGTTGTTCACATGGTTAAATAGTAACTTATTTTCTGTCTCCTGATTTTCTAAAAGTGGAATATTTGAAAAGTGATCAATTGAGTAAAGACACCTTAGGTGACTCCCGCATCATTTTTTTTGTCCACATGAGATGTCCCGCCTAACATATCACCAACACGTTTTGGGTACATTAATTGTGGGTGTGAGGACATCTCCACATTTAAGTGTGCTTGAGTGGGAGCAATCCAAGGATGCGTGACCTCCTAAGAAGTCTTCACTTTGACAACCTAAAACCAATCCGTGAACTCCTTGTGGGCAAAGCCATTTACATTGGTTGGTATGGCGGGCTTGATGTTACAAAATATCATTTGTTAGGTTCTCGACACTTATCCCTACACACACACACACACACTATGTATATGATAGAAGTAAGAATGTTAAGCCAACATGTACATGTATTATATGAAGTAGAAGCAAGAATCCTATGTATACTACTGGTCATTTGTTAGCGGTTTTGAACGGTCAAACCACCAACCAAACCTTGAACAGTCCCTGATGCTGACTGCTGCCTGGTTCACCCACTTGTTCAAATTAGCAGTTTTTTATCATTGTGTAATACTCATCCTTAAATAACAATGGTATTCTTACTAACTAATTAAGATGTATATAGGTTTTCCCCTATGTCCACAACACACTGAATTTCTTCCTCCATATTGCGGTTTATAGGTGTTTTTCTTTGCATAATGTGTTTATTATTGCAGAAAGCATGACAAACTGATGTTTATGCAGAATAAACGAGGATGAGCTTCGTAGGTTCCATTCTGCTGCAAATGGTGATTTTTCATGCCTGCTTACATTAGTTAAGAAGTCAATACAATGGAGGGAGACCTACAGAATTCTTTCAGAAGAAGAACTTGAGATGTGGTCAAATATGGTGTTTTGGCATGGATCTGATGTTAAAAACCGCCCATGTCTTATCATTCGTCTTGTTGCTTGCATCAGCTTGCCACCTAGCGAAAGACCTCGCTTTGCACAAGCAATTGGTATGTTCACATTTTATCAAATTATGTATATTTTCATCACATTCTGTTAATCCTAATAATAATAACAATATCTGTCTTCACAGTATCTCAGGTAGAACATGGAATATTACATTTAGTTGATGCTGAAAATCCTCATATCACAGTATTGGTGGATTGTTATGGATTGTCTCTAAGATTCCCCATGCAACTACTTAGATCCTGTTCAGTTACTCTGCAAGAAAACTATCCAAATCGTCTGGGCTGTTTGTTTGTTATTCGGCTTCCTCCTGTTGTCAGAGTGCTTGCACAAACCTTCATTCAAGTAAGCTTCATGCTCTAATCAACCTAATATACACCAAGTTATTTCCAAAAACAAGAAACTTATTATAGTTGAATCGAGTCTAACCATCACATATAACGGGGCGTACACAATACAAAACCAATTATAAAGAACCACATCATCACTTGTACGTAGTGCCCACCAGATAGAGTGGGAGAGACAAAAACGGTTATGCGGTTACATAATTGTCTTATGCATCATAATTGAAACAATAGTTACATATGTTAATGTGTTTGTAGTTCTATACTTAAAATCAGTTCTGTATTAGCAAATAATTAAAGTCGATTAACATGCCACAACATCATTATGTTATGATATATATTCACAAAGTCATTCTTGATTAGGTTCTCAAACCTGCAACCCGACAAAAGCTTAAAATAGTAGGGCGAATGTACAAAAATACCCTCTCGGAGTACCTCCAAACATTGCCATCATATCTTGGTGGAGAATGTGCATGCTCAAGATGTTCAAAGCTTAGCCATTCCCATATGCAGCTTCCTCAATTCGACGAACATACCAGCAACCGACAGTTAAATGCAGATGGCGAAGGATTTCTAAGATTCGGTCCAAACGACGTTTCCCATGATGCGAATGAAGGGTGTGAGCCGGTGTTAAGATCTGCAGTCGTTGGGCTTCTCATGTTATGGGTATTGCTTGCGCTTATTGCTGGCATAATTGACCCTGAAAGTCGTCCCAGTCTACCACACATGAGGTATGAGTAAATAAGGCACATTTCATTACATAATTCAGTTATCATGCAATAATAAATAATTTATCTTTACAATGTTTAAATAGAACCCAAGTTTGAATATATGAAGTTACTGAGTATTTGTAGATGTGTTATAAGTAATATATCAATTTTCAGTCTTTCTCGTTTATGAATTAACATGACCTCCCATTATTTACATGTTATGAGTATCTCATTTTAACCAGTTAGGCTAAGGATCATTGGTTACAATATAATAATTTAATATTGAGACACCTAATGATACTAACCTAAGTGTAAACGAGTCAAGATGAGCTTGAGTTGAGCTCATGGTTTGTTTCGGTTAATAGAACTCGACTTCCACTCGTTTCAAGCTCTACAGATCAGCTCATGAATAGTTTTAGGATTGAGCTTCCCTTGGGCTTACTAGGTTATTATTTATTAGTTATTTTATTATTTTATTTGTATACATTATAATTGTAGTTATATATTTCCTACGGGAGAATCTCAAGTATATCTTTGTAAACTTGAAAAATACCGTAGACATGCAACTTAAATGATTTTTTTTATTTTATGGCTATTCTTTCCCTACCAATTGTTTGATTTTTATAACCTAATTTCTTTTCTTTAGTTATTGACATTCAATATCCTGTCCTTTGAAGATAGAAAATCTCCAAGCCTTCAAAATCGCAAATCCAGAAGAAAACCAATGTTAAATCACTTCCCTTCACAATTGTTCTCTAATAACAAATAGAAATCGCAAATTCTTCTAAAAATCGTTTTGTTCCGCTCATAGGTTGGACTCGAGTTCGTGACAAATGAAGACAAAATCGCTCCTCAATTCCAAATCGATTCCATTGTTTTTGTTCCTGTAACCATCGTAAAGAACAACTTAGTTTTTGTTCCATTTAAATATTTGGTTGTTTTTTTTTTAGTAAAATGTTATTTTCGTTCCTGACGTTTTGTTGAATTTGTCATTTCAATCCAAAATTATTTTCTTTTTGCTATTTCAGTCATTGTAGTTTACCAAATGTTGTTATTTTCATCCACTTCGCTAACCCCGTTAAGATCTCAGTTAAATATGAGAATATTTTAGTTTTTTTCAACACCCTAATTATCCAATTAACACAAATTAATCAATTGATATTCAATCAAAACTAAAAAACATGAAGTGACTAGTGAGACCGGGCGTTTCGATTTAAAAGCTTCGATTAACTCTAACTCATGTTGTTTGATTGAGGTTTGCTGTGAGATTTCAATTAATCTTTATATTTTGTTCTAATGCGTACCTTTATTCGATTGTGGGCTGCTGTAGTATTGAGGTTTGCTGTTGTCATGCTTTGTTTGATTGAGATATGTTGTTGTCACGTTCGTATTGTCACGTTTGTTTGAATGTGACAACAACAACCTCAATCAAACAAAATATGACAACAGTAGATCTCAATCAAACAACGGTGCACGTTCGAACAAAATGTGAAGATCAATTGAAATCACACAGCAGACCTCAATTGAACAACATAAGTTAGAGTTAATCGAAACTTTTAAATCGAAGTTTGCGGTCTCACTAGTCGCTTCATATGTTTTCTAGTTTTGATTGAATATTAATTGATTAATTTGTTATAATCGGATAATTAGGGTGTTGAAAAAGACTAAAATACTCTCATATTTAACGGATATCTTAACGGAGTTAATGGAGTGGATGAAAATGACAACATTTGATAAACTACAGGACATAAAAAAAATTTGGATTGAAATAGCAAATTCAACAAAACGTCAATGACGAAAATAACATTTTACTTTTTTTTTCAGTAACCAAATTCAAAGCTATAGTGAATTAAATTGAAGGTTTTATAGTGATCTTTTGAAGGTTTACAATTGATCATAATTCATAAATGAATGTTCCCAGTAACCAACATATACATCAGTAAAATAAATATGATATTAATAGATCTGACATTTAAATATTTTTTCAAACAAATTTAACATATGTTGTAAACAAAATAGTGAAGGGTTTTGTAAACTAAAAATAAAATGTGGCTGCTGGGATTCGAGCCCAGGTCTCCACGGCCACAACGTGGAATTCTTACCACTAAACTACAGCCACTTCATATTAAATGTCTCTAACAAATATTTAAATACTAATATAAAAGCTGCAATCTTAGGTGGTTTAATTTGTTTCTTACGTGGAAAGTCTTAAACAAGCCGATAGAAAGCTCGAGTTGGTTTTGTCTGAAGCTATTATTTATTTAATTGTTTCTATTTAGTTATTTAATTAATTTTGTATATAAAAACATAAAATAGAGCTTTAAGATTTATAATAATGAAAATAATAAAATCAATCTACGTTTAAATAAAATAAATAAACTTTATATACTAAACCATCTGTAGTGTGTTTAAGATTGTTCTTTGGAATGATTGTATGTTTTTATAAAAAGTTGTTTAGGATAAATTACTTTTATTCTAATATTGATTATATATTAATCAATGAAAATTGTCTATAATTTCAAATCAAAATAACATATAATTTCAAAACAAAATAACAATATTATGTAAATCAGAACAAGCCTTAGTACGACTGGTTAGAGCGGACTAAAATTAGATGACTTTGTTATTAATGTATAAGAGTATATAATCTGTGTTCTTCATTGCACAAAGTGCAGTTTCTCTCCGGCCTCCGCGTAAACAAAAGTTACGTCCAGTATCAGGTAAGTCATATACGTATGATGCAATTTTGATCCCATGTGATTTGAAGAAAACTAACTTTGTGTGTGTTCACGACTGACACGACCAAAACTCTCAATGCAACTTGTGTTCGTTAATGAAAATATACTTTCTTATGCCATAGTTAACTGTCATTAAGTTGCTTAACTTCACAATTAAATCAATTTACTGTAACTAAAAATCATGTAATACAACTTAATGAGAAGTTCAAAAGGAGCAACTAGACAACAATTCAACAAACAAGACTCAACTTTGTTTAATTAGCGAATGAGCTCTAATGTCTAGTCGTGTTACATATAAAACACTAAATATTCTAATTTAATTCTCACTTTGTCAATCATCTTTAATAGAACCATCATTTCGTGGAGTGTTGCATACTAAAAGATAAACACGAAGAGACATAAATCTGATTTCCTCAAACCGCGTTAAACATGAAATCTACTTTTTTCCTTTTGTTTTGATCCTTTGGTCCTCTTCTACTTCTTCAACTTTGATTTATATTATTTATACAATATTGTAATTTATATATTAAAATTTATTTAAAAAAAGTAAATTTTAATAATTCAAACTATTATACATTGATCAGAATGTACATACCGAAAATTTTAACTAATAACAAATCTAACTGTCACTCTAGCTAACAACGGAAATTCAAATGTATAATTATTTATTAACATAGGTATAAACTTAATTTACACTTGAATTCGCTTGTAGGTTTTTTAGTTTTTTAGTTTTTCGGTTTCATGGATAACCATCATTGTAAGAGAATCAATTGGATATGAAGTGTAAATAAGGATTGCCCTTAAAAGTAAAAGTTAAATTTAAAGTTTAGAGCTAATCAATTAATAATATGATTTATTATCGACATTGTGTAATAGTTCATATTATATAAATTCAATTTACATAAATAATGATATTAGTTTTAAAGCACATGTTCAATCCATTGGAAATATCCTAGTATATAATGTATACGGTAAAATTACGTACATCAAATCAAAACATAATTTGGTTTCTATCTGGACCCTATTTAAAATGAGACAAAGACAAACATAAAAAAAATTAAGAGTTAATTTCAGTTTTGCTTCTTAATATTTAACAAAAAATCATTTTCTTATTAAAAATTAAAAATATCAATTTACCTTCAAAAGTTTTATAAGTTGTTTTAATTTCGATTCAGAATTTTCATTAATTTGGGTTTAAGTTGAAACAACTAGTGAAATTTTATATTGAAATTAAAAAAGCTTATGAAATATTAAAAATAAAATAATATTTATAAAATTTTGAAAGAAAATAATTAGTTTTATTACAATCGAACTTAACTCAAAAATTTAATAAACTTGGTCGGTGGTCCCACCTGAATACTAAAAAAGAACGATCAAGAACGAATCCAGTAGTTTCAATTTTCAAAGTCCGTCAAACGTCTTTGAATTAACAAACCATTTCAATTTCAGATCAAAAATCCCCAACATAAAGCTTCAATCATACGCAATTTCATCGATAAATCACGGTGGCAATCGTTTTTTCCGGCGATCAATCGGCTTTCTAGACGGTTTTCAAGTTTGCGTACGTATTAATCCTTCACTGAACTTGAATTTTTATATGTTTTTGTTGGTTGTGTTGTTTGTTATCGAGAACCCATCATTAGGTTTCCATTGCGTATCGTGATACCGAAGCATTTGATTAGGTGTTGTTTGATTTAATAATAATTGTTTGAATTCGAGTTGGCATCGTTTGGTGAGATTGTTGTTTTCTTCTTCTTTATATGATTGTTTGTTTGCGTCTGTAAATTCGTACACAGCGGAATCTAAATTAGGGTTTCGTTGGTTTCTGATTCAATCAAAGGTATTGTTTAATCTTCTTGTAGTTTTGTTCGTTTCATCTGATTCTTTTGGGATTCTTGATGTTGTGCATGTTTGTCATTGATTTGATTTGAAAGTTTGATTGATAGAATGATGGTGTTGCTTGAATCTTGCATTGTCAGTGTGCTATAGCATTCAAATTCATGATATGAAAATGAGATATATGTTTTTCTTCATTTTTCTATGATCTTGCATTGTTGTATGGATTGAAGCTTGTTTTGTTGCTGAATTTCATTTATGGGTTTTTAATTCAGTTTTTGTTCAAGTGTTATATCTATTATCTAAACTTCTTGTTTGACTTTGGCTTGTAATCTTGTAAACATTGTTGCAGATTTGGCTTTTGACAATGGCGAGTAATGCTTCAAATGGAGAATATAAAGCCACAAAACCACCTCCGACCCCTTCTCCTCTGCGTAACTCAAAATTCCTTCAGGTATTATATGTTGCAACTAGTTCATCGAATTAGTTCTTGCTTTTGTTTCTTTATCCCTGAATTGTTACTTAGTACCATGTTTTTCTTTTCACAAGTGTCGCACAACTAATATTTGCCTAAACGACAACTTCTCTTTTATTTTAAAATGTCTTCGGCTTTGAATTCAGGAGTGTTTGTTAATAGTCATATTTCAGAATATGTAAGTTCATCTGCGCACATATACTTACTGCAATTTATATTGGATGAATCGCAGTCAAATATGAGGATATTGGTTACTGGTGGTGCTGGATTTATAGGCTCTCATCTAGTGGATAAACTGATGGAAAATGAAAAAAATGAGGTGATTGTTGCTGATAATTATTTCACTGGCTCAAAAGACAATCTTAGACAGTGGATTGGTCATCCAAGATTCGAGCTTATTCGTCATGGTAATTTTATGTTACATTATGCAGTAATTGTTCTTCTTGCCCATTTGGGTATCCACTTAGACAAATATATATCCATAGATTCTGGTTCTTTTGGTAGTTATGATCTGAGTATTTCGTAAATAGACATACAGCTTCTGAAATATATGCATAAATCGTATGTTTTTGTCACAGTCCAAGTTCTTTATTGCTTATAATGATAATAATATTATATAACACCTTTGCAGATGTCACAGAACCATTGCTGATTGAGGTCGATCAGATATACCATCTTGCATGCCCTGCTTCACCAATTTTTTATAAGTACAATGCAGTAAAGGTTTGTATCTATCCTCATTTTCATTGCAACTAGAACAATTTGTTTCGTCCCTTTGTCTCGACGCCTCTAAAAATGATTATAAACTTGAACCTTAAGGAATGTGTAACGTGTGACAGACAATAAAGACAAATGTGATCGGCACGCTAAATATGCTTGGTCTTGCAAAGAGAGTTGGAGCAAGGTTTAAAGATTGTTTTATAAATTTGGAATATTTGATTACCTTGGTATCTAGATTCGCATTTATGTATGACATCAATTTGTAATTCATAGGATTTTGCTTACCTCAACCTCGGAAGTATATGGTGATCCTCTTGTACATCCTCAACCTGAGACCTACTGGGGTAATGTCAACCCAATAGGTAAGCCCACATTTATCTTTGTTAATTATTGTTTATTTGCAGGATATTGAATTACATTGGTGAAATGTGTTCTACCCTTAAAAGTAAATAAAAAACTTGAAATTCAGTTTTTCTTTTCTAACGTATATTGCAGGAGTTAGGAGTTGTTATGATGAAGGAAAACGTGTGGCTGAGACTTTGATGTTTGATTATCACAGGCAGCATGGAATAGGTAACATTGTTGTAGTTATATATGCATGATAAATTGATAATAGTTGACTTAGCTAGTTGTGTCTCTAATTTTTTTTTCTTTTTATAGAAATAAGAATCGCTCGTATTTTCAACACATATGGACCCCGAATGAATATCGATGATGGGCGTGTCGTTAGTAATTTTATAGCTCAAGCCCTTCGGTAAGTTTGTAAACACAGGTTAAAATTTTCAGTTTAACCATTAAATATAGAATAGGCTAATCTTACCCATGTGACCTGAACCCTTGCAGTGATGAACCTTTGACTGTTCAGGCTCCTGGAACCCAAACTCGCAGTTTCTGTTACGTCTCTGATATGGTATCCCAAATCATTATCTGATTATTTTAATGTGTTTATTATGCAATCGGTTGCTCGTGATCAAAACATTAACTATTTTGCAACCACATAGGTTGATGGGCTTATTCGGTTGATGGAAGGGGACAACACTGGACCTATCAACATTGGCAATCCTGGTGAATTTACAATGATTGAACTCGCGGAGACAGTGAAAGAGGTTGGTCTTCTCATCTATTTTTCTTTTCGCCATTTTTTGATTCATTTGAAGGTTAACATTTATGTGTTGAAATGCAGCTTATAAATCCGAAAATAGAGATAAAGATGGTGGAAAACACACCTGATGATCCAAGGCAAAGAAAACCAGACATCACAAATGCTAAGAAGTTGCTTGGATGGGAGCCCAAGATCAAATTGCGTGACGGTCTTCCACTCATGGAGGCAGACTTCAGGCTAAGGCTTGGAGTTGCAAAGAAGCTATAAACAAACACGCAATCATGTGCGCGTTGAAGTTGTTTTCCAGTTGTGTGTTTTGTTTCGTGCACTCATTTTTGCTTTCTAAAATCCTTACTCCCGAAATCAAATAAAAGTAAATCGGTTCTGCTTGTAGTTGTGCTGTTCATTTTTCCTTTTAAACTTCAAATCACTCAATAGTAAGATTACGGGTTAAACTGAGCTCAAGTCAAAACATCTTGATCTAAAAAAATATCTGTTCGGTTCTGGTCAAGATGGGTTCAACCAGGTTGAAACAAGTTATTTTGACATCATGACATGTTAGCTAACAGAGATTGCCCAAGTTCTACCACTTGCAAACAATAGTGTTCAAATTGATGCATTTATTGAAAAAAGAGCTCGTAGAGAGGAGAGAAAATCATCAGGGTCAACAGAATAAGGCAGTAGAATTAAGGTTTTCATAGCAGAAATCAAATACAAAGGTATAAAAATCGAATTCACTCAATGGTTATAAAATCGGGATGAAAAAACCCAATCCAAATCTACAGATGGAAACAAAAACTAATACAAAATGTGATTAGCTCTGATATTCAACGTTTACACATCTGATGACGTCCTCAAAACAGATGGAAACAAAAACTAATACAAAACTCGTAGGCTCGTGCATTCAATAAGAACCCGCAGTCTTAGACATTTATACGATTTTGTCAACATGTTAACTGATAACATATCTTCTGAAATTTGCAGGGATATTTCTTTAAGGATCACATTAAACACAGGATATGAGTCTCTGATCATACTTATAATTCTACAATGCCTATCTACCCACACATCAGAGAAAGAAACCTACACAAACTTTAAGCATCTCGATTGAAATTCACACCTCGTTTATCACAAACAAAGGGCTCTTAATCAAAAAACACAATTATAATTCAGAAAACTGTGATATAGTTGATTGATTACGAGCAGTGGATTAACATGAGGATCAAAGCAACAAAAGATTCTTAACATAAAATCATAACCCCGAGATGGAGAATTACATCAATTCCAAAACACAATACAACTAACAAGAAATCAAATACGATCTACAATAACTACACTAACCCACCAACCAAAACCCCAGATCTAACCACCGAATCCGTAGAGTGTACGGCCCTGTCTTTTGAGCGCATAAACAACATCCATAGCAGTAACAGTCTTCCTCCGAGCATGCTCCGTGTAAGTCACAGCATCTCTGATCACATTCTCTAGAAAGATCTTCAAAACCCCACGAGTTTCCTCGTAGATCAAACCGCTGATGCGCTTCACACCTCCTCTACGAGCTAAACGACGGATCGCAGGCTTCGTGATCCCCTGAATGTTATCTCGAAGAACCTTACGATGACGCTTTGCTCCGCCCTTTCCCAACCCCTTTCCTCCCTTACCACGGCCGGACATTGTTGAAGAGGATTTGAGCCTTTGATGATGAAATTGAAGATGAAATTGAAATAGGGATTTTGATGGGGTTTTAAAGATGTGGGGAATGGATTTAAGGCGGGATTTGAAGGTTTTTGAGGTGTGGTGTTGAAGATGATTGTGGTGGTGAAGGGTTGAGAGGGGATGAGGGCCGTTGGATTGTGATGTGATGGACGGTGGATGAGGGGTTTGGGATTCGTATCCGTGTGGTGTGCTTTCTGAGTGAGTGACTGTAAAAGACGTAGTGAGATTTAAATTTGTTTTTGTGGATTTATGAAGGAGACGTAATTGTTGTTTCTTTAAAGTTTAAACTTGCCACGTAAAATGCAAACCAAACTTGATTTTGAGTTCGTTCGATAACATTTTAATCAGCCTATTAATTATTTAAATATCTGAATGGTCTAGCATTTAATGATTCAGATTGTTTGTTTCGTGAGCAAATGTCTGTATGGTTTAGACATTTGCCTCTGAATGGTTAAGCATTATATTAATGTTGAATGGTTAAAAGGTGTAATGCTAAATGGTTAATACATCTTACCTGAATTGGTCAGACATTTGTTTTTAAATAACTAAACGATATACTAGCTCTTAATGGTTTAGACCTCTTAATAGTTCAGCATTTAGGTGTTGTTTGTTTTTTCTACAGTAAAATGTCTGCAGTCTGCGGATCACATCTGCAGACATCTACAGGAGAAGAGGTGGACCAAATGTCTGCAGTCTGCAAAAAGAAGACTGTTTGTTTTTTAACATCTGCAGGCTGCAAAAATAATCTGTAACTAAAACTATTAACTATTAAGCATGTTGATACTAATACTAATCTACACTGGCTTCAATTAAACACTAACAATCATCAATTTGATCATCCAATACCAGATAGCAATATTCAGCAAGAACCAAACTGCACAAACAAAAACTCAAGAAAATCACCAACAAAGATACGAACTTGTAAAAATCAAATTCACCTCCTCTGCAAGAATAAAAAGCATAATTCAAACTCAAATAATGCATAGTTCGATTCTCAGATCCACCATGGAAGCTTTGATCTCTCAGTTCACCATCCTCTCCGATCAAGTTCTCACCGACAAAGCCTTCGATCACTCAACAATCGAAGACCTAATGTGCCTCTCTGACCTCGAATCCTACAAATCATGAGCGGCAATGGAGCTCCACCTCCACAACGAACTCACAGAAGCCGAATCCTCCATGAATCAAGAGGAGCACTACCTCAATTCCGCCATGGATGACGCGATGGAGGAGTTCCGAAGGTTCGAGGAGGAGATGGAGCGTGAATTGAACAGGGAGCTTCAAACACTGGTGTTGATCGGAGAAAGTGCTAGGAGGTTGGGGAAGACGATGGAGAAAGCGGTGAGTGTGGCTTCGAGTAGGTACGTTGAAGCGGCATTGAGCGCTGCTATGGCGTCGATGAGATCGGCGATGAGGACGGTGGCGTCGAAGGGGAAGAAAGTGCATCCGAGGCTGGTGGGCCGGCGGTGGCGGGTGGGCCGGCGGTGGCGGGTGGAATATAATGAGGGGAAGGAAGAGGGTAGAAGAGGTTAGAAAATTGTAGAAGTGAGAAGACCATGTTTGCACCAAGAAGACCTCGCGCAGACGTTTTTTAATGAAACGTCTTCGAAAAAACAAACGCACTGTAGAGCCTTATGTCTGCGTGTGGTCTGCGCGACGCAGACATACGAGGTCAGGCAGACCTTTTTGGAAAAAACAAACACCCCCTTGATGGTTTAGACCTCTTATTTGTTTAGCACTTAATAATTCAGAAATTATCAAACAGCCCCTTATATCAAAATGCATTAAAGTGAGTGGATACAGAGTTACAGACTATACTATACAATAAATCTACCAATCAAATTTTATTATGTCAAATCACATCACGGCACACATTTAAATTTTATGGTGCCGGTGTTGTCACACTACAACACTACACCCCCCACGCACACATAATTTTGAGTTGTGTCATGGCGAGTAGATGTCTTGAAAACAAGTGGTGCAGTGTGAATGGGGGTGGCGGCAGTGGTGTCGGGCAGCATCGGGCCTTGTTGTGGCCTCGCGACGCTTGTGCGTCGCCCACCCTTAGTTTTGAGGAATGCATTCTTTAAAAACTTATTTTGGAGTTTCAGTTTATCATTAAATTTTATTTGTACTTTATACTTACAAAATGTAATTACATTTAACGAAAGTTTGTGGTAACACTTTGAGAGCACATGGAGTCGTTCTGATCTCCTAAATTACCCATTCTCCTTAAAGTCAAAGGGTGATGATATAAATTAGAGTAGATAACGACTAGAAAATGTCAATATTAAATGAACGAGATAAAAATAAGATAGTTCCACCACTCGTTTGTGATACAGATAAACCACACAAACAAACAGTAGGGCAATAACTTTCCAACCAATGATATAGATACACCGCCGAGATCAGAGACTCGAGTCTAAAAGCGCCATCCAACCTGACAAGATCGAACTAGTGTAGACACGTATTAATCTAACTAGAAACTAAGGTACTATTATTAAGCAAAGAAAACAACTTAGAAAGCTCAAAGTAAATAATCATAAAAGTTGGAGCTCCCTAATTGATGATGGTGAAAATCGTGGATATAGAATCTTGCATGGCTTGACCACGCCAAATTACCTTGCATGTTCTATAAGTAGAAGATGACTTTTTTCATTGGTTGGGTTGTTATCATCCTTTATTACTTGAGAGAAGTTTGTCCTCAAAATTGAACAACCAAGTCACCAGGGTCAATAGGAATATCTTGGCGCTTCTTGCTTATTGCAGTGTAAACTAGTTCAAGTGTGTGTGCCAAGTTCCCATGAACAATGTCATTTCCCTCAATATTCACCAATGAAAACTTCAACTTGTCAATTGCTTATAGTAGTACCCACTCATGGTTGATATCTTCAAATGCAGTGCTAATATATGTTAAAACTTGAAGGATATTGACCCATAAATGAAGAGTACTTTCTTCTTTACTGATTTGGGCTTCACCTAGTGTGGATAAACTAGTCATGCTAGCATTTTACGATGGAAGAAATCGGTGAGACTCTACTTGATCGGTAGTTCCGCTAAGGGCTTTTCTCACACATGAACACTTGTTTTCATCGGGAAGGAACCCGTCTTCATCGTACGTGAGCACTTCAAAACAATGGACTTTGACGACTTCAAACTCCTAAAACTCGATTTGCAAGAATAGAATAAGGAACAATTTTCTGGTTCTATGATACTTTAAACGAGAAAAAGTAAAGAGTTTTAAAAGATAGTTGGTCGAAATAAATTTGTTCGGCTCTCATACCAAATGATATAAATCAGAGTAGGCAAAGACTAGAAAAATATAGAAATAAAATGAAACGGGTAGAAATAAGATAGTTTTATCACTCGTTTGTGATTTAAATACACCACATAAACAGATAATAGGGCAACGAATTTCCAACCAAGTGTGATATCCGGTAATTTTCCGTTAACAAAACTTTGTTAGTTCTGTCAAGTCTTGCATACACGTCACGTAAGCACACGCAAGTTGTACTTGAATTAACAAAGGATTAATATTGATTTAACAAATATTAACCTAATTAATAATTACGTGATATTATTATGTGATTATGTGAAATTAACGTGTTGTGTGTCATTTTATGATTTATGTGTTTGCATTTTATTACTGGTGTTAGATATTAGTAAGAAAATTTATGGATTGATTATAATTATATTTAATAGTTTATGGAACCTAAAGTTTAAGAAAATGATTTGTAAACACTTAAAAGCAAGTTTTATAATTTATAAAAACTAAAAGGGGTTAAATGGAAATGTAGTTAATATAAAAAGGAAGCCAAATCCCAAATCCCCGTAACCCCCAACTCAAGCCCCCCCCCCTTGCGATATCGACTTCATACACACATATCTATTCTGTCTGTAAAAAGCACCCTCCTTCGTATCAAATTAGGTGATCCCGGGGTGCTGCTTGATGAAAAACAAACAAAACAAGAAGTGAAAAGACGTAAAGACAAAGTGCTAATACATAAGAACTACCTTCTTGAATCCTAAGAAGTTATTGGCTCAAAACTGAAAGGTGAATTTGTTTAATACTTTCAAAATGAATAAATGATCTGAATCTTTTAAAATGGTATTAATATGTTAAACGCGATCCATTGCATAAAGGTGCTACCGAAGTTAACACTTAGACAAAAACTATATGTATAGTTTTGCCAAGTTAGATGTTGGGGATATATGAAAATCCTATACTAGGGTTGGTTCAGATATAATACGTATAATAATTATTTAGAAGGTCACGTTACTAGTCTGACTAACGAAGAGTCTCGTATAAATGGAGAGTGAACACCACAGTTGAAATAGACTGCTAAATGTGTAGTTATCATAAAATTATGATTAAATTATTTGTCTATATTCATGCCTAGCTACTTTCATGTCTATTAAATGTATTCATCAGTCTCGTATTTTTGTTAGTTTGTTGTTAACCTCCGTTATCTTTTGTAAGGGCTTGTTTTGTCACTAATGTAAATACGAAGACTTGTTTGTAATTTTTTGTAAATAAATAAAAACAATAAGTTTAATAATAATAATAATAATAATAATAATAAGCATAATAATTGTTAAATCTTGAAAATAAATAAAAACAAATAGGTTTAATAAATTAAAAACTTGTAATATATTATTTTGGGTATAAAATAATAACATTAAAACATCATGGACCAAACTATAAATTGTTTTTAAAACAAAAACATAAACTTTGAGCCGAAATATTAAATTTTATAACCCCAGGGACCAAAGCTGTAAAGTTTTAAAACCCAAAACCATTCCCCCCTTTCACCCCGCGATTCCGGTGACCGGCCGGCCGATTTCCGGCGCGGCTCCGGCCATCGTCAAAACCCCACGAGAAACCATTTTTAATGCCCCAAAACACTTCATTCGAGTCGCAAAACCGTTTCGAACCCATTGATGTGTCACACCCCCAAATGCAAGTCGGTTTCCCGTGGGGTGCGAACGTCATGGAATCATAGTCATTGATAGACCACTACATGATTTGGTAAAACATACGTCGCAAATGTGTTTAAAATACATAATTGTTTTCAGAGTCAAATTGCGGAAGCAAAGGAATTAATGCAAGTCGCTTTTCCAAACTCGACAAATACAGAAATAAATGTCCAAAAGAGAGTGGTCCTAAATGCGATGTGCTCCATAGTAGCTTAACTTGATGCAATTATTAAATACCTGAGAAAACATGCACGGAAAATATATAAACATGATTTGATTGTCGTACATACAATTATTAAAGTTGGTGAGTTCACAGGTTTTAAAGTAATAGCAAATAGTGTAATGGACCACAAGTCTTTCCATGATTTGATTGTCGTACATACAATACTACAATATTATATAAACATCGCAACCGAAGCTACACTGTAACTATAATAGATTGCCCCTACCCATGCCTACCGTAAGCACAGGGGTGAACAGGCTAATAATGCACCCGTTTAGACCTCCAGTCAAGGTTAGGGTAATTAACCCGGGTGGGGGTAGTCAAAACCCAATAGTATTATCCATGATTACCTTGCTTTGGGAAATAAATTAACGGTCCGATAACTGGGGACTTCATACGGTAAGTAACAACTTATATAATATGTAAAACCATTGACAAGTAATTGTGTCCATAAAAATAGTAATTTGCATGTAATCTCCCCCCAAAATGAAAATAAGTAAAAATAGGGTCGTGAAACTCACCTGTAATGCACGCGTGAATATTAGCAATAGTCCGTACGTATGATCGGTCTAGGAATCTCCTAAACAACATCACAATATATTCATGAGGTCATGATTACTAACCCTAGATGGTCATGCATAACTCATCCATAAAGTTAGTTTTGAAAACGTCACTTGACTAGTTAGACACGTCCAGCCGTTAATGTTTTATTTAGATTCTTGTCTTCATAGTTATCTTCCTAAAAATACATAATGTATTGTATGGGTTTTATATTAAGTATGATGCAATTATACTTTCTTTGTGCATGAGTTTCTTTTTACCAAATACCTCCAAAAGTTCACTTTATATAAATGTAGACATTTGACAGAAACAGGTAGATTTTTAGGTCTGATTGTCATCCCATTTTCATGATACAAAGAATATTTATAAAATCTGATACTTTTACCACATTTAGCTCTATGTCTTAGGTTCCCAAAAAGGTATATCTTGTAATATATAACTAAGTTTAAGTGCCTCCAAATGGGTCATGAGGCAACAGATGTCAGTGCAGCATTTTTCCTGTACATATCCATGGATTTCATCTTTTTGAGAGGTCAAACCCTACTTTTACAAATAGAGCCTATAGTACTTTTAAACCTAACATCTTAGGCTAAGCTACTACAGAAAGAAAAACTCCATTTGATTACTTTAAGCATAACTTATGCCTCAATCTTTCTGCCCTATCTAATCTGCCAAAAACTCAGATTCAACACCTTAATCATATTTGTACGTTTTGGATGGGTTATACTTATCTAAAATTTCAAGGTTGGATGTGTTGAAACTAGACATTCTAAGGTTAATTTCAGGCTCAAGAAACGATTCATTTGGTCGTGTTTAGGTCGAGTTATGGTGTCTAAAACACAGAACATGAATCTGCCAGAAAATGTCTTACATGTTTTGTTACTTATTAAGCTTTGCTAGAGCACCTTAGGATGAGTTAGTGAACATGGACACATCACGGTGATGTATAGAAGATTAGGAACAAGGTGCTAACCTTAAACAAGCAAGGAGAAGATGATCTTGAAATGCAAAGAGAAAGACTTGATCCCTTGAACTAAGAATCAAGCAAGAAAAAGTGGAGAAGATGTTGTAGGATGCTTGGAAGCTTCAAAAATCACTTGATCTTCAATTATAGCACTTGAATCACCCAAGATTTGTAGAAAAAGAGTTGGAAATCAAATGAAGTCGGGGTGGGGGTGCTTTGGCCGAAATTTGAAGGGAGGAGAGAAGAGAAGGGAAGTTGGTGAAATGTGTAGGTGAAATGTGGATGGATTCTTACTTTATAATGTCATGTGTTTGTAAGAATACTTTAGGATTTGACAACTCTTTCTTGTTGGTCAAATTTAAAGAGGGAAAAGACATTCCAATTTGGGTAGTGAGACATGTTACTTTGATCATAACCTTTTTTTTAACACAAAGATGGTAAATCTCAAAATTTACAAAAGGCAAAGTGGTCTTGGATGTATTTGACAAGAAAAGAGGGAAAAAAAAACAAAATAAGAAAATAAAGGGAAGGTGGGTGTAGGAGGACGGCCAAAAGGGATGGGGTGGGGGTTTGATTTTCAATTTTGTGTAGTATTGGGTATTTGGGTGGTATTTGTTGCACTATAGGTATTTGTTTCTGTGGAAAAGAGGGAAAAAAACCCGACATCATGAACTGAGCATGCTTCTACCGCATATGGTGGATACTGTACCCCGTAGCATCGAGAAGTTTATCAAAGGGGTGCCACCCCAAATTCAAGATGCTGCGGTGGGAAGTAGGCCCACGACTCTGGAAGAAGCAATCAACATCACCGCCCAGCTCACCGAGAATCATATTAAGGCTGGTACTTTGACGGTGAAGGGTGCAAAACCAACTGCGAAGGTGACTCCCGAGGCGACGAAGGAGGTGAAGGCTGAATCCTCATTCAAGGGTAAGAAGCGTAAGTTCACACCGGCCCACAACTTTGCTGTGACAGCACCCAATGCCCCTCAAAGGCAAGTTGTCGCTGTAAACCAAGCACCCGTGGCAAGAGCTTACACTGGTCCACACCTTATGTGCAACACCTGCCTTTATTTTTTTTAAAGGTTTTTATTAATTTTTAAATTACAGAAAATATTTAAATGTTATTTTTAGTCATATAAAGATCATTGTTAATCAGAAATTAAATAAAATCATTTTCTTTTAAATTTTCTTAGAAAGTAAATTAATAAACCCTTATTCTTTGATTTTAAAAAAATATAAAAATTGTTACAAAATACAAAATTATTATTAGTTTTGAATTGTAATAAATCTCCCTTAATTCCCAAGAATCTAAATTTAATAAATTCGTCATTTTTTATAAAATATATTTACAAATTTAATGTAAACGCACGAAATTAACCCGAGAGCCGTTGGGCACATAATCGACTAAAGGGGAACTATAAATTAGGGGGCTAATGCTCAAAATCATCTCTTTAAACTCTCTGTAACATCAATTGCACCAAAAACACACACACCTCAAGATTCAAATGAGAACCCTTCGCGAACCTAGTTCTAAGTTGAAATCGGTTATACCACGTCGAATCAGGTAATTGAATACATGTTAGTACTCGGTTTTAGATGGGGAACAAAAGCCCTAACCTTAATTTCATTATCAAACTCGTTTTACGGATCAATTTGATCGATTTGGAAAACTAGGGTTCTTGTGAAATTTGAGGATTTTCTAAGAAAATCATTAAATATTTTCATCTCGGAAACTTAATAAGAAACAGGGCCTTGGCCCAATGGTTTAAGCACGGTGAGGTGTGGCAAGGGTCCCGGGTTCTAACCCGAGTCCCTGCCTATATTTTTTTATAAGGTTTTTATTAATTTTTAAATTATAGAAAATATTTAAATGTTATTTTTAGTCATATAAAAATCATTGTTAATCAGAAATTAAATAAAATCATTTTCTTTTAAATTTTTTTAGAAATTAAATTAATAAACCCTTATTCTTTGATTTTAAAAAATATAAAAATTGTTACAAAATACAAAATTATTGTGAATTTCGAATTGTAATAAATCTCCCTTAATTCCCAAGAATCTAAATGTAATAAATTCATCATTTTTTATAAAATATATTTACAAATTTAATTATATAAAAGAAAATAAATATATATATGTACATATTTAAAATGTGCATCTTTTGGGTTTAAAAAAATTATTTAAATCTACAAATTTACTATTTTAAATAGTAAATAATAATCTTTTGATAAAAAAAATTTAACTTTTATTAATGGTTTAAATCACTAAAATTCTTATTTAATTATTTAAATATTAAAGCAATTATAAATTGTACCTATCTTATAATCTAAAATAATGGTTTAATGAGTTATAAATAATATCATTACAATTGTCATCCAATGACCCAAATATAAACCATGAACCGTTAACATTTTAATAATCGTTATTAACTTATGACGTCGTTCATTTAGGTTGAACCTTATCAAATCGTTGGCGTTTAATACAAGACTTCTTATATATTCATATTTATAAGTCATGTGAGTTTTTCCATACTCTATTTTATATTATTTCACACTTTTGGGGTGAAACATGTTAACTTATTATAAAAACACTTGTAAACACGTTTTACTCTTGTAACACTTGTGCAATTCATCTTATTTTGTCATGGTTATTTGGACTCTTGTAATTATCTATTTATTGTTATATTATTCATTGACCTATGACATGAATTGCCTTCTTAAAGTTTATATATTTATGTATGTTAAACCTATGGAAACTTACCAACATTATATGTTGACATTATTTTTAACATGTTTCAGGAAATGATCCCGCTTAATTGCTCATGAAGACTTAACCACATCTAGGATTGGACCTAGAGAATAATAAAAATAACATATTTTATCACATGATGCTATTTGAATTCTTGTTATATTATTTGTTTGAAACTTATGCTTTTCATTTGTGTATGTCATGAAACTTGGAATTTAATAATATTTACACTTTGAAATAGCGTTGTGTGGCATGAACAATCTTAACCCTCACATCTCAACGTTTCCGCCGTTAAGGTTGGGGTGTGACACATGTACGCCTTTATAAACTCTTAAGGTAAGCATGCTCAGTATAGCCAAAAATAGATGTTAGAATGGATAATGAATTCTAGGCACAAACTATATTTCGTTGCTATGTTTTTTAAAACATGTAATGTCTGCTTTAAGCATAAGATTTTATTATATTAATATTTTATAATGATGATAATGTAAATATAAGGATTTCTAATCCCTATAAATATATGAAATCTTAAATATTGAAAAGATGTATTTACTGAAAATGAAAATTATGAAAAGGAATTCCTGCTGCGTAAACTTTGAAATTATGAATAAAATGATAACACATGTACCAACCAGTTAAGCTTCTTGGGGTGTTCTGAAAATGGGGCGTGACAACTTATACCTTTTGTAATCTTCCTCGTATTCCTAGTTATAATAGACTTCTCAGCAGTTAACCTTGGGGGGCTGTTGAAGCTCTCCGAGTTTTAACAAATCAGTCTTAGCTACTCTACTAATGACTCGTCCTCTGTCCCAAACGACTCCCACTTAAATGAACTACCTAGTTCTGAAACACTCAGAAAACAAACACTCTCCATACTTAACAAATACTCATTTAGATATAAAACATGGAAAACCTCCAAGTGAGCTAGTTTGTGAAAATGAGGTGATGTCAAAGGCTAAACAAAAGAACCAAAAGCAAACAGAACATAGAAAACCTCTAAGTGCACCCTCCATTGTAAGTGAACGAACAAAGATCTATTTTGGTGGGATCATTATATTGAGTGTGATGTACTTATATGACTGAGTGTAGATATTGCCATAAAAGAAATGGTTGTTCAACAAAATTTGGGACTACCCCTTTAAAAAATCACATCAATACATGTAAACAATACCCACCAAAATATCAATAAAAGGCAAAAATTGCTTGGTGTTGAGTCCAAAACACGTGTCAGTGATGATAGTTCCTACGCTATAGCAGTTTAACCAAGAAGTAATCAGAAATGCCGTAGCAAAAATGTTAATCCTTGATGAATTACCCTTTACTGCTGAGAAGTCTATTATAAATACATGAGCGAATGTTTGAGGGAACAAACTTGTAGAGCATACACGATTATAGTGTTCAGGGCGTGCATGGATGCACGATTGGGTAAGGGTTAACACCGTGTCTTTTCAATACTAAATCAAGGTGTTAAACTCACAAGTCACAAGTCTAACCAAATCACAGAAACCATTTATCTATATAATTTATAGTAAAGTTTACTTACATCGTTAGTCATTAAAATAAGAACATACCAGTAATTTATCTCATGTATTGAATTCAATTCCTACGAGTGACATAAAAAAGAAAAACGTTTTCAAGTTGTGCCAGAGAGTTTTATCATCAAAGTGAGTTTTCTTTTGATTGTGGTCTCGGGTTTAAAACCGACTATGACATAGTGATGTATGATCTTTCTTTCAAAAACATGTAAGCCTAAAGCCTTAATATTTAATACTTGGCTACTTAAAATATCAATGATCCAAATGGCCATTAAAATTTAAAATGTTATTTATAGGAGTTCAGACAGCCTTTTTTTTAACCTTTGTAAAGCCTCTTGCAGTTGGAAGATCCATTATGTTTTGGAGTTTTGCTGACAATCCAGACAGATGGTATGTCACTAGAGACCAAGGAGGTCAAGATGTCTACTTTCAACAAGACATGCTTGCCCTTCCTTTACATGATCTCTATGACATGAGAAGATTCTATGAAAGTCTGAAGGATCCTAACCATATGATGAAGAGAGGTTTGCTGCTGATCCTAATGAGGACTATCAACATTTGAAGAATCTGTCTATTTTGGTAGCATCAGCCTAGGGGGGTTTGTAAGGATCTATCTGAAGATTATCAGGCTGATGCAACCAAAGATCTTCCAGCATGCACTAAGGAACAAATATGAACTTGCTTCAGAAGCTTTACACTCTCTAAAGAAAACTTTAAGTGTAAAGTCTTCCGAAGCCAAAAGTTCAGAAGAAATTACTTCGGAAGCTTTACACTTAATAAGAAAAATATTCCAAGTGTAAAAACTTCCGAAGCCAAAGACCAAGTTCTTCTGAAGCCAAAGATGAAGTCTTCCGAAGCTTCAAAGACAAAGTCTTCCGAAGCAACTTTGTTGTGAAGATTGATTTTCTTCGGAAGACAGAGAAAAGATGCTTTCTCTGATCTACTTTTGATAAAGCTGACCAACTTTCTGCTGCAACTTTGATAACTCACCAACTTGTATGAGTTGGTGAAACTTCCATGCTTTAGTGAATAGTAGAAAAAGTCTTTGTGTGTAATTTTCTTCTTTTGTTCCTTTAGACTTTTTGTACTAGGAAAAGTCAGTGAGTTATGGCATGTCATAGTCACTAGTCAAAAGACAATCTGCCTTTTGACTCTAGATTGATCTTGTTGTCTAGATTAGTCAATTTCAACTGTCCTTTCAAGTATTGACGGTTGTAGGTTGTAATATAAAAGAGTCTCAGGTTCTTGTATTTTATTTATGATTTGAACACTTGTAATAGAACTTGAGATCAATATACAACATCCTTAAAAACTAATACTTGTGTTATTGTTCTAAGTTCTGTCTCATTGTTACTTGTGTTCCTTGTATCTTCAAAGTTTCTTGTACCCTATTTGAAGTGTTAAGTGATCTGAGATCACTCCTCTTGTGAAACTAATTGTTGTTAACACCTTAACCGGTCCTGCAATCCTTGATGAATTACCCTTTACTTTTGTGGGAGGGGAGGGTTTTCGTTCCTTTTGTAAGGTTACTATGCGTGTAACGAAAGTAATTAAAATAGTTTTAGTTAAATACATGAGCGAATATTTGAGGGAACAAACTTGTAGAGCATACACGATTACAATGTTCAAGGCCGTGCATGGATACACGATTGGGTAAGGGTTAATACCATGTCTTTTCAATACTAAATCAAGGTGTTAAACTCGCAAGTCACAAGTTTAACCAAATCACAGAAACCATTTATTTATATAATTTATAGCAAAGTTTACTTACATCGTTAGTCATTAAAATAAGAACATAAAAGTAATTTATCTCATGTATTGAACTCAATTCCTATGAGTGACATAAAAGAGAAAAACGTTTTCAAATTGTGCGAGAGAGTTTTATCATGAAAGTAAGTTTTCTTCTGATTATTGTCTCGGGTTTAAAACCGACTATGACATACTAATGTATGATATTTCTTTCAAAAACATATCAACCTAAAGGCTTAATATTTAATACTCGGCTACTTAAACTATAAGTGATCCAAATGACCATTAAAATTAAAATGTTATTTATAGGAGTTCACGCAACGTTTTTTTTTAACCTTTATTGAAGCGGTAATTTAAATTCAAATAAATTAAATAGAAAAAAACCCGCCTAATCAGATAATCCCCAAAAAGTAAACATCAAATCATGACCATCCATCACCTTCCCTCGTTTACACATCTCATCCAACAACCAAAACCCATGCCACGTCACCGATCTGCACAATAACCAAACCAACCAATAACAACCCGTTCTCACCCCCTATATAAACAAAACCCCAAAACACTCATCCCTCAATCAAATCACCCCCAATTCAAAACCCTAATCCCCAAATTCGACTTCAATTCAATGGCACCAAAGGCCGAGAAGAAGCCCGCGGAGAAGAAACCGGCGGAGGAGAAGAAAACTCCGGCCACCGAGAAAGCTCCGGCGGAGAAGAAGCCGAAGGCCGGCAAGAAGCTCCCGAAGGAGGCCGGAGCCGCCGCTGGAGATAAGAAAAAGAAGAGGACGAAGAAGAGCGTTGAGACGTACAAGATCTACATCTTCAAGGTGTTGAAGCAGGTGCACCCTGATATCGGGATCTCGAGCAAAGCGATGGGGATCATGAACAGTTTTATTAATGATATCTTTGAGAAGCTTGCTCAAGAGAGCTCGAGGCTCGCGAGGTATAACAAGAAGCCCACGATCACGTCGAGGGAGATTCAGACGGCGGTGAGGCTTGTTCTTCCTGGTGAATTGGCGAAACATGCTGTTTCAGAAGGTACCAAGGCGGTGACGAAATTCACAAGCTCTTAGACTCGTTGGTTTTTATGTGTTCATGCAAGGTAGGAGTAGATCATCATATCTCGTGATGGTTTTGTGTTAGGTATGTTTATGAACTCTTGTCGTTCAGGTTTTTTATGGTTTGTAATTGATATTGTCGATCTGAAGTTATTGTTTGGAATTATGATTTCTCAAGAATGTAATGATCTGAATCGTTTGTTTGAAGTTAACATCTATCCAGCAATGACGGTTGTTTGCTTTTAGTTTTTCTGTCAAGACGATGATGGCTTCTTTTCTTGTTCTACAAGATATCTTATCGTATTTCGTTTTTTTGGGGCACTTTTGGTGGGATTCAACCTATGTTATATGCAATTATCTAAATTGAAAATTAGCAAATCTTTTGATACCATACTTGTTACAATTCACTGTGTCCGTTTGCGGAAGATTATGGCTTTCATAATAGACATTGACGTACTTGTTCTTCTATTATTATGAAATACTTGATTAATGACATCGAGATTACAGTCCAAATGCTATAGTTTGATATTGATTGTATATGTATTGCCCATAAGTTTTGGGCATCTATAGAATGTTGGTCTTGTTGTAATTAATCAGATCAAAATTGAAACACAATAATTTTGTGAAACTCTCACGATTTTTTTAATATTATAAACTCAAAAAGATACTTGAAACAAGAAGGTACGATAACCTATACATCTACTTATACTAAAATTATAACACTTGTGATTAGACTCAAATTAAGAAACCAACTTAAATAAATAATAAAATATTTTAGTGTCATCATAATTAAATTAAACTTCAAATATATAAAGTAATAGTTATCAAAGGGGGGGGTGTTTGGGATCGCTTATCAAAACAACTTATTGATTTATTAACTTTTAAAAAATTAAAAAGTCATTTTATAGTGTTTGGTAATGTGATGGTTGTGAGGTATATAAGTTAATAAATCATTCTATACTAATTTATTAACTTATTGGAAAACTTAATAAGTCAATAAGTTGTTTCAGAAGCAATCCCAAACACCCACCAAGATTAATGAGTGTTTGAGATTGTTTATAAAAACAACTTATTGACTTATTAACTTTTTCAATAAGTTAATAAGTTAGTATGGATTGACTTATTAACTTATTTACCTCATAACTATCACATTACCAAACACTATAAAATGACTTTTTGATTTTTTAAAAGTTAATAATTCAATAAGTTGCTTTGATAAACATTTCAAAAACCCCCTTGATAACTATTAGTTTATATATTTGAAGTTTAATTTGATTATGATGATACTAAAATATTTTATTATTTGTTTAAGTTGGTTTCTTAGTTTGAGTGTAATCACAAGTGTTATAATTTTAGTATGAGTAGATGTGTAGGTTATCGTACCTTCTTGTTTCAAGTTTCTTTTTGAGTTTATAATATTAAAAAAATCATGAGAGTTTCAGAAAATCATTGTGTTTCAATTTTGATCTGACTAATTACAACAAGACCAACATTCTATAGATGCCCAGAACTTATGGGCAATACATATACAATCAATATCGAACTGGGTTTGGGTGGCGGGGGGATGGTGCTTCAGGTATGGCGAAGGTGGTCGGCGGTCTACGATGGCGACATTGATGGTGGATGTGGGGATTCGGTGATGGCGATGGTGAGCTGATAACTGTTGTGACGATGGCGAACGTGGTGGTGGTGTCGTCGGATTTGTGGCGGTAAATGCGTCAAGTGGTGTGCCGGTGGCTGGTTTATGGTGGTCCTGCGGTGGTTATGGTGGTGGTCCGGCGGTTTAGGATTGTAACTGTGATGCAAAACGAATCACCTTATGACTCGATGTAGGACAAAGTCCATTAGAATCTCAATCTGTGAGCTTCAAATCGCCATTACCACCACAACCTTTTTGGTTTACACACAAGAAGGTTAAAGAATTTGATATTCAGGAAGAATGTGAAATCGAAAGTCATATTATTCAAAGAGAAACAGAGGGTGATTTTAGGTTACGAAGAAGAAAGATTCCATTCAATTTTGAAGAAGACGACGATTACTCAAGTGATGAAGAATCCAACAGAAGAGAACTCGTGATAACTTGCAATCTGATCATGTCAACGAGGGTGGTTTGCCAGCGATGTCGGATTGTCGGCGGCGGTGGTTTGCTGGCCGTGACAGTGTGATACATGGGGCGCCGACGGTGATGGGGCGCCGTCTGTGTGCCCGGTTTAATTGGAGGGGAAGGGATGGGGTGGGTTGGGTTTTTAAATATATTATATTATTATTATTATATTAAAGAGTATATTTGTCTTTTCATTTTCAGTTAACTAAGAAATATAACAAAAGTTAGTGTCAAGAACAATCATGTTACGGTTTATAAACAGTTTGGACCAAATCTGTAATTTTTAAAAGTTAGAATCAATACTATAATACAGGCACCAATCGTGTAATTAACTCAAACATTTAGAATGATACATACTGCAGCCTGCAGGCCTTATGAAAAGAATGCCTGAAGTGAAGATACATGTGGCAGACACCCGGTTCTGTATGAATTCATAAATCCTTTATGATTATAACTTCATTTACCATCCTAATCAAACCCTGAAAGTGAAACTCTTAATTGGTTTATTCCGATTAAATGCACCTTTGAGTATATCATGAACGGATAAACTGACGGTTACTTTTTTATCTTTCTTCATATGATACGTAAACATAATATACAATTAGAATAAAAATTACAAGCCAAACATGCTTTAGTGGGTGAAGCTGGATTGATTTTGTCAATGTTTCTTTCAACTGTAAGCATGTACAGCCACACATGGTTATGGTGTGGCTAGATGCGAGCTCATTACTTCCTAAGTATACCAAAGTTATACATCCCTGACATGTTGAGTGAACGAATTGAAAGATTTAAGCTCTATACACTTCAATCAGAAGCTTCTTGATGATGCACTTACCTCTATAACTATAACTTTTTCCTATGTCACCTATAGTGATTAGCTCCAAATGCATCACATCCTTAGAACCTTGTTATTTGCCTTCACAAGAATTAAGATATGATGACAACATTGTTTCTACAATAAAAGTGTTGTGAATCATACAGGAATTCGCCAAGTCCGCAGACCATTGGTAGTGTTTGGTTTTTCTAACCGTGGGGCACCACATGTACAACTCATTGAGGACGACATGACTGAAAACACTCTTAACATCCAGCTGCTTAGTAAACAAACACTGATTAATAGCCACAGGCAAGGGCTCATCTTCACCACATGGGAAGAAATTTCTCCTAAACATTTTGAGTTAATCCTTAACCACAAAGCATGCTTTAACAGAACCCACAACTTCAATAATTTATCCTGAAAACTTATATGCAATCAGTTGATGTTCTTAAATGTATATTGTATAGCTTGTGCTCAACAACATGTTGTCCTCATCTAGCACTTTTAACCTGCATTTTGCATTTACACGCATGTATATGTATGCAGTTCTGCTATATAACAGCAAATGTCTTTGACCTTCAACAATAATCAAAGAGGCATGAACAATGCAGTTAGTGCTAACTTTAGAAGCATATATATTTTGGTACAGCACAACCGGAACTATTAGATTCCTAGGTATACAACAAACAACCTCAATCAAAGAGAGTACAACTAGGGCACAAATAAACTCATACACCGCAAACAATCAATGAAACAAGAGGTTTCTTTCATTCATAAACATCAACAGAACAACACCACTAGAAAAGTAATCGCGACTTTCAATCTAGCTACAACGATGACACAGAACAACAATAATATCAACGTAATCTAAGCTTTCTTCGGCGATTTCGTAGCTTTAGAAGGCGACTTAGGCTCCTTCGCCGCAGTCTTCTTGGGCAACAACACAGGGTTAATATTAGGCAAAACACCACCATGAGCAATGGTCACTCCAGACAACAACTTCCCAAGCTCATCATCATTCCTAATCGCCAACAACACATGCCTTGGGATAATCCTATTCTTCTTATTATCTCTAGCAGCATTTCCCGCCAATTCCAACACCTAATTTCACCAAAACAAAACAAATCAAACATCAATTACAACAACAAAAGCTAACAACTTCAATCAATCTCAAATTCAACCAAAACTTACTTCTGCTGCAAGGTATTCGAGCACGGCGGCGAGGTACACCGGAGCTCCGGTGCCGACACGTTTGGCGTAACGACCGTGTTTAAGGTAACGGCCGATTCTTCCTACGGGGAACTGGAGACCGGCTTTGACGGAGCGTGTGACGGCTTTCTTACGTGGACCGCCGGCTTTGCGACCTCCGGCGCCCTTTTTCGCTTTTCCGGTGGCTTCCATTTGAGGTTTGTGATGGGTTGTTTGCGCGTGAATGAATGTGTTTGTGTTTGTGTTTGTGTTTGTGTTTGTGTTTGTGTGAGTGAATGAGGTGGTTTTTGAATATTGCCGGTGAGATGTTTATATAGTGGTTGGTGGTGGTGGTGGAGGATTGAGGGTGCTGAGATGGTGGTTTTTGGGCTGTTGGATTTGGGGTTGATCGACGGTGGTGGTTTGTTTTGGGTGGATCTGTGTGGAGTGTAAATGGCCAATGAGAGGGCGTCTTGAATGTTTTTGAATTTTTGTGTGTTTGGGCTTTTCTTTGTTTCCCGCCGGATAAATGAAGGGAAAAACGTGAAATTCTTTAAATCGCAGGTGATTAACGAGCATCGTTAATATTATTATAAAATATTTGAAAATTGAATTTTAATAATTTAAATTATTAATTATTAGCAAAATATTAATTCCAACTAATAATATGATTATTATTCATCGTAACTTTTAATTTTAATAAAAAATAACAGTTTCAATCTATGTATGTGTTAACTACTTTAGATTTCGAGTACGTGACACGTGATATTACTCGTGATGTGTCATGTAACATGACGTATTACATAATTAAAATAAAAATTATAAATATATCGCTTAATTTTTGTGTCTCTTTATCCCCAAGCTACTCAACTGTCGAAAAAAGTGTTACATTGAATAATTTTAGAAAATGATCTTTTTATAAAAAAAATTAAGTTATATATTTATATTTTTTATTGTAACGATTTTATATGTCATGTTATCAGCCACATCACATGATATCTTATCAAAAACTAACGTGATTAATGAACAATGAGTTTTATAATGTTATTAGTAACAAAATCAAAAATTATAATTAATATTGTTTAAATTGTTAGTTAAAATTAATATTGGTTAATAGTCAATAGTTTGGTTTAATAATCCAATCTTCTTAAAATGAGGCACATTTTAACAGCTACGATTCGAATTAATGTAGACCAGAGAGGGAAGGATTAGTGAAATATAAACCAAAGGTGAACTACTAATTCTTCTATGTTCTCCTCGCTAAATTATTTTTAAGAGGGTCTAGATGATCTAATACGATGACATTCGTCAATTATGTGATTTATCCTACATGTCATTTTAAAAAACGTTCTGGTCACTGACATGCTAAAAATGACTTATGGTTGTCCAATGTTTTCGATCTAGACTAGAACTGAGCTTTCAAATGTTTTGTTTGAGTACAACCATACATTTATACATCTAAAAACATTGTATAAATAAAAATGCGAAAAACTATTGAATCATGTTACTATGTTGTCAAGGCTCGTACCAAGTATTTACGTATACACGAAAATCTCATTAAATTTAAGTGAACTCGAACATGTTTGGAAATGAACTTAGCCGTATTATTACATAACACAAAGTCAGCCACAAGTATATGCACGCTTGATCAAATCATACGTATACTATGTAATGAGCTTATAGGTTTCCTTTAGTATATAAGTTTTTTGAGAATGTTCGATTATAAAAAGAATCTCGAGTACTCAACACCCCACTAGGTGTTGTGATTAGTTGGTTTTTGGAGCTTGAGTAGGAGATCGAGTAGGGAAACTCTACATCAACTTACCTTAAATAGTTTTAAGGTATGTTCTGGTTTAAGTTGGTAGTTTTGGTTTAAGTTATGTCTAGTCAATTATTATATATTTTAGTATTATTATTAGATGTAGTATTAGTGTAGTGTTATTTTTAGGTGTTAGTGTTATTGTTAGGGTTGAGTTTTGAGTAGCCTAGTTTTTGTTAGGCATGGAATAATCACTCATGCTTAAACAAGGCATCGCTAGCCAATATCCAACCATGACAATGATTAGTTAGCTATACCATTACCTAACTTAAGATTATTTAAACTGTACTAGGAACTTGATATATCACCAAATTGTACTAGAAACTGTTATCAACTACTTAGCATTGTAAAATAGATTAGTTATCATGTTTATTTATAAAATTATGTTTGTATACTCGTTCTGTCTAAATTATTAATATACAAGAATGTTGTTAATGTGCAATTATCGATAGGAGTATGTTTGAATCCTTATATGCTTAATAGGATGTGTCAAAATAGCTAAAAGAAGGATAGAGTTTCTCGTATGCATCAGGACACTACCATAGCTATGCCATGGTTAGGGTGGGGGTCTGACAAACCCATTGCTTGTGGTTGTGAAAAGGTAATGGTGGGCACGTATTGTCCATGGCCCAAATATCACAGCCCATGTTTGCATGCATGTCAATTATATTGTGTTGTTGTTGTAAACTACATAACATGAGCTCACCAGCATATGACTGACCTCATTTTGAGTTTACATGTCACATGTAATTAGTAAGAAAGTTTTAGGAATAATGTGATGGTAGGGGAACACGAAGCCTTAGAAGTTTCAAGTTGTTTGAATTTGTAAACAAATAGTGCATGTTACTTAGAATGTTGCACGTTTTGAATGTAAACTTGATGAGTGATTTGATATATAGAATTTAAGAATGAATTTTACACAATTAAGCTTTAAAATTAGAAAAATAATTTTTACCTTATGACTAACTACACACACAATAGGCAAGTATACCTATCGGATAGTAGTATAGCATTTGGTAAGAACCATGTATCGATCCGTGGACACGAGAGCTCTTGATACTAAGGCTCTGTCATTATCTAGCCGATGAAAAATAATTTGTGAATAATATGATTAACTAATTTAGTTAATAATTAAACTAATTGAATAAAGTAGACGAAGATGAAGATAATTAATCAGAGGAATATATACTTGGACTTCGAATCCACTTAGCAAAACAATGACAACATACATGAACCTATGATGAGATCATCTTCTACACTTGAAACATGAATGTAAACTAGACTCCTACTAGACTCATGTCAAGGTTATCTAATTATATAACTTTTTGAAAAACTAGAACAATAAACACATAATAGCCACCTAAAGTTATGCCATGAATACCTAATGATATAATTACGTCAAAGTTAAAGATGGTTAGGACTCCCGTCAAGGATACCAAATCCATAAATCTTTGGAATGTTAACATGATGAACACATGATAACCACCTCAATTCACGTAATGTAACAATAGCTATATAAATCCTTCAATTTATGAATGTCCTAACACGAATACACGAATCATGAATTTGTGCATTATCTATGGTTACACATACACAAAGTTAGGAGATATTCATAACTAATGCAATGGTTTCGCAAACATATGTATAAGGATGCAAATTTGTTCAACTTTACTAAATAATCAATTCTCATTTACTATTTCTAGTCAAATGCCATAAACCACGCACTAATGTATGCATTTCATGAATAGATGTTCTAAACCACAAAGTTTTCCAATAATATGTGATTATAAAACCTACAAGATTCATCATTTCGTTAAGTTTAACAAACATACACAATCATTGAAGAACACTCATTGCCTTGTGATAAACATTAACCTAATAATCACCAAAAGTTACATGTAAAATATCAAAGTATGCTAAAGCTTCATCTAATCCAAGTGATAAGGAGTGTTTAGCCCATGAGGCTTACAAAAACCACAACCACAACTCATAACAATGGAAGAAAACATGATAGATCTAAAGATTTTCAAACAAAAGATGAGTAGAGGTGGGTTGTGTGGAGTTTAATCTTTTTTTGAAATGCTTGATCTTCAAAGTCCCCACAAGAATGAAAAAAAAAACTAGGGTTTTTACTTCAAAATTCGTCTCTCCCAAAATAAAGAAGGATAAGGGCTTAAAAGGGGGTCCAGATGTGTGTTAAGGCCGTGACAGAATCAGACATAACCATAATGTGTAGGAAAGGGGATCTGATACTTGTTATGGTCATGACAAAACCAGTCATGACCATAACAACCTCTAAACTTCCATAATTTCATACATTTCTTGTCTTTTTCTTTTGAATCTTCAAGCAACTATCCAAAATTACAAAATCCATATTAATCACAGTTAAGTACAGATAAATATAAATTTGTAATAAAAAGCCACTTAAGACAGGGAAAGATATGCATTATTAACATGTATATTTATTCACATATCAAAACGCAGTCGCCTCTACCTTAAGTTGCATAAGTTGTGCATGTTTGCTTGGGTTTCTGATCACGAGTCAATATTTTAGTGTTTAATTTATTTAAATGCTTGATTTTACATTATAATTATTATGGAACAAGTTGATTTTGTTTATGTTCTGATTCATAGGTATATGGAGCTTAAAAGAGCATAATTTGAGGCAAAAGTAACAAAACATGAAAGTTAAAGAACTGAAGATGTAAATATCAAAAAATGAAATAAATGAGGTCAAGAACGAGACCCGGCGTATGATACTCTGGCTTTGGGCGTATCATACGCCAAGCGACGTATGAGGCGATGTATTTATGGGCATATTTGACAAAAGGAATAGAAAGTTGGGCGTATGGGCGGCGTATCATATGTCGGTGAGCGTATTACCGACATATGATACGCTGGTGGCCTAACAACATCCAGATTTTGTGGATTTTCAAGTTTATTTAAACCAAATCAACCCCAATTCGATCGAGAACTTCTTGGAGACGAAAAGTGACGAACTTTAGGTGATTTTTGGTGTTCCAAGGCTCCCAAAATCATCCATAAACATTCTCCAATTCAAGATCGAAGGCATGATGAAGATGATGTGTGGCTAGGCTTTTTGTGATTGTTTCCGGAAGTACGATTCTTGTCAAGTGAGATATTTGGTATGTTTTGATTAGGTTTTTGTAATGAACATGTAGTGATTGAATGAATTATTATGTCTTGGTTGATTTAAAAGGTTTGTTTATAAATAAAGTTGTTTGCTTGATTATCGGTTTTTGGTTTTCTTGCATCGTGAGCTCATTAAAAAAGTAGACAATTTGATATAGGTAGATTGGTAATATTGTGAATGAACGAATCTTAAAAAATTATTCCTTTGTTTTCACTTTAACCAAAAGTTAAAATCATATCACGTTCTTACAAACCCTAATTTGAAAGTACCAATTGTTAATCTTGCAGAATTGAAACCTGGAAGTGATTGTTTTTCATTGTTTAAGTAAATCAGTGTCAAAGTTCTTTGCTTTATGCACGTGTGCTCATTAATTCATTTAAAGTTTCAATGTTTAATTATAAAGTTTGTCTCTTTAAGTTAATCGATCCGTATTTGTTAAACCATTTCCACATATTCCCTATGGAGACGACCTTACTTACCCTTACGCAATAAAGGTAGCTAAGAGCGATATATTAACTTGTTTTTGATCGAATCTCGACAACCAGATCAGTTTTGGGTGGGGTGTCATGATTTTTTACACATATTTTAATGTTATATGAATTGTTATCATATTACTCTTCCATCAGTATTGTAAATGAAAAAAATATAGTTTGAGGTCTTAGCATAAGCATGCTTTCTATCTGATCGGATAAAGGTAAGTATCTCATCCCTCAAACATTCTCGAGACCCTAACAATAACTATGTTGTATATGAAATCATATAAGGTATGTTTGTTTATTTGTTTGTTATGTTTTTATAACTCTAAAAATAAACAAAATATGAATGTTATGTTGTTTATTTTGTATATTTAGTTTTTGATACATTTGTTAAACATTTTTTAAAAACCCTACTTTAACCCGAACCAGTCCATAACCAACCCAATTCGATTTCCAACTGGGCAGAGTTTTCTTTACATTCGAGCTAGTTTCTCCTCCAAATCGGGATTGTCTCATTTGATCACGAACCAATTTCAACCGGAATCGGGTTAGGGTGAAAATCATCTATGCACCTCTATGAATAAAGTCTCAACCCTACTTGAATCACTTTAATAATAATTCAAACAAAAGGAATTCAAAGAGAGATTTCTTAACATCTTATGAGCACTTTACAACAGAATATTTAAAAACATAATTGGTCTAGCGAATCAAACATGATCTATAAGAACTATGGCGTTCGTTTAAGCCTTAGTAGTATTCGATACGCGATTACGCAAATCCCTTACAAGGGGCATTAGTTATATCATGTAGTGATGATCAAGTGAATTTAATAATCTTAGATTTATGTAACTTGTCGATATTAGAACAAATGCAAAATTTATAACCCTTTTCCAATACAAGGCAGAAAAATCCATATAGTTTTTGGGGTTTATGTAACTTGATATAGTGGCCCTTATATTTTTTAACAACAATTACTATTACCAGGAAAATTTTCACCAAACATATACATTTCAGGATAGGGCTATACAAAAAGTTCTCGACTCGAATTTTGCTTGAAGTTCGCTCGAAAAAAGCTTGGCTCGAGAAAAACTCATATCTAAGCGAGTCGGCTCAGCTCAACTCGAATTCTAAACAAGCCAAACCCGAGCCAAGGTTAGTTCGGTTCAAGCTCGGCTCGTGCTCGGCTCATGACTCGGTGCACATATATAGTATAATAATAATAACAACAACAACAATTATTATTATTATTATTATTATTATTATTATTATTTTAATTTTATCACTATTAGTATAATAATAATTATTATTATATTAGAATTTTAAAAAGGTTATTTTAAAATAAAAATGAATTCTTTTTAAAAACATTAAGTATTTTGTTTAAAAAATATATAACTTGATAGTAAATTGTTTATATTCAAAACAATGATCTTTGTTACCCCAAGTAACATAAAGCAAACACCCTAATATATTTATGAGTAATTACGATTTGCATCCCTAATGTTTGTTTATTTTAACTACTTGCATCTCCATAGTTTCAAAATTACTATCTGCCACCTGACGTTTTATTTTATCTATATTTGAGTCTTTGCCGGTTCATATTTGTCTCCATTTGAGTCCAGATGACTAATGTCGTTAATTTTTCTGTTAAAACTATTGTTAAAATAACTAAACTAACCATAAACATTAAATAAAATAAAAAAACTTTAGCACCATCCACCAACATCATCTTCTTCACCACCAACACTCTACACACACACACTCTCTCTCTCTCTCTCACACACACACATACTTTATCTTTCTCTCTCTCCCTCTCCCCTTTCCATCACCTCAACCCCTATCACAACCTTATCGTTGCCATCACAGCCTCATCACTTCCATCACCGCCTCATCATTACCATCACAACCCCATCACTACCATGTCAACCACCACAGCCTCATCGGTGGTCTGGTGGCTCATGGTGGTTTGAACTCTGATGAGTTTAATCCTTTTGCGTTTCTCCAGATTTATCTCGGTGTGTAAACATAACTTTAAACTTGATGAGGATGTGAAGCACTTGCCCTGGTTGCGATGGTAGTGGTTGTGGCAGTGGCATTTTTACGGAGGCAATTCTGCGGAATTATCTTGTGGCGGTGCGGTGGTGGTTGCAGTGGCGATGGCGGCGGCGATTACAGTGGTGGTGATGGCGGTGTTAGTGGTTTGGGGGCTACGGAAACACACACACACACACATATACACACACATATGTGTGTGTATATATACACAGAGAGAAGAGATAAGGGGTGTGGTGAGGAAGGGGGATTTTTATTCAATAGATAATGGTATTTTTGTCATTTTGTATAAATTAATAGAAAAATGTAACGTCGTCAGTGTTTCGTACTCAAATTGGTATAAAAATAAAACTTTATGGAGCAAATGACAATTTTGAAACAACATGGATGCAAGTAGTGAAAATGAATAAACATTTGAGATGCAAATGATAATTTATTCTGTATTTTTTTGTGTTTTCATATATATTAAAATGTGAAAAAATAAATATATATTTTTTTAAAATCGAGCCGGCTAGAACGAGTCACGAGCTGGCTCGAGCTTTTTACGAGCCAAACTCGAGCCGGTGTTTTCAGCTCTTTAGAATTTTCGAGCCTACAATAAGCTTCGAGCTCGAGCTCGAGCCCGAACACATCCTGGCTCGGCTCGACTCGTTTACGGATTTCAAATAGTGTCCCCTATTTGACATGCCCTATAAAACAAACCCTAAAAGGCCCACGTCGTGCTTTCAAGCTCCCCTCTCGTACCGCTAACACAAACGCCGCTGCCATTGTTGCTTCGAGGTAAACCCTAATTTTCTTTACCTACCAGTATCACGTACAGTCGTCAGCATATTGCTTGTTTACTAAGATATCTTCATTCTTGTGTTGACATATGTGGATCTGATTAGGTTTTATGTTCGTGCGATCTATCAGCCTTTTCGCTGTGATCGTTTATGTGCTGGTTTATTTGCATTTATGGTGTTTTGTTTTCTTCAAATCAATGTTTTTTCTTGTTGATTTTTCAGCTGTATGGTGAATTATTCTTGTTAACATTTTGTTTCAGGTGTATGCCATGAAGAAAAAAACATGTTAGGTTTTTGACTTGTTGCTTATTTTTATTGCAAGTAGATGTTTTTTAGGTTGGTGAAAACAGTGTGATTGTGAACTTTGATGATCTATTAGAGCAATTGAATTGGTGGCTGAGAAATTTGCAATATGAGTATGTGACTCAGTGACAATGCTTCCATAGTTCCATTAGATGCTTGCTTTGTTAAATTGGGGTATGGCAGCTTAAGGTTAAGTTCTTAATGTATCATCAACAAGCTATAGAAAGATTTTGTGTTTCTGGCGTGTTAGGGTATGTTTATTGGTTTAGTTTTTGGTTTGTAATGTTTGTTCAGTTTCTTTGGTTTGAGCATATTTTTTCTCCCAATATGAAAGATTAAACTGAATTGTGAGCGGTAAAGGGTTGGACCACGAACTGAGTTCAAAGTTTGATTTTCGGTTTGAAGCTGATAGACTCAGAATTCAAACTGATTTGTTTAAAATCCAGAATAGGGTCTTAACATCCCGAATTTTGACTGAAGTGTATGCGTATTTGCTTATATTTTTAGACGCGTAACAAAATGCATAACTTCAACATACATAATATAACTCAATAGGCATAGATAGGAAAAAAAAGCCATCTTGAGTTATATTGATCAGATCGATTTTTGTTTTTAGATTTTCATAATTGATCGGTTGTCTTGGTTTTTGGGAAAACCTGTTTGATTGATTTGGTTAGCTGTTGGTTGGTTAATAATGCTATAATGGACCTGGGTCACTTTAAACGTATTTCAGTTTGTAAATCCAATTAGATCATGAGCCAAAAAGCAACATGTCTGTTAATTTATAAAAGTGAAGGAGGTGACAAGTGATATTATATTTAGAAAGAATTACTATAAAGCTATTTTAACATTATAATATTGTATTTTAATTTGAAATATAAGGTCTAGTTCAGTTATTCCGGTTCCATAGACACACATAAGTAGTGTTGTAAAAATCGCAACTAGTCTTCGATTAGTCACTAATCGGAGGTTGGCCACTCTGATTTCACCAAATCGGAGGTGCTAGGCGGTAGTCGGTCAAAATTGGTCAAAGCCGGACCAAATCGTCCTAATCAGCGGTGTTCCAGCAAGGATAACCGTTGGATTTTCCCATTCCGATGCCGGATTTGCCGATTCCGGCGAAGATTTGTGATACAAACCCAGATCTTATTTGGGTGGGTTGGTGGGCCTTGGTACCGGGTCAAAGGGGTAGCAGCCTAGTGGGGTTAGTGGATGAATGGTTAGCTATTGTTTAGGGAGTAACTGCAGCCTAATTGGCTATTGTTTAGGGAGTAACTGCAGCCTAATTGGCTATTGTTTAGGGAGTAACTGCAGCCTAATTGTCCCTATTCTTCCTATTTATGTTTACTTCTTAGGATGTGTGTGTCTATCTTTGTTTAGTTTATCAAAAGTAGGGTTTCTAAACCTTGTAATCGGAGATCACCCTTCTTGAATAGGGCTCTATCTGTTTTATTTGAAGTTAATCAAGCCAACTTTTTGGGTTCTATCATTTTGGTTCCATTGCTGGGAAATCGAATGGCACCAGTAACCTGGAACTTGGCAGATCAACTAGCAACCATTGCAGCAAAACTAGATGTCATTCTTGCCTCTTTGAGGGACGATGTTGAAGAAATCAAAGTTCAAATGATCAGAGATTGTTGTAACAGTGAAGAATCAGAGGATAGTTTGAAGAACACGGTGGTTGAGGAACTGCAGGGGTCTGAACATGACCCTCTTCAGCCACTTAGATTCGACGTTGGTGGCAGAACCACTGACCAAAGCGACATAAGCGGTGATGGGATCGAGGGCACCAATGAAATGGATAACGGAATGCACACCGGCAAAATTGATGGCACCGCAATTGAAGCTTGGGCACCGGAAAAGAAATTAACAACAAAAAGCAGCCATGATCGGAAGAGGAGAGGAGAAATTAGTGAAATTAGAGGCTTGCTTAAAGATATTGATCCGCCAATCTCGTTAGTTGCAAGGCGTCAAGGAAATAAAAGCGTGTTGATTTCTTCCATATATACACATCTGAAACGCAATGAATTCTTGAAGTATACCTTTGATCTCCCTTATTTGTGTCCTAGGATACTCTTGTCTGATCTAGCAAGTTCTGAAACTTACCAAGCAACACTGGCACTTGCGAAACACGTGATTGTAATTTTTATCATTGTGTGGGACCCAGGAAAGGGAAGGGCAATCAGAAGTCAGCAGCCTTTCATCTTCTATCTGTGGAGCCATTTGAGTACTGGTCCAGCATTCGACTTGAGGTCAAGTCGCTTGTTCAGGGAGGATGCATTGATACAAACCCAGATCCTAATTGGGTGGGTTGGTGGGCCTTGGTACCGGGTCAAAAGGGTAGCAGCCTAGTGGGGTTAGTGGATGAATGGTTAGCTATTGTTTAGGGAGTAACTGCAGCCTAATTGGCTATTGTTTAGGGAGTAACTGCAGCCTAATTGGCTATTGTTTAGGGAGTAACTGCAGTCTAATTGCCCCTATTCTTCCTATTTATGTTTACTTCTTAGGATGTGTGTGTCTGTCTTTGTTTAGTTTATCAAAAGTAGGGTTTCTAAACCTTGAATCGGAGATCGCCCTTCTCGAACAGGGCTCTATCTGTACTTTTTATTTGAAGTTAATCAAGCCGACTTTTTGGGTTCTATCAATTTGTGACTCCGGTGACGGGAACGAGGGAAGGGTGCTACCGGCGGTCACTGGAACGATGGAAGAGAGTGGCTGTTTTAACTTTAGGGTTAATTGATTAAATTAAGTTTGTGTATTTATGCATCTAACCGTCTCAATCTTCACCAATTTACAAATTATCCCCCTAAACTTGTCATTAATTCATAAAAAAGTATAAAATTATTCATAAATTTGCAAAATTATACACAAAAGTATGCTCCGATTAATCACTAGTCCCTACCTCACTGTCCGACTAACGCCTAGTTATTTTTACAACACTGCAGGCATAACCATAAAATGTGGTTATAAGAAACCACATTTTTTTAATTGGGTTGGTTATTTGGTTTTTCTGCTCACCCCTGCTAGAGGTTTTGAATGGGGAGTCAAGCATTTTGATCAAGTATAATATATGGTACAAGAGTTAAAGTGGTTCTTTACAGATATATGGTTCTCAATTGAATGTCCTTATATATGGTTTTATACATGGTTTTGCCGTCTTATCTGGATTGAAAACATCCATAGGAAACTCAAACCAAATCCAGAATAGTGAATTCAGTTTTAGTTGTAACTTTTTTATAATAACTATAAAAGTAAGTTTTAATCTCATATATTTTGTATCCACCTAAATGATCAACAACCATACGGGGACATTATGATTCAATTAGGTGTGAAAATGCTGCTTGAGGTCAAATGACAAAATTCGATGAAGCCTTATGGGGACTAAAACATATTATTATATTAACTTTGAAGCTAAATGGCTTAAATGTTTTTGAGTGTGTTCTCATTATATTATTATTGTTTTTCTTGCAGCATCTTAATTTGTAAGGATGGTGAGGGTTAGTGTTCTAAATGACGCTCTTAAGAGCATGTACAATGCTGAAAAGAGGGGGAAAAGGCAGGTCATGATTAGGCCGTCTTCTAAAGTTATTATCAAGTTTCTTATGGTTATGCAAAAGCACGGTACGATCTTCTCTCTATTTGTACACTTCTTAAGAGGAAATAACTAAATGATGCGTGTTTTTGTACTCAACTACAGGGTATATTGGTGAGTTTGAGTATGTTGATGACCACAGATCTGGTAAGATCGTGGTCGAGTTGAATGGACGTTTGAACAAATGTGGGGTCATTAGTCCTCGTTTTGATGTTGGTGTCAAGGAAATCGAGCCTTGGACTGCAAGACTTCTTCCTTCAAGACAGGTTAGTTTTGTTTTCAAAAACAAAATTTGTATAATAATGATGTAAATTCTTTAAATACAAATCTACGAGGTTGCATGCTACTTCAAAACCGTTTAATCATTTAACTATTTGGCCCCTTTTAGTTTAAAGTTAAACACAACCCAAATCGACCCATTCACAAGTAAATCAGTGAAATTTGTCTCTTTTGGTCGATAAAAATTACGTTGGATTGGAGTTACCTGATGTTGGAACTAATTGATACGAGCATTTGCAGTTTGGTTACATTGTGTTAACCACATCAGCTGGAATCATGGACCATGAAGAAGCTAGGAGGAAGAATGTCGGTGGTAAAGTGCTCGGTTTCTTCTACTGAGATTTTGCGGATTTTCTTGGTAACTGTTTACTGTTATGCTGAAGGCGATCATGGTTTTGTTTTGATTCGATTTATTTTCGTTGTCATACTGGGTTCGTGTTTCTGGATTATGCTATATTATTTGTTTTTCTATATGAAGCGCTCAAAATGTTAAGATCTTTGTTTTTGTTCAGTATTAAAGATAGCGAATGAATCATTTTTCAAAAGTCATAGGATTCGTTTCATAGAGTTGATTTTTCATATTATTAGTGTTTGGAATGTAGTAACCACAATGACCAAGCTTTTTATATACTTGTTAACATTAAATTTATATATTTGATAAATTAATGTTTTACTTGTATAATTATGTTACCAAGTGTTAACTCTAAGATGAAAGAAAGAAAATATTATAACATATGTTAAAAAAGATTAGGTTATTTTAAGTTAATGCAAGCATTTTGTTTTCTACGACTTCTAATCATTTTAAATCGTTAATGATATGTCTAAATAATTAAAATTTAAAAATGACATTCACGAATATAAAAAGTTGAATTTTTTTTATAATAACTTAAAAAATAACTTATACCTTTTCAAATCTTTTAAACATCATGTCTACCATTCTTACATCTAAAAAGATAGCATAACATTTATTTTAAATATCTAAAACATGATACTGGTATCATATTTTCTATACAATAAGTGTATAAAAATAACAAGTATCTTGTAATCTCAATGTAATTATATGACCGTATAGCGACACATGAGACGCTTCTAAAAGCCGTTAATAAAGTATCGACTACTCCGAAGACATGTCATAAGTTACACCAAAATATTCATAACAATAAGTTTCTCCTCAAAACTCATCTACAACATTAAAGGAAGAAATAGAAATAGTTTCTTTTTCTTGTATCTTGCCAAAGGTTGTGTTGTTGCCCGACTACTCAACATAGTTTCACTACTTCACCACCACAAAACTTGATCCCGCAACCGCCACCATCGTCATCACTGCCGCCCTCCTCCGCTTTGCGCCGCCACTACCGATGGTGGCTCTAATGTTGAATTCAACGGAGCCTCGTATATATGATAATCATAACACTAGAATATGTGAATAAGAAGAGGCTAAGAAAGTGATCAAGATTTGTTTTGACATAAAAGAATGAGCTTTTGAGGTAATGGTAGAGCATATGTGAAGCATATTCTTCAAGCATTAACTTATGAATACATATTTAAATCATATGCTTTTTTTGTAATATATTTAATATATAAAGGCACAATAAATATATGTTTATGAAAAATAATATACTTACAAAAATGACATCGTTAGTAAATGGGTGTGTTTTCCCATGCAAGATCAAGAGCTAAATCTTGTACATGTTTTCTTCTTTAATTTCTACATATGATTTATGAGCATATCTGCATATGTATAATAACACTAAAATAGAACTTCAATGCCAAACTAACATCATTACAACCATTAATGCATGCCATGTTAAGGTCCAATGACTAAGGAAAATATGCGAGGTAAATTACAAAGAAAACAAAGCAACATAATGAAAACTGAAGAAACAACTTAAAGCTAAGATTTCGGAGCTGGTGTAAAACACGTGCTTAGTCCATATGTTGCGCCAAGGTCAACACGCATCAAAACATGAGGCTCAAACGTTATTACCATAGATTATGATTACGTGTGAGCCGTAACCTTATGACATGAATGAGAAGTTAAAGTTATTGCACATTGTGTGAGGTTTACCCAATTAACACTACATAGTTCTCCTAAGTTTTCTAGATGGTTTATGACTTCTAAATAAGCCCCTAAACTTATTTTTAATTATATATATAACATTTCAGGTTTACCCAATTAACACTACATAGTTTTCCTAAGTTTTCTAGATGGTTTATGACTTCTAAATAAGCCCCTAAACTTATTTTTAATTATATATATAACATTTCAAAATTCTTTTGTAGTACTAAATTGAGAGAGTATTTAATGATAATAGAATGAGATTATTGTTAAGGTAAACCATAATCTTAACGAGTATTTTATCACCTCTCATTGTATGCATATGCTAGGAATTTAGAGGGGTACACGCACAAACAATCAAACTGTAGAAATGTAAATGACACACTGATTCGGTCACAGCGAAACGAACTACGTTCACTGATCTTGACTAGGGTTTCTCTTTTATTACTTAAGTGTTCATGGAATTACATATACAAGGCTTGTTTATGTAATGATACAATCTTGAGTTTTATGCTTAAGAAACAATAAAAAACATCCGGGCCATAAAACAACAACCAATAGCCGGGCACCTTTGTGTCTTCGACTTAAACAAAAAGAAAACGAGCCCAAATAATGGGCACCCACAAGCCAGCAACATATGGCAGTTTGTAAGTGAGGTTTTGCTCTAACGTGTGAGATTTAGTCCTAAGCCTAAGCAATGACATTTTACAAATTAGAAACACTTTCGTATGCTTTATCAACTCATAGAAATACACATCTAGTTCATTCCACCTCTTAGAATGTCTTTTGGTTAACTTAGTGTAATTGTTGTATAACTGTTTCTTAGTTTCTTGCTAAAAAACCATGCATCTTTCCAATAAAATTACCAATCGTTCAAGAAAAAGAAAACAACTAACACGTCGACTCAAAGCACACGTGTTGACTTCCGTCAATTTCAACCAACTTTGTTTTTTCACTCAAAGGGACACACGCCAACTCACTAACGTATCATTTCCAATTAAAAGAACACGTATCGAATCCATGATGTGTCTACCTATAATGTCTCGATCCTTAATACTTAAAGCAAATGTTCCCTTCTAGAATTTAAATTCTAACAAGACTTTTCATACGATTAGTTCTTTAGGGCCGGTTACCATACAAAGTGTAATTTTCGTGCGAAGCGTAAGAAGTCACAAAAGCGTGACATGTAATTTTTGGCGGAGGTAGTTTCGTCCACGCTACAGTTACGCATAAAATGTACATAATTATACAAGTTATATATAATATTACGCAAGTTATATTTATTATTACGCAAAGAAAAATTACTCACGTCATAAAAAATAATTACGCAAGTTATATTTATAATTACGCAAGTTATGCTCATAATTACGCAGTTAATAATCACGCAAATTATATGTACAACGCATAGATGTTTTTAAAAAAATGTTGATCTTTTTAAGAAAAGTATAACAACACTATACTCATATTAAAAATGATAAAATTCTTGATTTTGTGGTGTATTTTAAAAAAAATAATGTCATATAAAAAGTTTTATGCGTTTAAAAAAACAAAGGTTAAAAAAATTAATAATTATAAGCTATTTCTAAATCTAACACTCCAGACATATATTTTATGTGATTATTATATCTTTAATCTGAACCGTTTATCAATTAAATCAATGACTATTACCACTTTGTATAGTTTGCACGAGTTATTTACTTTATATCGTAAAAAGCAACGTGTAGTCAAAAATCAAAACAAACATACAAAGTAAACACTAGGACAACGAGCACACGGTTAGTACTCGATTCCGTTATAAACTAAAACCGACAGCTGTCCACACTCTAATCTTGTGCGCGTCAACACCGGAACATTTCTCCATCGCTTCATCGTTCTCACCCCCATTTTCTCACTGTTCTCACCGGCGTACAAACCACTATCTCACCACACCGTCACCACAGTCGCTGTATCTGTATCTGTATCTGTATCTGTATCTGTATCTGTATCTGTATCTGTATCTGTATCATCCCCTAGGTCAAACAGCTTTACAGCAATAACATTTGTATCCTGAACAGTTGAACATCAGGCGGATCGCTGACCGATTTCTAATCTGGTGAGTATTATGTTAATGATGTATGATTTCAATTTGATTTGATTTGTTGATTGTGGTTTTGTTCCTGATGTGTGACTTTGTTGATTTTGATTACAGTTGATTCCTAGGGCTTGTTGTTTGAGTTAGTTTTGGTTGTACGATGGCCGCTCCACCTGCTAGGGCACGAGCAGATTATGATTACCTTATTAAGCTGCTTTTGATTGGTGATAGCGGTAAGCTTTTGTTCCGAGGTTTGAATCTGGTTTCGTGTGGATTGTGTGGTTGCTGGATGTTGAAATTGGTTAGTTAATGGTTATGGTGGATTACTGGATTTTCTGGCTTGTTGCTAATTTTTTTGATTGGAGAAAACGGTTTTAGGTGTTTTGAATGTGATTTGTGCTGATCTAGGGTGATTTGGTGCGATTTTTTAGTAGTATGGTGTGTCTTTGGATATTTTTTTGATGTTTTGGTCATTGAAGTGTTGTTGTTGTGTGATATGCTGCTGTAGTGTTCACTTGTGTTTTCATTACTTGTACACTCAGCTTGCTAGGTAAAGCAGTTGCTTGATGATTTGTTGATGTCATGTTTGTAGCTGGCAATCTACTCTAAACTTAGTTTTGCAATTGGTGTTTGGTTATCTAACTTGTAGGTGGCGAGTTTTGGCCAATAAAAATTAAAAACTACGCTTGATGATTGTTTGTGAGGGAGAGAGTGTGCATCGCAGACAGTTTCTTGCTAGTTATGTAGTTCTGTGCAAGAGATAGAGACCATAGGATATGTTAACATTGTCGCTTTGTCTTGATTCAGTTGTCATGAACGTTTACAATGGTATTTATGAAATAAATAATGAGAAGTGAAGGAAAAGACAATATGTGGCCAGTGGGTAATAATTTTATGTTAAAAATGTCGCTATAGATGCTTCCATTGAACTTTTGAATTGGGTGGACACTCTGACATGAGACTATGATGTTGTGTAAAAGGCTTTTTTATTGTAGATTTATCTGGTTCCTAAAGTTCTTGATACATCTAGGATTCTTGATCACATTGTGTGCAGTAACAGTAGTAAGTCCATGGGTGTGTTAGTGTAATATGTTGGAGCAGTGTAAGAGAAGTGGCGAGGAGAGAACTACAATTGAAGATGATAGACGTTACATTATTGAGTATTGACCATGAAACGACATGATCACCCAAAAAAGTCATAATACCTCTATTTATGACGAGAGATTACATCAATAGATAGTAAGATTATGATGACTTGAAAAAGAAAACAGTATTATTATTCTAGGTAAAACAACTAAACAATGAAGCTCTAAACAACCAAATAGTTGCTGTAGATCACTTAAAAGTTGGAGAAATGTAATAGAGGGGGTGAGGAGAGAACTACAATTGAAGATGAGAGACGTTTCATTATTAACCATGGCATGATCACCCAAAAAAGTCATAATACCTCTATTTATGATGAGAGATTACATCAATAGATAGTAAGATTATGACGACTAGAAAAAGAAAACAGTATTATTATTCTAGGTAAAACAACTAAACAATGAAGCTCTAAACAACCAAATAGTGGCTGTAGATCACTTGAAAGTTGGAGATATGTAATAGAGGGGGTGAGAGAACTACAATTGAAGATGAGAGCCGTTACATTATTAACCATGAAAAGGCATGATCACCTAAAAAAGGCATTATACCTCTATACATGACGAGAGATTACATCAATAGATAGTAAGATTACGACGGACTAGAAAAAGAAAACGAATTATTATACTTATCCGTTTGTCCCATATTCATTCTATCAAACAAATAAATGCAATTTCATCCGGAAATACAGTACACACTTTTCAAATTGTATTTTTCAGTTTCTGTTAGTATTCTGGTCCTCCCCATTACTACAGTGGAAAAACCTAGTTCCTAGAAAGATTGTTTAAGAACGGAGTTAACTTGTCACAAGGGATATTTTTCATTGTCGCATGGGTTTCATAGTAAAAAGAAGTTTTTATTTTCTTATTAGAAAAGTTGTTAGAATAATTGGAAGGAGAAACTGTGGAATAAGTGTTTATGAAGGAAGTAATGGGTGAAGGGGGTTGAGGTGGTTAGGGTTTGTCTTGAAAGCTAGTGGTTTATGAAGCCGGAAATTGATGTAAATCTAATGTTTGGGGATTCTTTTGGTTTCTAATATCCTTTGGCATACATGGGAGGCAAAATAAGTAAAATTTAGATGTATCTTTAGTTCTTTACATCTCTTTTAGTTACATTAGAGGGATGATTTATTGGTCACACATACTGATACTCTTGTAATCATATTAATGGAATCATCTTTTTGTCAATTTTATTCAATTTATTTACCATTTATCATTAACTGTTGAGACGTTAGCATTCTCTCCATCAAGGTCTTGGCTTGTCCACCAATGTTAGGTGATTTTGAGTAAAATTGGTACACATCTGTGACAATATAGTGTATGCTTGATCACGTGACAAGAAAATATGTGAAAGTACAACAACAAATTTTCTTTTCTTTAAGATGAATCGACGAGTACTGGAATGGACAATAGAAGATCAATAACGCCAGCACCTGCAAAGCTCACACAAAAACAATAATAATATCACTATGTTGTTAGGATGTGAGAATACTTCACTAGATGTGTAAGAACTGTAGACATTACAATGGTCTAATTGGCATAGAAGTAGGGAACTGTTTATTTACCCGAATAATGTTCCGACATAATACAGATAACTTAGAACGCGAGAAAGCTACAAATTAGCCTAACAACAACCACAATAGCTACCCTAAGTATTTCCCTCTATAAATTGTATCCTAAATGTGGTCAGTCCTTTCTATTCAATAAGGATATTCAAGTTATGCAAGTACAGAACCAAAGATAAAGAACAAGATGAACTAACATGGAATTCGTACTGTTCTGATATCTCATAAGGTTACGATATGTCTGTTGTTTATAGTCTAACAAAACTAAGAAATGATAGGGAATTTGTATATGGGCAGGAAACTACCAAGGAAGATGAATCCTTAACAATCTATAATTGGCTGTTCTTATAACCTCACAACAGTTCAGACTTATTTTTGAACTGTCATGTATTATTTCCAAATGTTATTTTCCTAGAATTATATCTAATTGCACCGCTTATCCTTTTATTTGCATGCAATTATATATCCTGATGAAGGGTGCATATTTTCTCTCTTTTTTTGTCCTTTTTGTAAATGTAGATATATCAAGACTCCAGTATAATCAAGATTCTTTTTGTTGACAGTCTTTTAATTTTTGAACTTCCTTCATGTAAGATGGTAAAAGACTTGATTCATATTATTGATAGGTTAGGTTACATTATATAGAGTTTACAATGAAACCCTAAAAACCTAAACGGACCCATGGGCTCAACCTTAATAATAATAATTACTAAACCCTAATAATAATATAGTCTAATACTCCCCCGCAGTCAGAGCGGTAGAGAATCGGACTCTCTGACTGGAAACAATAAAAAATAAACATAAAGAACAACAAAAAATAGTCTCGATCTTGGTCATAATTTCAGCCAAAATTCCATAATCTTGCAATCTTCAACCAAATCCTTTAAATACAATCCACAACATTAAATAATCATGTAATCCTGCGAGGGGCATCCAATGAGGCAGTGTGACGGCGGCATAGAGTAGTCCTGTAGACGGCGCGGCGACGGACCGTAGTCCTAGAGGCGGCAACCAAAAAGGCACAACGGCCGCGCGACGGAGGACCGTGGTCCGGGAGGTGGCGCGACAAATGCTCCGGTGGCAACGGATCGTGGTCCGGGAAAAAAAAGAAAGAAATAAAATAGACATCCGGCGACCGTGGTCATGCAGCGGTATGTCAAGCGTAAGCCGGTGACCGTGGTTAGGCGGCGCGCTTTGATGGCAAGGGACCGTGGTCCGGCTAGATCAAAAGAAAAAAAAGAAAAAGAAAAAAAAAACAGACACCCGGTGACCGTGGTCATGCGGCGGTGTGTCATACCGAAGGCCGGTGACCGTGGCCAGGCGGCGTACTTCGGTGGCCAGGGACCGTGGTTCGGCTAAAAAGAAAGAAAAAGAAATATGATAGGATATCGGATCTAATACAAGAGAGATAAACCCGATAAGAAATCTTCATAGTAATGAAAACCAGGTAGACAAGGTGAAGGCCGATGACTATGGTTAGGCTGCGACAAAAAGGTTGCAAGTAAATGGGATCGCAAGATTGCAAGGATATAAGATCATAAGGTTGCAAGGATCAAAGTTAACAATGTGGAACTGATGGCAAGCAGCAGAATAGAGGGCTGTGACCTTCGATCGGAAAGTTGAACATCAAAAGCATAAAAGAAGATGAGGAAAACTGAACGGAGAATCTTTGAAAGGGACTAATGGTGGCCAGACAGGGCGGCGGCGGTGACGGCACACCGGCCTGTCTAGGGTTTTTCTCGGGGCGGTGGCGGCAAGGGTTTTATGTTTTGTAGTGGCGCGGCGGTGGTGGTAGAGAGCCTAGGGTGGCTCTGATACCATGTAAGATGGTAAAAGACTTGATTCATATTATTGATAGGTTAGGTTACATTATATAGAGTTTACAATGAAACCCTAAAACCTAAACGGGCCCATGGGCTCAACCCTAATAATAATAATTACTAAACCCTAATAATAATATAGTCTAATACTTCCAACATTATCTATGAAGTATGTAGACCATAGTCTTTCAACACTACAATTGCCCAACGATCACTTTTTCTTTATTGTTTGGAACACATTTTGCTTTGATTTATGTGTCTCCGGGGGGAAAACATATCACCTGACTACCTGAGCTTAAATATCATTAATTGCAGTGATTATCCATTATCTTTTTCCTTTATTGGCAGGTGTTGGGAAGAGTTGCCTTCTTTTGCGTTTTTCCGATGGCTCCTTTACTACTAGTTTTATCACTACTATTGGGTGAGTTGATTTCACAACTACTACATGGACTGTTGATTTGTTTTTCTTAACATTATAAAGGCTAAATTCGTGATACAGGATTGATTTTAAGATAAGAACCATTGAACTTGATGGTAAGCGGATCAAACTTCAAATTTGGGATACAGCTGGTCAGGAACGATTCCGGACAATCACAACCGGTAATTCACTTGAAAATCAATATTACATTTCTTGGATTGTAGTTTCTATTCTTGTTGTGTTGGAAATATGTAATTAAGATATGAAGGCACTGGTCTACCCCTGAGAAGTTTTCTATTCGTCTTTGTAAAGTCTCTAGATATTCTTTGAATTATTTTGTGTTTCAGATCATACTGCCATGTAATTTACACTTTTATCTCTCCAAACTCAGCTTACTACAGGGGAGCTATGGGTATTTTGCTGGTGTATGATGTTACAGACGAATCATCTTTCAACAGTAAGGTTTTCTCCCCTTAACCTTGACTAGTAGAATATAGCTTATAACATTTTGAGTCAGACTCCACAACTAACAATTGATCCTCTAATATTACGAGAAAGCCACTTATATCACTCATTGTGCAAAAACTAATTATTCACTATCTTGCTTCCTGGTGTTGGTAGACATAAGAAACTGGATTCGCAACATCGAACAGCATGCTTCTGATAATGTTAACAAGATATTGGTCGGGAATAAGGCTGATATGGATGAAAGCAAAAGGGTATTCGTATTTGTGTTTTCTTTATGCTTTGAATAAGGTTATAGTTGTCTAGAAAACCAAAAAGGTCAAAACATCATCATGTTTTGCTGTAGGCTGTACCAACCTCGAGGGGGCAAGCACTTGCTGATGAATATGGCATTAAATTCTTTGAAACTGTAAGAAAACCAAACTGGTATACTAATGTTTAGATAATTCTCTGAGACGACTTAAAGAAATCTTGAATTTCTTATGTTGGCAGAGTGCAAAAACAAACCTAAACGTAGAGCAGGTTTTCTTCTCGATAGCAAAGGATATCAAGCAAAGGCTTTCAGAAACCGACACCAAGGCCGAGGTATGTTGTCTGTGTTGCTTCACAAATAGTCGGTAGCAAAACCACCATAACTAAAACTAGAGTGGTACAATTGGCTGGTCATACATGTAGGGTAACATGTCTAAACAGATAACTTTGTATTGGTCTGATTTACACAGAACACCTTTGTCCAACATAAATTATTTCAAGTGTGTCAAATATGATTAGAAAAACTACGTTATTTCAATATCAAACTATTTTTGAATACAAATAATTTAGGAGGCCATAAGGATTTAAGATGAAGTTTCGACCTCTTCATCCATATGACCTGATTATTTTAAGGCTATAATTTTTGATTTCTTTCTTGCTCTATCCAGTAAGATATAACATAACCCACCGAATCATTGCAGCCATCTACGATTAAAATTAATAAACCAGATGCAGCTGCTGGGAACAGTGAATCAGCACAGAAATCGGCTTGCTGCGGTTCTTAAACATAGAATCTTTGTTTTCTGTTTAATGTTTGAATTTGTTTGTGGCATAGCTTGTAGCAGTGACAATGGAAGTGACAATTATTGTAACCATGCTATACTGTTATTGTGGAGGTCTTGCTTGTGTATCCAACGTTGTAAGTTCCGATTTGACATAATTATTAATGTTTTTATTATGTCTGAAAACTAAACAGTAAAAAGACTAATAATCTAAGCAAAATTAACAGTAGCACAGATTGCAAATCGATACATATGTTTTAACTAAGCTACTTTAGTTCAATTTTGGTGTTTCTTCTAATAAAACCACTTGGACCACCTTCGGGTTGTTTCGGTAGACCGGGAACGCCATACAGGTGCAGCGGCTTGGTACTACGGGTAGACTTTTTGGGCTCGTAAACCCATTGAAGGAGCTGAGTGTGTGTGTTTCGGGTTGATGTAGTAGTTTTGGGTTCAAATGGTAACCTGGAAACAAGTTTTATGACCTAACCTAACAAAAATAATGCTTTCTAAATCACTAAATCAAACAATAAGAAATATGTATTACACAGTCATAAAAAATTTCAACATTTTTCTTATGATTAAGATCTATGTATTTTGCATTATACAGTCCTTATTTATCAACAATCACATTTAATTTAAAAAACTATAATCACAAAAATATAAAAATATTAAAAATCACAAAAAATAAATAAAATACTAAAAATCAAGTTAAAAAAAAACACACGAAACTCTAAATAGCAATTCTTGTCATTCCAGCACCACGACTCCACATTCTCAACTCATTCTGAAACGGTGTCAAATTCAAATCCAAACCCAAACCCAAACCCAAACCCAAACCCAAAAACAACCCTCTCCCGCCACCATCAACCTCGTCAACCACCGTCTCCTTCACCTGCCGAATGTCACGGTGCCGCCGCATGTGCCCGCCCAGCGCCTGCCCGAGCTCAAACTCCAACCCACATACGGAGCATTCATGTTTCCTAGCCTTTGGCTGCAACTCCTCAGCCAACTTAACTTTCTTGTGGCTCGTACGATGTCCACCAAGCGCTTGAAACGACGTAAACTGCTTGTTACATGTCTTGCAACGGAACACCCTTCGGGCGCGATCAACACCATTAAGGAGCATCATGCAGTTGGCCATAGCTAAGGTCTCAACCTCTCGATCATCGTCCCAATGTCTCTTCATGTTAAGAGTTTAATGTTATCAAAGGTAAGTGTTTGATTTTGTTGGTGTGTGTATGAAGATAATATATATGTGATCTTGATCCGACGTATACGCATATGTTGTAGTGGTTTTATTATGTAGGTGATCGGTGGGTCGTGTGACGATAATGCTTGTCAGGTATGACGAAACTTTGATTTTGTTGTTTGTCGTGGATGAGTGTGTTTCTAGAAATTTGAAGTCTGTTGACTTCTGAGTCGAAATCTGGAGAACGTGCATAAAAATTTCAAACAGATTTTGCAACTTTGAAATTAAAAGGGGAAAAAGAGCTCTTTGTTCCCATCAGAACAGGATTGGACAGTAAACCGGCCATTTTACTGGTTGACGGGTCGGATCAAATTTTGAGAACTAAACGACGTCACAATTATATGCATATGTAGATTTTAGTTATAAACTAAACTCAACATAATTATATATCCAACACTCTTATCATCCGACCTACCCCTTAAACCAAAAAAAAAAATAATAATAAAAAAATTGAAAACCCGGTCCGACCCGGTTCCAGTTCAACCGCCGTACTAGTTCGAACCGGCCGGTTCTTGGAGAAGAAAACGAGTTGGGGTGGATCGGATCGATGGCCCAACCGAATCCCGGTCCAACCGGTCGGTCCGATCCGAGTCTAACAAGATATCCAGGTGCGTAATAGATGCTTAGTCTTTTAAAGTTCAAGGGTGATCAAATCCTGTTACAGACATGTGATTTAGATTTAGAGTAGATTAAAAGTCGTTTAAAAAAAAACAAAATAAAAAGGGATTATGCATGTGAAGTCACTTAGTTATTCAAAATCATCAACGTAAACATCTTCTAAGGCTATTGTCGTTTAAAAATAAAGAATTGGTTATTCAACTTAGGTTATATATATTTAAACGGGCTGAGTAGTTTCGATTATCATTATCATAAAATGCCAGTGACGCACTCTTATGTCTTAAATCCCTGGTCTAGGTAGCTTTGATTTCTAGAACCTTAAGGTTTCTAGATGCATAACGTAATTGAATAGAATGTTCATTTAGATTTTATTTTAGTCTTAAATGGTTGCAAATAAAGAAATGTTTTCATGACTTGATTATTTGCTTGATTTTGTATGATTGTTTGAATCTTACTTACTTGTGTGTATTTTAAGTTCAGATTTGTTAACTAAAAGCTTGTTTGATTTGAGTTTAACCTTTTAAATTCAAGTAACATGAATACGATTGATTTAGTTTTATCTTTTTATTATGTGTGTATTAATCCGATCCGAACCGAAAACATTTACTATTTATTGAAGATAACCTACCCAAACATTTCCAACCCTCACGAAATAAATTCCCACATTCCTGGGTTCGCCACTCTGCTGCTCCGGGAAGTAGCCCACGATCGGGATGCCAATTTTACGGTACCATGGGTGTCAATCTGGCGTTCCTGCTTGCTACCACAACCATACCGTCACCCTAATAACGTTCCTATGGATTCACCCACAAAACAAAATAGCATCAAAAAAAAAAAAAATGCATATCAGTATATTACACAACTAGATCCCGTGTGATACACGGATTAAATAAAAAATATCAAATATTTTGTAATAAAAATTAAAAAAATATAAAATAATATTTTCAGATAAAATATGATTGAATTATGTAAAAATATGTACATCAAGTAAAACAACAATAATATCATTTTAGACTTTCTTTTATGATTTTTTTATTTTGCTTTTTAAAAATAATTTCATTTTTTAAACCATCCTTATAATACTTAAAAACACTTTTTAAAACGTTTGTGTTTAAGAAAAATTTTATATTTATATTCTTTTTTAATGTTTGTTTTTTAATAAAAACCTATAATTTTTAATTTTTACAATATCTATTTTTTATTATGTAAATGTTTTAAATAATATAACTAGTATGTACTATTATCATTTATTAGGAGAGAGAGACGGAAAAATTAAGACGAGGAAATCTAATATTTTAACAAGTGACACTTCAAAACTTTCTTTTATATATATATATATATATATATAGAATAGAACAGATAGATTTCTTATATATATATATATATTGGGTATTGCTTGTTGTGAGCATATATAATGTTCTTTTTTAACATGCATGATTTTTTTTGCTATCTTTGAAAAAGTAGTAGTTAAATTTATCGGATCCAAATTCAGGTTAGTTGGTAGTATACATATATGATATATGTTTCTAGATGGGGTTCATATCACGCCATTTAAAGTTCTAGACGGGGTTTCATATTATCATATATACATGTATTGTTTTTCGTAAAGAGGCATGTTTTTCTTTTTAAAAGAAACATAATTTTCAAAAGACAAATAACTAATTAAATATACATTTAAGAAAGCATTTATGTCGATGTTGTAATACTGATTATGATCTAATTTTTTTTTTCTTCTAAACTTAGACGTAATATAAATTAATAGATATTTATTTTTTCCTGACGCCTCTAACTTCAAATTTCAAATGTCAAAAGGGTCATTAGACTAGACATTCAAGACTCGTATTCATACTTAAAATATTCCTTTTGAATCCCTTAACAATTTACTAGATATTCTTTTGAATCAAGTGGTTAGGTTCTTTTATAAATTAAAACGCTCCTGATTGGTTCATTTGTTCTCAAAAATATTCTTTCAAGTCATGTTGACCAGTCAAAGTCAACTCATCTAACATTTCATCTTCCATCTCGATCACAATGTTGTGAAGGATACAACACACGAAAATAACTCTAGGTAACCTATTCTTGTCAGGTCGCGACAACATTTAACGTATCAACCTCTATCCGTCTTTCAAGCAGGTCAGCGCTCTCTAGGCCACCAATCTTGTCGCATAATGGCGCTTGTTGAATTTAGTTTTTGTTTCGGATAGCTCGTGGCCTTGGTATAATATTATGAACCATGGTGGTAATGGAAAACCCGTGTCTCTAACTATGTATTCTTTGAATTTTTGTTCATCCTGAAAGCTTCAGAGGCCGTTTGGTTCGTAGAATATTTTGCAAAGTCATTGGAAATTGAATTGGAATTGGAATCTAGTTAAAACTGATAACGTGTTTGGTTGGTCAATTTTGAACATTCCATGAAAAAATGAAAGTAATGTAAATTTAAACGAATGTGGGGAAAATTTTCAATTCCAATTTCATTCGTTAACCAATCAAACAGGATTTTGGATGGAAAAATTTTCAATTCCAATTTCAATTCTTTAGAATTCTATGAATCAAACGGGGCTTCAGTTTATTCCCCTGTAGGCTGTAGCATGTATCCTTTCTCTAATAATCAAAAGAGTAAATTACTATTTGCATCTCCGATCTTTCCCAAAAATAACTAGTTGCATCTTTAAAGTTTAAAAACGTCATTAACTCCCCTGGCTTTTTATTTTTTCATCCATTTGAATCCCGAATGCTAACGCTGTAAAGACAAAACTACCCCTAAATATTAAAAAAATAAAAAAACTTGTCCACCCACCTCTACAAAGACTCTCTCATCTCACATACCCATACACCCATTTTTCCTTTTCTCTCTCTCTCTCTCTCTCTCTCTCTCTCTCTCTCTTTATCTCTTTCTCTCTCTCTCTCTCTCTCTTTTTCTCTCTCCCCTCCATAATCTCCATCACCACCACCACAACCACCCACCATCACCATCACCATCACTGCAAACTCCTCATTACTGCCACCATAAGCTCCCTGTTGCCATAAGCTCCCCGTCACCGCCACCACAAGCTCCTTGTCACCGCTACCACAAGTTCCCCGTCATCGCCACCACATGCTCCCGGTCACCGTCACCACAACCTCCCCTATCGCCACAACTCCCCATCGCAACCACCACCAGCCCTCATCGCTGCCACCACCACAACCCCTCATCGCCACCACCACAGCTCCATCTCCACCCACCACAGACCCCATCACAACTATCACAACTCCTATCGCCGCTACCATAGCCCCCATCACCACCACCACAGCCCCCCGTTGCCGCTACCACAGCCCCATCGCCACCACCACAACCCCCATCGTCGCCACCACAGCCCCTCATCGCCGCCACCATAGCCCCATCGCCGCTCACCACAGCTCCCATCACCACCACCACAGTCCCCCCATCACCATTTCCAACACAAACATGTGTGCGTATGAGAGAGAGCGTGCGCGAGAGAGAAAAAGAGAGAGAGAGAGTGAGTGTGTGTGTGTGACAATAAGAGAGAGAGAGTGTGTGTTTATTTTTGGTGGTGGGTGTTGTGAAGATGGCGGGACCTGTGGTGGTGATGGCGGTTCTGGTGGTAGTGATGGCGGTTCCGGTGGTGGTGATGGTTGGGTGTGGTAGTGTTGGTGATGGAGAGATGAGAGAGGTAGTGTTGGGGGGGGGGGGGGGGTGTTGGTGAAGATGATGATGAATAATGTGTTTTGGTCAAGTTGGGTAGGTCCTATAATTTTTTTATTTTTAAAATTTTAAAGGGTAGTTTTGTCTTTTCATAAAATATTTAATAGAAATTATAACAACGTTAGCATTCAGGATTAAAATAGATGAAACTAGTTATTTTTAGGAAATGTGAAGTTGTAAATAGTAATTTACTTTAATCAAAACAAAGCCCGATTGTTATTTAAGCCCAACATAACTATAAGCACTATGTAGATGGGCCTATGGGATTTTCTGCTTCTGGGCTTCTGGTACTCTTATATTTTTATATAACTTCAGTTTTATGTACATCTTAGTAAAATATATTTTTCGTCTCTACAAAAAAATATATGATCCCTAAAGTGAAAAGTAGCCAGAAATCATATTTTCCTATGTTTTTTTTTTCAATTTCTCGTGGTTATTGTCATTACGTATTTGATAGTTGATGTGTATTTTGGTGTTTTCACCATCAAAATTTCGAAGAAACTAAAATAAAGTAACCCATGTGTTAGTAACTTAGCATGTCCATGGACCACGGTAAATATAAAGCGGTGATTACTAAAAAAGTTTAGTAGAACGAGATTGGTGACCATTATTACTATTAACTTAGATCAGAATGGTGATAACTACCAACTTAGTGATGTGAAATTAATGATCACTACCAATTTAGTGTCGACAAGGAAAGATGATTACCAATTTAGTGTCGATACTTAGAGACATTCTTAGTGAAAGACTGATCGAATAAAATCATATGCGTTTCGATGTGTGTTAATATGATTAACTGAATTACATTTATCTTTGAATGGTCTATTTTTTTATTATTAGAATTGAATGTAATAGGTTCGAGGTCAACTGAGAGACGAGTACAAAGCAGTGATAAAAACGCATGTGAAATGGAGCTAGTAACAACCTTGGACGTCAGTCAAAGGCCGTGGTCCTTCTTCAGTGTTAAACCACACTTGCACCTTGTTTTTTAGCGTCATACAGGAGTTTGCATGCACTATACTTGGGTAAACCTAAATTAAGAAAAGTTGGTTTTAAGGTCCTAAAAGCAAAAACAAATAAAGATTTCTAACATTTGGCTTCAGGCTAGGGGCTCAAAAAGGCTCTTAAGCACCTAACCAATCATTCCTTGCCGCTAGATTCATATAAAACATCAAGATACAAGATTAGAGTGAATGAGAAAGCAATAAGTTTAGGATTTGGACAACTACCGCGCTTACTTGTGATTGGTATCCAAAATTGTTGAAAGTTCTCTTACCACCATGTTTGCCTCCTATCAACGCCCCATGTTCGAATAACCTTCTTGTGATCACAACCAGGATTATGGTTCGCTCAATTGTGTTATTTACTTTGATTGAAGTTTGTATTCGACTCTTGTGTTAATTTGAATTGTGACGCATGGATTTATGTTTATGCTTGTGTTTTTTTGGTATCCCTATGTAGAATATCTCTATTATCGAGGAGTTAACGAGTGGTAAGACAAATTTATTGAATGATATTATGTTCTAACTATTGAATAGTAGTAAGCATTAACACCTGAAAGCAAATTATTATTTATATGTGTTTAATGTTAAATTAACTCAACAAACAATTAATAGTACTTACATCAACTAATTGTGCCTGGTACACACTAGTTAGTTTAGTTAAGGATCGGATGGTTAGCATGTAAGTACATAGAACGTGCTCTAGGTTAGTGATGAAATTAAACTAGGCAAAGTCGATGTTGTTAAATCAATAGTTTATCATCAATTAAGTTTACAACCTTATAACCATACCTGAAACTAAAAATGATTATCTGTTTATTGTATTTGCAAATCAATCTTGTGTTCTTATGTTTACCATTTCTTCATCACTTGTTAATTTCATTGCAATTTAATTGAGCTTAGTTTAATTCAACCCTTCCACTCAATCTTTGAGTTATTATAATAAAATAATGTGTAATACTAACTACATGTTCCTCTAGATATGATATCTTACTTACCTACATATCTTGGTTATTTAAGTCTTTTGCATGACTTGATGAAGATTATCATGTCTATGTGATACAGTGATCAATTGATTGCTAAACTCGATTGTAGGGTGATTGAGCTAAAAATAAAGATTAAACATTATTTAGTTATATACACATATAGATTTGGGTTTATAGTTTTGCACCTTTTGAAATTGGCATAGATACATGTTTGGCGAATCATTTAGCGAATCCTTTCTCTTTGGCTTCATTTTTAAAGCATCAATAGTATATGAATGCCCACGGATAATGCAATTTCTAAGATCTACAAATATATCATGTTGAGTTGTATAGAGTTTTAACCCATTTATTGAATAATCTATGAGACGATACCTTGAATATGCTTAGTTGATTGTTAGTAGCGAAACTATTAGGAACAAAATTTAGTGGCATGCAATTATGTCTCGTTTCATCAGGGGGTCTAAATATAGTGAACAATAATTGGATAGTTCATTTACGAGATATGACAAAACTATGGATCTCTCGACCCCTACTTTGTTTCTGATCATTCTTTTTAATGACCCAAGCCTCCTCTCGTATATATACATCATCGATATCAGACAGGAACTCCCAAAATGGCTTTAAGCATAATGTACCACCAAGTGTTATATTGAGTTAAAGAGACTAATGGGAAGGCTTATTCCGACTTGCAAATGGTTTTAACAATAATGTTCTACAGTTTTTCCTATTAAGCGTAATATATATATTCAAATATATATATTATATTAGTATATATTATGATTGATTGAGTCATAATTAGTTTTCATTGTTTGAGCCTAAACTTAAAGATAATTGGTTGTATTGGGTAGGATATAAGAAAAGATTGTAATCTCTTTTTCCATCAAGGAATGAAATCTTAATATTCTTCATGGAAAAAGAGATTACAACCCTTTCTTATATCCTACCCAATACAACCATTTATCCTTAAGTTTAGGCTCAAACAACGGAAACTAATTATGACTCAATCAATCATAAAATATACTAATTATCACTACAAGAAAGTGGGTCTATAGCAACGAAAATATGCCACCTTATAGCAACGACATGTCGTCGCTATAGCTAATTTTGACCTATAGCGACGACATGTCATCGCTATAGAGTTAGTTCGCAAAAGTTAGTTGTAATAGGCTGATATGTCGTCGGGATAGAGGTCGTCGGCATAAGTTTTTCTATAGGAACGACAAATCGTTCCTATAAGTGTCGTGGTTTCTGATTTTATCGAATAAAAAAAATAAAAAAAATAAAAAAAAGATATCAATAGCGACGACATGTCGTCGCTATAGGTGTTTTTTATTTTTTTTAAAAAAAGGAAAATATCTATAGCGACGATATGTCGTCGCTATAGGTGTTTTTTAATTTTTTTAAAAAAAAGGAAAATACTCTATAGCGACGACATGTCGTCGCTATTGATCTCATTTTTTTATTTTTTTTATTTTTTTTTATTTTATGCAGAACCTTATTTTTTAAAAAATTTTAACAAACATATAATCAAGAAAAATCCAATGCAAGTTTAACAAACTAATAATTCATACAACTTCAAATATAAGTTTAAAAAACAGATAATTCATACAATTAGTTTAAAGTTCAACAAATCTAACAAAATACAAACGCTAATGACCACCAGGTGGTCGTTGCTGTTGTCAGTAGCGCATCATTCCATCTGCTCTTGAAGTAATCGTTGCATTTCTTGTATTTGTTGTTGTTGTTGTTGTTGGATTTGTTGTTGTTGTTGTATAGTTTCTTGATTTTGTTGTTGCTGTTGTCTAAGTTCTGCAACTTCATCATGCAAATGTGTGTTCTAGGAGGTTGCGAGCTACAAAAATCAGGTGGTGGATGTCTCACCACGCGACCAACACCTCGTATATGTCCTCGCCTTTGACCTAAGGCACGCTCAATGCATTGAATCTCATCAACAGCAGATGAGTCTCCACCGGTCTCGCTAGAGGATCTCACATACTCCTCTTGAATTCTTTCCTGCATTAAACATATTGAATATTTGTTCAAACTGGTCATTTTGACCCAAACACACTTAAACATACTAGAATCACACAAAAGTTAGTTCAAATGGGTCATTTTGACCCAAACACACTTAAACATATTAGAATCAATCAAAAGTTAGTTCAAATGAGTCATTTTGGCGCACACACACTTAAACATACTAGAATCACACAAGAGTTAGTTCAAATGGGTCATTTTCACCCAAACACGTTTAAGCATACTAGAATCAATCAAAAGCTAGTTCAAACGGGTCATTTTGACCCAAACACACTTAAACATTCTAGAATCACACAAAAGTTAGTTCAAAGGGTCATTTTGACCCAAACACACTTAAACATATTAGAATTAATCAAAAGTTAGTTCAAATGAGTCATTTTGGCGCACACACACTTAAACATACTAGAATCACACAAGAGTTAGTTCAAATGGGTCATTTTCACCCAAACACATTAAGCATACTAGAATCAATCAAAAGCTAGTTCAAACGGGTCATTTTGACCCAAAACACTTAAATACTAGAATCACACAAAAGTTAGTTCAAATGGGTCATTTTGACCCAAACACACTTAAACATATTAGAATCAATCAAAAGTTAGTTCAAATGAGTCATTTTGGCGCACCACACACTTAAACATACTAGAATCACACAAGAGTTAGTTCAAACGGGTCATTTTCACCCAAACACATTTAAGCATACTAGAATCAATCAAAAGTTTGTTCAAACTGGTCATTTGACCCAAACACACTTAAACATACTAGAATCACACAAGAGTTTGTTCAAATGGGTCATTTTCACCCAAACATTTAAGCATACTAGAATCAATCAAAAGCTAGTTCAAACGGGTCATTTCTGACCCAAACACACTTAAACATACTAGAATCACACCAAAAGTTAGTTCAAATGGGTCATTTTGACCCAAACACACTTAAACTTTCCCAGTCCGATTCTGCAGTTGCATCACCCATCCCGTGCCTTCTCTGAAATGCATCTTCTGAAAGAGATCAATCGTCCACTCCCTGTGAATAATAAAAATTCTAAGAAATGCATCTTCCGACAGTTAATACTTATTTTTATAATAACAATTATACTTTTACCTCCATATGTCTCTTCTGTGCATATGATTGGCTCCCATGGAAACTCGGATAGCTTTGTTTACCTCTGTTTAATTTGTTTGCCTCAGATCGGCTCCTATAAGCATGATCTAAGAACAACTCATTATCACCCGAGCCCATGCTTGCGGTCAGTTTCCTCGAGTTTCCTCATGCTTAGCGACAAGTCATAACGTGTTCCTCAAGAGGACAAGTTAACGCTGTTTTCACGTCATCATAACCACCCACATCATCAAAATGAGATTTTAGATCTTGCTTTCGATCTTTATAGGCTCTTTGACACTCGGCATTGATTTCGAGCCTTACGCCTTCCCACTGTTCGGATTCCCTCCATCTAGCAAGGTCAAAATATCCTGCAAAACATGTAATACTTATATAATTAAAATACGATAAAAACACAACATTGTATACTTACAAAAAGTATGGGATATATGGCTCACTTAAATTCATCGGGAACAGCTTGCCAACTAGGATAATGGAAAGAAACAACCTTACTAATCTTATTAGAGATTAACCTTATAAAATCCGAGCTGTTTTCTACAACAAACTTATATTGGCCCCCCTTGCTTTCAACTTCGATCGGTAGTGGTTGGCCTTTGTTTTGCTCAATTTTTTTTAAATAATTTAATGTTTTTTCCTTTTGATCTTCTTTTTCTCGCGGGTTGTGCTACACTAATATATGCAATTGAAAAGTTAGGAAACATAGATTATGTTCAACATAAATATGTATTTTTTTAACTTTAACAAATAACTTACAAGACTCGCAACCTGTTGGGATCCTATTTGTCCCCATGCGGAGGTAGATCCCCGCCATCCCCACCATGTCCTCGAGCAATATATGTTGACATGCTTCAACAAAAATAGACAATAACATCAACAATATACCTATGCAAAGATAATAAACATTAACAATAAACACATACAAAAATAATTATGTTGTAAATATAATAATAAACATAAACAATAAACCTAAACAAAATTAATAAACAATAGAGCTGCACGCATCCTGAATACAGTTTTGGTTGATGCATCTCTCATTTGAACTCCTTCGGCCCATAACATTTTCAACTCATCTATTAAAGGCCTTAGGAAAAGATCAATGTCCTTTCCAGGAGATTTAGGCCCGGGAATAAGCAAGTCAACATAAAAGAAGACTCTTTCATACATAACCATGGTGGTATGTTATATGTTGTCAACACAACGGCCACATACTGTAAGATTGACTCATGTTACCGAATGGATTAAAACCATCCGCAGCCAAACCCAAACGTACATTTCGGGGTTCTTTGGCAAAATCAGGAAATTTTTCATCAAAGTCTTGCCATGCCTTCCCATCAACTGGATGACGCATCATACCATCCGTTGAGCTTCCAGTATAATTCCATGTCATTTCTTTTGCTGTGAATCTTGAGCTATACATTCGTCGAAGTCGGGAAGTTAAAGGAAAGTAGCGCAACACTTTTTGAGGTACTTTCTTCCCCTTTGTGTTTTGTCAACCCATCTACTCTCGTTACAAACAGGACAATTTTGCATCATCTCATTTTCTTTTCAAAACAGAGCACAATCGTTAATGCAAGCATGGATAGATTCATATCCTAACCCAATCTTTCTTAATCTCTTCTTAGCTTCATAGTATGAGGCTGGAATTGATTTTCTTTAGGGAATGCAACTCTCAAAAACTCTAAAAGTTGGTTAAATGAACTATCCGTCCATTTTTTGATAACCTTGATATGCATTAATTTTGCTAAAAAGTTTAAAGAAGACATCCAACTACAACCGGGTATAACTCGGTATTCAGCTCCTTAAATAATGCATCAAACTCCAGGTCAAAACCAGTTCCACCTTCGTCTACATTTTCTTCGTTAATATTCTGCTCCGCCGCCATAACATCATCAATTACATCAAACATCTCTTATTTGTTGCTGGAATAGATTTTCTTGGAGCAAAAGGTCTTTTATTTCTGAAGCACGTGGATGTTTCTCACCATGATAAGTCCACGTCTTATATGATTGTAGAAACCCATTGTCATTTATGTGGCATAAATGATATCCAGATCCTGCCGACACCCATTGCAGCATCGTTTACACGGACAAAAAGCTTTTCTTAAACTATCGACATGGTTCGTGGCAATTTCTAGAAAACTACGAAACCTTTTATAAATTCCGGAGAACTCCATATACACTTACATATAAATACATACAGCATATTCACAACACATAATCACTTACAAGTATACAAGTATACAAACATACAAATATAACACATACCTACATACATAATTACAAAAATACAAACACTTACATACAAGTATACAACATACTTACACACACTTACAAGTATACAAAAAACATACAAGTATACACATACTTACATACACAATTACAAAACACACATATAATATACTAATGAACAAACATATAAACATAAATACATACAAACATTCACATACAAAATTTACATAATACATACATATAAACATATACATAAACAACTAATACATCAAACCATATACATATAATTAACACATATAAAAATACATACAAACTTAAAACCATGAAATATATATGTGGCATTTCATCAAACACTTGGTGTGCATAACCTAATCTACCATCAAACTTACATACACTAACATATATATACACTTTCAATCATACAAACCTAATCACAAACATATTCACTAAACACACTAAATCATAAGCTTTAAACGAATTTCATACCTTCAAATCTTCAAATCCTTTAATTTCAAGCTTTAAACTTTAATCTCACCTAAAACATAAAAATTTAGATAAAACTTATAAAAACAAGATTATATATTCATTATAGTAAAATAACATCATTCTTACCTTCAAACACTTCAATTTGATACCAATACGCATATAAACCGAGATGAAATCGGGAGAAAAATTGGGTTTTTTTGGGTGAAAAAAGGGGCAGAAGGTCTGAAATGCGATTTAAGGGTCTGCACTCTATAGCGACGACATGAGAAAAATTGGTTTTTGGGGTTAAAAAAGGGGCAGAAGTCTGAAATGTGATTTAAGGGCTCTGCACTCTATAGCGACGACATGTCGTCCCTGTAGAGTAAAAAGTCGTCCCTATAGAGTCAAAATTAAAAAAATTAAAAAAGCCTGTCCCGACGACATGTCGTCGCACGAGAAATTATTTTTTTATATTTTTATCTATCCCGACGACATGTCGTCGGGAAAAGTGGTTTTAATTTTTTTTTTTAAAATCTGTAAGTCGAGATAGAAAAAAAAAAAAAATTAAATAACTTCACCTTCGCGACGACATGTCGTCGGCATAGGTATTTTCATAAATCCCGCTATTATTAGCAGCCCGCCAACTCTATACCGACGACAAGTCGTCGGTATAGAGTTTGACCAGTCAAAAATCCCTATTAATATATAGCGACGACATGTCGTCGCTATAGACCAATCTATACCAGCGACATATGTCGTCGCTATAGATGTCGTCGGGACAGAGCTAAATTGTTGTAGTATATGACGAACATGAAGAACTTGAATGTGTCCGATTCATCAGTTAGATGTTAAAAACGCATTTCTTCACGGCAATCTTCAAGAAACTGTCTACATGAATCAACCACCGGGATTCGTCCACCAGAGTTTACCAAATCATGTTTGTCGTCTCCGAAAATCGCTCTATGGATTGAAACAGGCTCCCCGGGCGTGGTACACCAGATTCTCTTCATTCATTACTACGTTGGGTTTTCGTAATAGCATGTGTGATACGTCACTGTTCATTTATCAAAACGGGGACCAGCTAGCTTATCTTCTTCTATATGTGGACGACATTGTTCTTACTGCTAATCAACCCAGCATCCTTCAACGGATCATCTCTCAACTCTCTAATGAGTTTGCTATGAATGATTCGGGGCCTCTACACCACTTTCTCGGTATCACAGTAACCTGAGACCATCGATCTCTTGTTCTCGGCCAAGCGCAATACGCCCGGGACATCCTACACCGGGCAAACATGACAGGCTACAAACCATGCCACACACCAGTTGACACCAACTCGAAACTCAGTGCTACCGAAGGGGAATTATTACCAGATGGGTCCTTATACCGTAGTCTTGCCGGGGTTCTACAATATCTTACCATTACACGACCAGACATTTCGTACGCGGTTCAACATATCTGCCTATTCATGCATGCGCCGCGAGAACCACATTTCACTTTTATGAAACGTGTTCTTCGGTATATTCACGGTACCATTGATTTCGGCCTACATTTTTCAGCATCCCCCAATCATTCTTTGGTTGCGTATTCTGATGCCGACTGGGGGGTTGCCCAGATACACGCTGGTCTACATCAGGTTATTGCATATTTTTAGGGGATAACCTTATCTCTTGGTCATCTAAACGTCAACCAACAATTTCTAGATCAAGTGCTGAAGCCGAATACAGGGGGGTAGCCAATGCAGTTGCTGAAGCCACATGGATTCGAAACTTACTTCTTGAGCTCAAGGTACCAATTCGAAAAGCTACAGTAGTTTATTGTGACAATGTGTCAGCTATATATCTCTCAGGCAACCCAGTGCAACATCAGCGTACAAAGCATGTCGAAATGGACATTCACTTTGTCCGAGAGAAAGTTCAGATCAACCACATTCAAGTTCTTCATGTTCCGTCCTCTTTACAATAAGTTGAATAAAGTTAATATTCAGTATTCACAAGATAAAGCTTCCAGAAAATACACACACTTTTCAGAAACGATTCTCCAACAGTTTGGTTGTTGCTAATCCGTCTTTGAATGATTGTATAGGTTGAAAATTCTAGACAAATATGCTCAAGTATAGGGACTAGATAAATGTTGAAGATCATGATTTTCATAGCTTTAAAAGTCATGATTGTCATGTGATTATACAAAGGTTAGTCTTTGTTGTCTTGTAAGGAATGATTCTACTTCCCATACGAGTTGCAATAAAAGAGTTGTGCCCTTTCTTTCGTGTGATATGTTCAACATAATTACACATCAAAGGCTTGGAAATGAAGAATATTACGATTTCATTCCTTGATGGAAAAAGAAATTACAACCCTTTCTTATATCCTACCCAATACAACCAATTATCCTTAAGTTTAGGCTCAAGCAATGAAAACTAATTATGACTCAATCAATCATAAAATATACTAATATATATATATATATATATATATATATATATATATATATATATATATATATATATATATTTGAATATATATATTACGCTTAATATTCCCCCTCAGTTGGAACGTGCGTATGTGGAGACGTTCAAACTGGATCGAAATGAGTCAAACAGGAATCGCGGGAGACCTTTTGTAAAAATATCTGCATAGATATTTTTTTGTTGGTAATACTCATTATCCTTGTAGTGTATTTCAAACCTGGTTTTTGTTAATTAAAACGTAATAGGTACATGTGTTGTTATAAATCATTTATAGTTTTTGATTTTTTATTTACCAGCCATGGTATCTTGTGTAGTTTAAGTTTTAAAGAGAAATGTTATATAAATTTAAATTCCTTTTTAGAAAATAACTAGTAAGATTCAACCTGTGCTCCTTTGTGGAGAAAACGTTGATAATGAAAATCTTGAAAATAAAAAAAGGTAAAGTGGAAGATTAAATGTAAGAAAGACTAATAATTAACATAATCCAAAACAGGTATAAAATGAAAAAAACAAGGAGAAATAAGGAAAATCTTAAAACTGAAAAAAATAGAAGACTAAACATAAAAAAGAATAATAAGAACATAATAATTTAGCCGACCACATCTTTTGCTAGAAATATAATATATTTTCTTAATCAACAAAAGTTTGAAATTATGTATATTCTTGACAGTTTATGATAGGAAGATTATTTAGCATGGACTATATAATTATTAGATTTCAAGAAAGTAAATGTTTATTATTATTATTATTATATATTATTGAAAAGAATTTCTCTGTCATTCCATTACCCTGTGATCAATACCACAACCAATTAGTCAATTAAAAGAAAATGACCGGTTACTGTTAAAGATCAATTTTTTTTTTCTTCTTATCTCTCGTCTTTTTAACTTTTCTTTTGGCATCGTCCCTATCAAGGATTGATTTCATATAATTCATTGTTTGAAAGTTTGTATGGCTTATATAAGTGCCTTGGCCAATTCAATTTCTTTCAAAGTTGACGCTATATAATCTTCAATTTCATTTTTAATATTCTCTAGAATATTACATGTTTAACTTTTTTCAATGATTAACGTTAGACAAATATTGTTTAACAGATAAATTACAATATATCATAAAGTTAATATAACAGAGAAAAATATAAATCAAACATAAGTAGTAGAAGTTCAAACATGTTAGATATGATTTCCTTAAAACATATTACATATTTGTTTCGTAAGTATTAGAATCAATTAGAAATCCTTGGATATATTTGTAATATTCTGTTATTATTTTGTATATTGTTACCAAAATACAGCATAGGTCAACTCATGTAAATCTATATATAGTTGGGATGTATCAAATAACAGACGATGAGATTGATACCTGCTTTCATGGTATCTAAGCAAAATTCTCTGATCCATCACAACCAACCTTTCTCATCGGAAAAACTTTCTAGCCGCTGACTCTCTTTTTTTTTCTGCCCTTCTTCTTCCACCGATTATCCTCCTCATTTCTTTACCACAATGGACCCAAAATTACATCCCGCTATTACCGTCTCTAATATCAAGAACGTCATACCTATTACACTTGAAATGGAATCCAGCCAATATGCATCTTGGGCAGAATTGTTCAAGATTCATTGCCTAGCTTTTCAAGTCCTTGATCATCTTCTTCCAAAAACACAGAAAACGCCTTCTTCTTCCGCTGCCAGGGCTGATAAAGACAAGGAAACAAAGACCAGTACAGATGACGAAGTTTGGAATCGCTTAGATGCCATTGTTCTCCAATGGATCTATAGCACTATCTCCTCGGATCTTCTCAATACTATCATCCGACCAGATTCTACGGCGGCATATGCTTGGTCAGCCCTCAAGAGCATCTTTCACGACAATCAACAGACCCGAGCCGTCCTCTTGAAACGTAAGTTTGCAAACGTTAAACTTGACTCGTTCCCTAGTATGTCTGCTTATTGTCAGGAAGTGAAAATTCTCTCCGATCAGCTTGCGAACGTGGGTTCGCCTGCCAATGAAGAGCAACTTGTGATCCAACTGTTATCGGGTCTAAATGAGGCTTATGGGGGCATTGCTACCATTCTCCAACAACAAAAACCTTTTCCTGCATTTTATGAAGCAAGGTTTGCCCTTTGCCTCGAAGAAACTACCAAAGCAAATCGAGTCACAAATGAGTCTGCTCTTCACACATCGGCCCAGGTTCATTCTTCAAACTCCAACAACTCTGGCCCAACAGGTTCTTCAGGCTCACAACACAGCAACCGGGGTGGCCGCGAACGCGGGCGTGGCTGTGGCCGTGGACGTGGTCGTGGTCAAACCGGTTGGAACTATCAGCAACCTTGGTCACCATGGCCTGTTTCTAATCCACAAACCAATAGTTTTGGCCAGCCCACAGGCTACGACCAACATTAGCAGTGGACTACTCGACCACCATGGGGTCCATTCTACAACTGGGCCGCTCCTCCATGCCCCTATCCTACAACTCCAGCCCATAACAGGCCCACTAACAATAATAGTCAGAATGGGATATTGGGCCCTCGTCCGTAACAGGCCCACGCTGCATCAGAAACGGGTTACACGCCTGCTGACCTTGATCAAGCTTTTAACACCATGTGTGACAACTCACCAGAAACTCACTCGATTACTTTGTGCCAATGCAGTAGACCAGTGATGGAACACATACCATGTAACGCAATTTTTGGGACGAAAATTCTTTCAACATGGGGATAATGTGACATTCGGTAATTTTCCGTTACCACACCCCGTTAGTTCCGTTAAGTCTTGCATACACGTGTCGTGAGCACACACTAGTTGTCGTTGAGCGTTGGTGACTTAATAATAATTAATAATGATAAACTGATAATAATTTAGTTAATGATGTGATTATTAAGTTGTGCTTATGTGTTTACGTGATTTAAATATTATTTATGAATTTTATCGCGTAATGTGGAAACGTGTGTATTTAATCCGTATGTTTTGTATTTAGTAAAGATAAAACATATAATTGTTATTGTTAGTTGATATGCTTATTATTTTAGTTAAACAGCTTTTTTAAAAAGAGTTTAAAAGCTTAATTTTTATAAAATGTAAATTACAAGGGTATAAATGGTAATATGGATAAATTAAATAAAACAAAAAAAATCCCAACCCTAGCCCCATACCATCCTCGGCCGCGACCTCCTCAAACACACACACACCATTCGAATTCAGCCCTAGAACAAGCAATTTTGTCACGGTTTTGGTCGATTACAAGGATTTCAACACGTTAGAAACATCAAATCTTGTCCATTATACGTTTAAATGTTAGATTTTTACAAGTTTTTCATGGTTTTTCATTGAGGCCGAAACCCTAGTTTGAAATTGTAATTGAATGTCGATTCTTTGTTGTTTGATGATGTTATGATGTTAGTTAGGTTATATTGATGCTAGTTTACGTTGATTATGCAAGAAAGCTTCAATTTTGATGCATTGTTCATAGGTTACTAATAATAGTAACTTTATTTGTATGAATATGATGATTTGATGATGGATTGGTGTTGTTAAAGTGTTTGTGATGGTATATGGATGTTATATTGATGATATGAATGCTAGAAACCTAAGAATGAATGTTGTAGTTCATAGGTTACCAAAAGTGGAAACTTTTGATATTGAATGTTGATGAATCATGATGAATGTGATGTGTAGAACATACCTAGATGATAATTTGAGTTAGAATTGGTATATTGTTAATGGAATCATGAATGTATTGGGTGTTAGATAGATTTTGGGATGCACTTTCCCAAAAGGGAAACTTTAATTGTACGAAATCTTGAATATGGTGATTTGGGCATGTTTGTGACCTTAGGATCATGCTAGTATGTTCATGAATTAATTCTAAGGTGGTAGAATGTATTGTTTGAGTTGTAAGAATGCTTAGTTGGTCAATTGAAAGATTTGGTCTTTTTGTGGGTATACATGATGATGAGTCATATGGGTTATGATAGGACTATTGTTTAGTTTGTAGTTGATCATGGTGGAATATATTGGTTGGTATGAATTCTGTTGATTAGTGTGATGATGATTGTTATACACGCGTGCGAATCTAAGGCCCCTACTTAGTAGGATTGGCAGGGTTTAGGGTGTGAAGTCGTGAGTGGCTTCACATGGCATGTTGTGAATGATTTGATTCTGTGTATGTTGCATTAGCAATGGTATAATTATGTTAAACATGATGATTATTTGAGATTCGCATGACTTGTATGATAATCTAGTTGTATGATGATCAAGGTAGTACATGTGATTAATGAAGTGGCATACGTGAACAACTTGTATGATAATCATGTGTGATGAACTGTTATATTTGATTGAATGGAATTTCACCAATAATGTCACCAACGGGTCAAACGGGTCAACTGGGTCAATGTGTCTTGTTTTTCCAAAACCTTGAGTTCTTTGGTTTATAGAGCACTTAGGGTTTCATTATGATTCTGTGTACACGTACTTATGTACTTACGTGTTCTAGGTGACCTCTCAAGGTTGTCTTTCCACTCTCTCTTTCAAGTTAAACTCTTAAGTCTTTATTGTGCACACCAGGTGAGTTCATGCCCCACTCTTTTACATACTCTCTTTTAGGGAGATAGCATACTGGTTTTACAAACGCTTACTTTATATGAGTTGTGTATAGTATGATATAGTGCTGAATACCATGAAAGTCCTCACACTTTCGGATTGTTAATAATGATGATTCGCGGGAAATCTTGGGTAGTACTACCGGGTCTGACGAGCCCCACCTGTGCGACTCGAGGTCAAAAGGGTGCAATTTTATCCTAACACAAACATCATCACGACCTGGTAAGTCGTGACGGGAGGCAACAAACGAAACACAGTCAGCTTCAATCGCGAAATCACTATGATTATTACTGATGAACATAGACTAGCTATCTATTTAAATACACTTCTTATATTTTGCAACTGTTCCTGTTTTATGATTAACGCAAACTCTTGAACTCACCAACCATTGCGTTGACTCTTTTAGTATGCTATTCTCAGGTTGAGGTTACCATTGCCAAGGAGCGCGTGCACGGGTCGGCATCATTGTAGTTGTCAGCATGATTGAAACTTGCTTTGGTTTGGTTATTAAACATTTAAGTATTTGTTGGTATTACTTTAGGCACGTGTGTTTGCGCATTTTATATTATATTGTTTTACTTTGGTTTTTCTGGTTTATTAAACGCTTTCGCATTGTTTTAAAGTTAAACTCTGATTTTGATTGTTTGTTCATATAGAGTCGTTCTGAGTAACTAATGACTGAGATCCTGGTATGTCACACGCCTTGCGGTAAAACCCCGCACGTGGATTTTGAGGGTGTGACAGATTGGTATCAGAGCATTGGTTATAGGGAACTAGGTTGCATACACACACTAGACTATAACTGCACAATTGTTAGTTACTTGTCACTTACTTCTTTACTGTATACTCATTGGCATACGCATCACGTACTTCGTAGCATGGCATCGTCATCCCGTGATTTAGGCAAGGGACCAGCGCGATCTGAGTCACCTCCTACTTCTTCAGTACCTGATAGGGGATTTAACTGGCCCCGACACCCTAATCCTCCTGGCGAGATAGACTGGGATCAACTTTTCATACCTCCTGAGCTCGATCCTCCACGGAACTGGAATTTCTACCCCACCTATATAAACCGTATGGCTTATAGAGAGCGTGTACCACCTGTAGCCCCTACCCGACCTAGGACTAGGTCATCGACAGCCTCTGCATTACCTACTCTTCCTACCTTGGACATCCCTCTCGAGCAGGCATTTGCAGCTTTGGTAGCCACTCTAGACATGGAGCGACAGCGTATTAGAGGACTCATTGATGAGAACTCTGCCTTACGATCTGAGATGCGTCAGTTGCGCTACCAGGTAGAGACGCTTCAGGAGCGACTCTCGATGGCCATTAGTGGACATCATACCATGGCAGGCAACGTTGTAGCACTTACTGGGCGCATGGACACGCAGGATCACCATAACATAGTGATCGATGATAGGTTTGCTGATCTAGAGGCACAACTAGCAGCACTTCAGATTGCTGAAGCCCCTGCACCTTTGGGGAAGACCATAATGAGGAAGATCCAGAAGAAGATCCGGAGGAAGACCTGGATGAAGTCCAGAAGTTGGAGGCTTTCTGGAAATTAAAGATGGAAGGAATCTGAGATCGAGGTTTACACCACGAGGTCTTACAAGTTGGCAACGCTTTGCCCAGGCATGATCGATCCATCGATCAAACAAATTGAACTTTATCAGCATGTCTTAGTTTCGGAGATACAAAGCATGGTGACTGTTGTGAACCTCACCACTATCCAGTAGGTTATTCGATTGGCTCACAAGCTTACTGACCAAGCAGTGGAGCAGGGAAAGCTACCCAAACGGGGCGCTGTGGCAAGCGTGCCTGACAATAAACAAAAGTGGGAGAATATTAGTAACAAAGGTTCATCCTCCAGCAACCAGCCACAACAATAGCAGCAATAGGTACAACAGCAGCAACAACCTCCCCAGTAACAAAGGAGGTTTGATAACAACCTAAATTTCAATCAGTCATCCTCGGGATCACAGGGACAAGGAGGCTATGTGGGGAAAAGTCCCAAGTGCAATCGATGCAACTACCATCACACCGGCAGGTGTGACAACTTCCGATGCCAACGCTGTGGTAAAGTTGGGCATGCGGTGAAGGACTGCCGGGGTGAACTGATGAAGAAGCCTCAACAATCACAAGAAACTCCGAAAGGTTGTTTCGAGTGCGGAAAAGAAGGTCATTACAGGCGCAATTGTCCACAGCTTAGGAGAAATGGAAATGGCGGGAACAACACTGGCAATAACAACAATGACAACAACAATAACAACAACAATGGTAATGGCAACAAAAATGGTGGAAATAATAATGGAGCCAAAGGGAGTGCCTTCGTCATTGGCTCAGGTGAGGCTCTAAACGATCCTACAATAGTAACTGGTAAATTCTCGGTTAATGGTCGTTTTGCTACCGTATTATTTGATACTGGAGCTGATAGAAGCTTTATTTCCACTAAGTTTAGTAGTCTTTTAAGTGATATACCTTCAACATTAGAATCTAAGTACACCGTAGAGTTAGCTGACGGTAAACAGATTCACGTGACCCATATCCTTAGAGGCTGTAAGATAGAACTTGTTGGTCATACCTTCAACATAGATCTCATGCCTATCACACTTGGAAGCTTCGATGTAGTAGTCGGCATGGATTGGCTTTCTGACAAGTAAGCGGAAGTCATATGTCACGAGAAGGTTATACGGATTCCTAACGGCGAAGAAATTCTCTCGGTTAAAGGTGATAGGAGTGGTGCAGTGATGGGCATCATCTCGTTCATGAAGGCACATAAGTTGTTACGGAAAGGTCGTCTAGCCATATTGGCACTTGTCACTGACAGACAACCAGAGGAAAAGAAGATAGAGGATATCCCCGTGGTTTGTGAGTTTCCCGAGGTGTTTCCGGAGGACCTGCCCGGACTACCACCTCATCGTCAAGTCGTGTTTCAAATTGAGTTGACTCCAGGAGTCGCTCCGATTGCAAGAGCACCTTACCGGTTAGCTCCAAACGAACTACGGGAATTATCTGCTCAACTCCAAGAACTGTTGGATAAAGGATTTATCCAACCCAGTTCGTCGCCCTGGGGAGCGCCAGTTCTATTTGTCAAGAAGAAGGATGGTATATTTCAAATGTGCATTGACTATAGGGAACTGAATAAAGTCACGATCAAGAATAGATATCCCTTACCTCGTATAGATGATTTGTTTGATCAACTGCAAGGATCAAGCTATTATTCTAAGATTGACCTGAGGTCTGGGTATCATCAGGTGAGAGTTCGAGAGGAGGACATCTCGAAGACTGCCTTTCGTACACGTTACGGTCACTACGAGTTCTTAGTCATGCCATTCGGGCTGACGAATGCACCAGCGGTATTCATGGACCTCATGAATCGCGTGTGCAAACCCTATCTTGATCAGTTTGTTATTGTCTTTATCGATGACATATTGATCTACTCCAAGACCGAGGAAGAACATGGGGAGCATTTGCGGTTAATCCTGGAATTGCTTAGAAAAGAACAATTGTACGCCAAGTTTTCTAACTGTGATTTTTGGATACGCGAAGTGCAATTCTTGGGTCATATTGTTAATGAGAAAGGAATACATGTTGATCCAGTAAAGATTGAGGCAATAAAGAATTGGTCGGTTCCCAAGACACCCAGTGAGATTTGATTGTTTCTTGGACTGGCGGGATACTATCGGCGATTCATTGAAGGATTTTCTAAGATTGCTCAACCCCTCACAGCCTTGACTCACAAGGGAACGACGTACAAATGGGGTTAGAGTCAGGCATCTGCTTTCCAGTTGCTGAAACAAAAATTGTGTAGCGCAACGATATTAGCGTTATCGAATGGAAGTGACTATTTTATAGTCTATTGTGACGCTTCCATTCAAGGACTTGGGTGTGTATTGATGCAGCGGGATAAGGTAATAGCTTACGCCTCTAGACAACTAAAGGTTCATGAGAAGAACTATACCACCCATGACTTGGAGCTGGGTGCGGTAGTTTTTGCCTTAAAGATCTAGAGACACTACTTGTACGGTACCAAATGCACTATTTACACCGATCACAAAAGTCTTCAGCACATCTTTGAACAAAAGGAGTGGAACATGAGGCAATGACGCTAGGTGGAATTGTTGAACGATTATGATTGTGCTATCAAATATCATCCGGGAAAAGCAAATGTAGTAACTGACGCGCTGAGTAGGAAAGAAACTGCTAAGCCTCGACGCGTGCGAGCTTCGCAGCTTACCATTATCACATAGTTACCGAAACAAATCCGAGAGGCTCAGACGGAAGCCTTGAAAGCAGAACACATTGGGTCCGAATCCTTAAGAGGAATGGACAAGCAGCTCGAGGTAAAAGCAGATGGAATTCGTTACTTCATGGATAGACTTTGGGTACCTATACATGGAAATCTGAGAGACTTGGCCATGAGTGAGGCACACAAGTCTAAGTACTCTATACATCCTGGATCTGACAAGATGTATCATGATATGAAGGCGCACTATTGGTGGCCTAATATGAAAGCGGATGTAGCTACCTATGTGAGCAAGTGTCTGACCTGCTCAAAGGTAAAAGTGGAGTATCAGAAACCATCTGGGTTGTTGCAACAGCCTGAGATTCCTATGTGGAAGTGGGAACAGATCTCAATGGATTTCATTACCAAGCTACCCGAACTCCTACTGGTTGTGACACGATACGGGTTATCGTAGACCGATTAACAAAGTCGGCTCATTTCTTGGCAATAAGGGAAACAGAAAAAATGGAGAAATTAACCCGACTTTATTTGAAGGAGATAGTGTCAAGACATGGTGTACCGATTTCAATCATTTCCGACCGCGATGCTCGTTTCACATCGCACTTCTGGCAGTCGTTGCAGAAATCTTTAGGTACGCGATTGGATATGAGTACTGCTTATCACCTGCAGACCGATGGTCAAACTGAGCGTACGATACAGACGTTGGAGGACATGCTACGTGCTTGTGTGATTGACTTCGGGAACAACTGGGAAGTTCACCTACTATTGGTGGATTTTTCTTACAACAACAGTTATCACACTAGCATAAAGGCAACACCTTTTGAAGCTTTCTATGGGAGAAAATATAGATCACCAGTTTGTTGGGATGAAATTGGTGATAGCCAGCTAACGGGTCCTGAGTTGGTACACGAGACCACTGAGAAGATTGTACAAATAAGGAACCGTATGGCTGCAGCGTGCGACAGACAGAAAAGCTATGTAGATAAGTGACGAAAACCTCTAGAGTTCCAGATTGGTGACAAAGTCTTATTGAAAGTCTCACCATAGAAAGGCATGATACGGTTTGGTAAAAGAGGAAAACTAAATCCGAGATACGTTGGACCGTTTGAGATATTGGAAAGAATAGGTCCAGTGGCCTACCGACTAGCCCTACCTGATTCATTGAGTGGAATCCATGACGTATTCCATGTTTCAAATCTAAAGAAGTGTTTAACGGATGAAACGATGATCGTACCGCTTGAGGAAGTTCAAGTAGATGAACAATTACGCTTCATTGAGGAACCAGTCGAGGTGATGGATCGTGAGGTAAAGACACTTAAGCAAAGCAAGATACTCATAGTCAAGGTTCGTTGGAACTCGAGACGTGGACCAGAATTCACGTGGGAACGTGAAGACCAAACGAAGCTTAAGTATCCTCAGCTATTCGAAAAGACGATGCCAGCCGGCGAAGGTACTGATTTAAATTTCGGGATGAAATTTATTTCAACATGGGGATGATGTGACAACTCACCCGAAACTCACTCGATTACTTTGTGCCAATGCAGTAGACCAGTGATGGAACACATACCATGTAACGCAATTCTCGGGACGAAAATTCTTTCAACATGGGGATAATGTGACATCCGGTAATTTTCCGTTACCAAACCCCGTTAGTTCCGTTAAGTCTTGCATACACGTGTCGTGAGCACACACTAGTTGTCATTGAGCGTTGGTGACTTAATAATAATTAATAATGATAACTGATAATAATTTAGTTAATGATGTGATTATTAAGTTGTGCTTATGTGTTTACGTGATTTAAATATTATTTATGAATTTTATCGCGTAACGTGGAAACGTGTGTATTTAATCCGTATGTTTTGTATTTAGTAAAGATAAAACATATAATTGTTATTGTTAGTTGATATGCTTATTATTTTAGTTAAAAAGCTTTTTTAAAAAGAGTTTAAAAGCTTAGTTTTTATATAATGTAAATTACAAGGGTTTAAATGGTAATATGGATAAATTAAATAAAACAAAAAAAATCCCAACCCTAGCCCCATACCATCCTCGGCCGCGACCTCCTCAAACACACACACCCCATTCGAATTCAGCCCTAGAACAAGCAATTTTGTCATGGTTTTGGTCGACTACAAGGATTTCAACACGTTAGAAACATCAAATCTTGTCCATTACACGTTTAAAGGTTAGATTTTTACAAGTTTTTCATGTTTTTCATTATGGCCGAAACCTTAGTTCGAAATCTGCAATTGAATGTCGATTCTTTGTTGTTTGATGATGTTAGTTAGGTTATATTGATGCTAGTTTACGTTGATTATGCAAGAAAGCTTCGATTTTGATGCATTGTTCATAGGTTACTAATAATAGTAACTTTATTTGTATGAATATGATGATTTGATGATGGATTGGTGTTGTTAAAGTGTTCGTGATGGTATATGGATGTTAGATTGATGATATGAATGCTAGAAACCTAAGAATGAATGTTGTAGTTCATAGGTTACCAAAAGTGGAAACTTTTGATGTTGAATGTTGATGAATCTTGATGAATGTGATGTGTAGAACATACCTAGATGATAATTTGAGTTAGAATTAGTATATTGTTAATGGAATCATGAATGTATTGGGTGTTAGATAGATTTTGGGATGCAATTTCTAAAAGGGAAACTTTAATTGTACGAAATCTTGAATATGGTGATTTGGGCATGTTTGTGACGTTAGGATCATGCTAGTATGTTCATGAATGAATTCTAAGGTGGTAGAATGTATTGTTTGGGTTGTAAGAATGCTTAGTTGGTCAATTAAAAGATTTCGTCTTTTTGTGGGTATACATGATGATGAGTCATATGGGTTATGATAGGACTATTGTTTAGTTTGTAGTTGATCATGGTGGAATATCTTGGTTGGTATGAATTCTGTTGATTAGTGTGATGATGATTGTTATACACGCGTACGAATCTGAGGCCCCTACTTAGTAGGATTGGTAGGGTTTAGGGTGTGAAGTCGTGAGTGGCTTCACATGGCATGTTGTGCATGATTTGATTCTGTGTATAATGCATTAGCTATGGTATAATTATGTTAAACATGATGATTACTTGAGATTCGCATGACTTGTATGATAATCTAGTTGTATGATGATCAAGGTAGTGCATGTGATTAATGAAGTGGCATACGTGAACAACTTGTATGATAATCATGTGTGATGAACTGTTATATTTGATTGAATGGAATTTCACCAATAATGTCACCAACGGGTCAAACGGGTCAATGTGTCTTATTTTTCCAAAACCTTGAGTTCTTTGGTTTATAGAGCACTTAGGGTTTCATTATGATTCTGTGTACACATACTTATGTACTTGCGTGTTCTAGGTGACCTCTGAAGGTTGTCTTTCCACTCTCTCTTTCAAGTTAAGCTCTTAAGTCTTTATTGTGCACACCAGGTGAGTTCATGCCCCACTCTTTTACATACTCTCTTTTGGGGGAGATAGCATACTGGTTTTACAAACGCTTACTTTGTATGAGTTGTGTATAGTATGATATAGTGCTGAATACCATGAAAGTCCTCACACTTTCGGATTGTTAATAATGATGATTAGCGGGAAATCTTGGGTAGTACTACTGGGTCTGACGAGCCCCACCTGTGCTACTCGAGGTCAAATGGGTGCAATTTTATCCTAACACAAACATCGTCATGACCTGGTAAGTCGTGACGGGAGGCAACAAACGAAACACAGTCAGCTTCAATCGCGAAATCACTATGATTATTACTGATGAACATAGACTAGCTATCTATTTCAATACACTTCTTATATTTTGCAACTGTTACTGTTTTATGATTAACGCAAACTCTTGAACTCACCAACCATTGTGTTGACTCTTTTAGTATGCAATTCTCAGGTTGAGGTTACTATTGCCTAGGAGCACGTGCACGGGTCGGCATCATTGTAGTTGTCAGCATGATTGAAACTTGCTTTGGTTTGGTTATTAAACATTTAAGTATTTGTTGGTTTTACTTTGGGCGCGTGTGTTTGCGCATTTTACATTATATTGTTTTACTTTGGTTTTTCTGGTTTATTAAACGCTTCCGCATTGTTTTAAAGTTAAACTCTGATTTTGATTGTTTGTTCATATAGAGTCATTTTGAGTAACTAATGACTGAGATCCTGGTATGTCACACGCCTTGCGGTAAAACTCCGCACGTGGATTTTGAGGGTGTGACACCATGACCCTTTATCCACTGGATCATCAATGGTATATGGATACAGGAGCCACATGTAACATGACATTCAAACCATCCAATCTCAATACTTATTTAAATAAGGGTTTCTCACGAAATATCATCGTTGGAAATGGCGAGAAAATTCCAGTCCATGCTATCGGTCATCATACACTACCATCACCATTTCCACCTTTCAAAATTAACAACACTCTTTTAGCTCCTAATCTAGTTAAAAATTTAGTTTCTGTACGTCGGTTCACCACCGACAATAACGTTTCCATTGAATTTGATCCTTTTGGTTTTAATGTGAAGGACCTTCGGACCCGGGCAACACTCCTCTTATGTGATAGCACCGGTGATCTTTACCCGCTTACTCTTCCTTCAAGACATCAAGCTTCATTTTCTTCTTCATCGGCTTTCGTCTCCGTGTCTCAAGATACATGGCATCATCGCCTTGGACACCCTAGCAATAACGTTTTATGTTCTTTAAAAACTTGTTTGCCTTAAATTAGATTAGACACAATGAGAAACCCTTGCTAAGAACTTAAAATCATGAATTATTAGTCGTCTATATAACACATACATATAATTACAAGTGGTAAAGGTCACTACTAAAAACATTTTTTAGTCCTATAATATTTAAATACCATATAAAACTAATATACTTTTAGTTTTTTCTCACAAAAATCTCAATATAATTTTTACATGTAAAAAATAAACATACTTTCTGTTTTGTCTAATAAATATCTCTTAATATTTTTTGCACATAAAAAACTAATATAATTTCTGTTTTACACATAAAAATCCCTAACAATTATATACACATTAAAATCACTCCACTTTTAAATTTAAGGAAAATATAAAAAGAAATTAATACAACTTTTACACCAATTGTTTTGTTTGCGTGTATTTTTTCCCCTTACGTGTCTCGTTTAAGTTATGGGAGCTCAACCATGGCTCGTTTCGAGGTCTATTTCTAAAGCTTATCTTGTAAATAGTTTTAGAAATAGAGTTTGCAATGAGCCGAGCTCGAGTACCCGTAAGTTGAACAAGCCAAACTCGAGCTCGCATAAGTTTAACGAGCCACGTAAGGAAAAAAAGTCACACAAACAAAAAAAAAGTATGAAATATATTTTAATTTTTTTTCTTTAGATACTGCCAGAATTTGACAAGTGAAGTAACTTTAATGTGTAAATAATAGTCGAAAGGTTTTGATGTGAAAAAAATAAAAAAGTATGTTGGATTTTAGGTGTAAAATTGATGAGTGACTTTTATAAGACAAAACATAAATTATGTTGGTTTTTTACGTGTAAAAAAATGTACATGAATTTTTGTAAGAAAAAGTTGAAAGTATATTATTTTTTTATTGTATATGCCTATTTTTCAACGGGGAATATGTGATTTTTAAATTTCAATCGAGTGCCTTTTTTTCCCTAGCAAGTAGTAAGTAATATTATATATGTTTGATATTTTATTATACTTGGATTGACTTCTTGATAGATTCAAATCATAACATTTATCGTATGTTAAATAATTTTTCTTTCTAATCAACAGGGGTTTCAAATGAGCTAATATCTTTTGGTTGGAGTTTAGGGACAACACCATTAGAAATGGGGTCTAAAAAGAGACAACCACTAAGGGGTAGAGCCTTAACTAGGGTCAAGTTGAATTTTTTTTATTTTGATAAAATTACTGCATTAAAAATGTATTAAAATATTTATTTTCCTCGTGAAATGATTGAAAAACATTTAAATTTTGTGCATTTTGAATTGAAAACTAATAACTACCATTTGGTAGTTTCTAACCTCTTCCCTTTTATACAAATTCATCTTGTTGGTCATTCTCTGGTTCACAAAAAATATTACAATTTAACTACCATCACATAATCATATGTCAGATTTTTGAGTTTAACTAATTAATAAATTCGGACTAAACAACCGACATTACAATTTAACGTGTATTTCATGACTCTTAGATCATTCAAGTTATTGAATTACTAATCCCCTATAATATAAATAACACTGGTTAAAGTATTACTGTGCTATGGTTAACTAAACTTTATGGCAATTTCTAAATCACCCACGAGTATAATTCAATTAATTTTTATCCTATTTTCTTATATTCTTATTCATTCCTAAACCGAACAAACAATAAAAAGAAAACAACTATTCACTAATAGTGATTACACATTTTCCTTATCTTGACTTCCCAACTTTCTTTTCGCACAATCCCTTTCTAGACATGGGGACCTAAACAACAATTTTAGATACGTTTATAAAAAACACTAAGACAACAACATTACATGGGTGTTGCACTAGCATCGACAAAGAAACAAAACAGTAACGATCTCATCAGAAAAAAGGTTGACGCATAATTTATTTCTTTTTCCACATAAACGATAACGCACATATAATTTCAATTTAAAATTTTATTTAATGTTAACATTGTTTTTATATTAGTTTAGAAATTGTATTTACCTAAGGAATTAGATGGCTTATTATAGTTAATTAGGCTATTATTTATTTATTTATTTTAGATCCAATCATATTAGTGAGTATATTTTTATTTTTAACGGTAACACATACGAGTAGATCCTTTTAATTAGAGAGTACACCGCTTACCACTAGTTACCACCTGGATGTTCCCTTGGTGACTTAGACTATCTGTAATGGGGTGTTATATGCCTACATGAAGCCCCTATCACACCATGAACACCGCCCCCAGGCGTGATAGGGGGAGTGACGGGCTGGATGTTATCGTGATCACAGGCAAAAAGGCAAGAGAAAACATTTATTATTATTATTTTTCAATTTTCTTAAAAAAATTAATAAAATTTAAGAACGGTTGGAGCCAGGGTTCTAATTGAAAACGGTCTCGCTATCATTCATAACAGACTTGCCCCCATCCTACCTCTCCCAAATCTTACACATAGTCGGAAAATACGTGGGATATACCAGCTATATATGTATGTATGTATGTATGTATTTTTTTAATTTTCTCCATCAATCACAACACTATATCTCAACATCTCTTTATCAATCAAACATCATATTCAAACACACCATTACACCCCTTAGAGCATCTTTATAACACCCCACCTGTAACCCGGGCGGACATGCACAATCGATACAACTTACAGATGGAATATATCCTGAATTGGTCAAACTTGTAGAAAGTTTCATGCATCCACAAAACTTAAAACTCGCCGTTAGTCAGCAAGAAAGGATGTTGGAATGGCAAGAGAAGTGGGGGATGTTGTTGAGTAATAAAAGGAGGACATACATACATACATACACACATACACACACAGGCACAGGCACATGTACACACAGACACACAGACGTTCACACGTACATATAAGTTGTGGGTTGCGATAAATTACACAAAATTTCATAAAATTCTTGTGCGTTAAACTTGATGTCTATGTACAAGCCTTATATAGTTTTCGTTGCATTTAACATATTCATGGGTTTTATACGAGCTCTCTCATATGTCTATGTGTATGTAGCTATGGGTTTAAGTTGTTTAATTACAACGGTGCATATAAATAAATGGCTTGTTTATGGTTGTAAGTCTGCTCAAGCTCTATGTGTGAAGCTCGGGCCCAATCTAGTTTGTTAAATAAGCCTCAATATAAGGTAAAACTCGTATAAACCTCGACTCGATTTGAATTTTTAGCGAGATGATCTCGAGTTCCTAACAAGTAGTGCGGCTTGTTTACACACGTAGTCTAAATCAATTCAACGGTATGTAAAACACACAATAACATGTTCAAGTTGCCAAGATCTGATACACGAACTAATGGGTTTTGCAATTATAATAATACATCCAAACCATTATAAGAAATACATGTACCGTTATCATGAAAATACGTGTCGTGTTCCTGATAATTTCTTTTATATCCACAGCAAAAATTACTTTTATACATACCCACCTATATATATTTAAAAGAAAGTGAATGACACATCATATTAATCTAGAATCTTGTGGCCCTTATATTTGAGTGATGTGAGGTGATATAATCCTCTTTGGTAGCACTAACTTATTTGAAGATAAATTTTCTGACTTTTATATATGGAACAACATTAAGGTATGCCTACTAAATTTATTTATGTAGTCTTATTATATTGCGTTTAAACAAAGAAAAAAAAACCAAGAAACAAAAAAAATTATACATATCTTTTAAAATAACAAAAATGACGATGTATATATGAAATAATTGTATACATGTTTACTCTCTTATTATTTATTTAGAGCAACTCAAACCAAATATATTATAGTTTTTTACTTGGAAATATGTAAAATATATAAGGATCATAAAAAAATAAAGGGTTATTGGATTTTAATAATCCTGACTTTCATTTATTGCATGTGATTAATCCCAACTTAAGAAATATTTACAGACACTTTCAATTTTGAAGTTATTTTCCTTCAATGATCCCTTACAAACTGATAGTTAACCTTATTAGTTTTTTGATAACGTGGACTATTTATATGACCAAAACACTAAGTAGAAAGTTAATATCAACCATCAGGTCCGTCAATCTAAAACTTACGCATCCTGAAACCCGTCAATTTTCATATCCTGATTTGAACCACTTGACTCGTTGGAGGTAGATTGCAGGTGACGATGAAGGCTAAACACAAAAAAACGGACCTAATAGAAGTTGGGCAGTGACGGAGTTGAACAATGACTCAAAGTTTGCCCTATTTTATAAAAAAAACTAACAGTGGTTAACTCTCAGTTAGTAAAGGATTGTTGGATGAAAATAAGTTTAAAGTTAAGAATGTCTGTAAACATTTCTTGAGTTAGGATTAATCTCGGTCAATAAATGAAAGTTTTAATTATTAACATCCAATAACCCAAAAATAAAATCCGAAAGGTATAGCCGAAACTTGAATATTTAGACAAGTAATGGGACGGATATTCAAGATATTAGATTAGTTTTAAATTTTTTCATGAATATGAGACCGTTTATGATATTACGTGAGGCGAATACCCAAATTATACATACCACCTTGCTTGAACATGAACTATACTGGCCACAAATATTTTCTTTTCTTTTTAGTTCCTTTGTCCTTGATAAGTATGATAATCTACTTTTCCACCAATTGTAATAATTTTAATTCCTTAGTTGATAAAACGATATAAAAACTTAAAAATTAATAAATGTACTTCTTTGTTTATTCAATGAGAGATTTAACAGGTATACTTGATACTAGCGAGTATACCTGTTACGACAAGTGATGAGTAAGCGAGTGTCGAACTGGTATGACCAAGTATGAGACGTAATTTAATAATCGGATATAAGACTAGATTACCATAGTCATCTCAAACCAGTCTCACTATCATCCCTAGCAATTTAAAAATAAAATCGACTCTATAACAAACATGAGGTTAAATTCTCTTAATAATGTAATTAAAGAGGACACGTGACAATACCATATTCATTCTCATACAATTTTTTCCCACTTCTTTCTCATATTAAATAATCAAATTAATTACACTAATATTATTTATTTATTTTTTAGATCAAAATAGTTTTAATAAATTAAGAAAAATATGTTCTTATTAACGTTATTTCTAAAGAAATAATTTTTTATAAAATAAGATTTTTTTCTAAAACATCAAACTTTTTTAAAAATACAATTTTTTGTTTGATATTGATGTTTTTAAGTAAAGTTTTTATAAAGAATTAAAATTGAAAGTTATAACAAAAAATTTTTAAAAATAATATTTTAATAAACGTTTGTTTTGAAACAAAACGTTTAATTATTGGAAAAAAAGTTTTAAAAAAAGTTTAAAAAGTTGATATTTTATCTTATAATATTGTTTTAATTCCACTAAGCAAAAACACAATAAAAAACAATAAAAACAAGTTTCAAATATTTGTCCCACTGAACTACAACAATCTATCAATCTAAGCAAAAACAAGTTTTAAATATTTGTCCTTAATCTCCAAACAATAACAATAAAAAAGATATAATGCTCAAAGATGATAGCAATAAGCTCCTAGCCAATACACAACAATCACACAATCACAATCACAATAACAAGATTTCCGTATTAGAGTTTTGCCAAGAGTCCCTTACAATAAGAGAAACATACAATATATATAAGCGGACTCTAGTTTTGCTGACCAACGAAATTGTCTTGACTCAAACCTAGTTTCACCCGCCAACGGAACACAGTTTCATCAGGTGACATAGATCAGCTGACTAATAAACTCAGTTTCGCTAAAAACAGAAATTACAAAATTACATAAGAAGTAAACTAACATTTGTCCTATCACAATAATAAACAAATAAACATAAACAATAATGATGAGTCCAACCTATTATTAATCATCAATAAAACTAATAAATTTTTATTATGTTTAATATTTTATTTATTTAACTTATTTAATACACAGGTTATTTAAACCTGTAATAATTTATGCTAGTAAAATCAAATACAATAAACTTTGTAACTTTGACAACATTTTTAGCTAGTGGCCGTTTTAACAAAAAATCAAATAACAAAATAAGAAAAATAGAAAAAAACATTAGCTAGTGAATGTTTACCAAAATTAAATACCATAAACAAAGATCCTTTTTTCCATTTCTAGTCAAATTTAACAAAATGACAGAAAATAGAAGCCGAGTAATCGAAACATATCATATCTTGACTTTAAAACACACACCTATCATCAATAGGACGGGGCACATTGTTTTTAGGATGTTAATATTTAAATCGGTTTCAAAAAACTAGAAATTCGATTCGAGTCGAAAATCACTGATTCGAAATTCGAGTCGAATAATATTCGATTCGAAGTCTGATTATCTAATTTGAATTGAATTACGAATTTGTGATTTTTGATTTCATTCAATTCAAAATTCGAATTTGAAATACACACATCTTTATTTAGTTTACATATTAATTTAAATTTATGTATACGAGAAATTAAAATTTTAAAGTTTAAAAAATATATAATCTACAATTTAAAATCCTAATTTCTACCTTTTTGACTTATTTAAAACTTGGAATATTTTGTATGTTACGCTTATTTTTTTATTTTAATAATTTGAATTGTATCTTTCGAATTAATTTTATAAATATTACATGATTAATTATTTTTTTCTAAATACAAATCGAATAAATTCTAATTCGAATCGAATTAGAAACTTTTTTTTAATACGAATTGAATTTGACTTCTGTTTAATTTTGAATTCGATTCGAATTCGACTTATCTTTTTCGAATTCGAATCGGATTGAATCTTGTTTGAAATTTTAAAATATGACTTATTCAGTTCAATTCGAATTGAATTCGATGAACCCTCCTAATTGTTTTGTTTTCATACAACACACATATATCATAGTCGGGTAATTTTTAAAAGCTAGTGGTTGTTGACATTTTCAAGTTATTTTTTAGACATTAATAACTTTTGTATCTCTTTAATTTTCAAAAAATATTACACTATAAAATCGTATATTTTTTATCTTTAATATGAGCATAATATTATTATATAAATATATATTTTATAAAATTATTCAAACATTGTGTCATTTACATGTGTTAAAACTCTGGTTTACATGTGTGAAAAAAATGTTGTTTGGTATATAGTAAAAATTGTACTTGTTTACTAGTTATAATTGTGTTATTTTATCATTAATTGTATTGGTACTGCCACAACTATGTTGCAACTATATATGTTGTTTTACCACTATAGTGAATATTGTATTGTATTTGACAAAAGAAAACCATTATACCATATAATTCCTTTGTATTTTTACATGCTTAAGTAAGCTTAAATACTCATCACCCATAAACCATTAACGTACATGTGTTGCGTTCTCTTTGCTTATCCATTTTAGGCAAAACCTATTTTTAAGAGGAACCAACCCTATATGTGTATGTGTTAATGTATGTATGTATGCATGCGTGTATGTGTGTTATTTGAATCATATGTTAACCACAAAACTTTTGAAATCTTTTGGTTTACCACTAAATGGATAGATTTACTTGCTTTTACATTACACAATCTAGTATTAGCGCATTAAATAAAATAAATGTATTCACTAATGAATACATTATAGTCTTTTTAATGATTTGTCAAATAATCAAGTTAATTTATTAATGCATTTGTTATGAACAATTGAATTACATTTTCACGGGATGTAAAATTTAAACGTAAAAAGCACAGGCCAAATTAGAGCTGAATACGATGAAGATTAATGATGAAATGCACGAGAAACGTACTCTAAAAACAGTCTTGGGAGTTGGTCAACACTCACTAGGCTTTGTCAATGTTGGGCCACTCAGACACGTTTTTTTTAGCATTGAGCAAATGTTACACAGTAGGTTGAATGCAATTGGGTATTGATAATGCTTGAATCCAGACAATTCAATTTTCTTATGATTTTAACTAGTTTTCAGGTGGTTTTTCAAGGGCATTCATGAGTTTGGACTTAAACGACGTCTTGAGGAAGCAAAGAACGAAGATAAAAGATCAAATTACTCAAGAATCTTCAAGGATTGTCATTAATGATGTTTATATCAACAAAATTCATGCGTTCTAGTCATTCTGTCATGCTCGGCTCATCATCTTGTAGTCACAATAGTATATGGGATTTGTGATATTAGTTGTTTGAACAAATAGTCTAATTTTATCATTAAAAATATGAATAGTTACAAACATTAATACGTGATTGTGTTGTGACTCTTTATACGTATTTGACTTTAAGTTTTGATAGACAACATATGTCACATAATCGTGCCAAGTACACCCGTCGTTAGTGATTTGAGAAAGTAGTGTTTAGTGTGTAAGTATATGAACTTTCTTGAAGTTGATGATGAACTTGAATTAGGTTATGTCTCTTTAATCAAATCAACATTACTTGGAATTAAAGAATGAAATCATAAATCCCGACACCAAAAATAACTATGTTTTATCATAATCGTAACAACTCATTTAATTAAGTTTATTGTTCATGCATTAGTTTGTTAAAAAAACCAATCAATCAACTTTTAAAACTACATCTTTGATTGATGAACGTCTGTAGCCAACTACAAAACACTACTCATGGATATGATACTCATACATGTCTAATCTAGTTTAAAGTAAAAAAGATAAGGGAACTTTATATTTTTTATTAGGGCTTCGGCATCGATCACTAATGTATTCATCAGAATCAACTGGTTACTATAATTAAGTTGTGATGCCCTAAACAAATCCTACATCGATCATAGACAGAGGAGATGTTGAGTTTATAAGTTCTGTTTGCCTCTAATATTACCAATGTGTTTTGGGCGTATTGGCTATGCATGAAAGGAAAACTCCACATTTAAGCTTGTTTTGGTGACAACAATTCAATAATGAGTGACCTCCCTAGAAGTTTTCACTCGGGCAACCAAAAACAAACCGTAAATTTCTTGTGAGCAAAGTAGATAATATTTGTGGTATGAGGGTCCGATTGTTACAAATGGTATTAGAGCCACTTCTGTGTCGTTCGGGATGTTGGAGCAAACCTCACTGAGGATGGTGAGTCCCTGGGCTCATCAAGATGCTAAGTTCATAAGTAATGTAAGAGGGGGGGTTGATTGTGACACCCTAGGAAGATCCTACATTGGTCGTGGGCAGAGGAGATACTGAGTTTATAAGTAATGTCTGGCCTCTAATATCACTAATACGTTTTGAGCATATTTGCTATGCATGAGAGAAAAACTTCACATTTAAGCGTGCTTGGGTGACAGTAATCCAGAGATAGGTGACCTCTGTGGGAAGTTTTCACTCGCACAATCAAAAGCAAATCCGTGAGTTTTTTGTGAGCAAACGGATAATATTGGTGGTATGTGTGTGTTTGTGTGTAAAGTTTATTTAATAACAAATAATTAAATATTTAAAAATATAAGGTGAATACATGGGTTTAGGATTGATAAAAATGTTGGTATTTATTTATACTTTTAATTAAATAATAAATTAATTATATATATTAAATTAGACCGGACGTAATGGTGTTCCTAGAGGGTGCCAAATTTACTAATTTGGACACAATAAGGTGTTAAAATCACTATATTCTAGTTTAAGGGGGATTCAATCTATATTTAGTCAAGCCTTTAACGGATGTTAAAAGGGGTAGTGAATTATATTTTTTTTCACTTTTAACAACTTTAACTAAAAAGGGTTTTAAAACCACTATACTTGTTTTAAAAAAGATTTGATAAATTCATAATTGCCTAGGTGGTATTCTATTAAATAAATCACTACACATAGTATTAAACAGAAGTATAGTATAATTAGTAACGTCATTTCTAACTAACATCAGTTGCATTATTTGAATATTAATCTAAGTAAATTTAGGTTTCCTTTTAAACAGTAAATTCAATATTTTTAAGGAAAAATTCACCATAACATATTGGATTTAAGCTTGCGATCCCTTAAATAAATCACTACACATAGTATTAAACAGAAGTATAGTATAATTAGTAACGTCATTTCTAACTAACAGCAGTTGCATTATTTGAATATTAATCTAAGTAAATTTAGGTTTCCTTTTAAACAGTGAATTCAATATTTTTAAGGAAAAATTCACCAAAACATATTGGATTTAAGCTTGCGATCCCTTTGTTACATAAATATACAAATGAACGTAAGATTGTCCTCATAGGCCGAGAGCTTATTTATTTAGGTACTTATTAATCAATAGTCAATACATATTCGGAATAGTAAACGATCGTATTAATTAGAGTCCACAAAGTATTCTTTTTGTTAAACAAATGACCCGATGCAAAGTGTCAAGATTTTACATGATATTTTGTGGATATAAAGATAGGGATGTTAGAGTAGGTTTTATATTAACATTTTCTATAATACTAATATTTGAGAAGAAGCTGACTAGTTTACAATCTATATGCACAAACAAATCAAAAGATGCCATTTTGTATAAGATAACATGTTAACATACAAAAATGATATCATCGGACAAAATTATCTTTAAGACAAATTGCTTAACAAATCATAAAAGTCGACGGAAACTCATTTAACATGTATACAAGTTTCCAAATTATTTACATATGCAAGGTTATTATTATAAAAATGCTATGTTTACGATCATATTTTATAAGGTATAAGTTAAAATTTTAGAACTATCATTACGATTCCCGCATTGCGAGAGGCTTTAAAGAGTAAAAAAATTATTTCACAAATCCATGAGTTGAAAGTAAAAAAATAAAAGTGGAATGTATTCGATAACATTTGATATATATTTAGTTAATTAACGAAAAAGAAAAAGCCAGCTAAAAAACAAAAAACAAAAAACAAAAAACAAAAAACAAAAAAAAAAAAAACACAAAAAAACACAAAAAACAAAAAATAACAAAAGAAAACTTTGTTGATTTGTTTGTCTATGTTTCCATAAATTGTACATGATTACACAAACTTCTATTTTGAGTGATACTTGCATCGGAATTTAGATAAAAATAAACCCGTAAAAAAAGTGCATTTAAAATTTCATATGAAATCATATTTTAAATGTTATAAGCAAAAAACAAAATAAAAAATTATTATGAGTGAGACACTTGTCATAATGTATATGAATAAAAAATAATAATAAACATATAAAAAATACGGAGGTTCAAATAGTAAGTCTACTTAAATATGAGGAGGTCATATTGTTACTTATCTAAATATGATGGCTTCATTTCATGTCGGAATATTACCATACGATTTGATACTTAGATCAAACTTTGAAGATTGAATTAATTTTGGTTTATGATCGAAAACAAGTATGAAGATTTTCTCTAGGGTTGTGATTACAGGGATGTATTCAATGATGGTGCTTTGATACCAAATTTAGGTTTATAATCTATTGCATACTCATAATCTTGTACAGAGTTTGAGAGAAATTCATACTGAATCATATTTGCATTCATTGTTTACAAATGAAGGGATACACCTATTTATAGTTTATGAAAGGGTGTGATACTTGATCAGTTTGGTAGTGTAACCTGTGGTAACCACCAAAACTTAAGTTAGTATCTTATAGATAAATTAAATATAAACTTAGTATATAGCTAACTTAGGTTAAATAAAAAAAATTAGATTAACAGTATATTCAACTCACAACAAAGACAAAAGCATGAGTATTTATCACTCAATACATAATAATTTGGAAGACACCTAAAATGCAACATTAGAGCAAAAGTCTATAGAAGTGTTTGTTGTAATGCTTTCTTAGACACTTTCATTTCTATTTTACAAACGAGAGATGATTTACGTACCTAAAAAGTTACACTTTAATACGAAGAACAACATGTTAGCGTTCATATACCCTCTTCGTACAAATCACCTTCCTCTACTAATTCTTAAATAAAAAAACAGTCAAAAAATTAAAAGCCGTTGTGTAAAATTAACTTAGAACAACTCAAAATTAAGAAGAAGACCACACTATATATCAAACAGCTTTGGTTACAATATCTAACATGACCTTATTAACGTATGAAACCTATGATGCCCCTTAGTACTTTAACATTTTCTTATTATCTTCACTTTATAAGTATCGGATTCTCTTGAAGATGCTAGGTACAGTGGTAGCACATATTTCAAATGTGTCAACTATGCTTTTGGACCAAATTCCACTTCCTTCGTGTCTTCTTATCACAAATATAGTTAGTGGTTTTTGCTTATGTAATTAATCCGTCCCCTTTATCAACTCGTCAAATATAAGATTATTCTTGTAATCACTTAAATCTTCAAAATATTTATTCAATCATTTCAATTTGTCAAAATGTAAAGTGGTATAAAAATTGCAATTTTTTTCTAACGGTAAATTCACACAAACTATAAACCTAATTTTAAATTCATATTGTTTGTTTATGACAAGACTTAAACATTAACCATTTAAAAAGGTACACCATATAACAAACCTTGATAGCATTGGACCAAATACCCTTTAGTGTATACAAATTACATAACACGATAGTGTGGTAACATTTTTTTAATAGACAATATTTTATGATATCCTTATAAACTTTATGTACGCAATCAAACTAGAACTTATCCTTAAATTTTATACACGCAATCAAACTATAACTTTCAACTTTGATAGTTGTAATATATGTTATTGTTAATTTTAAAGTTTTAGTTTTAACAAATTTATGCTTGTTCTATACTTATTTAAATTTGAATACTTTAAATAAGAAATTAAATAAAAACACGTCACATGAGTTAGGATTATTTGAGAACTTACAAATATCTTAAGAACCACATGAACTACCATCAATAGGTTATATTATCAATTATCATACTTTTTACACATAATTGTGTATGTTTATATAAATTAAAAACCATAAAAATATCATAAAAACCTATCAAACTAATGTTTGCATATGTTTTTAGAATTTTTCATTTGTTTAGCTACGCATGCGTAGATAATATGACCTACATATGACTTACACATATGTAGATTACAAATCCGTTAATTGTTTTCTTTTTAAACTTCAAGAGAAACGATTAGATATTATATTTTAATTATTTGTTATTTAAAACACAAAAAATGTATTGATAGGAGTTCACGTAATTTTGAAGACATTTATGAGGACTCTAACCATACGTCACATTACATGAAAACTTTATAAAATATTATTATATTTTAAAAAAGTCATAAAAGAAAAAAAAGGCATTTTATGTTGATAGGTGTTATAAGATTGTTGGTTCGGTAAAAAAAATTAACAAATGAAAAAAATATAAGGGTGTAACTTTACAGAGACATATATCGTAAATATAGGTGTGTCGTATAGGGTTTTATAAAAAATATATGGGGGACTATAGCCCTATATGGGGCGTCGTAAGACCCTCTTTTTTAGGTAAAGCTTTTCATTTCTCAAAATATAATAAGTAGAATCAAAGCACTGATCCGCCTGTGAAAGAAAGCTTTCGTCAATCACTTGTATAGTCCTATATGAGACGTATAGCCCTCTGACGGCCCCCTTGAATTTTTCTTGTTTTCAGTGTCTTCGACCCTATACGTCGCGCATCATGCTATACGAGACGTATAGAAGGTGTCGGTTTATAAAATGAGGTGTATGTATATTAGGACCCTATAATAATCCATGCTGAACCTTTTGTACAATGTGCTTCAAACACTTTAATGTATGATTGAACATTAGGAACTGTATTATGAGGGGTTTGATTATTTGGACAACCCAATCTTTTAAATCAACAACGGGTGCCCTATACGCCGCGTATGGGTCCATACGCCGCGTATGGGTCCATACGCCGCGTATAGGGTGCAAAAACATTCCCTGACATGCCACCCTATACGCGGCGTATGGACCCCTGTTTGTACAATGTGCTTCAAACACTTTAATGTATGATTTGACATTAGGAACTGTATTATGAGGGGTTTGATTATTTGGACACCCCAATCTTTTAAATCAACACCCGGGTGCCCTATACGCCGCGTATGGGTCCATACGCCGCGTATGGGTCCATACGCCGCGTATAGGGTGCAAAAACATTCCCTGACATGCCACCCTATACGCGGCGTATGGACCCATACACCACGTATATGGCAAAAAAACATTCCCTACCATCAACCTGTCAGACGAGATGTCATTCCTATGTCGGCGGAGGCCATACGCTGCATATGGGCCCATACGCAGCGTATGGCTTCAATTTTTTTTCCTTAACACACTTGGGACGCATGAGACACCTATATGCCGTGTATATGCCCATACGCGGCGTATAAGTTAAGGGCATTTATATTTTTTGTTATTTTTACATATATTTTTTTAAATAAACAAATAATTTACGTCGACTATATTTATGTTATGCTTGTAACTTGCTTAACCGACAATTTTAAATCGAATATTTTTAACTAACTGATAAAACATATAAGACAAACATTCATATTAACAAAACAATCGAGATAACAATACAAAAATTAACACAAAATGATAATATAATTAACAAAGTTTTTAAATACATAACAAAATAAAAGTTACAATGATAGTAATAATATAAAAACTACGGCGAGTCTGGGTAATGTCGAGGCGGTGGCAACTCCGTAGGAACAATACCAGCAGCATGTGCTCACGCAATCTCTAGCTGAACATGCCAATCCATAAGATCCTCAACTCGATCGAGCCGACGACCCTGCTCCCATAAACTCGCAGCAACCTCCTGCATAAATGTCTCCATACGTGCAGGCAGCCTCACATCTCTGTAAATGTGTCAAGAAAACTATGGCTGAGGTGGCGGCTAATGTGCTGGCGGCTGGTCATGCGGCGGCTGGTCTTGTGGAGGATGATCATGCGGGAGATGCTCCTGCTGCTGCTGCGGATCATCAACGCCGACCTGCTGAACATGTGCTGGCTGCCAGATCTCCCCGGGTCGAATAGAGAATCGTATGCCACCCTGAAACTGGCGTATAATACGCATGCCGAATAACGTATGACGATCTAATCTCACCGGCTTGATCGGAGGAGATACGTCAGCAAGATATCGAGGAAGATAACCAAAATACTCCGCCAAACATCTCGCCAGGTTGCACCTGGTTCCTGTAAGCAAATAATACAAGTAAAATAAGTCAGGAATGGTACACCACTCCCTACTCTTGCCACGTCCCGTGATGGATGTGGCGATCATGCGATGTAAGTAACGGATGATAGGATCTCTAATGCCAGTGACCCTGCCCTTAGTCCTCTAAAACGGACCTCCGGCAATCTGAGGCCACCAATCTCTCAATCGACTCTCTTTAATCTCAGTAATACCCTCGGTGTCCCGAGAGAACGACAAACTGCTCAGTGGACATCCGATGTGAATGTCCACATAACCTAAACGAAATCTCGGAACACTCAGCGTCTTCCTCCATCTCATTAGGACCAATATAAGTAAAGGTGGATAAAAACTCCATCGTCAGCTCTCGGTAAGAAGGCAAGAACACGGTCTCAAACAAACGACTCCATGGCGTATCGTCTCCGATAATACTAGCAACTCTATCGCGCTCTCCGAGCTCGACCATCACCTCCTTATCGACGGCTTTTTGTTGGTCGATCTTCATACGTACGAATTTCGAGCACTTGGCGTGCTCAATGGACCCGAGCTCAAACTGTAGCCAAGGATGATTGGCAATAACGTCAACAACATCAGCCTCAATCTCTGAATCGGAAGACATATCTGCATAAGAAAATGAATATAAATATAACGGTTTTAAAACATAAGCTGAGTATAGGACTCTTAGTCACCCACCCACCCTATACGCGTCGTATATGAGTCCCACGTATAAGTTGCGTATAGCCCCCTAGTCACCCACCCCCCACTATACGTGGCGTATAGCCCTATACGCGTCGTATAGGGGTCTCACTTATAAGCTGCGTATAGCCCCCTAGTCACCCACCCCTACTATACGCGACGTATAGCCCTATACGTGTCGTATAGGGGTCTCACGTATAAGCTGCGTATAGCCCACTAGTCACCCACCCCTTATATGCGGCGTATAGCCCTATACACAGCGTATAGGTTGTCAATCTCTTCATTCTTTTCTCTTATGCTATATGCCACTACAGCCCCGCGTATAGGCCTATACGTCGCGTATAGATCATCGAAATCTGAACTATACGTCGCGTATAGGACTATATGCGGGTCTGTATGGCCCCATACGCCTTGTTTAGGTGTTGGTGGACCTACACCCTTCACCCATACACCACAAGGCTATACGCGGAGTATGGTGTCATACGGCGCGTATAGCCATGCTGAATGATTGATTAGACTTAGTCCAGTTTTGTTGTCTGAAAAAGGCTATACACGGCGTATGGAACTAAACAAGGCATATAAACACCACGAAAACAACTGATGCGACATGGAATGCCAGGCATTTATTGTGGATACCTATACGCCGCGTATGGACCCATCGCAACGTATAATTGGGTGTCGATTTATCAGCTGGGGTGTCCCTATACTGGGTACCTATTATGAGAGGACACCAACGTGAAATTAATTGTACATATAACGTGTTTGGAATTTTAAATCTAAAACATGAAATACGTTTTTATAATGTTTTAAACTAAAAATTGATGGGACCCATATAAATTAAAAAACTCCACCCAACACACCCTCCTCCTACCTCTTCGGCCTCTCTTGCCGGAATCTTAGGGTTAGTGAAATTATATTATCGGAGTTTATAATCTTCTCAAGTGACACCTCCGGATGATAATACGTATGTGACCACTATCAATCCAATTCACACGACACCCTTCTTGTTGATCATTTCTTGTTTCTTGACTCCCAAATCATAATCATGGTGACGCCTTATTACGACCCATAAACAAAGTTAAAAAAGTGCATCTAAGATCAATCTAATAACACCTAACTCCAAGAGCATAGATGATATATGAAAGACTAAGATGATTTTTTTTTACCAAAGACTCACTATTAAGTACAAATAAGAACTAATAATTCCAATTAGACATGGAAAAAAAAAACCGGTTCGGCCAAAAAAACTGGAACCGGTTTTAAAGAAATACCGATTTGGCCCAAACCGGTCCCGAACCGACCCGAACGGTTTGATGCCGGTTTGGTAACCCCACTGTGGCAACCGGTAATTTCAGGTCAATACCGACCCCGACCTAGTCATAATTGCACATATCATGCTTGATTTTTAATTTTGTTCCATTTATTGAAATCATTTCATCATTGCAAATTTCATGCATACATTTCATGCATCGGTGATCGGCGTAATTACAGTCTACACGCGATACAACCGGGACCACGAGTGGTGATAATTAATATACTACTAGTAAATACTTTAAAGTGTTTCAAAGTATTTTATATTCCAATTAAATACATTGGAAAAGTTACTATAAATAAACCTAATCGCGTAACTTATATTTTCCCGGAACGATCATTTAACGCAATACTAGATACGTGACGTATCACTAATAATAGCAATATTGAAATATTAATATTATATAAGTTCTTATAATTTTGAGGTGTCCTAAAAAGAAAAAAAAAAGTAAAAATGTAAAAATATGTAAAAATACCAAAAGTACAATAAATACCACCCAAATACCCAAACTACCAAAGATTCAAAAACCAACCCCAATCCACTTCCTGGCCGTCCCCTTCCTAAGCCCCCCCCCCCCCCCCCCTCTTTCCAAGAACCTTGAAATATGTGACTTTGCCAAATCCAACACTTACCCTTTTTATAAATCTCCTTTTGGGTTGATTAAAGTAACTTGGACTTACTACTATTTTGGCTACCACCTTCTTAATCTCATTGTGCAAGGTTTTGAAAATCATCCTACTTGAAATCTCAACTCAAAACCTGAAGTGTAAGGTTATAAAGGAATGTCCAACATAACAAATTACCATCACCCCCCCACACTCATCTCTCTCCTCTTCCTTCAAAATTTCATCCAACACCCCATCACCACAACTCCATTGAGTTCCAACTCTTTTTCTAAAATATTGGTGATTCAAGTGCAATATTGAAGACCAATGATTTTTGAATATTTCAAGCATCCTACAAATCTCTCCACTCCCTTGTTGATTCTTAGTTCAAGGGATCAAGTTCTTTTTCTTTGCATTTCAAGATCATCTTCTCCTTCTCCTGCTTGTTTAAGGTTAGCACTTTGTTCTAATCTTCTATACATTACCATGAGTGTCCATGTTCACTAACTCATCCAAAGGTGCTCTAGCAAAGTTTAAAATGTACCTAAACATGTAAAACATTTCTGGCAGATTCATGATCTGTGTTTTATACACCATAACTCGGCCTAAACACGACCAAATGAACCGTTTCTTGAGCCTAACATTAAACTTAGAATGTCTAGTTTCAACGCATCCAACCTGAAATTTTTGATGAGTATAACCCATCCAAAACGTACAAATAGATTATGGTGTTGAATCTGAGTTTTTGGCAGATTAGATAGGGCAGAAAGATTGAGGCATAAGTATGCTTAAATAATCAATGGAGTATTTATTTTGTGGTAACTTAGCTTAATATGTTAGGTTTAAAAATACTACAATATGTACCTTTTTTGGAACCTAATACATAAATCTAAATGTGGTAAAATATCAGATTTTATAAAAATTCTTTGGACCACGAAAAGGGGGTGACAACTTGACCTAAAAATCCACCTGTTTCTGTCAAATGTCTACATTTATATAAAGTGAACTTTGGAGGTATTGGTAAAAGAAACTCATGTACACGGAAAGTATAATTGCATTATACTTAATATAAAACCCATACAATACATTGTATTTTTAGGAAGATAATATGAAGACAAGAATCTAAATAAACATTAACGGCTCGACGTGTCTAACTAGTCAAGTGACGTTTTCAAAACTAACTGGGATGGTTATGCATGACCATCTAGGGTTAGTAATCATGACCTCATGATATATTGTGAATTTTTTTGGAGATTCCTAGACCGAATATGTACGACTATTGCTAATATTCACGCGTGCATTACAGGTGAGTCTCACGGCCCCATTTTACTTTTTCATTTTGGGGGAGATACATGTAATTACTATTTTTATGGACACAATTACTTGTCAATGGTTCACATGTATATAAGTTGTTACTTACGTATGAAGTCCCCTGTATCGGACCGTTAGTTTATTTTTCAAAGCGAGGTAATCACGGATAGTAATATTGGGTTGACTACCCCCACCCGGGTTAATTACCCTAACCTTGACTGGAGGTCTAACGGATGCATTATTAGCCTGTTCACCCTGTGCTTACGGTAGGCATGGGTAGGGCAATCTATTACAGTTACAGTCTAGTTTCGGTTACGATGCTTATATAATGTAATATTGTATGATTGACAATCAAATCATGAAAGACTTATGGTCCATTACCTGTTGCTATTACTTTAAACCTGTGAACTCACCAACTTATGTTGACATATTTTCGTTCATGTTTTCTCAGGTATTTGATAATTGCATCAAGTTAAGCTAGTATGGAGCACATCGTATTTAGGACCAATCTCTTTGGACATTTATTTCTGTATTTGTCGAGTTTGGAAAACGACTTGCATTAATTCCTTTGCTTCCGCAATTTGACTCTGAAACATTATGTATTTTAAACTTATTTGCAACGTATTTTTACCGAATCATGTAGTGGTCGATCAATGACTATGATTCCATGATGATCACGTCCCGCGGGAAACCGCCGTGGATTTGGGGTGTGACAGATTGGTATCAGAGCCATTGGTTATAGGGAATTAGGTTGCATTTAGTAAGCCTAGACTATAACTGTAACTCATTGCACTGCATTAGTATAGTATGCATTAACCTTACTTACATTAATTGCACTGTGTATTGCCTTGTCATAGAGATGTCGTCTGCATCAATGTCGAACTACATTTTCGACTCGGACGAGGAGTATGAACCGGGATCTCCGACCTCATCTACGGGATCTACACCTGCCATTCTGACCCCTACACTGATGTCGTACTCCAGCCTACTGACCCCACGGAGGCAAAGACCCCTGCACCTCCCCCTACTGATATCCCTGCACCCATTTTGGACCGTATTTCTTACACCATTGAGGTCACACCCACGGCCCGATATTCCGGGTTACCTCCTCCTCCCCTAGGCACGTATTGGTGGATGCCTGCACCCGAGATTCATGCCAGTCTCCTGGAGGAGCTCATTCAGGGAGTCACACGCATCATTGGACGGATGATGCCGATGGCCATTCCGGTGACCGAGTGTCCGAGTCACACATCTTTACCGAGCCACCACTTGAGCATACCCACACAACCACTAATGCCCAGCCAGCTGACCCAGCCCCCGAGCCAGTCGATACCCGCCCCAAACCTACTGATTTCACCCCTCAGCCAGCCGACACTGAGGTAGTCGACCTTAATTTTAAGACTACTGATTCTGTCTCACAGACGGTTGACACCGACCTAGTGGATTCCGATCCGGAGCCTACTGAGTCCATTCCTCATTCTGTGGACTCTATCCCAGAGCCAGTTGACCCGACCCCCCAGCCTACTGATTCAGCCTCACAGCCTACTGACCCTACACCTGAGATTCCTGACACTGATCCTCAAGATCTCGCTCCTGAGCCTGTTGACCCCTCCCCTGCAGCCGCTATTCCCGAGTCAGTGGCTACAGATGCCCACCGTGATGTCGACCTGACGTTACCACCACCATCATACCACAGATATCGGACCCATCCTGGCGGTGCACTTCGTGCACACACACCCAGGAAGCGGGTTCACATCCCGATCCGCCCTGCTACACCTACTCGTGATCGTACCCCCGAGCCTGAGCCCAAAAGGCGCAAAGTTGATAGCCGTCAATGGGACTGGATGCCGAGCTACCTGAGTAAGTGGAGGGATATAGAGGGAATACCTTCCACCTACAAGATAGGTGAGTCATCTGATGCACCACATCCAACACCCCTCACCCGAGAGCCTGTGGAGCGCACAGTACCGTTGCTCGTGGCACGTGCTACAAGGCACGACGGCCAGATCCAGGAGTTACAGGAGGAGATTTCTGGACTTCCACAGACTACTGATATGGAGGAGATTGAGGGTCGATTGCTAGCTATTAAGGAGGACAGGTACCTGGACGACCATGCATTACACACGATGCATGACAAGATTACTGGCGTGTAGCGTGAGATGGTGGAGTTAACTCAGAGGATGGATGCTACAGAGCAGAGAGTGATGATGGCCGAGCAGCGCGCAACGCGGCAGAGCAGAGGGTGATTACACTGGAGGACGCCTGGAGTCATCCACACCCTGGCAGCTGTATGTGTACTGATAGCTATGGCTGCAGTGCAAACGGGCGCAATTACTCGTCATTTCCTTGATTGCCTATCGTGAGCGGGCTGTGCTCACGTAATATTTGGATATTAACTTGGTTGTAGAGCGTGTACTCTAAAATACTTTGTAACTCGTACAATTTATTTCAAGTTATATTACATATTGTCTCATCATACTTATCATTATGATTTGAAGAAACATGCCACACAAAGGAGAACCATCCAAACCAACATGGGAACAGTGCTCCCATGACACTGAAGCCATTGAGCAACTAGTGGCACAACGAGTAGCAGATGCCATTGCCATCATGAGGCGAACGCAGCGTAGGAGGATCTGAGGTGAAGAAGGAAATGGAAGTGGCGCAGGAGGTATCTAAATATCTGGCGTAATTAAAGACTTGAGATAAAAGGGTCATTGTTAATGTTTAATTATTGTTAATATGATTAAACCTATGACACAGGATCTGATGCCAATACCAAGGGATGCTCATACAAGACTTTTCTGAATTGCAAACGCTTAACTTTCGCGGTAATGAAGGAGCTGTGGCTTGGTCCGTGGATTTAAAGATGAGTAAGTTCAGCGAATCAGTAACGTGCCGAGGAGAACAGACGAAATTTGCCACGTGTACCTTTGAGGGTCAGCACTCACTTGGTGGAATACTCATGCTCAGACCTTGGGTATTGATGCTGCTTATCAAATCACATGGGATGAGTTAAAGCAGATGCTGACTGATGAGTACTGCCCTCGGAATGAATTACAAAAGCTTGAGGTAGAATTTGGAACCACACCATAAAGGCGCGGAGTGACAAACTACACCACTCGATTTCATGATCTTGCTCGTTTATGCCCTCACATGGTTCACCCAGAATTCAAACGGATTGAAGTATATTTGGGGCCTTGCACCCCAAATCCAGAGTATGGTGACCTCATCCAAACCAGTCACTATTCAAGAAGCTGTCAGAATAGCTCATGACTTGACCGATCAGGTTTGCGTCAAGGTGTATTTGTAAAGAAGGCAGTGGTGGAAGAACTATGACAACAAGAGAAAGTGGACAACAATCATGGCAGAAACACTCCATCTCAAACTCAACATAAACAGGAAGTGTTAGGGCTTTTACTGCTGGCCCATCGAAGAAGAAAGCAAAGGTGGATATGCTGGAACCTACCCAAATGCAACAAATGCAACTTCATCACCTTGGTGCATGTGCGGATTCAATGTGTCAAAGTGCAAGCATTTTGGCCATGCAACTAGGACTATCGAAAGGCCACCCTGCCCCCAAAATAGGAAAAATCGGGTATGTTTTGAATGGCGTTGTTGGAAATTTTCGTAAGGATTGCCTGAACTTGAAGCAAACTAGTGGAAACAATGCACGTGGTCGAGCTTTTGTGATTGGAGCTGGAGAAGCTCGACAGGACCCGAATATTGTCACGGGTACTTCTCGTAAACAATCACTATGCATCTATCTTATTTGATACGGGTGCGGATAGGAGCTTCGTGTCTAGTGAATTTAGTTCATTGCTTGGAATACTCCTACGTATTTGACTTCTCAGTATGCAATAGAGTTAGCCGATGGTAAATTAATTAAAACTGACAAAATCATACATGGATGCACCTTGAGCTTGGCGGAACACGCATTCGACATAGATTTGCTACCTATAACCTTAGGAAGTTTCGACATCGTCATCGGATGGATTGGTTGTCGAAAAATCAGCAGAAATTGTTTGTCGAGAGAAGATTGTTCGCATTCCACTCCCGAGTGGAAGACAATACGATACAAGGAGAAAGGTGCGGTGCGTGCGGTACTGAGGATCATTCATGTATGAAGGCCCGAAGTACTACGAAAGGGTTATCATGTAATATTGGCACATGTGATAAAGAAGCAAGCAGATGAGAACATAATCGAGGATATACCCATCGTGCGAGACTACCGGAAGTCTTTCCCGAGGACTTGCCCGGACTTCCACCCAAAAGAGTATCGACTTAGTACCTAGAGCTGCTCTGGTAGCACGATCACCATACCGACTAGCACCATCAGAGATGCAGGAGTTGTCTAATCAATTACAAGAATTGTTAGATAAAGGATTCATAAGGCCGAGTTTCTACCCGGGGAGCTCCGTCTTGTTCGTCAAGAAGAAGGATAGATCATTCCAGATGTGCATTGATTACCGAGAATTAACAAGCTTACTATCAAGAATCGGTATCCACTTCCATGAATCGATGATTTATTCGATCAACTTCAAGGTTCTAGCTATTACTCGAAGATTGATTTACGTTCGGGATATCACCAATTACGAATCCAAGAGGAGGATGTCCCTAAGACCACTTTTCGAACTCGTTATGGTCATTACGAGTTCATGGTCATGCCATTTGGGTTAACCAATGCACCAGCCGTATTCATGGATCTTATGAACAGGGTGTGCAAACCCTACTTGGATAAATTTGTGATCGTCTTTATCGATGACATCTTGATATATTCATGAACCAAGGATGATCATGAACAAATTTAAGGTTAATCTTGGAACTACTCAAGAACGAGAAATTGTACACAAAATTCTCAAAATGCGACTTTGGATTCGAGAAGTGCAATTTCTCGGGCATGTGGTCAACGAGAAGGGAATACATTTGACCCATCCAAGATAGAGGCCATTAAAAACTGGGAAGCATCGAGGACTCCGACCGAGGTGCGACAATTCCTAGGTCTTGCAGGTTATTATCGATGCTTTATTGAGAATTTCTCCAAAATAGCCCAACCATTGACGACCTTGACCCAAAAAGATAAGAAGTTTGATTGGGGTGATAAGCAGAAAGCAGTGTTTCAATTGTTGAAGCAAAAACTATATTGTGCACCTATTCTGTCCCTACCAGAGGGAACTGATGGTTTTGTGGTGTACTGCGACGCATCATGACAAGGACTCGGCTGTGTTCTGATGCAACACGATAAGGTTGTCGCTTACACTTCTCGACAATTGAAAGTGCATGAGAAAAATTACACTACTCACGACCTCGAATTAGAAGCTATCGTTTTTGCACTTAAAATTTGGAGACATTATTTATATGGCACCAAGTGTACTATATTCACTGACCATAAAAGCCTTCAACACATCTTCAATCAAAAAGAACTGAATATGAGACAACGTAGGTGGGTTGAATTATTATATGACTATGACTGCGAGATTCGTTATCACCCAGGAAAGGCAAATGTTGTAGCAGATGCCTTGAGTAGGAAAGAACGAACCAAGACCATGCGAGTGAGTACGAGCGTTGGGAATGACAATCCGTACAAATTTAACCACACAGATTCGCGATGCTCAGCTTGAGGCACTAAAGGAACAAAACTTGAAAGAGGAATCTCTTCACGGCATGGATAAACAATTTGAGATTAAGTCTGATGGAACTCGCTATTTCATGAACCGAATTTGGGTACCAAATTTTGGAAACTTTAAGGATCTTGTGATGAACGATGCACACAAATCCCGATACTCCATCCACCCGGGCTCTGATAAGATGTATCAGGACCTGAAGGAGTTATATTGGTGGTCCAACATGAAAGCTGACATAGCCACCTATGTAGGCAAGTGCCTCACATGTTCAAAGGTTAAGGCTGAATATCAGAAGCCATCAGGACTACTGCACCAACCGGAAATTCCACTGTGGAAATAAGAACAGATCTCCATGGACTTCATAACGAAACTACCCAAGACATCCACCGGATGCGATACAATTTGGGTAATTGTAGGCCGACTAACGAAGTCTACACATTTCTAACCAATTAAGAAAACTGACAAAATGGAAAAGCTGACCAGGACCTACCTCAAGGAGGTTGTCTCAAGACATGGTGTGCCCATCTCCATTATCTCTGACCGAGATAGTCGATTCACCTCTAGATTTTGGCAATCATTACAAAAAGCTTTGGGTACACGTTTGGATATGAGCACCGCATACCACCCCCAGACAGATGGGCAGAGTGAAAGAACCATCCAAACATTAGAAGACATGCTTAGAGCTTGTGTGATAGATTTTGGAAATCGTTGGGATATTCATCTACCCTTAGCTGAGTTTTCTTACAATAATAGCTATCACACTAGTATCAAACAGCACCGTTTGAGACACTATACGGTAGGAAATGTCGATCCCCTCTATGCTGGACAGAAGTAGGCGATAGCCAACTTACTGGTCCAGAAATCATACACGAGACAACGAAAAAGATTGCTCAGATTCGGAACCAACTCAAAGCTGCGCGTGACCATCAGAAACGTTATGCTGATATGAGACGCAAACCATTGGAATTTCAGGTAGGAGACAAAGTACTACTAAAAGTCTCACCCTGGAAGGGAGTTATTCGTTTGGTAGCGGGGTAAGCTAAACCTAGATACATCGACCGTTCGATATCCTAGCGAGGATTGGTCCGTAGCTTACAAACTCAAACTACCATAGGAGCTTAGTGGTGTTCATGATACTTTTCACGTGTCAATCTGAAGAAGTGCTTGTCAGATGAAACCCTAATTATACCACTCGACGAGGTTTAGATCGATGAACAACTCCATTTTATTGAGAAACGGTGGAGATCATGGATCGAGAGGTAAAGAAATGAAACGAAGCCGCATTCCTATAGTAAAGGTTCGGTGGAATTCTAGAGGAAGACCCGAATTTACTTGGGAACATGAAGATCAAATGAAACACAACTACCCTTACTTGTTCGAAACCCTAGTAACTACAGAAGACACTAACTGAATTTCGGGATGAAGCTCTTTCTAACATGGGGAGTATGTGGCAACCGGCAAATTTCAGGTCAACACCGACCCCGACCTAGTCATAATTGCACATATCATGCTTGATTTTTAATTTTGTTCCATTTATTGAAATCATTTCATTCATTGCAAAATTTCATGCATAACATTTCATGCATCGGTGATTCGGCATAATTACCAGTCTTACACGCGATACAACCGGCACAAACGAGCGTTGGTGATAATTAATATATACATACTATAATACTTTAAAGTGTTTCAAAGTATTTATATTCCAAATTAAATATATTGGAAAAGTTAAACTTATAAAAAACCTAATCGCGTAACTTGATATTTTACCCGAACGAATCATTTAACGCAACTACTAGATACGTGACGTATCACTAATATTATGCAATTGAAATATTTAATATTATATAAGTTCTTAAATATTTGAGTGTCCTAAAAAGTAAAAAAAATGTAAAAATGTAAAAATATGTAAAAATACCAAAAGTACAATAAATACCACCCAAATACCCAATACTACACAAAGATTCAAAACCAAACCCCAATCCACTTCCTTGGCCGTCCCTTCCTAAGCCCCCCCCCCCTCTTTTCCAAGAACCTTGGAAATATTGTTGACTTTGCCAAATCCAACACTTACCCTTTTTATGAATCTCCTTTTGGGTTGATAAAGTAACTTGGACTTACTACGACTTTTGACTACCACCTTTCTTAATCTCATTGTGCAAGGTTTTGAAAATCTTCCTACTTGAAATCTCCAACTCAAAACATGAAGTGTAAGGTTATAAAGAATGTCCAACATAACAAATTACCATCACACCCCCCCCCCCCCCCAACACTCATCTCTCTCCCTCTTCCTTCAAAATTTCGTCCAACACCCCATCACCACCACTCCATTTGAGTTCCAACTCTTTTTCTACAAATATTGGGTGATTCAAGTGCTATAATTGAAGACCAAGTGATTTTTTAATATTTCAAGCATCCTACAACATTTTCTCCACCTTCCCTTGCTTGATTCTTAGTTCAAGGGATCAAGTTCTTTTTCTTTGCATTTCAAGATCATCTTCTCCTTCTCCTTGCTTGTTTAAGGTTAGCACTTTGTTCCTAATCTTCTATACATTACCATGATGTGTCCATGTTCACTAACTCATCCAAAGGTGCTCTAGTAAAGTTTAAAATGTAACTAAACATGTAAAACATTTTCTGTCAGATTCATGTTCTGTGTTTTATACACCATAACTCGGCCTAAACACGACCAAATGAACCGTTTCTTGAGCCTAACATTAACCTTAGAATGTCTAGTTTCCAACGCATCCAACCTTGAAATTTTTAGATGAGTGTAACCCATCCAAAACGTACAAATATGATTAATGTGTTGAATCTGAGTTTTTGGCAGATTAGATAGGGCAGAAAGATTGAGGCATAAGTTATGCTTAAATAATCAAATGGAGTCTTATTTTGTGGTAACTTAGCTTAAGATGTTAGTTTAAAATTACTATAGGCTCTATTTGTAAAAGTATGGTTTGACCTCTCAAAAAGATAAAATCCATGGATATGTACAGGAAAATGCTAGGGTGGACAACTTGACTAAAATCCACCTGTTTCTGTCAATGTCCTACATTTATATAAAGTGAACTTTGGAGGTATTTGTAAAAAAACTCATGCACACGGAAAGTATAATTGCATTATACTTAATATAAAACCATACAATACATTATGTATTTTTAGAAGATAAATATGAAGACAAGAATCTAATAAAACATTAACGGCTCGACGTGTCTAACTAGTCAAGTGACGTTTTCAAAACTAACTTTGTGGATGAGTTATGCATGACCATCTAGGGTTAGTAATCATGACCTCATGAATATATTGTGAATTTGTTTAGGAGATTCCTAGACCGATCAAACGTATGGACTATTGCTAATATTCACGCGTGCATTACAGGTGAGTCTCACGGCCCCATTTTTACTTATTTTCATTTGGGGGGGAGTTACATGTAAATTACTATTTTTATGGACACAATTACTTGTCAATTATGAAGTCCCCTGTTATCGGACCGTTAGTTATTTTTCAAAGCGAGGTAATCACGATAGTACTATTGGGTTTGACTACCCCCACCGGTTAATTACCCTAACCTTGACTGGAGGTCTAAACGGATGCATTATTAGCCTGTTCACCCCTGTGCTTACGGTAGGCATGAGTTGGGGCAATCTATTACAGTTACAGTCTAGCTTCGGTTGCGATGCTTATATAATGTTGTAATATTGTATGATCGACAATCAAATCATGGAAAGACTTGTGGTCCATTACACTGTTTGCTACTACCTTAAAACCTGTGAACTCACCAACTTTATGTTGACATATTTTCGTGCATGTTTTCTCAGGTAATTGATAATTGCATCAAGTTAAGCTAGTATGGAACCATCGCATTTAGGACCAATCTCTTTTGGACATTTATTTCTGTATTCGAGTTTAGAAACGACTTGCATTAATCCTTTGCTTCCGCAATTTGACTCTGAAAACAATTATGTATTTAAACTTATTTGCAACGTATGTTTTACCGAATCATGTAGTGGTCGATCAATGACTATGATTCCATGATGATCACGCCCCGCGGGAAACCACCGTGGATTTGGGGTGTGACACCCACCCTCAAAACCGATTTATAAACCGGTTTGAAAAGTTTAAAACCGGTTAAACCGTTTCAAACCTGCCCAAATCGGTTTGACATGTTCGAGTATTCGGTGAACCAAACTGTTTGTAACCCGAACCGGTTTGGAAAAAAACTTGTTTGAACCCCTCACAAAAAAAACCGGTTCAATTTTAAACCCGAACCGATTTGGGTAAATAAACCGGTTTGTACACCTCTAATTCCAATAACTCACAACTTATCAAAATAGTATACTTGGAAAAAATGGAATCTTGACCAATGAAGTACAAGAACTGATGGCAATCATTGAAGAGCTCCTATTGATGTAGATTAACGTGGTCTACTAAAAAACACATTAAATTATGATTTAGCTCATCTATACTACTACACGTAAGTAAGGTTATCTTCACGAGAAATTTGTGAAAAGTGTAAGTATAGTTCAATCACTTTAACTTTATTTTGTAAACAAATTTGAATTAATGATTGAATTGGAAATCAATATTGTAAAGTAACAAATTTGATAGATTGTGAATATAGTAATGAGATGAATGATCCCCTTTAAGTTTTAGGTTTGTAAAACACAAATTGTATATTAGTCACACTTAACAAACAATCACATGATCGTATTAGTTTGATCAATTTCAGTGATAGAGATAAAAACAAGTTGTAAACGAACCTATTCATAAAATACCAATTTCAATTTGCTAACTAGAACCCAAACCCACTATGATCATGATGAAAGAAACAAAATACTTATAAGAATTGGATTAAAATAGAAAACTAACCAAAACTATAAAGAAATTAACTAATAAACGAAGTTATATGGCTTAACATGCCAATCAAAACTCTAAATCAAACTAAGAACAACTAATGAAAAAAAAGTTTCATAAACACAAACTCTACACCCGGAGAAGATCACGGGTGATTTAGTTACTCATAATCGTCATGGAATCAAATTTGCTTGCTGTAGGAATCGATTGCATGTAATAATGGATCCACGAGTGTTTTCTGATCTCAAAATTGTCACTTGTAAAGGCGAAAACGACTCAGGGAAGAAGTTTTCATAAACCTAATTTACTGCATTAAATAGGCCTATATTACGTCCTCAATGACATAATTTTTGCAAACTGGAAACTTAATTTTTGCTACTCTATACGTCCATCAACACATTTATTCTTCAAGTGGATTCTACCCCACGTAATTTACGTCCTTAGGGACATAAATTATGTCCCTCATTAAAATGGTCTTGTTTCTTCGTTCCTCCAAGTATTATTCCTAACATAAGCTTCCGACTTCCATCGTAACTCCTGAAAAAAAACTAAATTACATCCTTTTAGCTTCATACACCTGCAATTCTGTTCATCCTCAAAGTAATTGTGTGTCTCATTAGTAAACACATAAAAACATTTAGTTAAACATGTAACACACAAATAAACCCCAACAGATGACCCACTTATATAAGTACCAAGACAAAACTGCTGACACAAAGAACTTACCAAAATCACTGATGGTCATAAAACTAAAGAAGTACTAACAGAATCAATTTCTAATTAAGAACAAACTGATAGGAATAAAATAAAAAAGCCGACAAAGAACCACTTATAAAAATACTAAAGACCCAAGACAACAACTAACTGATGGGCAAACTATTAACCTACTGGCTTTATCAGTTGTTCTTATATGTAAGTTGTTGTATACGTGGTTAGCATTAGTTTCACATACAACAGTTGACTTACATTCGTTCTTTAATTCATCCTTCAATTATTTCATTGAAAATTTCATTAATAAGACAGTTAGGAATCTTTTTTGTCACCATGCATCAACGTAACCTTAGATTGCATTACACACACTCACTCATACTTTATATATTTCTTGATTGTATTGTTCATTTGTAATGCAATTTTGATGAATGATTCAATTCTACAAGAGAAAATGCAGTAACTGAGTGAAGTTCATTATAATTGTTCATCCATATTTACGTAGTGTAATTTTGGATTGATTAATTAAAGCTTGCCAATGAATTGAAAGTATCAACATGGTGTTCTTAGTTCGATTTGATTATCATTTTACTTCGCTACAATTATACTTTGTTAGTTACAACCAAATTTGTGATTGCCAAGGAACCCTAATCTTAACACTCACAAGATCACATTGGATTGGTTTTTCGGTTTCTTATATATGCTGCTTGTTATTTGACTATCTTCAATCTTCATCATCTTCTTGATGTACCTCGCCTCGAATGTTCTTGAGCAGGTTTCTTGAAGATATCGTTTATGAATGGTCGTTGCCATCAGATGTGAAAAAAAACCAACTAACCAGATCGATCACATATAAGCTTCTATGTGGTCCAATTTCAAGCAACACATTAATTGTATGTTTATGAGTTTAAATTAAAACGTACCATAAAATTAGCAAAAGTTTCAAAGGAATTAATTTCACATTTGATTTAGGAATCCCGCCATCAAATTAGAAAAATAAAAATTGGTGCAAAACATAGCTTTTTCAAATTCCGCTTCACTCTCGGCTAAGGACCCAATCGGGGTACCAATGTGAGCAAACTCACCCTCACGAGCAACATTAACAACAAGGGTTCTATTCGTTTGTTAACAAAAACCCAACAACGTCAATTCCAATTTGGAGAGGGTCAAAAAGCAAGACAATCTTACCAGAAACAAGGAATACAATGGTAAGAGATGATGGTGTATGGGCAACAATGGTGTTTGGGCATTAATGTGTTTGCTCGACGAAGAGAAAGGCTAGGGTTGATTTGGTCAATGGCTCGGGAAGAAGTAAGAAGGGTAATATTTATTTTTTCCTTTTAATAATATAGTTATTTTAGTCATTTTAATTTTTTTTTAACCCCATAGGGTAAAGGACGCCAAACGTTACAAACCATCGGGTCAACGTCCACTGTAATTAATAAAGATTAATGATCCAACATGTAAGTGAGTATATACATAAAGGACGGAATTTGTACGTATTACTCTAAATAAACTTCTATATTTAGTGTAACACTATTTATTATTAAGACCTAAGAGATAAGCACTTTAATTTTAAACCTCAGAGATTAAAATATATTTTATTTTACATTTTTATCATTTAATAATAAGTAATTTATATAAGTTTTATATATTTAACATAAAGTTAATTCATATAAAATATGTTATTATAACTTCTTGTCTGTGCAATCAGCATGATCTAATATAAAAGCGACGATTCAAGATTAAAGTGAAGCATCCATCTTTGAAGTAATGTAATGAAAGATGATAGCGTTCAATGGTTTCTTAGTTGAGTAAACGTATTAAAGATATAGTATTTAATATTTCAAACAGTTATCTGGATATATGTAATTATAAAAATTAGACATTAGTTTGTTACCAATATGCTGTGATTGTTCATGATGTTACTAATGTATGTTTTGTTCTAATCTCAAAATCATATGTTAATATGATACTTTTGTATGAATATATATATAAATATATAATATATATATATATATATATATATATATATATATATATATATATATATATATATATATATATATATATATATATATATATATATATATATATATATAACTAGCTAGGTTTAACCCTGTATTACCGGGTTAAATAAGAAAAATACTAAATATTTATTAACAAAGAGTTGGGGATTGTAAAACGTTAAATATAAAAGTACTTTGATTAGCTGATAAAATGTTTTTACTATTTTTAAAACTTTTGTTTTAAAAAAATTATTGCTTTGAGAAAATTTCGTTTTGTTTATCAATATCTTATTGTTTAAAAACTCCGGGTTTGTTTTGTGAAAAATATTTTTTAAATAAAACTTTTATTTTTTATAAAGATTGATTTTAAAATATTTTATAGTTTAAAAAAGTTTTGTTGTTTTAGAAAAGAATAATAGTTTTAGACAATTTTGATTTTGAAAAAAGTATATTTTTAAAATCAAAACACTTAGTTTTTATTAATAAAAAATGTCTTTTAAAATTTATAGATTAAAAGAGAACTTGAATTTATAATATAGAGAGAGAAGGAGAAATTTTGAAAATTAGTTATTTGACTTTTTAAAATATAATAAATAGTATGGACAGAAAAACTAGGTGAGAAGGCTTGTTGGAATACCATGTGTCATCCCATGTAAAGGATTATTGAGTTAAATATTTAAATCATATTTTTTATAAGTCTAAACCAAATTACTTTTAGAGCAAATTGCATAAATGACCCATGTGGTTTAATCAGATTGCATATTTGATTCCCAAACTTTAAAAGTTATAAAATTAGTTCAAACTTTTATGTACTTATTGCAATTTTGGTTCGCGATATTAGATTCATGCATTTTTTATGCATTTTATAAAGTTTGGGCTAACTTTTATATTTAACTTTAGGAACCAAAAGTACAAAGTTCACATAAAAGTTTAGACCAACCTTGCAATATATAAAATTGAAGACCAAACTTGTAATGACTACATAAAAGTTTAAACTAACTTTATAATTTTCAACGGAATAAAATATGCAATCTAGTCAAACCACATTAACTATTTATGTAATTTTCTCTTACTTTTATATTATTATTTTCAAATTAAGGCTATAGTTCTTTTAATAATATTATAGAATTTATTTGATAAACTAAATAAAAGTATCTTTGTTTTATGTTTTTAAATTTTATAACTAGCATATATAATATAAGCTATATATACGTGTTTTATAGTTAAATAAATAAATTTTAAGGTGGTGGGAAAGAGTATGGGACCATAATAAGAGGCTAGACGGTAGAGAAGCATATGAAAACTAGATCCACCTATCACACCATTAACGGCTAGTCACGTCACTGACATACACCTTGGAGCAAGGGTCAGATCCATGTCAACGTTGTGACCCAACCCATAGTCGAAAAGATGGTTCAATAGCTCATGCACGTAATTTACAAGACAACCGTAAAATGGTAAATATTATCAAATGTAACATACTATAATTTAAATAATCTCAAGTGATCAAACATAATTAGACAAGAATTAATACATATGTCTAATTTGTTCCTTCTTTCAGATTAAATACAAATGTCTAATTTGATAGTTTGTTGGTTTAAATAAGGGTCCTAATATAGAGACACCCACTTGGATAGATCAACACCTCATATACCCATACGCGGCGTATAGGGTTGAAAACACTGAAAACAAGAAAAATTCAGGGGGGGCTGTCGGAGGGCTACACGCCCCATATAGCCCTATACGACCCCCTATGCGACACATATGAGGCTATACGACGCGTATAGCAAATTTCAACACTAACTACGAGGAAAAATTTAGGGGGCTGTAAGAGGGATTATACGTCCCGTATAGAGCTATACGACCCCCCTATACGATGCGTATGGGCCCCATATACGATACGTATGGGGCTATACGACGTGTATAGAAATTTGGGTGTTGATTTATAATTTTTGGGTTTCTATATATCCACACCCTTAAATAAACTTGTGTTAGATGTGGTGTGTAGCAAAACGTGTTAGAAATTTGTATGTGAGAGATTTATTAGATTACAAACTAATTAAGGTTAAAATAAACCGTAATTTAGCGAAGAGACTTTGCTTTTTATAGTTAAATAAGAATTTTTATCTTAACTACGAAATTGCTTTCAAGTGAGGTTCTTGACGAGCTAGGATTCTAGGTGATTAAGGTGTTGTGTTGTAGATTCCATGGTGTGCTTGGTCGACACCCCTTCAAAGGTGTTCGTTTGATTGACCGTATCTGATGCGGGCTCAAGTGTTGAAGACCGGGCCTTAATGTTTTTGGAGGCCCAAGACCGCGCTGCAAGAAAATGGGCATAACCTGGGCTACGAGCCTCCGTTTCTGACGTGCTACCAGTCAAACCGACCGTGGAAACGAGCCGCCGTAGGCGGGTTAACTCGTTATTTTTCCAAAATAAGGCCTCTAAATGGGTTTTTGGGCCACTTTTATGTTTTTTTCTAGTTTTTAGGTTTTGTTTTGGGCTTTTGTTTGGCCCATGGTTATTTGTTTTAGGCCCGTTCAAATTTTGGCTTGTTATTTAAGTTGTCTTGATGTAATTTGGATGGTCACTTGATTATTGCTGCAAAAAAAAGTTTGTCTTTTCAAATTCGTGACTTTTGGGGTCGAATTTGGGGTTTGGGTGAATATCATCACGGGTATTCGCAGAATCAACGTGTTTGAGCTTCGATTTCATTCCGTACGCTACATCAGTATCGGTTGTAGACTAGCTAGGATATGTGCTTTATACATGTTACAAGAATGACCCATAAAATAATATAAAACAAAATATAGATATAGATATATTACCTGACATGATAGATTGATAGTAAAACTTGGTTGAGCAATATCTTCTACCAATATGGAATTAGGATCCAAGAAGGGTGGCGTGGCATGAGCGGTTGAGGTCCTCACCATCAATCACCTGCCCATTGAGCTCGAACATTTTTTTCTAGGCTCAGGGCACACACCCCTCATTTGATCCTTATATAGATTCTGGATGGTACGACGCCATGTGACATGCACATACTCCTTGCAGTCAGGGTCTTACTGGTACACCCGCTACAAATGCATTCACTCGTTGTTAAAGTACTATAAATACTTATAAGCAACCATTAAAACAACTTTTAATGATGTATATATGCAAAAGCGTTGACACACGTGGTTGGCCCTCAACCTCAAGGGTACTGTCTTTCCAATGAGATCAACCTCAAAGGTGTCTTTTATTGAGTGTTTAACGAAATGATGTTATAGCTTGAAAATCCTTGTTTAAATGAAGTAGTAAAGTTTTCTTTTAGTTAGATGGAGAATAAGTTTTTGAACTTGATCTTACATTTATATTCGTCTAAATGACTAATTAACGAGTTAACATGCTGATAAGATCACAACTTCTTCTAAGGTCTTTTAGAGGATCCGCTGCGCAAACATGATACAAGGTTTCTAACTAATTTTACGTGTTTAATGTTAATCATAGTGTCACTTAGTGTGGGTTAAGTTGCCACCCTTAGACACAACTAGGATAATTGTTTAAAACATGTGACAGAAGTCGAATTATATATAGTATGTATGTTGTCGTAATCATAAGACCGAGCTAGGCACATGATGCTTCCCAACTTCTTCTAAGGTCTTTGGAGAGTCAACGCCGCCTCTTTGATGTTATGCCATTACTTACGATCCTGATAGTTTCAACACTAGAGATCTTATATACGCTCTTTGTCCTTTTGCAGAGGTATGAATTTATATAAGGTAATTAGTTTTGATCGTCAACAAACTACTTATCATTTGTGTTGTGTTTCATACCGGCCTCTAGTTTAATGCTTTAGAAAAATAACTACGCGCAGCGATGAACAAGGATCAAGAGAGACCAAGTGTAGGCGTATATGTCGAGATACATCAGGGTCCGCTAGCAAGAACTTGGCTCAACAGAGCCACATAATTGAGAAGTTTACTACGACACAGTGATAGTAATTTTAATTGAAATGAAATTATTTACTTATTTAAACATGCATGTTTTTTTAGTTATTACATATTTATTTTTTGTTTACTAGAAATAAATAATAACGTTTTAAAAACATAGCCATCATGAATAAATTGTCAATATCTGTCGGTGAAGGGACCGTTGGTAATCCATTTGTGATATTGCATTGCTAATCTATTGATGATCTATCGATAAATTATGTTGATGAACAATCTATATATGACACTATGAAATATTCTCACCCATGCCGATTTTTCCCTACATTTACTAAAGTTTTTATTTTCCCAGACGGATCCTCACATCTAAAATCCTGTGATTTACAGTGACTTACGTTTTATAATATATATAATAATTTACTCAATATATTATGATGATTTATTTTAAAGAAAATAGTGACATATTTATGCCGTGTGTGATGTATTCCCCTGGAATATGAAACCTTATCATAAAATTCCACATTCCACTCACAAACAATTGAAAAACATCACTATAAATAACCACCAAAGCTAGTTTCCAACTCACTTGCAAGTGGCAACACAATAAGAGCTTTAAACATTAGAAAGAGAATGGGGCACGAAAACGAAGCAACTCGAAAAGGTCCATGGACCGAACACGAAGATTTCCAATTGGTATTTCACGTTCACATGTTTGGCGACCGTCGATGGGACTTCATTGCAAGTGTATCAGGTTTGAAGGTGGCGGGAGTAAAAAAAAATGAAACTATAGATCCTTAGGCTCCACTCTTACAACCTCGAAATATGTCATAACTGCTTTAGTTTTAATTCACAAAGTAACGTTTCTCTTGTGTATAACCCCTGAAAATAAATTATTTTCGGGGATTATTTTTCTTTTTGTGGGACTTTTGATCCTCAGGTTTGAAAAGAAGCGGAAAAAGTTGCAGGTTGAGATGGGTTAATTATTTAAATCCAGGTTTGAAAAGAGGGAAGCTGGCTCCTCACGAAGAACGACTTGTTCTTGAACTTCATTCTAAATATGGCAACAGGTTTGAATTATTTGTTTTTGATAATCTTTTTGTGTAGTTTTAGAGAGACAAACAGCCGATTGATTTGTAGTTTTACATAACTTGATCAAATATAATTGATAAAATAAGTAATTTATGTAATTTGTGCCATTTTTCGCACCAGCAAATGATTAATCACTAATGGAAGATGGTATCTTTTGACTATAATATATACTAGCGCATGTTTTCAGTCCAAAGTTTGTCTTTTCTTATGTACTTTCTTGTGTTTGTATTTTTTCTGTATTATTAGTATGTGAAAAAAGAAAGAAAGAAACTATTCATATCCCTTATTAGTATTCATTCTTTCTTAGTGCTTGTCTCAATTGTAAACAACTTTATAAATCATACTTTTCATTTTTGTAAACGTGTATTACAAAAATAGTGTTTGTTCTTTATTCCAGATGATTTTAATTTTCCTCTTATGTCATGCACTTATAAGGTATCCAACATTGTATTACACCAAAAGTTTTCAGTTGATTCTATTTATATACAGAGAGTATTTTGTTGTACCAATGAAATATAAAAATTGAAAGAGTATATACCTAGTTAATAGCTAATATAACTTAAATATTCAAATTTCAGAGGTCTAAGCATGTCAAGATATAGTTGTTTTTTTCAAAAAACCAGATTATATTAAGAGTAGGAAGTTATTGTTTGACTTATTTTAGTTTAATATTAATGTATGAATGGTTTCAGATGGTCTAAGATTGCACGAAAGTTACCAGGACGAACAGATAACGAGATCAAGAACTACTGGAGAACTCATATGAGGAAAAGAGCTCAAGAAAAGAAAAGGGCAACATCGCGATCTCAATCTCCCTCTCTCTCACATTGCTCTTCATCCTCATCAATATCCACAAGTCATCCTAGCGTCGGTTCCATGCCAAAGAGTGAGACAAAAGAAAGAAGCTTCTATGACACCGGAGGAGTTGATATGTATACCGTCATGGAAGCCAAAAACAGTAACAAAAAGACCACTGCTACTAGCGTTAGCGATTCGAGTGAGGGACAAGAAGGATATCACTCCATGGATGATATATGGAAGGATATAGATTTATTAGATGATAATATTAATAATATAAAGCCATTTTTTGACCCTTATAGTGAAAGAGGACCATTGACATGGGACATCTGTATGAGCACTTTGTGGACGATGGATGGCCAAGAAGATTGCAGTAAAAACATGTTTCATCTAGGGACCCAACAATTAAGTTCAGGATTAGTTGACTAATTGTGTGATTTGATTTATTATTTTGGTGTTGATATATGCAGTAATTTCCACTATGAAGTTAAAATGATTGAGTTCATAATGAACTTTGATCATTTTGGTGTGTAATTAAAAGAAGATTAACCTAGATTAAGGAAGAATATGAAATAAACTTTGTGTTAAGTGTATGTTTTATTAAAAATCGTATATGTTGTAAATTGTAATACTCTCCCTTGTATAAAACTTCTTTATCAGAAATCGTATGTGTTGTAAATTGTGATACTCTCCCTTGTATAAAACTTATATTATGATAAAAATATTATGTGTGTGTTTGGGATTGTTTTTTTATAACTTACTTTTAACTTATTAATTTATTAACTTTTAAGAAGTTAATAAGTTTAAAAAATTATTTGACAATTCCAAAAGTACTTTTTAAATTGATTTTTATATAGAGTAAAAAGAAAATTTTGGAAAGTAAAAAGAGTATTACTTATTAACTTTTGAAAACTCAATTTAGTCCAATATTCTATTATACCTTTTTGCTACCTCCTATTATTAATACCCTTTTTTTTTAAGTATGATATTTTTTGTCATTTTACAACTTTTGTAGTTTATAAGCTAATCCAAATATTTTTTATAAAACTCCTTTTGAAAAGTCATAAGTTAACAAGTCTTTTTATCAAAAGTTCTTTTCAACCAAAACAATTAAACAATCCCAAACATCACCTATGTTTACTTTGTTTCCCATTTCAATTAATTGTATGTTATTACACTAAGGGAGAATTGCATACATTATCTTCTAAAATTGTAAAATTAAATATTTCTCTTAAACACAAGTTTTTAATGTATAATGTAATTGCATTTCAAGCACGCTTTGAGTAAATAAATAATTTTACAAGTTTAGAGAATAATATATGTAACTGTTCGTTGACTAAAAACTCCAATATAGATTAGGGATCCTTTTTATAGTTACATTATGGTGTTTAAAGCGAAATGATTTAAGTTACAAAAGTCTGTTACACAACTTTTTGGGTTTTTATAATCCTGATTATAGATAAAAAGAACTTACTAAACATATAACTAATTTAATGGATGAGTGGCTTTTTTTGATGTGTAGCCACGACGGCACATTGGGTGGTTATTTACTTATCTAGGACTCTAGGAGGATAGTGGAATGAATAGTAGGAGTTTGGGTATTGTTTTTTATTAATACAAGTAGGCACGGATTTAATTTTCATGTTAATTCTAAATTGATTAGACACACATACATTTAATTCCTACAAGGCATTCATGATGTGCCCACCCCCCATTCCATGTGTCTTTCTATTGATACTACTTTATATATCGCAAACCAACTTATCACAAAGTATTTACATATTTCTTAAGTAGCATCCGATTATCTAACTTTCATTTGACATTCCTATTGATCCCATGGATTCTAGTTTAGTCTATGTAAGTCCGTATTAGCACTTAATTACTAAGCACTAACATCTAATTATTGCTAAATCTTTGCTCTAATACTAACTCGTCACATCCTAAAACCTTGGGATGTGATTTTAGCTGGATTTAAGCATTACACAACGGAAGCCTTACAAGTAATAAATCGATGAGTCAAACTCAAACCCAAACCCAACTTTATCATTTACTAAATTGTTAATCACAAGTAAAATAAAAAAGAATTCCCTTCTTTCTTTTTTTATTAGAATTGATCGGAGATATCCAGATCACTTTCTATTTTGTTCACCATGAAGTGTGTGCTTAAAACATCAACCTTAATTTGATTGTGAGACTATAGTTCAAAGCTCTTCAAAATCATACATCTTGTCATAACAAAAGTCACACCTCATAACACATTATTAAATAATCATGAAAACATTAAACATTTACAAAACATTCATAACTTTTTATCAAGTGATTCATAGCAATCCATAAAACAAATACAAACATTAACAAATCATCATACACATTTATAAACATTTGTCATTTTTCTTGACCTCATGGCGTGTTTCATGGCAACAAAACAACACGTGAACTTTGCCTCTAGTGTCTATAAACCAAGGGATCGTTAAGGTCATGTTCTACCTCAAATCTTATCAATATATCGCCAATTACCAACAAAACAAGGGTCTAGCATTGCTAATATGCGACCCTAATTATATGGTATCGTTCAATCTTAAAAACATTTAATAAAACTATACGGCTTAAACCATTTACCATGAACTCATTGATACTCTCGTGCTCAGGTCAGATATGGGTCAATCCTTTAAATAATCATTGGTTTTTTAAGGTTTAATTTGTGAGATTAATGTCGGTTATTGTCGAATTCATAACGCCAATCCTAAAACCATTTTTGTTGTTGAATTTCCGCCAATATAGTATTTTATTTCTAGCAATTGTTATTGTTATTAATTTTTTCATTAAAATTTAGCAGTTTATTCCAATACGTGCTTTCTAATGATTTGGATCGCCATATTTTGGATCGCCACATTGGTAGCATGCACGACCTTGGGTAATTACAAGAGGATGTTGAATGACAGAGGCATTAACTGGAGTCTTAGCAATATTTCTGCACGTGTTGAAAGTATGACCAAAATGACCACAATTGGTGCATTGATGGTACTGTGCGTGAGCAGGATGGTGATACTTGCATTTGTTGCACTGCGGAAAAGATCTAGTATATGGTTTCTTTGTCGGGGCTTGATTAACGAAAACGGTTGGATGAGTTGCTGCGACTTGATTGACTGGAACGGTAGGGGTAACCACAATGAAGTTTTGAGACTTAACCTTCCTCTTCTTGATCGTAGAGGTTTCAGGCTCTTCTTCCTTGGTCATTTCAGTGGAAGGCTTCTCAGTTTCCTGTTTACTTCCCTTCTTTGTCAATGTTCCAGCTTTGACATGATTGTCTAGTGTCTTCCAGGGTTGCAGGATTTCTACCCCAGACGGCATCTTGAATCTGCATAGGAAGACCGTTGATGTATTACTTAATGGCCCGAGATAGGGGAGTAACTAGATGAGAGACAAGCAGACTCAGTTCATGAAATCAGGTGGTATAGGATAGGTTTTCTCTATTTTCCTGGGATAAATCCCAAAACTCAGCTTCCAGTTTCTTGATTTCATTCCTCGAACAAAAATCCTGAGTCATGAGTTCTTTGACTTCATTCCAAGTTAATGCCATAGCAACATCAATTCCACGGGTTCGTTTCTCCCCGTTCCACCAAGTGAGTGCTCTCTTTTGAAGAACACTTGTAGCATACCGAACCTTGAGATTCTCAGGACACTCACTATTGAGGAAAGTGTTCCCGATACTCTCGAACCACTGTAAATGACCAGTGGCTCCTTCGGTCCTGTTAAACTTGGTGGGATTGCAAGAATTGAAGTGCTTGTAAGTATAAGCTCGTGAAGGATTAGGTGCAGCTGGGTTTTCAACAGTGTTAGTGCCTTGATTCAGATGGGTTAGAAGTGTCGGGATGACTGCAACAACTCCACGTGCCACGATGGTGGAAATCTTGCGGCTAGAGTTTCTAGACGAGATCGGTTTTGACAAGAAGACATGCTAAAAGATTATGGAATACTTTGATGAGAATCGGATAATGGGTTTTATAATTTCAGAAAGATAAAATCGATGATAGGATGATTTAGGATAACAATAAGATGTTTTGAGTTTAAACGCTCGGTTCGCAAACCAAAGTGAATACATTGACTTATCAAAGCATTTGGTCAAGCACAACCTTAATGAAGACATACGTACCTATAAGTGAAGACTTACCCCAAGGGTTCCCAGGGAAGGTAAACGGATCCATCGGTTGATTTGGATTTATATGAATACCTTGCCTAGTCATAACACCTCGAGATACATGCATCCAACTCTTCCAGCATTGCATGTTTTTAGTTATGGGACACAGACTTTGACGGGATTTGAAAACCATGAATAACAATTCAAAATTTGAAATTTGAAAACCATTTGATTTAGGCACACAATGCCTTAGAATATGATTTGAGAATCGTGTGTGCATTGATAAGAATCAAGGTATAAGGAAATATCATGTAAGGCAGATATAATCACATAATCATGTCTAAGCATATAAGGCATATAAAATCTTATCTAAGCATAATGAATACATGAGAGGACTCATATGTGAGGTACTTAGTTATAGTCTAGATCATTCTATTTCTAATAATCTAATTCCCTACAACCATGGCACTGATACCAATCTGTCACACCCTGACCGACGGCGGAATTATCGGGGCGGACGAATATGAATCGATTGCTCATAACACATGGTAGTAATTGCGTTGAAATAATATTAAATATCATTTACATTGATAATACTTATCAAATAATACATTAAAATCAAATAATAATTCAAACAAACATAATGAAATTGTCTTTAATTTTGACTAAGTCCAAGCCCTAAATGTCCATATTGAAATCCACTAATCTTCATTCCTAAAATCATGTGAAAAAGTAACGAGTCAGCTAACGAATTAACCGGTGAGTAAACACAGGTTTGAATACATATATAGATTGATTAAATGATTGAAAACAATTCAATTCACATGACAATGTCAAGACTTACATAAAAGACAAACCAACACAATCAAACATAATGACTGAATTGACTCGGTCCGCAGACGAAGCCTTATAGAATAAATGATTTTGGTTCCAATCACCACGGGATTAAACAAATGGGATGGATTTGTCAAACCAATAGATATATCATTGTTACCGTGGTTGTATGAATTAATGATTGTGTTCCATTTAGTTTATCTAACTATGCATATATAATTGCAAGTAATAACATAGCATGTCTTGAATTGAATTTTGAAATTGTATAATAATGAATATCAATGATTGAATATTAAATCACATGATTTTCCTAAAATATAAAGCACATAAAAAGAACTATGAATACTCATATTGATAATTGAATGTGTTTTGAATAGAAATAATGCTAGTTTAAACACCAATGGTTTCCTCATGGTTTTATCTTAAGGAAAGATGTCTTGTGATTAGAATAATGATATGATTAAAGGACTGGATTTGAATTAGGGTTTCAATTTGGAATTTGGGTTTAAAAATAGTTTAAACAAAATAATGTATTAACTTAACTAAATAAAACAGAATAATATTATTAAGTAATTAGGATTGAATATTTTAGTGACCCATATGTGAAATTAAATATTACTTAAATACTTAATGTATAATAATTGATTAAGTAAAGGTTGAGTATTAAAGTATGAAAAATAAATAATTAATTTAATAATTAATTATTTAAAACTTGGTCAAAAGTAATTAGTTGAATTACTTATATGACTTGCAAAAATAATTTGAAACGATTGAGGTTGGTATATAAAAATTATACGACTTAAAATTTCAAAAAAATTAATAAAGATTTCTAGATTAAATATGATTAACAAAATATATTTTTATAATTTTAAGTCTTATAAGATAATAATTTTATAACATTTTTATTCTTTAAAAGATAATAAATTGTAAAAATTATATCTTTTAAAATTTTAAAAAATTAAATTATAATTTCTGAAATAGTTTTAGTTAACAAAATAGTTTTTTTATTAACATCATAATATAATAATAATTTTCTGTAATTTAAAAATAGAAGAAAAATTGATTTAAAAACAATATGGGGTGCCCGGGGATCAAACCCTTGTCCCTTTTAAAGAAGTTGTGATTGTTAACCAGTTTGGCTATAGCGCAGATCTGTTTTTAGTTGGAAATAAATAAATAAATAAATAAAGTTCTACATAAAATCTCTAAATTAAATGAACCCTAGAATTGATTTGGATCAAATTGAACCCTAATTCAATTATGTTAATCAACAAAAGTTTAGGGCTTTTAATCCCAAACTAAAAGCGGGTGTATGTGTGTGTTTAATTACCCGTATTGATTGATGATTTGAATAGAACCAGATGTAGAATAATCGCGGCCGAGATGATGTCGAATGGAGTTGATCCTTGGTGAGTTGATTCAATTAAAGGATTGAGAAGCTTCTGAGAGTGATAGAGTGTATCAAACTTCACTCAATTTTGATTGATATTGTTTTAAACATGGATCTCAACTAGGTTGCAGGTGCGATGAAGAAGATGATGACCGAAGCCTGTGTGGGTGGGCTCGATAAGTGAAATTGGTTGTTCGTATAGGTAAATAGGATGGATTAGATGATTTTCCCTCTATTAAATAAGGTCAATAGAGTCTTTTTCGTGTCGAATAGTAATGGCTTTAAGTCGGGGTTTCTGTTTCGAGTGCACAAGCATAACAACCGATTAAAGTCAATTGAAACAGGTCATAGGTTCGAATCATACGTGCGAGAATCGTGGGGCGGTTTAATTTGGTTGAAACGTATTAGTTTGGCATCGCCGGAGATGGCCGGAGAAAGGGAGGTCGACGATGGGGAAAATGGTTTGGGTTGTGTTTTTAAAATAATTACACTTAGGTCCCTATAGTATGTATTATTGTTATTTTATGTGTAAAAACTTCTAAATCAAGTTTTAAAAATTGCAAATTGAACCTTGAACTTTGATAACGTTAATTTTAAAAAATAAATCAGATTATTTTATAAGGACTTTATAAACCTATTAAATCTTAATAAAAACTTTATAATTTAAATATTTATTATAACTTTATAATTAAAACTCATAATTAATAATAAACTCTATAACTCTTTGTAAACTTTTAAATTGAATTCTTGGAAATTAAATGGTTTAAGTTTCATAATTTTTTATGAAGCCTTATATGATTATGAAAAAAAATTTACTTCATAAATTATAAAATTTAAAATGACATAATTATTGTATTTGAAATATTAAAGTAAATTAAATAACCACATAATGAATTTGATTTCTAATATTGACTCAAATGGATCGGGTTCGGGTTTACAATTTGAAAATAGGTCGAATGTTACAACAGTCGTAACGTCACAGCGTGCGGGCATTTCCACTAGTTATATATTAAATGTCTTTCTTTGACTAATGATACTTAGCTCAAATGGTTAATGTTAGATATCCAATATAAGTAATATTGAAAAGTTCTTGGGTTCGAGTCTTGTTTAGAATGGAATATTCTGGATTGAGTTATGGGATTTTCCTAGTTTTCTTTTTTCTCCTAAGGGAATTGGGATGTGGTCTTGCCTGAAAAACGGATAGATGAACCTGATTAACTTAATACTTATTTGAAGCCGCGTTGTACATCTGCCGTTCAAAAATATGCCTTTCTTTGTGGGATTGAAGTTGATTTGGATGAAATATGATTACTTTACGGATTGAAGATCATGAAGCGACTATTTGTGAAATTTCAAGATTGTTTGATGCTAGAAGCCTATGTGCGATGCAACCAATTTGGGAACCATCCCCACAAGAGAGAGTCACATTGTTTTTAAAAGAATGAAGCTTTCAACAATGGATGTAGATTTAGGGCTGTAAACGAATTGAACGTTTGGCAAACAGTTTGTGAACTGTTTGGCGGGAAGTTATGTATGTTTGTTCGTTTAGTAAATGAACGAACACGAATAAGAAAAATAAATATGAACACAAGCCGTGTTTGTTTATTTATGTTCGTGAACGTTTGATAATGTGTTCGTTTATGTTCGTTAATGTCCGTTCGTGAACATACGATAATGTGTTCATTTATGTTCGTTATGGTTGGCGTTTAAAGTGGCCAGGTGAGCTCATATAATTAATTCACATAAATTTATTGTTCTATTATCAGATTAATGTGACTGACGTAACCCGTAACAAAATTTGCAAACGCACTTAATGAATCAACTTCTTAATTTATGGTTTTTAATGCACTCACCAAACCATAACATATTTCCCAACAACACTATATCGTGTAGAAAGAATTGACCACATGTTTATCTTCTATCAACAGTCGGGAGAAGACGATGGTCGTGCTGGCTGCGACTTGATTGTTACCACATAACTCCGGTGTCTCGTCTCGCCACACACGAATAATATTCATTTCCGGCGACGGTGGATCACCGTCACGGTGGTTGCGACGTCAATGATGCGTCTCTCAAACATCTATCTCTTCTTCTACAACTCCCTTCAAGCCGTCGGATGGTATGAAACTATGAACCTTCATCATCTTCCTCTATATCTCACCCCTGTGAACACACATACTAACACACATTCGGTGTTTAGGGCAATTGCTTTGTTTAGAATTTCGATTGACTTTTTCTCTACGAAGTCGGTCAACGGAGGCTACGCTTCTGCCGGAGAACTAATTTGTAAGTCATTTGTATAATTGTATCAAACGCTGTGAATTCTCATTCGGTTTTCAGATTTTGAGGTGCATTTTCGAAACCTAATTAGTGCGATTGATGTAGATTGATTTAACTGTGAAGTATCAGTTAATTTGACATTGTTTATGAGTTATGAGACATAGTTTTTTAGGAGAAGATCATATGTATGATTATCTGCATCGTTTCTGATTTTCATGATTTTGTTGATTTTATTAGAGAAGTTTAGGTGTTTTTGGAATATACTGTTAAAGTCAAACATAAAGTCAACTGGAAAAGTTCAGGTACCGATTGGTGTCGGTAGAATGTTGGATCTGTAGGAATAGTTGATTGGTAGCAACTTGTGTGGTCGGTGGAAACTTTGTGATTGGTAGGAACTAGGAAGTAACATTTAAGTAGGTATTAATGGTCAGCATGAAAAGTTGTTGCTGATGAAAAGTTAGTGTTGATGGGATGTTAAGCATTGATGGGAAGTTAGTATTGATAGAGGTAGAGTTACTACTGATGAGAGTTACTGGTCTTCTTTTGTATTTCTGTTTGAAACAGTTAGAGGCAGTTAGACAAATGTATATAAGCGGCGAGGAGAGAATTTTATATAGAACTTACTATCCAATGTAGTTCTTTGTGAGCGTTTGATTGAGTTCACTAAGAAGTCTTTAATTGTTGGTGATCAATTTCTAATCAAGTTTCTAAAACTTAGAATGATTTTGATTGTTTTGAGACAGGCTTGTTACAGACTCTAGCTTTCATAGAAGTGATACATGGTGCTTTAGGTGAGTACCAGAGAACCATATAAGTCCTAAAATCTTAATGTTTATAGGATTTGAACTAAAAGTTCTGTTTCATTTATTTATTATGTTTATAATCTAGGTATTGTTCCTAGTGGATTTCTCTTCCCTCTGATGCAATGGGGAGGAAGGACACATTTCCTGCTTGCAATTGTTCGTCAAATATATGAGGTCTGTTTTGTCTTCCTTTTTTGCATCTTGTTTAGCTATATTGCAAAACTTATTAATGATAATTTATTACCAATAATAACTGTTAGCCCCATTATCTATAAGAATGAGAAATGAAGGTGATATGATCTTTAATTTTAAAATTTTATTTGTTTTTTTGTACTTGTATTCTTCGTGTTGACTGTTGTATTTGTTTGTTCTGCTTCTTCATGTAGGTTCAAGAATTGCCTGCAGTTTTCATAACATTTCTTGCTTGGTGTTGCATCGAGGTAAATTCACCTTTTTGGTTATAATACATTGTTGCTTACATCTCTTGAAGCTGATTTCGATAGTGTATTGAGCGGATAGACCAAAATTTCACATCAAATGGTTATGGTCTTATAGTCATTAACTTCATGATATTACCTAAAATAAGAGTGTTTTGACAAATTTCGTGGAAACAGATAATTAGGTACCCGTTCTATGCTTTGAGCTGCTTGGGTAACTGCCCCTCTTTCCTTACCTACCTCAGGTTCGGTTCATCTCTATTGACATCAATCTATGTATTTACTTGGTCAGCCATGCACAAGATGACATGAAAACTACACTTTCGATATCAAAGTTTAATGTTAAATTGAGAAAATAAAGATTTTTGCCGTTTTGGTAGGTACACAGCCTTCATTGTGATTTACCCAATCGGGGTTGTTGGTGAAAGTAAGTGGTTTCAGTATTACCTTTTTTGACAGTTTTCCAATCTGTGCACATTGTATATCCTGACCAGCTTATTCTAAATCCTATTCTGATTTGATGCTGCTAAATAGTGTGGATCATGTACCAATCACTCCCCGTTATCATGGAGAAAAATCTTTACGCAGATTATTTTGCTGCCGTCCCTTTCAGCTACTATACATTCGTCAAGGTATCATACCATAAAGTGTGTGCCACATCAGCAATTTTTTAGCCTAAAATGAAAACTTTTTAAAACTTTTGGCCTTCATGTGACTAGAAACAAGCATGTTACAAAAAACAGAAATCAGACTGAAGTTTGTTGATTTTCAATGCAATCTGCTCTTGTTTTTACCTGTATATTTTGTAATTTCTTCTTGTTTTAAAAATTTTCTTTATCCAGGCGGTTCTCATCTGCTACCCATTTCTATGGTTGCAAATGTATCTTTATTTGTTCAAGCAACGACGTTCAAAGCTACATCCACGCAGTGATAAGGAGAAAAAGAGAAAATGAAGATCCAATGCTTAAGATAACCCAGGTGATAAATCCTTCTGCATAGTTTATAATCTATCTGGCTGCTTGTATTTAGATCGACATATCTAAGTATTATACTCTGCACCCTTTAGACCATCTCCTTCCAGATAAATCATAATTCAAATATTTTCACGTTTATCTTATTAAACATTTCTTTCTAGACTATAATAATGTTTTCTTATGCTGAAAAGAATGTGCATATAAATGTACACCTCGTGTAAGAGATTGGATTAAAAAAAAGCAATGGTTTAAATGACCAACTTGATTCAAAACGATGAGAGGTCGAAACTATTCAGATATACATAGCAGAATAACATCTCCTAGACGTTGAAACAAAATATATATTTAACACCCTGTAAACAGCACGAATTCAAAACCTACAACCTGAATCCTAATAATCTGTGGCTGTGAGAGCCGGTGGATGCATCGTCAAATGCACCAAATAATAAATGTGTTTTATGCAGTTTTAGTTGATGTTTTGTTAGTTTTGACTTGTTAGAAGTTAGAAGTTAAACTGCCTTACTAAACCAAACCACCTGCTCCTAAGTTTAGAAGCAAACAAGCAACACGGAGGCCAGCGCCACGGCATTGAGCGATCTGATATAAAAGCACTGGACTACAAGAAACTTGACCACAGACAAACGCCTAAATGTCCCATCGGGGTTCACCCGCCCCCCTTAGATGCTGGCAGTTGTCAGTTGGCACCAACTGGTCAAGCCACAAATAGTGCACAAGCATGTTGTATCGATACTGAAATAAGACCAGCCGGTGTGTCGCTACACCGTCAGTCTGCGAAAAGAAACTATCAGTTTTATAGCAATGTAAATCAGCTAAAATAAGTGATTCGTAGCACATTGTAACCATTGCTTTAACTTCACATAAGATACTTTTAGTCAATTAAACACATCATGTGGCTGTAGTTTAGTGGTAAGAATTCCACGTTGTGGCCGTGGATACCTGGGCTCGAATCCCAGCAGCCACATTCTTTTTTCTTTCTTCTATTCCGTTGCTGCATGGTGCATACAAAGGTGGTTTTGACGGTAATATTAAGTTTTTTTCAGGAAGGCAATGGTAATGTTAACTAAAAATATTACTAATTAAAAGTATGTTGCATATATATGTGGGGAACTGATTACTACTAAAAATAAAAAGAAAATGCTTACTTCTTTTCGGTTAAACTATCTAATGATCTTTACTTCTCTATCTTTTAGGCTTATCATGTTATTATTCAAAAATATATGATGTTATTAGAATATCAAATAGACATATAATACATAATTTGTTCCCTCGTATCACATGTAGAGTCTTATAACCTTTTAAATTTCTTCTGCCCACTTATTTGACTATTGGCTTCCACTTTTAACATTTCTTCAATCGATGACCACAAACATCGCCCTTAACTAATCGTTTCTTATCTCTCTCTTTTTTTCTTGATTGATAATGATATGTGGTAGTAAACCCATTTTTAGTAAGCATGAATTAATTTTTGAAACTATTTAGCTTTTAGTTTGTGTTTGAGCATGTCATGTCATGATTTCCGATTTGTGATTGGTTTTGTTTTTCCAATTCTAAATGTTTTACGTTTCTTTTTATTTTGCTAGCAGTTTTTTCCTTTTCAACTGCATATGCTAGTCGTCAATTGTGAATCTATGATTTAAAAGCATGTTATTTTGGAAGCAAGAGATTTTGTAATTTCTCCCTGCCTTTAGTGGGGGCTGAAAAAGAAAACTCTCAATCATACCGAAAATCCAAAATCTCAAACATATAGTAAGAGATTAATAGAGTCAAGCACTCGTGTAAGGATTTAATTTGAAGTCGGAACACTAACGGTTATTCAAGGAATGGCATGGTAGCAAGTGGTGTTTTTACCATAAAATTACAACTTTGAAACTTGATTTTATTGGTTTTTTTTTTGTTTTTATCTCTCTCATTCACAAAAGGTTATGTGTTGAATCCAAGATCATTTACTCTCCAGTGGATTCAAGGTAAAATGTTTTACCAAGATACAATTCAATCACTTAAGTTATATTATGCGCTAAGTCATACTGTCGATTGACGACAAGACATGAGGACAATATAAAAAAGAGAGAAGATTTAAAAACTTTACAGGTCTAAGACGAATATGAGATTAGGTAATACATACTCATATAATCTTAAAAACTATAACAAATTGTTTATAATTATAAAATAATAAAAATACAAAAAAAAATATTTAATATATTTTTATGTTTGCCCATGGCTTTCAAGTTTAGTGGTATTAATGATACCTTTACAAAAGCATTATGAGTTTAAATTCTTACTACTATATAAAAAAAGAAAACTTTGACTTTAGGGCAAAATAGGAAATTCATCGTCTTTTGTAAGACGCGCCTCTTGAAGTCTCCGTCGTTTCCCGTCGTCTTCCCCCTTCCGTCCTGGCTCGCCGCATGCCTTCAATGTCGTTTCCCGTCATTCTAATCTTGTTTATTTGTTATCGATACAAATGCTTTGAATCTAAACTTTGTGGAGACAAACGTAAGTGCAGATTTTTTATAAATTGGTTATGTGTTATTGGTTAATCTGTTGCGGCAACTCATGGGGATAAAGTGCAATATGTAAGATCAATTATCTATAAAGATTTAAGATTGTTAAGCTGGCACCACGGTTGTAAATGATAATTGTTTAGGGGTTGTTTTTATTATGAAATAAAGGAATGTGACATTAGAGGTTGAAGCTCAGCCCAATCGTCAATTCGTCATGCTGCCTTGGGAGCCACAGAGTCCCGCCCTAATATGGTGGGTCATTGTTTTTAGTTAGGGGTCGCGAAATGTGTAGGTCGAGGGTTGTGTAAAGGTGGGTGGACTTGACCAACCCACAAACATTATGTTTTCTTTTGTCTTGGATGTTAATTTGTTATAAATGAACTATGTTTTAAAAGCAATATTATTACAATTATTTTAATGATAATGTAAGTTTGAAGTAACACGGTTAGGAATGTTTAACTCATTTTGTACGTCTCAACCCGCTTCACCAATTCAACTTGTTTACATTTTACCTAATTGTTAAAAGTTTGCTCATTTTGACCTTTATTCATGGAATGGGTAAAAACGTTTGTCTAAGTTCTCAAGGCAAAAAATTGATATGTTCATATTCTTTGTCGTGTAGATTTTGACCGGTCACCAAGAAAATGACGATATTGCTCTTGGTATGTGTCAAAGTGAAACCCTTTGTACTATCTGAAGGTGATGTACAATAACATGTCGTGTTTTGTTTTACAAAACCATGTTAATTATAATGATAAGTTTATTTAATAGTTAATTTATTTTGATGTTTTGGTTATGGCAGGCAAGGATAAATAGATGTGTTGTGGAGTTTTCATGATCACATCTCCACATTTAGACTTGGGCATAAAAACCGGGTTCGGACCCGACCCGGAACCGGGTACGGGTACGACCCGGTATATGCATACCCGGGTTGGACCCGAAAAAAACCCGTAGGGTTGGAACCGGGTATGATTTTCTAGAATTTCATAGAACCCGACCCGAACCCGACCCGACCCGGAACCGGTTGAACCCGGGTTGGACCCGGTTTCGACCGTTTTTTTTTTTTTTTTTTAAAAGTGGCCGGTTTTTAACGGCTATATAGCCGTTACCTTCGATTTGTGACCGTTTTTTTGGTCACATTTGCCCTATAAGTTAGTATAAATAGGTGTGGGTTGATATAGTTTAGTACCCAAGTCTCAAACGCAAAAATATACGCAAAAAACGCAAAAAATACTCTCGTTTTACACGTTCACTCTCTCGTTTTACACTTTCACTCTCTTCAATCTTGATATGGCTCACGCACAATCTTCCGTTGGTCAAGGTTCGTCCAACGCTCCAACCGTCGTTCGTGTTCTTGCACACAATCGTAACATGGATGTTTGGTGCAATTGGGATATGGTTGAGTTGAGTGACGGGTCTGTAAAGGCTCGTTGCAAGTTTTGTGGAGCTTTGCTTGCTAAAGATTCTAACACGACTTTAAACAAACACATTAGCAAGAAGTTTTGTAAGTCGTTGAAAAGTAATCCGGATTCGCAACAAACACAATTGGGTGGAGACGGTGGAATCTTTAATTACGATGTTAATACGGTTCGAGATCGAATGGCGAAGTTCGTGATTCAAGAAGCTTTGCCTTTTAGTCACTTCGACAATCCTCGGTTGACCAACTTAATTCGAGAGACGCTTCAACCTCGTTACACTCACGTAAGTCGTACTACACTTAGACGTTATTGTTTAAAATTATGGAAACAAGCAAAAAATGATTTAATTGTATTATTTGAAAATTTAAATACCGGTGTAAACTTAACTAGTGACGTTTGGTCGGCTCCACACGGTTTACCCGAATCGTACATTTGCGTCACCGCTCATTGGGTGGATCCCAATTCATGGCAATTGATGAAACGTACGATTGCATTTGATCTTTTTCCACATCCACACACCGGAGAATTTTTGTTTTACTTTTTAGATAATATAATAAGTACTTTTAAATTAGAAAATAAACTTTTTTCAATTGCATTTGATAACACCTCTAACAACACAACCGCGGTTGAAAAATTAAAATTAAAATATCTTCCGATTGCAAACGGTGATTTTTTCCATACTCGTTGTGTTGCACATATTATTAATTTAGTAGTGCAAGACGGACTATCCGGGCAATATGTTAATAACTTTATTACATCTTTTCGATTTATGTTACATGACGTTTTTAAAAAAAGTAGAAGAAGATATCAAGATTATAAACAACTTTGTAAGGATACGCACTCTAGATTTTTAGGTCCTAATTGGGATGTACCTACTAGGTGGAATTCGACTTGTCACATGTTTGAATGTGCTTTAAAACAAAAGGGCACTTTGAAAGCTTTTCATAATAGTCTTTCGGATAATGGTGAAGCCGACCCATTTCCGGATGCGGGTTGGGAGAATCTTCAACGTCTATCCGAGTTTCTTGAGGTTTTTAAAAACTCAACAACAAATTATCGGGAGTTAATTATTCCACTAGTTATTCGGTGCTTCAAGAACTATATTTTATGTCTTTGAATTTTAAAAATTTTCAAAATAAAAATAATATGTTTAATCAAATGATAGAACCAATGAAAGAAAAGTTTAAAAAATATTTTAAGGACTTACCACCCGTTTTTACGTGTGCCGCCGCTTTAAATCCGTTTCTAAATGTTGCGGGGGTTAAATGTTTGATAGATGAGATAAATGACAATTTGGATATGCATGACGAAAACCCTGATTTTTCAAACGAGGCAAAAGAAAATTTTAATCATAGTTTGAAAACAATTTATAATTTTTATTTAAATAGATATGGGCCTAACGTAAACATAACCATGCCAAGCGGATCAACCTCAAGTGCTAGTACCTCGTTTAAAGACCCTGTTTTGACTATGTTGAATGTTGTTCGGGATGTGACGGCTAAACGTCAAAGAGGTAACACCCCAACAAGTGAGCTTGGTAGATATAGTGGAACGGATTTTATTTCCACTATGACTACCGAAGATTATCGTGCATTCGATATTTTGGCTTGGTGGAAAGGAAAAGAATCTCAATTTCCGATTCTTTCTGCTATGGCCCGTGATTTACTAAGCGTCCAAGCTTCTACGGTAGCTTCGGAATCTGCTTTTTCTCTTAGTGGCAGGGTAATATCATTACGAAGAACAAGACTAACTCCGGAAGCAGTGGAGATGTGTATTTGTTTAAAGGATCACTTAGACGCAACGGATCGTATACAAGACCAAACAAGCCTCGAAGACGAGATTACACTCGAAGCTAAAGTACATGATGAAGAGGTAGAAGACGGAGTATCTTCTGGCATATCCGATGAAGAATTAGCATTTGATCAAGCATCTCGTAGTAGATAAAATTAGACGATATTGTTATTTTTAAGTTGTTTTAATATTATATGTCTTTCATGTTCTTTTTAAATTTCTTTGTCATTCAAATGTTTTATATAAAAAGTATTTAATATTTGTATATTATAAGTGTAACATTTTCTGCTCAAGATTTGTATATATTTATATATTAAGTTGTTTAAATTTTGTCATTCAAGTGAACTCGGTTAGGAAAAGAAAAATAAAAAAAAAAAAGGAAAGAAAATATAAGAAAAAAAAACATACGACCCGGTGTTCGACACACACACAAGAAAAGAAAAAAAGAAAAAAAAAAAAAAGGCAAAAACCCGGTTGAACCCGGGTTTCATACCCGAACCGAACCCGACCCGACCCTACTCGGGTATACCGGGTAGGGTTTGTATCTCGCTGAACCCGACCCGGGTTCGTACCCGGGTTCACCAATACCCGGGTACAAAAAACCCGGTTGGGCCCAAACCCGGTTTTGTACCCGGGCCCGGGTCCGGCCCAAACCCGTTTTGTGCAACTCTATCCACATTGACAATTAATTTTAAGTCTGGGTCTAATGGTGGTAAAAGCCCAAAGGTTGGTAAGATTAATGATAAACCACTTACTGAGAGCCTTAAAATATAAACAATAGATGTTTTTCAAGGGCATCAGGATACTATTGAGGATGTACAGGTTTGCCCTTCTAGGTATCTTCCACTCTCTTTTTATCTGGACAGGAACACGATTTCCTCTATCCATATTGGTGGCAATTCAATCCCTTTTACTTTATGTATGGGTTGATTCCTGTTACGCTTTATCTCTAATGGGCCAACCGGGAAACTATAATAATAGCTTATAATTGAAGAAGTTATACGGATCAAAACTCGACTCAAGTGTAATTTCTAAAAAAGATGTTTCTAGAAGCAAGTCAACCCAATCTGACAACAAAATTACCCATTTTCAACAAAATACATATGACATGTTTGTTTTGCCAGCTTTATACAATAGCTATGATCGTTATGTTCTCCTAAATCAGATTTTGTTTAAATTTTGTTATCAATGTTATGTTTTGCACAAGAATTCCGTAGTGTTGGCAATGATTTTTATCTTATTCTATGGGATACGCAAACACAGTCTTCTTTGGTTGTCAATGTGATTTTCAGGTTTTCCCTAGGAAATAACAATTGTGTAACAAAAATTGTAGACATAATATGAGAAATCTATACATGTTTCAACAATGTTTGTTAAAAGCTACATGTGTGCTTTGAGTTTTTCAAAGGTTAGAAATTTTCCTCATGACTATAGTACATCATAGACAACATTCGTTTACACCGCATAAACACAACTATATCTTTATTGAGCAACATCTGTTTGTTGCATGGCCAGTCACAATACTAACGGAAAATACCACTCGTCAAAATTGTCACAGCTTCTGCTTTTTACTTCTTTTATTAATATCGATATATCTCATTTTGAACTGTTAGCGGTCATAATATGCTTTGAGATTTTAATAAAACATGTCCACCCACCTCATTTATCAAGTAAAAACAAAACATTTTTCTTTTTTCATGGTTCACTTAACTTTGTCTTTAATTTTTTAATACAGCCACATGAAATAGTTGATTTTACACGAACAGCGAGACTTTTTAGTAAGTTTTAACATGATACCTAAAACATCAAAAGCGCTTCAACATGACATTCTTTGGGCATTCTCATGAATCTTTCTACATATTTTGTTATGCGTCAATATGGGTTGGGTAATGGCATCACATATTTTGTTATTTGCAGTTGTAAGATCCAATATTTCATCGGGGATTCTTAACAAAAAGGAAAAGAAGTTTTAGTACTACTGTAATTGTGACATTATGATAGTAACAATTGGTCCATTTTCATGACATTATATTGAAACTTCAAGCATGGAGAACGAGTACCTTATATTTTAGGTTAAGTGGATGTTAATTAAAAGATCAAGGTTAGATGGTCATCTAGACGAAATAGTTTAGGGGAATAGCATATTAAATATGCCACACAACCTGCCCTAACGTGAATGGTGCCACACCCGCTGCAACACGCGGACATTTTCCCCTATCTATATAATAGATGAAAGTTAGCTAAATTATAGTTTAATAAATTTTTACTTTGACCATAAAGTTTAGTTATTTACTTACTCACTTCTTCAAAACCCTCTTATACGCAAGCAACTCTTTCATATTGCTTTGTTATATGTTTTGGTGATTGAAATAATTAACTATAAATATTTTTATTGCTTCCAAATTTTTTTATTATAATTAGTTTAGATATATTTTATGCTATTCTTATAATTTTTAAACTATTATATTTTTATCTAAATTTTAAATATCTCATTGTAGAGTGTTTAGTGTTATTTATATTTTGACAAGTTTTTTAAATACTTTTGAATACAACGTTACAAAGGCTTATTTCTATCTGAAAAGTTTTGTATACAATGTGATCTTTTCATGAGAAGTGTGTAATTATCATGCAATAAGGATAATAATCACGCAAAAAATGATAATGATCACGAAAAAATGATAAAAATCACGCAAGAACTTCATACATTTCGCACAAAAACCGCACTTTGTATAGTAACATTCATCTATTTTCATCTATGTTTTGATATAAATTTTATTAAGATCGAACAAGTCAAATATAATATATTTTTTAATTTTTTATGTCCATGCTTCCATTTAAATATTGTTAAAAATCAGTTTATACCCGGCGCGTAGTGCGGGTGAAACCTACTAGCATAAGGTTAAGTAATACTAGTAAAATAAATTATTGTTAAAAGTATTCAATATTTAAAGTTGAATTTTAAGCTCGCATAGATAGTCTAGCAGTTGATCACGTAGAAGTCTTCTAAAAGATCTAGGTTCGAAAGTCACTAGGTGAATCTTGTGATAACCGGCCCATAAGCGATTAACATAAATTAGAGAAGTCTGGGTAAGTGCTAAGTAGCATAACGGAAATATGAGTGCATCTTGTGATGATCAGCCCACAAGAGATTAACACAAATTAGAACATAAATTAAAGTCTAGGTAAGTAACATGACTTGAAACATGGGTGCATCTTTGTGATGAACAGCCCACAAGCGATTAACACAAGTTAGAAGTCTAGATAAGTAGCATGACAACCGTATGTCAACTCGTTATATAACCGCACCCACTCTTTCTCCGTTGCGACGTCTCGCATCTTCCATGATCGCTTCATCAGAGCTTCCATTAAAGAACCCATAAACTTATGTCTCTTCTTCGCAAACCCCACTGTAATCACACTCTAATTCGCCATTATCACAACCAGAAACCTCACAAACCCACCAAATCCCTCCATCGAAAGCCGATACCTTTCATCACTGATCTCAAAGACATTCAAACCCCAGATGAAGCCCTCTCTATCTTCCACGATTACTGCAAAACCAACAGCTTCAAACACGATTATCCTTCTTACTCTTCCCTAATCTACAAACTTGCCCGTAAAAAGAACTTTGAAGCAGTCGAAACCCTTCTGCAACAGCTCCAGCTCTACAACGTTCGATGTAAAGAAGCTTTGTTCATCGGATTGATACAGCATTACGGAAAGTGTGGGTTTGTTGATAAAGCGATTGAATTGTTTCGGCGAATGCCGTCGTTTGATTGCTATCGGTCATTGCAGTCGTTGAATGTAATTCTCAATGTTTTGGTTGAGAATGGGAGGTTTGATGAGGCAGTGGGGATGTTTAAGAGCTGCTCGAAGATGGGTTTTCGACCGAATGCGGTATCGTTTAATATTGTGATCAAGGGGTGGCTTGGGAAGGGGGAGTGGGACGACGCGCGTAAGGTGTTTGATGAAATGCTTGAGAGAGAGGTTGAGCCTACTGTTGTAACTTATAATTGTTTAATGGGATTTTGGAGTAAAAGGGGCGAGTTTACCGAGGCTAAGAGTGTGTTTGATGAGATGATTAGTAAAGGGAAGAAGCCAAATGCTGTGTCATATGCTTTGTTAATGGAGGCGTTGTGTTTAAATGGGAAGTTTAAGGAGGCGAAAAAGATGATGTTTGATATGGAATACCGAGGATGTAAACCGCGGCTTGTTAATTATGGAGTTTTGATGAATGATCTTGCGAAAAGGGGAAGCTTTGATGAGGCGAAAAGTTTGCTTCTTGAATTGAAGAAAAGGCGAATTAAGGCGGATGTTGTAATGTACAACATACTGATAAATTATCTATGCAAAGAGAGTAAAGTGGAAGAAGCTTACAAAATATTAGTTGAGATGCAGGTTAATGGTTTTGAGCCAAATGCAGCCACATATAGAATGATAGTTGATGGTTTTTGTAACAATGGGAAATTCGATGAAGGACTTAAGGTTCTAAACGCAATGCTAACGAGTAGGCATTGTCCCCGTGTGGAAACCTTTTGTTGTTTAATTATTGGTTTGGTTAACAATGGTAAGATAGATGATGCTTGCTTTGTTATGGAGGAGATGATGAAAAGACGAATGAGCCCTGACTTACAGTCTTGGGAAGCATTGGTCACTAGCACTTGTGGCAGCGATAGAAGTGGCCGTTTGCTTGTGCCTGAATTGGTTTCATCAAGTGGATAGGTACATTGTTGTTGATCAAACAGTTTTACAGATGATTTTAGGCAATCCTGCTGAAAAGCAGGCCAATTTCCATATGTTCAAATTCCCAATGCAAATTCTTTTATTACATGTTATTATCTTTGACTTTTTCTGAGTCGGGTGATCGATAGTTCATCTTTTTCTGCCTTTATTATTAGTTTTTTTCTTGAGCTAGCAGGTGGTTCTATAATCTTTATTGGTCTATTCTTGTGGGTCATCAGTTGGTTCTACTGTTTTTCTGAAGTATGACTGCAATGATTCTTTAATCAGTGGTACAAATGTTAAAGAGGGAATTTTCTTTCTGTATGCAGGAGGATTGTACTTATTCCTTTTGGCATGAAGTTATAAGGAGATATGATGCACTACAGATGCAGTGATGTGTGCGATTTAAAAAGCATTTGGTTCGTTAGGTCCTGCATTTTCCCCTAAGTTTTATATCCGGAATTTGTTTGCAGACTTCTGTTATGTTCATTTGGCCATGGGAGCTGTGATGGTAGCTGCAGGTTGCCATTGAAGTCGATTGGCAATAATTATTGATGTGTTGATGTTGCTGCTGTTGTTTTGCTCGATTACCAGCAGAACGAGTGTTTTGAAGTGAGAAACTGCAGGTGTCTCGGTGCCAACTGCTAATGACAAGGCTAGCTTGGGATCAACTGATACCAAGGTCGCGGAATTAATTTCAGATGGCTGCATCCTTCAATTTGGAATCAAAAGACTATGGTGGTGTTTGTTTTTCGTAAAAAAGTCTGCGCAGGCTCTTCTGTCTGGGCCGCACAGACCATGCGCAGACATTGCTATCCGCAGACTGTTTGTTTTTTCGAAGACGTTTCATTAAAAAACGTCTGCGCGAGCTCTTCCTGGTGCAGATTTGGTCCAGTCACTTCTAAAGTCTGCAGATGGTTAAACACCACCACTCACTTTCAACGACCACCGTCCATGACCACCGTTCACCACCACCACCGTTTACCTCCACCACCACCCACCGTCCACCACCACCACCCACCGTCCACCACCACCACCACCACCCATTGTCCATCACCACCCATCGTCCACCTCACCACCGTCCACCACCACCCACCGTCTACCACCACCAACTGTCCACCACCACCCACCTTCTACCATCACCACCACCACCACCACCACCGTCACCACCACCGTCCAGCACCGCCGTACACCACCATCAGTTTATTTTAGCAGTCTGCAGACGTTAAAAAAACAGACACTCTTCTTTTTGTAGATTGCAAAGGTTTGGTTCACCTCGTCTTTCACAGATGTAATCCGCAGGCTGCATACATTTTACCTCTGAAAAAACAAACTGTACCTATATGCAAGTTGATTGATGTTAAAGTTATCAGCTGCCTGAAGGCCAACAGAGTTTTTCTTGGTGGCATAAAGGACCTCAAGTCTCCATGCAGTTCTAGCTGTATTGTTATGGGCTCTTTAGGGCTTTTCTAGGATCTAAACGAACTGAACATACGTTTAAGTTTGTTCGTGTAAACTTATCTTACTGTTTGTATTGTTTGTGTTTGTTTGTTAAAATATAAAACTTATATGTGTTTATTTATGTTTATTCGTTAACTACTCCAGGATCCTGTATATCATACGTGTTGAATATAGAAAATATTAAACAGTTAGTAATAATGATCCGGCAATTATAAAATCATATTAAATAGTTAGCAAGAAGATTTTGAAACTTTTTAAGCTTTCTTTTAAAACAGTCGTTTTTCAGGGAAAAAAAAGAAATTAAATCGGTAAATGGGTTTAGGAGTGAACACTTTTGTGAAGTGAAAGCTGATTATGATGCGTGTTCACGATGTAATTATTTATCAAAAGTAGAATATGCTAAACGAACAAAAATATTATAGGAAACATATAAATTAAAAACAAAAATCCAACATTTTTAAGCATAAACATCAATATCCATAAATAAAGTAAGAATTAGATCATTGGACAATTTAACGTACAAAATTTATGTCAGGTTAATTTAATTATCAAAGAAATTTATCCCCAAGTACGTTTCGTTTTAGTATTGAATTTTATTAATATTAAATACATACTTGTTCGTTTATAAAACAACTCAGAATGTTTGGATTAAAATACTTTTAGTAGTTGTTTAGCATTTAAAGAACACAAGTTTAGTTTACTAACTCTAATGGCACCTACTCCATGTTATCAACTTCACTATTTTTTCCATTCTCCATTCCTTTTTATGTATAAATACACACATCTTTCATCATTCAAGCACAAGAAAATCAACAACAGTCTCCTACAGCATCAATCATTCACTTTCTTAATGGCAGCATCTACCTTCACTTATTTTTTATTACTCTCCCTTCTTTTCCTAGCCGCCTCGGCTCGAACCCTAGTCGAGGAACCAGAACCTGTGGCCCCTGCGGTGGCACCCGAGGAAGGCGACGATGTGACTCCCTTGAGTGCCATACCACCTAACCCAGCTTCTACAGCTGGTGTCGGGCCTGTTGAAGATCCCGACCACACGCTTACCTTCTTCATGCACGACATTCTTGGCGGGTCCAACCCCTCGGCTAAAGCCGTCACCGGTGCCGTGACTAACCCCGCCATCAACGGTCAGGTCCCGTTTGCAAAACCAAACGGGGCCAACCTCCCAGTGAACAACGGTGTCCCACAAGACGATGCCAACAATGCAATTATCAACAACAACAACCTCCCTTTCCTAACCGGCTTAGGTGGGACCGGCACAAGTGTTTTCCAAAACAGCAATAATAACAACAACAATAACAATAACAACATATTTGCTGCCATCAACGGTGGACAGCTACCTCAAGGCAACGCCTTACAACGGTTTATGTTCGGGACGTTGACCGTGATCGACGACGAGTTGACCGAAGGCCACGAGCTCGGGTCGGGCTTGATCGGAAGGCTCAAGGGTTCTACGTATCGAGCTCGATAGATGGAAAGAGTCAGACAATGGCATTCACTGTGATGTTTATGCATGGGAGTTACATTGATAGTTTGAGCTTTATGGGGGTTCACCGGAGCGCGGTGGCGGAGTCGCAGCTGGCGGTGATGGGCGGCACCGGTAAGTATGTGAATGCTAAGGGACATGCTGTGGTGAAGACGTTCCAGGGTACAAACCAGCAGAACAATGATGGTACAGAGACACTGCTTCACTTTACTGTGTATCTTGCTTAATAGTTTGTCTTAAGGTTATTTGTGGGTTTGTTTGGTTTGTAATTCTCAAAGTTATGTGATTTTTATGGAAATATGTGTGTTAAATTTTAAGATGTTATGCTTTATCATTTGTAATATATGTTGAAATGCATATAATCATGTATTAAACTGATCCTATGTTTTGTGATACGTAACAATTAGACGAACCACCCGTACGTTACACGGGTTGAAAAAGTTATATTTAAAATAGAGAGTAAATTACATTCATGGTTCTTATACAATGTTAAAGTTTTGGGTTTTGGTCCTTAAAATTTAAGGATTCTGATTAGTTTAAAAATTCATTCCTTGTCATCTATGGTCAGTTTAAAAATTATAAAAATAACATTTTACCCGCATCGACCATCCATTTAATTTACCTTTTAAACAAAAATATTATTTTTATTAAGAAAAGCTTTATATTCTTTTTTTCAAAGTTTTTTATTTTTTAATATTTTTATTATTTCATTATTAACTAGGTTTATACCACAACGCACGTGCGTTGTGCGTTTTAAAACCGAGGCTGAGACACATTCTGAATATTACATTTCCATCATCAGTGTTGGAACTTAAATAGTTTAACCAAACAACATGACATTACTAATAGACCGTCTAAGACAACGTGCGGCTCAGAACCGATGGTTAGCTGTATGATAAAGGGGAAGTTCAAATGTAGCGGTATCCAATTGTTTTGCAACTCTTGGGTCCATTGACTTCCATTAGTAGCCCATTATTTGTATTGGATCTTTTTTCTAGATCCTTTTCAAATTATGAAGTTATGAACCTAGTTAAATATGAACTTCTTTGTAGTCTCCACTCTCCGCCTCAATATATAAAACTGGACTTTGTCTGCCAAACCATGTTCTTCTGGAACTAAAATAAATGAGTTTAACGGCAAACTGTGAAACCATTTCAGATGTTCTTCGGTATAACACTTGAACATAATAACAAATATAATTAAACAAACATGACTACATGAGCTTAATGCTTCATATGTAAAAATATATTAGCTGGAAAAAAATCAAAAGTGGACACATATATACCATATGCAAAACCCGTATTTATTGGATGAAAAGCATGTACCATGAAACCGTTTTAGTTTATGTGACTTATTTCATTTTAAATCATTTCAAACTTTCAATAGTTCAATTCTCCTTCAAACCAATAGTTTATTCTACTCAGCAGCCTTTGTTAATTTAGTGATAAAATTAACAGAAATAGAAATTAATTACATAATCAGCATTACCTGCTTTGAACTCAAGATCCTGTAAGTAGAATTTGATATAAAACCTTAAATCGGAGAATCATACAACCTATGGCCACCATCAAACCACCAAAAACTGAAGCCTTTTTCTTCGACAAACCGGTGGTGTCGATCTCCATCAAAGTGTTCTCCTTGTGATATACGATGAAATCTTTTTTTCTTTCAGGCCACGTGGGTGGGGTTTGTGATATGTGGCAACAGGAGAAGGCACACAGGGACAGGTGTAAAAGCAAGTTGTAATCTCAGTATTACATCTTGTAAACTATGTTAACCATTGGATAAAAAATCAACGACCTGTATTTACAAAAATGCTATTCCTTCGGTTTTGTTTTTAACATAGTATAGTATGTTTATTATATAATAAAATACGCTTTAAATACATGAATAAAATTTTTAATAGCATATTTTATAAAATGTTTGCTTTTTGACGTGTTTAAACCGTCATGTTTTCTAAATGTTGTTCTTAAAACCGTTTAATATTGTAAACATTTTTATAAAACTATTTGGTTTTCGAAAAACTTTTCTTAATCCATTTTATTTTAAAGCATCTTTAGAAAAACATCACTTTTATAAACATCTTTTTCAAAAACCCTTCATTTTCAAACGATATTTTTAATATTTTTTAAAACATTCGATAAACAAATAGTTTTAAAAACAATATTTAGAAAATGAATAATTATAAAATTACATTTAAAAAATCGAATGTTTTAAGAAAGACGATAATGCTTTTAAAATGTACTTTTAAAAAATTAAAAAAGTTTTAAGAGAGATATATAAAAAATCAAAAGTTTAGAGAAACATTTAAAAACCTGAACATTCTAAACATGACATTTTTAAAACATTTTTTATTTAAATAAAAAGTAAATTACATTGATGATCTTTGTAGGTAAAATAGTCCTTTTTAGAAATTCAATATTAGTAACTGAGCTAATAGAATAAGAACCGTTCATGAAATATAAATATAATAATAGGGACTATATTTAAAATTTTAAAAGTTTAAGTACCAAATCCAAAATTTTGAGCAAACTACAAGCACCATCCATGTAATTTACTCTTTAAAATAAATAGAAACATAAATTATCAGTTACTATTAATAAGTTTATATTATATACGCATGGAAGATCGATTAAATTTATGTGAATACATGTAAATTAAATGAGAGAATTAAATACATAGAAAAACAATATTAATGTTTATAAATATCTAAAAACTTTTTTGTATACAAATCTTTTAACCAGATTCAATGAATAACTTCTCAAACTTAAAAAATCATCTTTTTAGAATATTTTCCTATATTGTAGTGTCCTGTATTTAAAAATATAAAACAAATAGAGGATATATAGCAGATATGTTTTATAAGATAAATATTAAAAGAATAAGATAACAATTCGATTAATTAACTCAATAGAGTAAGTTTCTATCGGATTATTGTACATTGGTTGTCTTCATAAACGAATCACGACATGATATATCAAAATCTTTTAAGAAAGTTACTTCCGACACTGATGATGTCCTATTAAGCAATGTAACTTGATGGTTTATCAATAATATATAAATCAGTATACATAAATAAAACATGAACTAAGTGAAAGTTATGGTTGCAGGACAAAAAAATTTACGTATTAAGTTTATCACTAAAAACTTGTTTTTTAAATCCAAATATACGTAATATTATAACTTAATGCAATATGAAATGAGTCAAAAATAATAATTGTGTGAATAATGGAGAGGTAGGAGAGATTCTTCATGCAGAATACATGTACTCTGTGATCATAGAAAAAGTTATTTTGTATATTTCTGTAATATATTTGATAGTGAAAGAACAGTAAACAGAAAAAAAAATTTGTATATATATAAGAAAATAATGATATTATGTTATATAATACAGACAAATATTATACAATATTGTTAAAATATACAAGATTTTCAAAATTTAAAATTATTAACCTAAAATACTGAGATTGATTGTTACCATTAGAATTTAAAATTTGTGAACTACATATACTTCATTTAAATATTCACATTGTTAGTTTTAAATTTCAAATTTTAACTAATTTACTTATTTATTTTTATATAAAATCTCAAATTAAATTGCAGATTTAATTTGAAATTTAAAGTTTTAAATTTTCTATTTCAATCATTAAATTTTAAAATCTAACTTTTGAATGTTATTTAATTAGACATTAAATATTATTTAAACTTTTCTTTTTAAAATCATATTAATAATAAAATTGCACGAGACAATTGTATGTTGTAAAGATGTCATGTGGCATTTAAATTTTAATTTAAATTTAAAATTAATATGTAGTTATTATTAAATAGAAATAATAGTTAAGTATGATTTTACTCCCTCAGGTTTGTTGAAAATAACAATTTTTCTCTAAAAGATTAAAAACCATCAATTTATCACCAAAAGTTTCATGAGTTGTTTTAATTTCTAGTCTAAAAGTTTTATTAGTTGTTTTAACTTTATCCAAAATACTAAAACTATTGGGGTGAAATTAAAACAACATATGAAACTTTTGAAGTTAAATTGATGTTTTTAACCTTTTGAAGAAAAATGATTACTTTAGTCAAACTCTTGGGATCAAAATTGAAATTAACTCTAGAAACAATCAATACTAAATTTAGGTTTCTTTCAAAAATATTCAATACTAAATTTAGGAAAAATAACTATAGATCAATTTTAAATTATTGCCTTAATTAATTATCATCATTATCTGACCAAAAATAATCAATACTAAATTTAAAAAAATTAAAATAAGATTGATACAAAATTTAGAAACAATAACTACATATCAATTTTAAATTAGATTTTTAGAAAAATCATGTCATGTGGCAATGTAGTAGCTAAAATCAATCCATATGGCAAAACCTTCTTTCATTTATTATATATAGAGATTTTATTGAAGATTATATATGCACGGTAGTTTAGTTAAAATGACCTATTTTGTTATGTAAATCATCAATCACATCTTTAAAAGTGACATTTCGGTCTTACAAATACGCAAAACCAACAAATTTGTTGAAATATTATTAGAAACTAGGTAAGATACATGTGTGTTATACTGGTTGAAATAGTAAACATCGTATGCGAGAATATCAAATTGTGAATATGAAATGTGAATATAAAATTGTGAGGTAGTAAAACATACCTAGACTTGAGACGGAATCGTGACGTACATTGAAACGGAGATGTTTTATAGTGAGTAATCACTCATTATAATTGAGTTTGACTTCATGAATTTTGATATTTTAAATTTGTTTGCTTAAAAAATACAATGTTTGAAGTATTTTAATCAATAAAAAATTAATAAATATTTTATTTATTTAAAAAAAAGTTTTGATTAATATAATAGTAAATGAGCATTTATTAAGGAAACTATTATAATACACTAATTTATAACTTTCATTTTAATGGACATGTGTTTAAATTTTAAGTGAAACTTAGATGAACATCCTAAAAAATATCATGTGTTTTAAAAAAATTATGATTTATTAGTATAGATTATTAGTATACATATGTCCTATAAATTACCTTAGATGAACATCATAAAAAATACTTTGGATAAGAGCATCCGTGGCTGGGGCCTCTCTTTAAAGTTAGAAATATCTAACATATGTCCTATAAATTACCTTTGGTTTTTCTTCCATGTGGTCTGCAAGACATTTCTCTCTCATCTCCTTTTAACTTTTACGATTTTCTCGTCCAATGGCATGTATATGGGTAAACAGTTATCTCTCCGGCACCCTCTTTTTATGGTTGTTGCCTCTCTCTTTCATCACAACCCTCTCACCTTTTCATCGATCATACGAGGGTTGACGAACCCCCATTATAGATGTTATACGTTGTTACGTTTTTAAAGATCATATTCAATTATAAAGTAAGGCATTAAATATAAAGCTAAATGTAAAGTATTATGCATCTCAAATGTTTGATAAAAACTACCAAAAATGTTATTACTTTTTTATTTGAGGCAAATTTGAAGATTTTTTTGTTATATCTTTATAGATTTCTCTTACATGTGGAATATCATGGTCGACATACGATGTATAAGACCAATGATCCTTAGCCCAACTGCTTAAGATGAGATATCCATGATATGTAAATATTGAAAGGTTACCGGTTTAAGTATTACTCTGAGCAAAATGTTCATAGTTGAGCCAGTGAGTTTTCTCAACAATGGGTTTCCTCCTGAGGAGGTTGGGGTACGGTTCCGGCTGTGAAATGAATATGTGGGCCCGATTAAGATAATACCTATATTTCGAAGCAGTGTCGTATATTTATCATTCAAAAAAACATACTATGTATAAGAAATGATATGTCTTAAATGATTTCCAACTATTAATGTATCATTCAACAATGAGTTCCAACTATTAATGTGTCATCCAATTTGTAGAAGCACCCTCTTATAATTGGCTGGTTACAGATTGAATCCCAACAACATTCTTCATTCTCAGGCTTAGTTTTTCTTTTTGATAGGCATACACTTTTTAAATTTGGTTTAAACTTTTATTAAACTTGCATTATATCCTTCGCTTTCATGAATAATTTCTTTACAAAGAGAATAATTCAGCTTTTCTTTTCTACTTTTAAATATTTCACTTTGTCTTTTTAGTTTTTTTCATCTTCTTATTCTTTTCTTTAATTTGTTTTTATTATTAATGATTTTTTATTTAACTTTTGGTTTCTTTTTATTTTTTTATATTAACTTTTTTAGGGTGTTATGGTTATTTAAAATTTAATAAAATAACTTTTGAAACGCTACATTTAACTTTTTAATTAAGTATAATATTTAACAAATTATCAATGTAGATTAGGAGTTCACTCTTAAGTTTTCTTTTAGCATCATCATCAAAATCATATTGATACATATCGGCTAACTGTATCATCCTCGGTATATTAAAAGCATCAAGATTTTCACATGGACTCAAATTACTCATATAAGTAAGCAATTCGGATGATGCCTTGTTAAAACAATCCCTAAACTTTTGGATTTTCATATAAATATTGGTGATATTTGAGTTTTGTTCTCTGTCTTGTTTTTTTGGGTTAATGTAATAGTCATTCATGTTTACCATTTTCAAATTCGTGTTTTTCACACAAAAAAAATGTTGACTTTCTTGAAAATGATAACCATCAATTGTGATCTTTATTGAAGACATACTTAAAATATGGGTTTAGGGTTTAAGGCTTAGGAATATACGTATACTCTGTAAGAGATGCATCATCGAGTGTAAATAAAACATAAAATCATATATCTTTTTATATTCGAGTGAAATCCATTCACTTGTTTTTTGTTAGCAATAGTGTTACCTGTTTCTTCAACATATAGAAGCACCTCAATCACGTCTACTTACCCGTTTATGTCTATTTTGCATGCAGACCCTGTGGTTCAAAGAATGATCCATTTTCTCTCTTGGATCTTAATTAAGGAAGAGAGGCATTGTGTGAGCTCATAACTCATACCATCACTCTCTCTAGCTTGTTCTAGTTTTATACACGAACAATCATCTTTTGCAATTAGGGTTTTCTTCTTGACCTTGTTGCTCTTTGTTCTAATCGTAGTATTTGATTTTAAGTCTGAGTGTTCTTGTGTTGGATCATGTTACACATAGTATCGACTAGTTGTTATTGTTTTCATCGAGTCTGTATCGATCCACTTTACTTATGG